>OZ035835.1:19189273-19900468 GCA_964034765.1 Knipowitschia caucasica
ACAAAATGGCCATGTGTGCCACAAAGCCAAACTAAGAGGGAAATTGTAATTATCACTTCATCTGTTTGTCAAAAATCTGTTTATTTCAGCCCGTCGGTTTTAGCAGTGACTTTTGCAAAGTCGGGCTTGGCATGAAGCTGGTGTTCAGTCACTGTGCAATGTGACTCTGCCAGGGTAATTATCATAAATATCTCCAGTTCAGAACAGTGGTGTAGTTTAGAATTCAGTACTATATCTGTGAACCAACGAGTGCTTTTGGCGTACAATGGGGACAAGTTTGAATTGTCTAAAGAGGTACAATGCGTCCCTTAGCTATTACTAAAAGTTCCATGTAGTAATACTCGTCCTACTCCAAACACTAAAACTATTGATATTATATTCATCAATTATATTTTATTATATTATTGTACTTGCCTTGATGAAGACCCGAGAGGGGTTGAAACGCATTGCAATGTCCCCACAATGATGAAGGATTGTTATGTTTTTAGATTTGCTTCCTTATTATGCTATAGCTTGTGGTATAGGTTTATAGGTTTTATTCTTGCTTCTTTATTATGATAAATTTAGAGATTTTATATAATTTTATTTTAGTGTGGAGTTATTGTTCACTTATCTTGTGCTGTATGCTCCTCATTCCCACTGTTCTATGGGAGGATTAAAGGATCCCTTAATCTTAATCTTAATTCATTTTAAATCAGAGTGCCTCGAATCAATCAATACATTTTATTTATAGAGCCCTTTACAACACTCAAGGCGACCAAAGTGCTTTACAATTAAATTACATGAAATCCATGAAAACATTTATGCATTTAAACAAAATAAACAGTTGAAAAGCATTAAAAAAAAGTTAGCTTTTTCCACGGACCCTTGAAGAGCACCTGACTCCTCACGTTGACCCTACATTTTTTCATCCCTGTATGCACTAATTCCTCTTGTATTTTTGCTGATATTATGTTATCTCAGTAGTTCTCTCGGAGGACTTTACACAGGAGTTGAATTCGCCAACACAGATCAGAGAATCAAACCGTTAAAACACAAGAAATGCTATGATGGAAAAAAAAAACACATAGCGCCATTGGTCCATACATTTATGACCAATGTACATAAATGTTGAAAAATGTCCATAAATGTTGATAAATGTCTATAAATGTTGTTGAATGTTGAGTGTCCTGGATCATCACCACTGTCCATAGACCCTCCTTTATCGGCAACGAAAAACTCTAAAACCCAGTGGGAAAAAAGTGAGAATCCGCTTCTAACAAAACAATATTGCTAGTCTGTAAACCAACAACCACAATAAGATCCTAATATTTGCTCGCAGAAACAGTGCAAAATATGAACTTCCCACAGGTCATCATCAGTCAGTGAGGTGTGATAGCGCGTGTAGTCTGTGTCCTTGTGAGATTGGAGACGGTCATTCCTCAGATACAAACTCAACAGCTGCTACCGCCCTGAGGTTGTGGACTGAACGGAAACTCGCGCGTCAATCCTCTCTCCTTATCGTCCCAACTCACACATGTTAATCTTGCCACCTTTTGTCACGTGACCTCATCATAGTATGGCATCTGGGCGGGCTCCGGTTCAAGGGTAAGTTACTTGGGAAATGCAAAAATACTATGCAGTTATGAAAAAAAGAATGAAAAGTGCGACATATTTGTGATGCAATATTACTAACTTTAAAATCTCTTTGAGTGACTTTTTAACAAGTAACGCTGCCACACTCGTGTTCCAGTGATAGTGGTCCAAGTTCTCCTTCGAATACTGTTTCAAGATGTAGTAGTAGTAGTTTATTTGTTCAGTCACTTTTTCACAACTCAGACAATACAGATCATTTGAAAAAAATAAAGTAAAAAGTAAAGTTGACAGAAAGCTCTGAAACGTGAATGTAAATCAAAGTTGTATTGTAATGAAATGAAAGACCAAAAAACGAAGATGACAGGGAGGAATACAATGGTCGAACAACGAAGGAGATTGCAGTAGGTATTTCAATCTGGAGAGACTGCAAGAGACAAGATGTTTTTAAAAGATGTATTGATTGGAAGTGTGTGTGTAGTTTATTAGTTTGGTGCTTAGGCTCCGGCTGTGGCTTTGCTCTGTGAGGATTGATTCTTGAGTGCAGATGTTCCCCGGGGCCTAAACGCTGGTGGTGGCAACAGGGCAAGGTGGATGTGAGCGTGCGACGAAATCCCGAGACGGAGGTGATGCGGCTTGAAAGGGTGTTTGGTGTTCGGTGTCCTGCTTTAAATCACTGGCTTCATTGGCTCGGCTAGCAGGGAGTTGACGAAGCTGATGTGATAGGCTGAGGGAGGAAGGGGCCCGCCTGGTGCGATGAGGTGCGTGGGTGGTTTACCAGTCTGAACTTCTGCTTAAGCTGCATTTTTAAGAGGCACCAGAGAATCACATAAGGAGGCGGGGCAGACTATTAACCAGTGACCCCTTGCATGTGACGTCCAGGCCACGCCCACTCTCCATGACAGACGGCAAAAGTCTAACTGCGAGCCTTCGGAAACTTGACCAGAACAACCTGTTTCACCGAATAACAGCCAAAACTGGGATATTTTTCAGTGCGGTTGTTTGTACTAACAGGCAAGACATAAGCCAAATGTGTCTTTTTATCTGATTCCTGCTCGTCATGAAGACAAAAGACAACGATAGCTAGTGGCAATTAACCAAAAGGACAGGGAGCCATCCAAGTACTCCCGGATTTGCAGTGAACACTTTTTACAATTTTGTATTTTCTTTCCATTAATTAATTTGGAGGACAATGACACAAGGAACGCTTGAAGTCAAACATGTGCTCTTACTACTGTCCTGTATGTGCGCTGCAACATTGAAATTTCCTCAATGTGGCACCAATAAAGTCTCTCTTATCTTATCTCCGACGTCGGTTGCGTTTTTCACCTTTTTCCTCTGGTCAATATGTATCATGTTTGACTGTTGACAGAACAGCAGCAGACTATTGCTAATGTGCCAATGCTGCCTGCAAAATGTACATTTAAATCAAAATTGGACATTTCATTTAATCGATAAAATTGACTGTGGGGAGAAGGTACGGGTCAACATCCAGTTCGGCGATCCTTAACTTCTCCAAATACCGCTCAAACATGTACTTAAAGCAGCCACTTCTCGTTTAAGGAGAGGAGTCTCAGTTTTTAAGAGTTGTTGAGAGAGGGAGCCGTTTTGCTCTCGCCGCAATGCTAGTTTCCACTACTTCCGCCGTAAGCTCATGCACAATCATGTGACTGGATTACGTCGATGCATCTGGTCAACAATGAAGTCTAGACAAGATAGGGATCCTATTAAAACCAAGTTATACAATGACAACCAAATCTACACCAGGACATATCAATGGTGTACAAAGTAACTTGAGTTGCTTTGCTTGTAACAAGAACTATCGCACATTTTAGCACTTATAATACTCAGTTACTTACAAAAGGCATATAATACTGTTTATTACCAGTTACAATCGTGGTTACTTTTATACAACTGACACTAGTGTTAGTGAATTTATCTGTTGATGTTTTTTTGAAAAGGAAAGTCATTATAAACTTGACTCTCACTCAATCCATCCTTCTGCAACACTGGGGTTTAACTTGTCAAGTGAAAGGATAATTCTCATGATCATATTTACAAGAACAGAGCAGAGTTTTGCTTATTTGTCATGGAAACATTCTTGTGGAACTTTGAAAAGACCAGGCTGATCCTCTGTTAATTGGCCTGATAAACCCAAGACAAAACACAGAACCATGTTACACTACCATGCGACGCGACTGTTGTTGCGCTCGGAGGAAGGCGAGTACATTTCTCATTTGCAGACCAAATCCCCAGTTAAGGTTAGAGCTAAAAGCAGCCTGCCTGAGAACAATTCAGAATCCCCTGTGTGGCGTGATGAAAGAGGATGTTCCCCGGCTCATTTTGGCCATGCGGCGGTAATGACCTTGCAGGACAGATTTGACGATTCATGAATGTTTAATGATATGAGGAGGGCAGATCATTCAGACTGTGCAAGGTTGGTGGAAAAATAACCATATTGGGTCATATGATTAGTAGGTAAAGTAAGACGGCTTAAAATATGTGAAGAATAGTGAATTTCTTAGCTATTAAAACAATTTCAGACATTTAGAAGGTAAGGTAAAGATTTTTTCATGAAAGCAATGCATTTTTTTCTTGTGGTTTTAGATGTAAACACGATGTAAACAAGCTACATGTAGTTTATGCTACTTTCGAGGATAAATAACATTTCTGATCAGATCATTTGGAGTGGGGACATTATTAAGAACAAACAGTGAGCTGGCAGTATAGAGAGGTGTGCAGTAGGCTTTAAACAAAGTTATTTTCACTTTATCTTATCCCAAAATTTTGAAGCCACGGACTCGCTGGCCTCTCTCTTTCTGCTCCCCTCCCCGCACCCACGAAGCTATCGCCCCCCACACACACCCACTGTTGTTGACGGAGCTAGCGTCTCCCAATATGGATAATACATGGATATGGATGATGAATGATAGAACCGGGAAGCGCGGAGGAATGGGACTTTCTTTTGGATGGCTGTCTCGCTGTGTAAGCAGTAACCGGTGACGAAGACACACGAAGCTTCAGGTTAGCTCCGCCGCTTGTTGTGCTAACTCAGCCGTCTGTGCTATCGGACCTGTAGATTTCTTACGAAAGTGGGGGCCAGTGGTCCGCTGTGATTGGTCACAATCTGCGACCCGAAACAAATCTCTTCTTTGTTTCATCAAAACTCGATCTAAAATATAATGTCACGCCAGCACAAATCTGCGCTACTTTTTCTTCAAAAGGACGTATATCCCAATGCACTGCATGGACATGGATAGCACGGTGGCTGAGTGGATAGCACTCTCGCCTCTCAGCAAGAAGGTCCTGGGTTCGAATCCCGGTCGGACCAGGGCCTTTCTGAGTGGAGTTTGCATGTTCTCCCCATGTCTGCGTAGGTTTCCTCCGGGTGCTCCGGTTTCCCCTACCACTAAAAATATGTCCAATAGTTCTAGCATGCGCCTCCTGTACTGGCGACCCCGCTCCCATCTCTGTGTGGAGTGAGAGGACAAATGCCCAAAATTAACAATTGTAAACCGCTTTGAGACTCAGATCTGCAGTGAAAAGGTGGTATATAAATAAAGATTACTACTACTACTACTACTACTTTCGTAATGAATACATAAATAAAGTCAGTTAGTGCAGCTTTAAGTGTTAGCCTGTCCATACAGCTTACAGTACTGCCTCTGAATGTCATCGTCATCACTGAGGTCACTCCATACGTGTCCCAGGTATTTGGCCTTCTCTATATTCAGAAGCTCCACACCAGACAAATATGTCCAAAGTACAGCTTTAGGCAACTTTATAAAGCTCGCGTGTAAGCATTCGATCCTCGTAAGCTACATGTAGCTCAACAGTCAGTCGGTTGTGTTTACATCTAAAACCACAAGAATAAAATGCATTGCTTTTTTGTTAAATTAAGAAATCTTTACCTTACCTTCAAAATGTCTGAAATTGGTGATTTTTTTTTAGCTATTAAAACAATCTATGGGCTGGAAACAAGAGAGAGTGATCACGTTCGCAACAGGTAATCCAATATGGCAGAGTAATTTGATGCCCACCTTTTTGAGAAAACTACCAACAATGCTGTGCGGTCGAGCAGGAAGCTCGGAACTCTTGATGCATGTATAGTAGTGGCCATACTTGCAATCGAAAGCCAGATCCCGTCAGATCTCAAAAGTTAAGCAGGACAAAGCGTAGTTAGTGCTGTGATGGGAGAACACCAGGTGCCACAGTGCGGTTGTAAATGGAAACATTAACAAGTCATGAATTCATTCCTTAAGTCAGAGATCCTATAGATTTAACACACATGCTCACAACAGCAATGGACAAAAGTTCCTTGCTTGGTCTGTCGGACACTTTTTTTTCTACTGATGGGGCGAGAGACACATGGACGCAACTTCTACTGTGTGCAAGTAACCGTTATTAAAAAGGAATAGTCTTCCACCATAGTAACTCAAGTCTAAAGTGTCATCTCATTGCAAAACAGGGAAAAAACAGTCATCCCCAATGCTATTGTAACATGTGCTGTTGAACTCATGTGTCTAAGAAGAGCAAAAATAAAATTTTGTTTTTGATTCAAATGTAATTCAGGACCTGTCTGTTATGAAATTACAGACCTGTAATTAACATTAAGATTTCAATCATGTCCCATCAACACTTGATAGCATTTTGGGTCATCTTTTCTGTTAGTAGTATGATATTTATATTCACATTTACACAGCTGTCCAGCCGTTTTAATTGAACCAGATGATGCTATTTGTGCTCGATTAGCTCCAAGGCCTGGAGACATGTCCTAATTTAAAGCTTCATCCTGGCAGCCTATACCCTGCACCGTATGGTCAATAAATTGTGAAGCATAGCGGCTGCAGACTGCGGGTAGTCAATCTCTGGTTTTAGCCTAGCTCTGTCTGTAACACCCTCCCACCCTCTGGTCCACTGCAGCCCTGTGCCATACATCACCCCAGCAAATAGGGCATACGTTCAGAAGGCAATGGGAGACACAGGCGGAACGTGTGAAAGATTAATCAGTGGGTAATCCTATAGAAGTGTCCTTTATGTAGCCTAAGGAGGTGCGCCGAGCCGTTTAGAGAGTGATGCATGACGAGAACTCAGGCTGATATTAAGAGGGCTTTCAAAGTAGCTCTTTTCTTGTACTTCTATACTTGTGACCATACTTGCAGGCCAAAGCCAGATCCCATCAGACCTCTGAAGCTGTGCAGGGCCGGACCTGATTAGTACTGTGATGTGCGACCTCTTGGAACAACAGGTGCTCACTGTGTCAAGTAATTTCACCCACATTGCCTAGAATGAGTTTGGTGTGTGTGAATGGCTGGTGGTGGCATACTGGTTGCTTCGCTTCTATGGGTGTGCCCCAGGGCAGCTGTGGCTACAGTAGTAGTTTATCACCACTGTGTATGTAGTGAAATGAATAGTGACTTTGAGTGTCCTGATTATTATTATACAGTTGGTATGAGAAAAAGTTACCAAGCTATTGACCCCTTGCATGTGACGTCCCGGCCACGCCCACTCTCCATGACAGACGGCAGAAGTCTAACTGGAGCCTACGGACACCTGACCAAAACAACCTGTTTCAGCGCATTACAGCCAAAACTGTGACATTTTGCAGTGCGGTTGATTATACTAACAGGCAAGGACATAAGCTTTTTTATCTGATACCTGCTCGTCATGAAGACAGAAGACGACGATGGCCAGCGGCAATCAACCAAAAGGACTGGGACCCATCCAAGTACTCCCTAATATGCAGTGAACACTTTTTACAAGATAAAGCAATCACAAGTTTGTATTTATTTTATTTCCATTAATTTGGAGGACAATGACACACGTCAAACGTGTCTCTAACTACTGTCCTGTATGTGCGCTGCAACATTGACATTTTTATCTTTTAAGTCAAATGCGTGTTTCACTATTTTCCTCTCCGTCAGTACGTATCATGTTTGGCTGTAGACAGAAAAGCCACAGAAAAGTGGACTATTGCTAATGCTACCAGCAAAATGTACATATAAATCTACTCCAGAGTAAGGGGATCCATTGTAAACGATAATGATAAAGATCATGTAGGGTGAATTTGGGCAAAAATAGACATTTTATTTAATCGATTGACTGGGGGGAGAAGGTACGGGTCAACATCCAGTTAGGCGATCCTGTGAGCCCTGACCTGATGTCCTACTTCCACCTATAACGTAATCGAACATGTGCTTGAAGCAGCCACTTCTCGATTTAGGAGAGGAAGCTCCGTTTTTAAGAGTTGTAGTACTTTTGCTCTCGCAGCAATGCTAATGCTAATGCTAGTTTCCAATACTTCCGCCGTAAGCTCATTCACAATCACGTGACTGGATGACGTTGATGCATCTGGTCAATAGGAGTGGTAACTTGGCATGCTATGTAGTTGCTCCTGACTGCATAACTGAGATTTACTTGTTGTGTTTTGACCAGTGGGGGAGGGTCCCAGCTCAAAAGTGGCCAAAATGACGTGCGCTGACATGCTTGCAATACCACCCCGGGCCGATGGGGGTGGACCCAGAAGTAGAATTAGCCAATGCTAACATATAGCATTGGCAGACCAAAAGTTGTCTCTTGGCCCAAAGCTCCGTTCCACATGTGTGTCAATGCTGAGGGGGGTGGATTTTTTTGGTCCACTCTAGTTTACTTGTTGTGAATTCTCGTTCAAATGAATGGAGCTGCGAGCTGGTCCATTACGAAGCCATACTTAGATCATAGTTATGACATCTTAGGCCATCTCAACTGAACACTGAAACCATACGCTTTCTTCTGCATAGTCATGCTTCCAAAGTCTATGTTTACCTAATCATTTAAGGTGTATATAAGGAGCCACTCTTCACCTGTACAGCCAGACTTCTACAGCCAGACTTCTGTAGGAGCTGCGTTGTGCTTGATCAGACTACGCTCAAACCTTCTGATAATAAAAACTCTATTTGAACTACGCAGTTTGTCCAAGTCTCTTTTTGTCTTACGTCTGGGAAAAATTCACAATTTGGTGACCCCGACGTGATACAAAAAGCCCAAGACAAAGACAATTTTTTATTATTTTATTTTTATTTTTTCAACCACCTTTTTGCTCCAGGACAACGCTTCGTCTTCTCTGGCTTTGCAGAAGTCTCCATAAAAGAGACAACTCCACCACAAAGGTACAAGTAGATCTACTCACACACAAAAGGAAATTGCAGATGCCTTTTCTAAAATTCTGCTAAATTGGTCTTACATCAAAAAGTTCCAATGTGGTTTGCTACTGGCTCTTTTATGTTCCTGTTTATATTGTAAATATATATGCGCATTTTTTTATAAACCGATCACCGCCGTTTTCTAGGCTTTTTCGGCGTGAGAAAAATTTAAAAGGGCGATAGAAGCCGTTTTTAGAGGTTTTTTCGGCAGAATAGAATTTAAAAACGATTGTTAGTATGCGCTGATTTTAGATTTTTTCAGCGTCAGAAAAAACAAAAAACGTGTTAATTCAAAGAACTGGTTATTTTTGATAAGTAGTCAAAGTAATTAGCGTAAGAAATGCAATAATTACATTTATATGTGTGTACATAAAAAGTGGTTAGAGTAGTAAGTTTAAGTGGTAAAAATGTTTGTATACTTATTCCTTTGTATAATATTTGTAAATTTTTCGAGCTCAGAACAATTATTGGTTGATGAAACTATTCATTTAACATACAATAAAAAGGAGAATACAATTACTTGCCACCGTAAAGTGGATGAAGGCTTAATAACGCAAATAAACATAGCATTCCAACCATGCGATAAGGGTCAATCGCATAGGCCGTAAAGGAGGAATCTGAAACAGCCATCTTCAAAACCACTACGAAACAGCCCATTTGATTACACATCCAGTACATGCTAAGGTAAATCTTCAAATTTTTGCAAAACACAATTCAATATAGTCTTCATTTTTTACACTATTCAAATTTTTGCACTAATAATTAAGACACTGTGCTCTGGGAAATCTAATTGAATGCATGAGTAGTACGGGGTAGGGGTAACAGTCTCCCTCAACTACCCTAGGAAACTCATTTATGCGATTAGATTGCTGGAAGTGCATTTAGAAATAAAAAAGAACATAAACAATAGGCACATACCAATAATGTCCCAATTTATCACACTAAAACAAGTGGAGGAGTTCTGGAGCAACAAGGTTCGAGAAGATGAAGTCGAACCAAAATTAGCACAAGCTAATGTGTCCATCATACAAGAATTGCTTAAAAAAAAGCAAATAATTGATGGAGGCAAAGAGGCACTTGCACCCACAGAAGAACAATGGAAGAAGATTTTAGACTACCACAAAGGGAAGATTTTATATTATCAAACACATCCTAATTTAGCTCCTCTTGGAAAGAAGAACAACAATGCTAAAATTCGAGAACATGAGAACAAAAATGCACTGGCTAAGAAAATGTGCCGATGGGCAAAGGAGATGAAAAAGTCAAAGAATCTTTCCTCAGAGTTGAGGGACCTGTCTTCAATTCTTGTGATTAAACCAACAGATAAGAAATGACATTTCCTGAGAGAATCCACAGAGACTCCACTGAGGGCGTTTACCCTGTGTTGAAGGACAAGGAAAAGCACAGGTATAACACACGGTCTCAGACTGAACACCATCGAGATGCCAGTGGCAGTGACTCTGAGGAAGGAGAAAAATCAAAGGAGAGGCCGTCGATCACACCCGAAGGAAGGAGAGAGCTGACCACTCACATGAGAAAAAGAAATAAATCGCAAAACCTTGAAGATGTTCCCCTTTTTCAGGGCACTTTGTATTATCCGTCATCCACTCAAGACTTAATCTCATTCAATGATGATTCACGTTTGACTAAAAACCCCCCTCCTTATCATCCTACACCCAGCACAGTTATCTCTTCTAAAGGAACAACCCCAACGCAGATGACCCACAAGGTGATGGGAGGAGCACTATCCTTGACACCAGTTGGCCCACCCTCCAACACAGAGAGGAGGCTCCAGGATATTCAAAACCAGCCCAAAGATCCAACAACATCTCAAAAACTCTGAGACAAGAACATATTACATATGAAGGAGGTACCATCAACATGGCATCCAACATGGAGACTGAAGGAACTCCTCATATGTGTGAGGAGAAAGTCAAGACTGAAATATATAGCAAAAGATGGACATGTCATATCATCGTACGCTGTGGTTCAACAGCTGTCCAACGGACAACATCAAGTACTGGAAGCTCAACAATTGACATATGGATCAGCCCAGGTTGCTGAATTGACAGCTATGCTAAAGGCTTTGCAGCTTTCTGAAGGCCGTGCAGTCAACATCTACACTGATTCAGTCTATGCTTACAAAACGGTGACACTGTCCATTGCAGGTTGGATAAGAAATGGTTTCAAACTCATGGCTGGATCTCCAATCAAACATGAGTCATTGATCAAACAACTTATCAACGCTGTCCATTACAACTAGCCATCATGAAGTGCAAAGCCCACACCAAAGGTGAAGACTCTGTGTCCCTAGGAAACCACGCAGCAGACCTGGCTGCTAAAGAAGCTGCCAATTACAACGAAAGGAACATGCTCATTCAAGCCAAAGAAACACCTGACAACTCATCTGACTCCAACGTTATCGATACTACCTATGTCAGAGAAATCCAAGAAGCTGCTGGAGCATATGAACATAGCGCATGGACAAGACGAGGTGCTGTTAAAGATGCTGAAGGAATCTGGAGGAATCATGAAGGAAAAGTTTTGGCTCCTGTTCCACTGCTTCAAATGCTCTTTGATGAATATCACACTCCAACACATCGCAGTTATAATGCGCTTCTGAAGCACATCGACTTGTGGTGACATCCACATATGAAACCCATTCTACAATACTGGATTGATGAGTGTCATGTCTGCCAGACTATGAATCCAAAGAAGACATGTAAACCACCTCCAGGTACCTACACACTTCCAAATAAACCCTTTGAAAGAATTGTCATTGACTTTACAGACATGGGTCCTGATATGCGTGTCCGTGGCTATCGCTACCTACTGGTCTTAGTCTGTGAGTATACCAAATGGGTTGAAGCTTTTCCCTGTAAAACAGAGTCAGCCAAGGAAGTGATTCAACATCTCACTAACGACGTTTTTAGCCGTTTCGGAATTCCGTCTGTGATAAGAAGTGATAACGGAACTCACTTTACAGCCAAAGTGGTACGTGATGTGTTAAAAGCCCTTAATATTTCACAGCGCTTTGGAACTATTTATCATCCAGCCAGCCAAGGAGTCTGTGAACGGATGAATGCAACAGTCAAAAGGAAACTGGCTAAAATCTGGCATACCACCAAGCTTGACTGGGTCACTGCTCTTCCTTTTGCTTTGATGGACATTAGAAACAGCATTAACAAAACCACATCATACTCTCCTCATCTTTTACTCACTGGTAGAGAGATGCACAAACCAATAGGTCCATTCAATGAAGAAACACCATTTATTGACTGGGACAAACAGCACCATTCTTATGTTCCGATGATACAGAAAATAGTCTCTCAACTACACCAATGTAGACAGAGAGTTCATGACTCACAAATCCATCCCGAGCCTGACACAGTAGTTACACCTGGCTCTTGGGTATTTGTTAAAGTACACAGACATAACAACTGGACTCAGCCCTACCAAACTGGACCATACTTAGTTATTCAATCAACTGGAAGATCTGTGCAGGTCCAACGAGGACAGTCCAAGGTGTGGTACCATCTTTCACACTGCTTCAAGTGCCCCGTGGACCCAACGGAGAGGACTCTGACGCAAGTTAAAGCAGACATCGCTGCAGCTGTTGGTCCAGATTCAACCCCTTACTCATCGGCTGATGGAGAAGATCTCTCTACGCAACCCAGCTCCGGGGCTCCGGAGGGGGGAAGAGAGGGAAATGGGGAAGTATAGGACATGCAGTTGCATCCCTTGCGACGTTCCAGAAATCTTATATTTCTTTGCAATCATTACTATTGTTTTTGTTTTAGTATGGTGGTACATTATATGTCCATCACCAAAAAATAATGTAAATATGCAACAAATCACTCCAACAACTAAAAATGAAAGTATTGTTAAATTATCTTATATTTTAGCAAGCAACCAAACACATAGACAAAAACGCCAAACCAATGTTGACCCCTGCATAGCTAAACATGGAGGACTAGAATTAAACTACAAACCAGGAGAGGACTGGACATATGTTTTTGACTTTTGCTCTGTTTTTACTTGTAGTGACGACCACTCCCAGTGGAGGGGAGAGGATGTCTACATTTGTGGTGAATACCAAATGCAAACACATTGTGCCCAGATGAGTAGACTCTGCCTATCAAGGAATCTCTGGACCCATTCAGATTCTACACAATCTTCCAATTATCATGGTCCTGCAAAAGCTGCAGATAAAATAACAGTAATAAAGAGCAAAAGCAAAAGTCATTATCCCATACAGGGTCCAAGAAGAAATCTTTTAGCCTTCACCATCAATAGATTGGACAAAAACCCCTAGTTAAATAATCTAAAACCCTTATACCTTACTTTTGGTACATCAGGACATTACACAAAGAAAGTAGTTGTAAAAATAGCCTTTGATACCTCTGCAACACCTGATAAAACTTTACCTTGGATAAAGATAACTGATAATAACAACAAAAATCCTAAAGTACAACTTGCTATTGAAACGGGCTATGTCGAAAGTAATGTTTGGTTAGAAAATGTTAGGCAACAAGCTGAACAAGCAAACCAAACAGACTGCATAATATGTCAAACAGCTAGACCAAAATTGATGTTAACTCATACAACTTTTGAGACAAACAAAAATGGCACAACAACTAAAGGTATAGATATAGGATGTATGATAGAAGTAATGTCTAAAGATAACACGGGTCTTAACTGTAGAGGGTGGGAAAAGATTTATCCAGTCACCAAAAAAGGAGTTTCACCACCTATGTTTAGCACTCAAGTTACCAATTTAAATGTTACATGGATCACAATTGAACACCCTAGCCACACATATGTAGATTTAAAAGAGTTTCATGATTTAGGACATCTTGAAGTATGTAAAAGCACCTATAGACTCAAAAGCAACAACATTGACATACCATTTACAACTGCTAGAGCTGATGTGTGGTGGTATTGTGGAGGTTCTGCTCTATATGGAAGTTTACCACCAAAATGGACTGGCACATGTGCCCTTGTATCTTTAATGAGTGCTGCTTTAAGTTTTCCAGATGCGAAATTATGGGAATGGGATGACAAAGTCATCATTCGCCACAGAGCTAAAAGGTCCATCAACCCTTTAAGTGACATGTCATCTGGACATTGGATTGACGCCATTGGACAAGTCAGAGGAATTCCAGATGAGTATAAATTAGTAGATGAAGTAGCAGCAGGTTTTGAATCATTTCCCATTTTCTCAGCATTTTTCCCTATAACGGTTAACAAAAATGTAAACAGAATTAATCTTATCCATTATAATGTACAACGCCTAGCCAACTACACTCGAGATGGTTTTGAGGCTACTCATGAACAATTAAGTCAAACATCCCTAATGGCCTTACAGAATAGAATGGCATTAGATATGATACTAGCGGAGAAAGGGGGGGTGTGTTCTATGTTCGGAAGTCTTTGCTGTACGTCCATAGTTAATAATACTGCTCCTGATGGAAAATTGACTAGAACTCTTAATAAACTTAGAGCACTCTCCACTGAATTGAAAGACATGTCTGGTGTCAACAATCCCTTAATTGGAGAAAACATTTGGAATATGGGGAAAATATTTTGCAATGGTAGGAACCTCAATTATAATATCAATCTGTATGTTGATAACTTGTGGCTGTTGTTGTATTCCTTGCATTAGGGGACTGATCCAAAGAACAATTGATCGTGCGCTTGCAGAGCCCCCTTCATATTCTAAAGCCCTTCAGATGATGTTGCAGGAAGCAAGACAACATAGAGACTTATTCTCTGATGAACCTGAGTCAGAAGAAGAAGAAACCAGTCCAAATAACATTATCCTACGTGCCATCCAAGCATCTGACTTGGACCTTATTTACTAAAAGATTAGATAACTTATTAGAACAAAACTATAACTGTAAAACACCTCACTTATTAATTTGTCTTTTGTGTTGCTTGTTCATCTAACAATAAAAATAATAAAAGTTAAGACTTTAAAAAAAAATAAAAAACTTGTTTAAAAAAAAAAAAAAAAATTATATTGTATTTTTCAACAGTCATATAATCTGATGATTACAAACTAATATAATCAACAGAGAGGTAGCGACTTGCGCCTCTACATTAAATATTGATTTGTGATCACATGTGGATGTGATCAAGAGAGGGACTGTGAATATTTAATTACTATTTGCTTGTTAAAATATCATGTTAAACAGTTCAATAGAGTTCAAAATGGCGTACACCTGTACTTTAAACAGCTTACAAAAGCATAAAACAGATAAAGTGTTGATGTACAGTACATGAGATAATACTATCTCATGTACATTGAAGTTTGGTCCATTACGAAGCCATACTTAGATCATAGTTATGACATCTTAGGCCATCTCAATTGAACACTGAAACCATACGCTTTCTTCTGCATAGTCATGCTTCCAAAGTCTATGTTTACCTAATCATTTAAGGTGTATATAAGGAGCCACTCTTCACCTACAGCCAGACTTCTACAGCCAGACTTCTGTAGGAGCTGCGTTGTGCTTGATCAGACTACGCTCAAACCTTCTGATAATAAAAACTCTATTTGAACTACGCAGTTTGTCCAAGTCTCTTTTTGTCTTACGTCTGGGAAAAATTCACACTCCAGTAGAGCACATTTTTTGGCCCATTAGTTAGAACGGCGGAGATAGCGTGACTCTGTCCGTTAATATATACAGTCCATGGTTTTGACGCAGGAGCTGATCTTCAGATGTGGACGGGATTTCATCCAAGCACTGCTTTATATCACATGCTTTGAAGTTGTTGTTTTTTTTTGCCCATTGCTGAGTCTCCCCTTTTATAATTGGGTTTAGTAGTTTGTGGGTCTGTGTGTGTCTGTGGAGTGTATTGTGCGTTTATCACTTTATCACAAACCTTTCAAATTTGCCCAACTTTACATCCACCAAAGGGAACTTTATAGCTGGAGTACCTACTTCTTTGTCTCATAAAGAAAATGTGCTGTTTGTCCCAACAGAAAGAGTCTTGTAAAAGTAAAACACTGTGAACAAATCAGACCACTAGGCTGTCTTCATCATAACAGAAAACATGTTATCTTTTACACACTGTTTCTTCTCACGGTTTAATTGTATAGTTTGTGGCACACATGCCCACTGACTTTGTCCTGAGTTATTCACCTTTTTATTTCTTCAAAGTTAGATTAATATAACTCACTGCACTGTGGTCTGGACCTTGAGCTCCTGTAAGCGCCTTCAGCAAGTCCAGAATGCTGCTGATTACTTACTCACAGGGACATGTGAGAGAGAGCACATCACCCCTGTGCTGGCATCACTTCACTGGCTCCCTTTCACATTCAGGGTTGATCTTAATATTCTGATGCTTGTTTTTAAATGTTTAAATGTTTTAGCCCCATATATTAATAGAACTTTTATCTCTGTCTGCTTCTGTCAAATCAAGGAAGTCGGAAAACCATCTTTTGTTGAATGTGCCCAGGTCTCGTCTCAAAACTCCAGGAGACCGGGCTTTTGCTGTTGCCGCACCTAAATTGTGGACTGATATCTCTGTACATTACTTTTTGTACAGTACTATTCTATATTGAACATAAATTGTGTGTATTTAATGCAATTTTTTTTTCTTTTATGTCATTTGAGCCTGTACAGTACTTTGGGCAGCTCATGTTGTTGTAAATGTGCTATACAAAAAAATCTTGACATACTTCTGAGCCCTGTGCGTCACTATTTGAAACTTTGAGCTGATGGTTAGTCGTTCTCTCCGTTTGACTTTTCTGTCCAGGAAGGTTGATTATAATAGCAATAGTCATTGGATAGATTTCATGTTTCCATAAATTGTAGAATCAAATACCCCAGCTCTCAGTAATAGTTGTAAGTAATAGTCCCCGTGCTTGGGGAAAATTCAGATTAATTCTTCAATTTTCATATACGTCCCTAGAAAGTTATATAACCCAGTCAAACTTCACTCCTCCCATGAGAAATATCAATTAGATCAAATCCAGGGTCGTCTTGAAACTCCTCCATAAATGAACTTCTAGCTGTAAAAATGTCTTGTGCTGCTGTGAAAGTGGTCCATTGCATTTGACCCATATTTGTATGCCCTCCCGAAAGTAGACCACCCGCAAGCGACATTGCAGACCCTTGGGTGATGACAGGGATGTCTTATTGACGTTGAGAAAAGCTTGTTTTTTTTTCATATGACCTCGGAATGAAGTCCAGAGGATAGTGAATAGAAGATTTAAAGGCTTGTTGTCTGGTATCTGTTTGTACTTTAGGGCGAGATTTACACGGACTATCTCACCAAATTACTCCAGGCCTACCACAGAGCATAGCAAGAGAATATTAGGAACTTTTTGTCTGCCCGGATCAAAGCATTCCCAGCTCTTCTTATCACGCTGTGCAGAGTTACGAGCAAAATCTCAAGTGCAGTAATCACAATATGGCGGCTGGAAACAGGTTTGGGACCTAAAAAATGACTTTGAAAAACAGTTAAGTTCAATATGATAAGACTTTGGGACGTAATTAGCGTTTGCGTCCCACGCTGCGATGCTGTAGTTGTTATTGGCGAGCGGTTGTCAAGAGCGCCTTCTCTGTTTGTCTCACTAATGAGATTGGGGTTATCTAAGCTGCACTTTTGTCGGAAGAAGGAAGCAATAACAAAGCTAAGACGACTTCCCCTGTCTAATTCAAATGTCAGAGGAGGATTTTGTACGTCTGATTTACATGGGAAACTTTTCAACTGTTACCTGAAAATGGAGCGGAGGAACCGTCTCTGCAGTGATTTAATCTTCTGCTCTCCGATTATGTTACACCAGCTTGCATCTGAGGAGCTTTGTCTGTCAGATGGAAGAGGGGGGACCGAGACGAGGGTGCAGCACTGGAGGGAGTTGGCAAAACAAAATGATGCATCTGTTGCACTTGAAAATATTGTCAAAATACTAATTAAATTTAATTACAATCTGCAATTTGTTTTTTTTTAATTAAAGTTGGAGTTCCTGGTGGTTTATACTTGTATTGTGTTTGTCCCAACAGAGAGAGTCTTGTTTGAGTTCGGGAACAAATCAGACCAAAACATGCTTCATCTTTTTAGAAAACCTATTTTACATTCTGAGAGCTAATTGGCTGATGCTTTTACTACAAAGGGCAAAAATACTGTGCAGGCATGGGAAAACTAGTGATTGAACCAAACTTTACCGACAGCAAGCAACTGTGTTTCATTACATTGTTTTTTTGTGGTTTCAAAGTCAGATACTTCAGCTCCATGCCCTCTGTTTTGATTGGTAGATTGCGTGAAAAGTCCTGCAATTGCTTCTCTACATGGAGATTCATATTCTTCAATCATCACATGTTATTGATACAGATTCAAACAGAAAATGCAACACAAAGTGCTTTACCGTTGGTTAAAAACAATCCAATATGCCCATGACCCCTCCAACCGACCACTCAACAGACCCACATCAAACCACATATATTATTACGTACACACGCACACACACACACAGTAAAACCATAAAAAGAGACATGGCTGGGTGCAAGAGAAGTAAGCCATGTTTATCAGAGCCCAAGGTGAAGCAGTGATGACACACGACAGAGAGCTGCGTGTCGTGGAACCTGAAGATTGTATTTGATTTAATCAATATAAGAATTTGTTGTTGTATTTTAAAATTACAGAACGTTTTCTCCCACATCTGAATATCTCTTATAACCTCTCTTTGTGCATCAAAAGCCCTGGCCGCTGCCTCTCACTGCGTGTTTGAAGAGGCGCACGAGGAGGCAGCGTCTCTGAAACCACACAAACTCACACACGCAGATCACGGCCGCGGGAGGATCAGATTTTACTTGGAGCAGGAGCGCAGCAAAGAAAACTGGGGCAAATGGAAGTGTCCACCCACAGTAAAATTCATTATTACTATTATTCTCTTCTTATTTTCTTTATCTTTTTACACACACAAGTCCGGGAGAGAAATTTAAATAAAATATGAAAAATTCCTTGATTATCCAACCATTTTTTTGTTGCATAACCCCATATCCCCCTTTTCAGAAATTTTGTTAATACAATATGTGTATTAGTGCTTCAGAAATCATGGCTGGCTTCAATTTATTGTTGCATTAAAATGATAAATTCTCTGGAAAACGCACCAATCAAAAGTCAGTTAGATCTACTGTTAGTTTTAATACAGACTTCACAAATGATAGAATATAAATGTGAATTGGTTTGACAATGCCATATGGCTGGAACATCTCACAGAATGTCATCATCTATGTCATCAACGTGTGGATCATCAAGACTATTCTTTGGTTTCAAACCGTCTAGTAGGGGGCGAATGAGCAGACGTGGGACAACTCAGGTTTGCTCCCATTGAAAACCATATGAATCGTGTCTGTTTTGGAGTCAAAAGGCTCTCCTCCTGTGCGGTGTACGGTTGTTGTAACAGTCTTAATCGGGGATACTCAATTCTAAGGGAGTACTAAAAAATATTTCTCAAAAGAGTCTTGATTTTGGGAATAAAAAAAACAAAACAAAAAACAGAACAAATTGCTGCGTTTAATTCTGGTGGCCTGTAGGGGGCGCTTATCTGGGAAAGCCTTGATCCTCCTCGCCCGCCTCATTCGAGTGATTTTTATATGAGACAACAGTTGGAACACGGAAGAAAGTCTTGTCTTTCCCTCTATTTGCACGGTTGCTACAAGTGTATACCGCACAAAAAGCCCGGACTTCATATGAAACCCAAGAATTGCTCTTCCCAATTGTCAATCATTCTGGTGGAGAGGGCGTTTCTTTCCTAAAATTTGGGAAAATCCTCCTATATACCTTCCTGTCTTTTGCAAAACCTTGAGCACATCCAGAGTGATACTATTTATGCCAAATGTGACACCTACATTTCTCTATTGTGAGTCCAATAAATCTTACCTTATCTTATCTTGAGTCACTATCAGGCATCGAGGGAATCAAGTAATTCTGAAACTCAAGACAACTCGCAGGTGTTCGCTCTCACACAGCTCAAAGACAGCTCAGCTCACAGCGGTAACAGCAGCCCTCCCATGCAGATAAAGAGATCATCTCCCCATGGCCGCAGATACTACAGGCCAAAGTGCTGATCTCCAGGCAACCGCTCCTTCTACCCCACATAACTAACACATGATAAATCTACTCGGGCTTCCACCTCCAGACGCTTCCCTCCGCTTGTGTTCACAGATGATCTTTGATATAGAGCTGTTTACTCAGGCACCTGCTCCCCACATGTGTATGTACTACTGCTGCTTCGCTCGCCGTGTAGGTCCCGTGCAATGTGGTAATTGAGCTGATTCAGAGAGTGATTAATTGCTTAATAATTGCTGTGGTGCATGACGTGGCATAGACTCGGTGGCAGCCTGGATAAAGTTATACGCACAGGGGAAGTTTGTTAAAGCTAAAGTAAGGCGCAGGATTATATCTGTGGTTAAGTCTCTCTCCCTGGTCTCTCTTTGGTCTCTTCCTAGTCTTTCTCTCTGGTCTCTCTGGTCTCTCTCCTTGGTCTCTCTCTGGTCTCCTCTTCTTTCTTCCTTATTTATTGATATAGTGCATTTTTACAAGCCAAGGTCACCCAAAGCGCTTTACATTGTTCAGAATTCATATATTTTTCCATTTTTTATCTGGTCTCTCTCTCTGGACACTCCCCGGTCTCTCTCCCTGGTCTCTCTCTCCATTCTCTCTCTCTGGTCTCATTCTCTGGTCTTTCTCTGGTCTCTTTCTGGTCTCTCTCTCTGGTCTCTTGCTCCGGTTTCTCTCTGTTCTCACCCTCTGGTCTCTCTTTCGGTCTCTCTCTCTGGCCTCTCTCTCTTTGTCGACAGACTTTGTCGACTGGTGTGAGCGCAACCACTTGTGCTTGAACACCAGTAAGACCAAGGAGATGATCATCGACTTCAGGAGAAAACCACTTTCCCACACGCCGCTGAACATCAGTGGGAGGATATTGAGCTGGTGGACAGCTTCAAGTACCTGGGTGTTCATATTAACAATAAACTGGACTGGTCCCATAATACAAACGCCCTGCACAAGAAGGGCCAAAGTCGCCTCTTCCTTCTGAGGAGGCTGAGGTCCTTCGGAGTGAGCAGGCCTCTGCTCAGGACTTTTTATGACTCTGTGGTAGCTTCTGCCATTTACTACGCTGCCGTGTGCTGGGCCCCGGGCAGCACAGAGCGGGACAGAAACAGACTGAACAAGCTGGTCAGGAGGGCCAGCTCCACTCTGGGCTGCTTCCTGGACTCTGTGGAGCAGGTGAGGGACAGGAGGCCCCTGGACTCTGTGGAGGAGGTGAGGGACAGGAGGCCCCTGGACTCTGTGGAGGAGGTGAGGGACAGGAGGGTGCTAGTCAAAGCCACCTCCATCATGAATAACACCTCCCACCCACTGCACAGGACAGGAGAGTGGAAGACTGAGACACCCTCAGTGTAAGAAGGAGCGCTACCGCAGGGCTTTTATCCCCACCCCTGTCAGACTGTACAACAAGCCCCTTTAAGTCACTGCATTAAGACTGAAAAACTTGCACTACTATTGACACTTCTTTCTTGATTGCCACTTTCTAATGGTCACTGTTTGTACATAATATATCCTGTATTAATATGTTGCACATTTATTACTTTTTGCACAATTCTCCTGTGTGAGATTAATAAAGTCTTATCTTATCTTATCTGGTTTCTCTCTCTGGTCTCTCTCTGGTCTCTACAGTATCTCTAGTCTCTCTCTCTAGTCTCTCCCTCTGGTCTCTCTGGTCTCTCTCTGGTCAGTGAGGCTAATCTCATTAAGAGATTAATAATTGTGTTATTTATTCTTTATTCTGTTTAAAATAAAATAACTAATCCGATGAAGTTGAAAGCAGGGAAGGGGAGTGCTGCAGAGGGTCCGAGTGGTAGAGGGCTTGACAAACAGAAGCTCTTCAAAGACAGGGCAATCTAAGCAGATACAGGATGTTTTTGACTCCATCGTAGTGTGGTGATCAAAAGGTCAAAAAAGAGGTCTGAGGCACTCTGTTAAAGTGGAAAAATATAAAAGTCCTTTATTGAAAATGGACTGCCTACGCGTTTCGACCAAGCGGTCTTCATCAGGGCATAATAATTACAACCAGGTGTGTCCCTTATAAAAAAAACAAAAGACATGTGACATGACAGGAGATCATGTTACAGGAAAAACTTTAAATACAGAATTGGTCCACATTAAACACATGAAACATTTTTAGAAAAAAAAGCGACTTGAGTAAATACATTATAACTGTACAGCACTGTAGGGAGAGCACTGTAATACAGGTTGCATCGATATCTATATCTTCAGGATACAAAACCAAAAACCACTGACTCAAGCCACATACTGTACATAATCCCAACACGTACATAAACGTTTACAAAAATGGAGTGAAGTCCAGTTCCTCGTTAAAGTGAAGAATTTTATTAAATTTACCTCCTGGCCTTAAATGTTGATATAAAATAAGTAATTTTATGAGTTGTAATATTACGGGTCCCGCCTTCCCTTCTCTTAGCTATAGCTCAAAATCCACAACGCCGTCCACTTTAACCAATCAAGTGATGCCAGGGGCTGTCAATCATCAGCGCACGTGCTCGTATATAATTCAAATATTAAATATATTTATTCAAACGAATATTAGACAGCCCTTAATATTCGAAGCTTTAATGAGCAGTATCTGTTTAAAATCATATATATATAAAATAGTTAGTTCCCAAAGATTTCATTGTGACGTGGTTGGACGAACAGCCAGGCCATTTAGTAGGTTACTTCAAAACTAGAACTCTCTGGAACTACATGAAAACTGAACAAATTAATTGTGAACATCAGCGGTGAGTGACCCAAATAGAAACTCAATCTAAATCCATAATCAGATCCTCTGCAAATGTGTCCTAAAATGTTCTTCTAATGTTAATGTTTACTTCTGGGTTTATCACGATCGCTCTCGGTCTGTCCAAACAGGCTGTAAAACAGATGCAGTACATTCAAAACGCAGCAGCTCGATTCCTGACTAGAACCAGGAAGTACGACCACATTAGTCCGGTCCTCAGGTCTTTGCACTGGCTTCCTGTGGCTCAGAGAATAGACTTTAAAACAGCTCTGCTTGTGTACAAGTCTCTCCATGGCCTCGCACCAAAATATATTAGTGACATGTTAGTCCCATATGAACCAGCCCGGACTCTGAGGAGCACAGGGACTGGACTCCTGTTAGTGCCCAGAGTCAGAACTAAACATGGGGAGGCTGCTTTTCAGATTCATGCTGCTAAAATCTGGAACAGTCTTCCTGAAGATGTGAGACAGGCCTCCTCTCTGACAATGTTTAAAACCAGGTTAAAAACAGTTCTGTTCAGCTGTGCATACAACTGAGGGATTTTATGTTTTTATCTTTCTTTTTAATGTTCTGTGATTATTTATGATTTTAATGCTTTCTTGTTCAGCACTTGAGATTACAAATAAACTTGCCTTGCCTTAAAGGGGAAATACATGCTATAGAGAACCAGGGGTGGAAACTTCATTTCATTTTTCATTTGGGTACTTTCTGTTGTCATTATAATTTCAAAACAAAAGAAAGGTTTTTTTTTATATAATTTCAGAATCTGTCCTGGCCCCAGAGATAAGGGAGCTATTGGACAAGTCTTTTAGAGGTAGGGGAAATCAGACACCCAGAAGAAAAAAATATGCAGACACAGGGAGAACATGCATGCTCCACTCAGAAAGGTCCCTGTTCCGACCAGGATTTTAACCCAGGACCTTCTAGCTGAGAAGGGAGAGTTCACTGCAAAAAATAATAATAATATTAATGCATTGGTATCATATAGCGCTTTTCTGGACACTCAAAGACGCTTTACATGTCATTATTCTTTCACTCCATACACGGTGGTGATAAACTACTGCTCTAGCCACAGCTGTCCTGGGGCACACTGACAGAAGCGAGGCAACCAGTATGTGCCATAGGCCTCGTCCGGCCCCCACCAACCATTCACACACACCAGACTCATTCTAGGCAATGGGGGTGAAGTGTCTTGCCTAAGGACACAATGGCCGTTTGGCACTTTACAGCCGCAACCGCCCCACTGTGGCTGGTGTTCCCAGAGGTTAAGTGTCTTGCCAAGGACACAACGACAGCAGACAGTGGGAGTCGATGGTGAAAGTTGGTCGCCCTATATATAATACAATATAAAGGTATTATTTGCTTGAATCAAGCGGTTTTTAATTCTGACAGTCTTAAAACAAGATTTGCCTTTGGGACATAGCCATTTAGTCTTTTTTAAGAACTGTTGTTATATTTTCTCATTTCAAGGGAGACATTTCTTGTATAATTTCAAAACAAGATAATTTTGCCTGTCCGATTGGCAAATCTTGTTTTGCCGTGTTCTATCCACTCTGCACAGTTGGCCTCACACAACCGCTTACAAGAATAAACAAAAAGAAAATAAAGGTTGCGTCATTCATAATATCCAAAATATGTCAAAAAAAACACATTTCTGCCCCGGGGTGTCAACTCCCGAGCATGACTGTATATAAATATATAGTTGGATCTCTGGTAGACATTTATCTCCCGCATAAAGCCTTCGTACCTCTAATATCCAGCTGTTATATAGATGCTGATGATGCAGATAGCAAAGCAACATAAACTTGAAACGTGAAAGGAAGTTGAGACATGGAACTGTGTGTTGTCAAGATTTACAAATAACACCGAGCGAGGTGATGCTTGCGCTAAATGATTTTTTTGTCGTTTTTCCGAAAAAAGCAACACCTTATATTCCGTTGGCGTAGGGAAGACGAATGAACAGTTAGCGCACGTTCGAGTCTTTGTGATGAAGAGGTAAAAGTGTTATGTCATTGTGCTGTGACATCTTTTCGAGAAAAAAAACACCTTCTTAGGAGGCTAAGTTGGAACTTTATTTAAAACCTGATCCGTCAAGAATTCATAAACCACAAGAGCCCCTGCCTGAAATATGACATCTATATTTCCCCATATCCTGGCATCTTTTTTAAATCACTGCAGTTCTGCCTCTGTTCCCCGGGGCCTTTAACTGAGCTGACACTTTTCTTAAGGCTGAGGACAGTTCCCCAGATTCATCATGTCACTTCAAGTATAGCGTATCCTTCAGCCCGCTAATTACACTAGCCGTCACTGCTGTTAGCCTATCAGCGCTCCTTTGTACCTGAATGTCGGCCTGTCTGGCGTGGACAAGAAGTAACCTCGCCGTTTGACCTTCATCCGTCAGATCCAAGCCATTTTGGCAGTGTCCCGACTCTCTCAACTCCAAGATACATTCCATCCTTAATACTCGATTCCTCAAGATGAACTGTGAACCGACATTTTGGGTAATAGACTTTCAGAGCAATTAAGGCCCTAAATGAAAGCTGAAGTCTTCCCTCAAAAACAGTAAGATAGTAAAAGATAGAGGGAGAGGCAGGGAGATAAAAGTCCTTAAATTGGATCAAGGGCAGCCTGCAGGCATAGGAGAGATGACCCCCTTCATTTTCCTGGAAATTGGCGAACAGCTTTGCCCAAGTATTTGCTGCATGATTCATACCGTTTGGTCGATAACTTGACACTATTGTTGGCATAGGAATGTGGAAGTAGCAAGGCAACAATTTGATGTATATTTTTAAAGAGTATTCTGTTCTTTTTACTCATTCTGCAATATTTGGAGCAGAGGCATCAGTCCAAGCAATAATACAACTCTTCCAACTTCTCTAGATGGATTATGAGGTTTTGAGATATAGTGTCCTGGCTTGGGTCTTTTCTGGTTATAATGTTTTACTTCTGCCCTGGCCCTACTCTTAATAATCATAATAATCATAATGATAATAGTGCTTTTCAGGACACTCCAGATTCATTCCAGGCAATGTGGGTGAAGTGTCTGGCCTAAGGACACAACAAGCAGCCGCCCCACTGATTTATATTATAATTTATATAAGATTCAATTTATATAATGTTTTAGCACGGGTTGGCAGCAAAATGGAATTGAATTATTTTTAAAGACATTCAATGATCAAGATGGCACAACTTCTTGAAATCAGTCTTGAAAACTGTCATGAAATCTGGAGTTTGGTTTCAAAATGTCCCTTTCAAAGAACTGGCGGGCGTCTGTTTGTTTCAGTGGAAAGGAGGCTCCAGAATTTGTTTAGAATCGTTTAGAGGAAATGAATGGGCTCAGAATTTGTCAGATCGTCTCCACAATAAACAACAGGCTCTTCAAAGTTTCTGATACTCTTCCTCTTCTCTCAAGAACTACCTTCATCCTCATCATCATGATCATAGCCGGCGGTGCGGCAGAGAATACGATTAACAATGTGTTTTCTCCTGCGGCTTCTCCCGAGTCAGCCGTGTCATCCGCGCTTGTTTCAATCCCCGCTACATTCACCCAGAATGCTTCTACCACGGCCACAGTGTTTTTAGACGTAGGGGAAACCGGAACACCTGGGGGTAACCTACACAGACACAGACAGAACATGCAAACTTCACACAGAAGAGGTTCCAGTGGTGGAATCGGAGCCAGGACCCTCTTGGTTTGAAGTACGCGTTAACCACTGTTCCACTCGCTGCATAGTCACTCAGAGATGACTACTCTATTAGTGATGGTGGATAAGTAAGTAGAACAGTAAATGTTTCTATACTAACCATAAATAAAAAAGCATAGATTGTTCTCTCAGGGATGGATGGAGCACGGTATTGATAGATTGGAGCAGTCTATGCAGTTCGTCTGACTTTTACGGTGAAAAAGGAGAAAAAGCCAAAGACAAATCTCTCTCGTTGAACCAGTCCCTCTACTATTGCATCTTCAACTCTCAGCCTTGGACGAAATTGCAGCATTTCTTTTAAATCATGAACGGGCATTTCTTTTTTTGAGGGGCCACATTGGGATATTGCCATGTTGTGGAGAGCCAGACCTGTTTTCATGGATTTTTTCCTAAAGCCTGGTTCACACGGCAGGATATTTAGGCCGATTTAGACCCGATTTACCCCTTACGACAATCTTAAGAAACGCTCCGATTTCCGTAACAAGATCTTACAGATTATCCTGCCGTGTGTGGTGTGTTAAGACTGCACTCGTCGCTCGGAAGGACATCGGGACTGCTCCCGATCTCAAATCGGGGATATCCAACATGTTGGATTGTTTTGGCCCGATTTCTCTTTGTGTGTGGTGTCCCCCGAGGACAGACGTGCGCGTTGCCATGACTGCGGCGTGTAGCCAATCAGAAGACGAGACGAGGCGGTGAGGAAACGCCTCCATATCACGATGTAGCAAGTATAGTCCATGCTCGTGTTGTCTACACTTCTTTGACCATCGCCTTTTCTTTTGATTACGTCTTTTCTCCGATAAAAACAAACTATCGCCAATGCATCCTCTTCGTCCGCTATGTGTGTTTACTCTGAAGTCACGCTTGATCTCGCGAGACCTGAGATTTCCGTCTGATCTGTGAATACTCGGGGGGGGAATCGGTTCGTGTGTGGTTTGCGTGATTTTTGCCGTGTGGCTGCGCACCACACACTGTACGACCAAAGTGGTTAGACCCGTGATTTTTTATCTCCCTGTGTGGGGTCTCACACAGAGAAAAATCGGCCGACAATTTTAAAATCGTCTCGTGTGAACCAGGCTTTAGGTCTTTCCTTCCTGCTGCTGTCAGACTGCACAATGAGAACTGCTGAGCCTGCACATGTTATTCATTTGTAAATAGTAAATACTGTATTCATGTGCCATAGTGCAATTTCAGATTGTCCACTGAATGTCACTTTATCTACTTATCCTGCCAAATATGTATTCATCTTTAAACTATATAGATAGATAGATATAGATGCACTTTTTTTATTGATTCTAAACAGAGTGTGGTTTGTAACTAACAGATTTTTTTTTATATTGAGGGCACGTGATGCAACAGTGTAGTGGTGTAAAATTTCAGCCCTACTACGCTGCTTGGAGACCTGGGCTTGTACTAACCAACCCCCAGGTCTCCAAGATGCCCATTCAAATCTAATAGACAACGGATGCATTTCAAAAGAAAAAAGCTCAGGATGACAATGATTAGATTAGATTAGATTCAACGTCATTGTCGATGCAGGTGGCCACTTGTCCATGCTGGAGACTGGTTTAAGCTAGCAATGCCCTATCCACATAATATAATTCATCCATGGTTCTAGCTGAGAGAAGAGAAGAGGGGGGGAGAGCCACATGCAGTGAACAGGGCTCTGGAAGACTATATTATAATGTTGTCTGTGTAGAAGCAGATGTCATTCAATGAAATAGTTGAAAAACCTTGAAATATCTTTAGTCACAGGCGAAAGATATTTTGGCAGATGCAAAGCTACTGATGTATACACTCAATTTCCACTCTGCTGCGTTGAAAGCGACTAGCAGACTCTCGGAACAAATACATTAGACTGTACTACAAATCAATAGTGAAGAAGTGAACAGGGATGATGCATAATATTAATATTGCCTTCACTCCACGCCTGAATATGCGTCGTTAATCTGGGTCTGCTTGGTTTCTTTGTGGTTTTATTTCAATGAGATTCAGATGGATTTCACTCAAACCCAGGCTGACTGGTGAAAATAAAGTTCAACTATGGAGTTTAGTGGTATAAGATTACTCTGGTGGCCTGTGGATGTTGGGAACAATCCAAATCCTGCCTCTTATTTAAAGTCAAAATAATCTATGTTGGGAAAATCCTTTTTTCGAACGGAATGCATAAGGAATACGGAGGTGATGCAGAAGTGACTGTAACCGGGAGCGAGTGTGTGAAAGTGGATGTGCTGAGAGTGATAAGTGCTGTCAGTGGGTTGGTACAGCCGGCTCCATCTGCGCTCCATCAGGACGACGCAGGGAAGAGAAAAGTGCAAATTGCTAACAGAAAGAACCGCTTCTTTAATCTCATTGTTGCTATAAAAGGTCTTTAGACTAGAAAATGTCATTGAGGTGAGGTGCTTAACAGGGGTTTGACTATGGATGTGTTAGAGATTGGTTCCTTTAATAATAAATAATAAATACAAAGAATAATCATCAGTTTCATGGAGCACTTTTTGGACACTCAAAGACGCTTCACATGTCATCATTCTTTCACGCCATACACGGTGGTGATAAACAACCACAGCTGCCCTGGGGCACACTGACAGAACGGAGGCAACCAGTACGTTCTATCGACCCCCTCCGACCACCAACCAAGCGGTAAATCAGTTATAGGAAAGAAGTTGGGCTGGAACAAGATAATTTAAATAGTACTAATTTAGTAGTTTTGATTATTGTTTTCTGAAACTTACATGTAACTTAAACATACTAAGATAATTCTATAAAGACTGTGCAATGAAATAAAAATTAGTTCACAACAAAACCCAAAAAAGGACACAGGACAACCAATATGCAGACTAAAACAAAGTATCAATAAGAAGAAAATATGGATTTCATGACATCATCTCTATGAATATGTTCTACAGGGGCATCACTAAAGCTTTGTTTTGGTCAAATGTATAAAACATGTCATTCACTGAGCTTCCCTGATATAAACAAACAAAGAATTAATCAAAATTGAGAATTGAGAACTAATCAATCAATCAAAGGTATAACTGGCAACTAATCAACTGGCTAAAGAAGTGAATGAAGTCTGAAGTGAATGCTCTTGTGTTGACAGTGTGGAGCTGGACTTCAAGCTGCAGGAGGACAAGCTGCAGCCGCTGATGAAGCGACTGTGCCCCATGGAGCAGCAGTGTCCTGCCCTGCCCTACCCCAACGAAGTGTTCACCTCCACCCCCAAGAGGAAGTCCAAGTCCGAGGCCAAGAAGCATGCTCGCTGGAAACTGTGGTTCCTTTGAAGACTTTGAAACTGTAGAACATACATTTTACTGGGCACATGGTGAATATTCTTGAGCAACAAAAAGATGGGCATTAAAAACCCACAGGAGAAAATGACACTGGAAAGGCCTGGATTCTTTTGAGATTGTGCTGAGGAATATGTTCACTTTTTTGGGGGGGCTGAAGAGGACGACAATACGACTGTTCATTTGGTGAGATCCTTCAAACACTTAGGCCTCATACACAGGTCTTATACTGTAGATACACATTTCTTATACTTTACATACACAGGCCTTATACTGTACATACACAGGTCTTATACTGTACATACACAGGCCTTATACTGTACATACACAGGTCTTATACTGTACATACACAGGTCTTATACTGTACATACACAGGTCATATACTGTACATACACAGGCCTTATACTGTACATACACAGGTCTTATACTGTACATACACAGGTCTTATACTGTACATACACAGGCCTTATACTGTACATACACAGGTCTTATACTGTACATACACAGGCCTTATACTGTACATACACAGGTCTTATACTGTACATACACAGGTCTTATACTGTACATACACAGGCCTTATACTGTACATACACAGGTCTTATACTGTACATACACATTTCTTATACTTTACATATACAGGTCTTATACTTTACATATACAGTACAGGTCTTATACTGTACACACATAGGTCTTAAGGTGCTTTCACACCGCCAACGCTGGAGCGCTAACGCCTCACTCACCAGACGCATATTCTCTAGTTTTCAGACGCAGGGGTCTTCAGACCAAAAGTCCTGGCCAGCGGTGGCGCGCCAGAAGTGGCGGAAGTAGCGGGTGGGCTTTGATGCTAACGGAGTAAAGCTAGCGGCTTTTTGTGTAAAGTTCTTCTCCAATAATGCACCTCTGCAGCGTCTCTGTCTCCAGAGACCTTCCAGAGACTTTATTTTATTATTAAACGGTACTTCCGCATCGGGAACACGCTCAGAGCAGTTGCATAAAGTCACGGGAGCCTGAAAACGCATATGTTCACTATCACTGTGTCCCCCATTGTCAACCCTGGTTTTAGTCCTGGTGTAGCTCTGGTTTTGGCTGTTTACAGTATGTTCAGTCTGCTCGCTCAGACCACTAATGTCCCCGTGACCACTTTGCAGCTCTCTGATTGGTCGCTGCACGAGCGTCCGAGGAAACGCTCAGCAAAATGTATCTCCTGCGTGCGTCTATTTTCAGCTCCTGCGCCTCTGCCGCGCAGTCCGTGCGTGCGTTCCAAGACACACATGCAGTTTAACGCTCAAACGCGCGTCACCATTGACTTTGTATTGAAAGTCGACGCAACGCATGATCCGTCTGAAAGCAGCATTATACTGTACATACACAGGCCTTATACTGTACATACACAGGTCTTATACTGTACATACACAGGTCTTATACTGTACATACACAGGTCTTATACTGTACATACACAGGCCTTATACTGTACATACACAGGTCTTATACTGTACATACACAGGCCTTATACTGTACATACACAGGCCTTATACTGTACATACACAGGCCTTATACTGTACATACACAGGTCTTACTGTATACTGTACATACACAGGTCTTATACTGTACATACACAGGTCTTATACTGTTACACAGGCTTATACTGTACATACACAGGCCTTATACTGTACATACACAGGTCTTATACTGTACATACACAGCTTATACTGTAACATACAACATGTACATACACAGTTTATTACTGTACATACATACATACACAGGCCTTATACTGTACATACACAGGCCTTATACTGTACATACACAGGTCTTTTACTGTACATATATAGGTCTTTTACTGTACATATATAGGTCTTATACCGTACGTACACAGGTCTTATACTGTACATACACAGGTCTTATACTGTACATACATAGGTTTGAGACAAAATACAACCACGGTTCATGAGGAGATGAAAGATTTGTATGAGGAGACACAACATACATTAGAATAATGATGTGGGTCTATCCACAATTTTAGCTTTACATATTATTACATTTATGATATAATAATGCAGGTTTTATACAGCGCTTTTTTGGACACTCAAAGACGCTTCACATGTCATTATTCTTTCACTCCATACACGCTGGTGATAAACTACTACTGCAGCCACAGCTGCCCTGGGGCACACTGGCAGAAGCGAGGCAACCAGTATGTGCCATAGGCCTCCTCCGACCACCACCAATATATATAATTATATATACAATTAACCAAACAAATGTTTAGAATATTTTTAGTATAATTTTTCTTTTACTAATTTTGTGTGCCCAAACCCAAAAAGTCTTTGAAAGTAAGATTTTATGAACAAATCTGACATCCCATTGTCAGATGCTTTTGTTAGAAAACATATGTTTTTCAGACTTAAGAAACTTGTGAAATTGGAAGATGGTCCACTCTTTTTCACTTTTCTGTCTGAAGATGGCACAGAGGACAACAGTATATATATATATATATATATATATATATATGAAAACAAGGGGTAGAATCTGAATCTAGTTTCTTGAGGGCTAGGATAATTGCTTGTGCTTTGTAGTTTGAAAATGAGGTTTGAGCTCTATTTGCATTTCCACCAATATTTAGTAATGTTCCATTCATCAGTCACTGCAGAATCCATTCAGTGAGGGTTTCCTGATGACATTATTGGGGGAATATCCTGATAACATCAGAACATCACACTTGATTTCTCCTAAATTCTTCACATAACCTAAACTTTAAATTAAATTGTGTATGTACATTATTTAAGCCTTTCACATTGTGAGTAGACACACAAGCTGTCTTTCACTGGCTGAGGTTCACAAACTGAGGTTCACAAACCTGTCAGACCTGCACCCGCAGAAGAACCCAAACACAACATAAGAAAACAAAGCGTAGCAGTAATTAGATGAAGGTGAACTGTAATGATGCTTGTTTGAGTCGTGCAGTCAATTATTTCATTATTTCAGAATGAAACAATGAAAAAGATACAGAAATAGTTTGAATAGACTTTCAAGAAAGCAATGTTTACTTTCCTTAACTAGAATTCTAAAGCATGGCATCTAAAAGTCCACTTTTAAATCGTGACCGTACTCACTGTTGCCACATGATTTTCTCTCTGTCCATTTCAACGTGTGTGTCGATAATTGAGATTAAACTAAGTTGAGATTGCGATCTTTCACAATTTGGAAGTTTTGGCACAGCGCCACATTACATTATGTTTCTTCTTTCCCCTTTAGACCATACTGCTTGGCAACGGGAGGAGGCACCGTGCGGAGGTCTCTCCACAAATCTGTTTTTTACCACAAGCAAAGCTACGAGCTTTGAGTGGACTCAACCTGGACTCCTGCAAAGCACAAACAGTTTGAAGACTGAAAGAACCCGGCATTCAAGACTCCCTCCTCCTCCCCCTCCTCCTCCTCTTCCTCTTCCTCCTCTTTCTCCTCCTCTATCTGCTCCTATCATCGTGTCGCTCTAACTCACTGCGGCTTGCGTTTTACACACCTCACTTTAAGATCCTTATGCCAACCAGCCAGCAAAGTTTTCCTGAGTCATCCTCTCAAAAAAAGCTGATATTTTTGAAACGCTTTGCCACTTTATGTACTGAACAGAAGTCTGTGAAAACAAAAAGGTTTATGGGTAAGTGAGTTTTTATCCCTGGAAAAATATGTACTGTTTTTTGAACAAAGAATATTTTCTACAACACTCCAGAGCTGTTGTTCTCCATCATAATGCAAAGTTTCAAAAAATAAAATAAAAATGCTATTTTGACATTTATACTACTGATTATATTATATCTTGCCTGCCATATAGCAAAGGTTTCTATATTTTTGCAGTATATTTCCTGCAGTAGCTGCAGAATCACCTGCAAGAAAGTCCACTTGTAACGCCATCTCGTAATGTATAATGTCTATTTATTTACTTATTTATTCATTCTTGTATTTATTAATGTATGAACTTTATTGGATGCACTAACTCTATAGTGCAGAAGGGCTATCTGAGGTGCAAACGGGACTCGCAGTGTACGGTTTTACAGCAGACACCAGCTACGTCAACGTTCGACATGTAGCACCCACACTGTTGTGTTGTTACAAAACAGTTTCTGAAAAATACACTGTGTAGAGCATCATTTACATTATTAACCAGATCCTGTTTTCTTTCCTAGTACAAAAAAGCGTGACAGCAAGTTTCCATGCAAAGAGATGTACTGTAAGTGCAATTTAGTTACGATAATGTGGAATATTATGCATTTTTATACTGTTTATACATCATTAAATATTAAACATTTTCCACTAAAAGGGTTTCTCTGCGTGTGGATGTGATTTTTGTTTTATAAGCTCCATAGACGGTTTATAGATGGACAACGCTAACACGCTAGCTCAAAGAAGCCCGATAGGTATGTGCTCAGGGTAGAAGTTTTTCTCCAACTTGTTCTTGTTCTGGCTCCTATTGACTTTTATTGAAAGGTAAATTAAAGGTAAATCCAGATAAGAGCCATAAGAATTGTCAAATAATAAGCGTCATTCATGGGGGCTGCCTTAGCAATTATCTTAGCAACACGTCTGCCCCTGTAAGATCATTTTCTTTAGACAATAATTGCGTAATTTATTTTATTCTACATTTTGAACACAGTAAAGAAGGCCAACCCGACGTCTTCCTCACTTTTTGTCCAGATATGGCTGAGTCCAAGCAAGGACTTGCTTTGTTCAGAAGAAATCAAGTTTGGTACAAATTAAAGTATAAATCAAATGAAATAATCTGATGTATATAATATGCAAAATTTGAATTAGGAGACTTTGATTTAACGGTAAATCCTAAAAACAGTTGAGTTCAACACTCCTGGGTAGATGTTTCCCCTTTAATAACCCCTGCGAGAGGCTACATGGGGCAACACAGGTGGGGAACCACTGAGCGGTCTTGGCAAGTCTTCCAGTGTCCATTCTCTAATGTGACGAGTCGTTGGTGAAGACCTCCTCCATCAGGCTGACGGAGCGGGTTAAGCACCCGTCTGCACAGCTGTGTCAGAGGCTTCACTTCACACTAGAACATGCACTTATGCACGTCCATTACTGACATCCAGACGTCATTCACAAAGTTATCTTTATCTCATATTGCAGCTGCTTTACGCACAAAATCAAATTCTACACTCACGTGAACAGGGAAGTATTAAGGAACAGTTCTGTTTCCCGATTAGGTTAAAATAATATGCTTTTTGTCCAGAATGAGTAAAGGTGGAATTGTAAAACAAAGGGAGCAAGCTTTGGTGTTGGCTGTGGGAATATTTGGAAGAATGGATTCAAACAACTGTTTTAACACCAAGTACACATATTTCAACATTATGCCTTTGGGAAAAGAATAGATGTATATAGTATAATGTTACAGTAAGTTTAAATGCACTGATCCAGCTTGACTCATGGTGGCTGAGTGGTTACTGTTATAAGTAATTATATATATGTAAGTGGAGTTTACATGTTCTACCCATGTCATCGTAGGCTTCAGGCTCCAGTTTCCCCTAACACTAAAAACACGTGCATTAGCCCCTGTAAGCTCCCTGAAAAGGTCACTGTGACTTGAGTTAGGATCAATTAATAATGTATGTAATTTTTAAGACAGCGACCTGCCCACAACTGACATCAGTGTGGGGCTGAAGAAGCTACCTTCCCCTCATATCAAATCTATCCAAATGTATTCTTTATCTTCCATTAATAATGGAACACTGCACACATATATTATCATACCAGCACCTATCTCATTACAACTTGACAGTGTTGTGCCAGTTCACAGCCTTTCTGAACTAGTTCAAGTTCAGTTCATCCATGCTCAAAGTGAACAGTTCACGTTCAAAGTTCACATTTTTAATTCTGAACTAGTTCAAAGTTCAGTTCATTTAACTTTTTTCGTGAGATACTTCAATAAATATTTTTTTCACACTACGAGCTAATATATATATATATAATCTCCTGTACACCCACAGGAGGAGAGCCTTTTGACTACAAAACAGACCAGATTTACATGGTTTTCAATGGGAGCCAAACGGAGTTGCTCCATCTCTGCTCATAAACTACAGACAGTAATGCGCTGCAGTGCGTGTGTCTATACTTTATGTCAAATGTAAACGGTGTAAACTTTGTCGCTAACTCACCCTGTGTTTTCATCACGACTCGGGCACATGTGAAAAGCACCAGCTCACAGCGCCGCACCGCAGCACGGAGTCGGGGTGCGTTCACAGACGGTGGAAACCGTAGGAATTTTTAGATTTCAGCGGAAAAAGTGCGAGAATTGAGAGTGAGGAGTTGTCGTCATAGCACAGAGCCCCTCCCCGTCTCCGCCATGTTGGTAGGATCCCAGCGGCAAACACTTGTTGTTGTTAACTCGGTAGCAAAGGAGGTCGTCGCTATTTCTGTTTTACCATGCCTGGAGCTCATTGCTGTGTTAAAAACTGCTCCAGTACCTCACACTATAAGAAAGGAAAACGTAGGAACAACGGTTTACAATTGTTTAGGCTACCAAAATGGATACAACATCAGGGAGCGCAAGTGTCTGACCTGACGGACCTGCCTGACGCCGGATGGCTTGGTTGGCTGCAATAACAAGAAAGGACCTTACTTTCGATCTCACCCCCAGTCGATGAGAGTGTGTTCTCTGCATTTTCACTCGGGTACGTCCTAAAATGTCTTTATGTTGTTTTTTTAAAGTTAAGAAGTGTAGGTTACCTAGCTGTTAATGTTGCAAACTCTGAACTGCATCTTAAGTTAGCTGCCTAGCTAACTATCTAACAAACTGTTGCCTCTATGAAAATGCTTAATGGCCAACCATTAATGCTAACTAAGAATATTTAAGTTTCTGCTCATTATCCTACCTTGTTGGTGGAATATGGGCACTCAAAGTGCGTTTGTCTCTGTCTCTTATGTTCTCTAAACCAGTGGTGCCCATACTTTTTTTTTGTCTTGTGTTGCCACTACCCCCTGTTATGGTCAGTTCCCGGCATCGGACAATTCTAATCATTGGTCGATACATGTGTCTTGGTTCCCAGCGTTAGAAACTGCGTTCCCAGCACTGTTGGTACATCGCACAAAGGCTCTCTTGTTCAGTGATAGCCTTGGCCACCATCTGCAGGTGCGTTATCTCAAATGTGCTCACGCCGTGTGCTTTCTTATCATCTCGAAGGTCTTTTCCTGCGCTTAATGTATCTCTCCCAAACTTTCTCGTCTGCAGCTGCGTATGACTCATCTCTCTTGTGACGAATGCTCATTGTTCCGTCTGACACACCTCCAGTATAAAATTATCAACACGCTTGTTGAGAGGCCAGAGAGACACGGCATCATTGGATCCCGTTTCTGTCTGGCTCTTTCTGCGCAGAAATGTCATTTTTGTACTCATCACTTCTGTAAATAAACTGCACAAAAGACAAGTCCTGTTTCCTCTCGGATTTATTCATTTGAAGCATTAGAATTTCCATAACATTGGATTTTGGATTGCTAAAAATTTTGGATTGCTAAAAAAAATAGTAGGGTGTCTGGTTTTAACGACTGAAAATACTTATGAATTTTGTGACTTATATTTTAGCTGTTTTTAACCACTTTTAGTATATATATCTTTGAAATTATGAGCCTTACACTCTCCCCTGCTTAAATAAATGTCTCCTGACATTTGTCAACAAAGCATGTTCAATACACTTGTGAATAACATAAATATGGCTGGCCCACATAAGGAAAGACAACAGTGTTTGTAATGGGATAACCTGGTATCAAAGAGTTCACTCCTGGATTCCACTGGTGATAAGTTGGTTGTCCCAATGCATCATAGGTAAACATCTCTCTGGTCCTGATGTTCTGCTGGGATCTCCTGAGGCTGATCCCAGGATGTTCCTCCTCTTGTGGCACCAACTCTTAGCGGTGGATCACTCGGCTCGTGCGTCGATGAAGAACGCAGCTAGCTGCGAGAACTAATGTGAATTGCAGGACACATTGATCATCGACACTTCGAACGCACCTTGCGGCCCCGGGTTCCTCCCGGGGCTACGCCTGTCTGATTTTTTCTCAGATTTTTCCAAAATCCAAGATTTTGGATTGCTAAAAATAGTTGAGATTCTGTTCATGACATTATGCTACCTTGTTGCCAGTTTAAAGCATTGACTACATAGATTATTCTGTTCTAGGTAAACCATCATATGAGATGTTGGAGAATCACCCTGACTGGACACCATCCTTGCGGTTAGGCCACAATAATGTTAAAGAAACAGATGGAGCGCGATATCAGCGGCAAGTAAAGCGCAGGACCCAGCATCTGGAGCAGTCATCACTCCCAGCCCAAGCCCAGCAGCCTCCATCACCAGCCCAAGCCCAGCAGCCTCCATCGCCAGCCCAAGCCCAGCAGCCTCCATCTCCAGCCCAAGCCCAGCAGCCTCCATCGCCAGCCCAAGCCCAGCAGCCTCCATCGCCAGCCCAAGCCCAGCAGCCTCCATCGCCAGCCCAAGCCCAGCAGCCTCCATCGCCAACCCAAGCCCAGCAGCCTCCATCGCCAGCCCAAGCCCAGCAGCCTCCATCGCCAGCCCAAGCCCAGCAGCCTCCATCGCCAGCCCAAGCCCAGCAGCCTCCATCGCCAGCCCAAGCCCAGCAGCCTCCATCGCCAACCCAAGCCCAGCAGCCTCCATCGCCAACCCAAGCCCAGCAGCCTCCATCGCCAGCCCAAGCCCAGCAGCCTCCATCGCCAACCCAAGCCCAGCAGCCTCCATCGCCGGCCCAGCAGCTGCCTCAAGGAAGGATGAGGAAGCTCTCACCCTTCCAGCTTGTCCTATTGACTGTAATGCGCCTCAGATTAGACCTTCCATCTCAGAATTCACGTTGAGAGGGTGATTGGTGTTGTGCGCAACAAATTCAAATTCTTACATTCAACTGTACCTGTGCATATGCTTCTCAAATGTGAGGGTGAAAACCTAATGCCTTTAGATAAGATTGTCACTGTTTGCTGTGCCTTAACGAACATGTGCAAAAGTGTTGTTTGAGTGCCTTGTTCATAACTTATGAACCAACCAGAACCCCTCATGTCATCTGGATCCGAGTCCAGAGTCAGAACCAGACACGGAGAAGCTGCATTCAGCTTCTATGCTCCACATGTCTGGAACAAACTCCCAGAAAGCCTCAGATCAGCTGAAACACTCAGTTTGTTTACATCCAGGTTAAAGACCCACCTGTTCTCAGCTGCTTTTGAATGTTTTATTCTAATGTACAAATCTGCACGGCTTCTTTTAAGCTGGAATTACTTATCTGTTATCTTTTTCTTATGAATTTTTGTTTTTGTTTTAAATCATGCTTTTTATTCTGTTACTTTTTAATGCTTCTTCTGCACCCAGCTGTAATGCTTCTTAATTTTTTATTTAAAGTACTTTGAATTGTTTTGTAACATGAATTGTGCTGTACAAATAAACTTGCCTTGCCTTTTTAATTTCTTTGAAATAAATGTTTGAAACAACTTCATGTGGCAAAGCAATATTTATGGAGAAATTAACATTTTTTTGGAGGGGGGGGTGTAATCTCTTGGAAAAGTTAACAGTGCAAAAGAACGTGTGCAGTCAACGTATAAATATTTCAGCATGAAAAGACGGACAACATAATAATAAAATAATAACACTGCTGTTAGTGCAAGTACAACAGTGTTTTCACCGCCTGGAGGCTTGTAGATGGCCAAATCCTGCACCCAACCACAGCAGAAAGCCTCGTAACTCTCCAGTGACTTGTGACTTCTAAACTCCTGCATTGTATAATAACTAACACCGAAAACAAGGTAATTCACTATATCCATGTACGTGCACGGAGGCAAAAAGTCAAGGTATTTTTGCCACTCCGCTGCAGGAAGCTCGTATGGGTCTACCTGTTGTATGTCTGAGAGCTTCTCCAAATAACGTTGTTTTGCTTTTCCCTGTACGGTCCATTTCCTTTCGCCTTCACTTTCTCCATTAACTGTCTTGCTAGTGTTGTAATCGTAGATTTATCTACTGCCGAAATAATAAACGGCCGCTCAAGTTAAAGACCTCTGGAGCGTTAGCATAGACTGTAGCTATATATTGAGCGTTAGTGGCGTTGCCCCTGGCAACCGATAGAGGATCCTATCAACATGGCCGACCGGATTAGACCCCGCCCAAATTATCACGTGACTCCTCATTCTCAATACAGGAGGGAGGAACTTTCTCTCGTTGCATTTCAAAAGAGAAAACAGATTCCAACGTTCATAGTGATGTCTGCCGTTCATGACACATAAAATGAACTAATTCAAATTCTTTTTTTAAAAATGTGTTGCGTTCAGTTCAACGGTCACCAAAAACTGAGCGTGTTCAATGAACGCGTTCTTTTGAACTCGTTCACGCACAACACTGCAACTTGATTTCTTAAAGAAATAATGAATACATTTACACAAATATCTAATCTCAACCTGTAATTTCACAAATCCACTTTTAACTTTTCTAATGGACTTTGCCAGCCACCCGCTTTTGACCTTGGATATGCTCTTTGCTTGACTTGAAACATGTCCACTTACTAATAATACTATATGTGATTAATAAATCTGGGAGTTCTCGATGGTGGTCATATGACCAAATGTATCGTATCATTTCCTGAGATTTAATTATTTTTTATGTGAATGAGACAGTGTGCTAACCACGGCTAATATAATGTTTCCAGGAGTTCCTCTGTTCTTATCCATCATTTGTCCTCCCTGCCTCAGACCCTGGTGATCCCTCCATGCAGGCGTCTCCCAGTGACTTTTCAAGTGATGCTTAAGTCTGCACAACAAACAGAAAACGTCTCGTCAAGCATCTGTTTATAGCTCACATGTTTCACAATTCTTCTCACTTCTGACCGTACTCATTTGCATTTGAAAGGCCTGGTCTCATCCTCACCTCCTGCATCAGCTCCTGCATTCTATGTGACTCTATGTATCAAGTTCCATTCATGCTTGATAGTTTTTCAATTGGTACCCACAGAAAAAAGAAACACTTTTTTGTGTTTTTTTATTGTGGTCAAAGCTGGGGTGCCATTTTTTTGTACCCAAGAGAATGTACCTTGTAAAAGTGTCATGGTTTGGGTTTACTTCCTTTTTTGTTTTAATTTGTTAACCCCTTTAGTTGTACTTCCTGTTTCCTGATGACTTGCCCCGCCCTCATGTCAGAGGGCACCTGTGTGTTTGTCTTGTTTTTAAGCCCTGTGTGCTCCTTCACTCTCTGTTCCATCGTAGTCATTCTATGTGTGTTTTGATTCTTGTCATTGGGCTATTTTAACTTTCCTCATGACAAAAAACACTTTTTGTATCTTTTAACAAATGAGTCGACAACATACTTTCTCTTTTTTACCTCTAAATGTGTCGATTGATTGGTATTTGCGTTTATTGAGCGTGGTTAGCTCCGGAGTGGCCGAAAATAAATATACTGTATATATTTATTACACGGCTCCCCACAGCAGCAGTAGAATGCTCCATTGATTTGAATTTAATTTCAAAACGTTCTACCGGTCATTATTTCTTGATAACTGACCAACGCAACCTCTGCTTTTAATTCAGATGTGTAGATTACTCTGCAAGTCGTTCCGGCCACTCCGGAGCTAGCCACGCTCAATAAACGCAAATACCGATCAATCAACACATTTAAATGTTAATCGGAGAATACATTATACATATACAGTCTTAATACAAGTGCACAGAGGTTTTCAGAAGTGTCTGTTAAGGTTTTCATGACAAAAGTACTGTTTAAATTAAATAAATGAACCTTTCGGCATTCAGGGTGGGTCCACTGTGCCCTGTCGGTACTTATTATCTGATAATGACCTGCGTACAATACATTATCCCTTACATATAAATTACAGACCAAAAGTTTGGACACTTTCTCATTCAATGAGGTTCCTTTCTTTTCATGACTATTGACTGTAGATTCACACCAGGCTGTGTAAGGGCTATTTGACCAATAAGGAGAGTGATGGTGCTGGGCCAGATGACCCGGCCTCCAGTCACCGGACCTGAACCCAATCCAGATGGTTTTGGGGTGAGCTGGACCACAGAGTGAAGGCGAAAGGGCCAACAAGTGCTGAGCACCTCTGGGAACTCCTTCTAGACTGTTGGAAGACCACTTCAGGTCAATACCTCTTGAAGCTCATCGAGAGAATGGCAAGAGTAGTGAAGCCAAAAGCAGAGCCAAAGGTGCTACTTTGAAAAACCTAGTATACAAGACATATTTTCAGTTTTTTCATACTTTTTTTTAGTTTGTACATAATTCCACATGAGTTAATTTAATTCATAGTTTTGATGCCTTCAGTGTGAATCTACAATTTTCATAATCATGAAAATAAAAAACTGAATGAGAAGGTGTGTCCAAACCTTTGGTCTGTACTATCTATATTTACCTTTTACATAATTTTAAGAAAGATCTCTGTGAGTCACTGTTTGACGCTTTGAGTCAAGAGCTGTCTGAGTGAGAGTGGCCCTCTCTTTTTCTGTCTAAAAAAGCTGATCAAAATACATTAACCTGAAAACTAGTGATAGAACCAAACTGCTTAGAGAGCGAGGAACTAATTGATGGATATAAAACAAGATGGATGGATTGTAGTTCACATGTATCCTGGTTTTACCAGGCTTCATATGAACTACCATCGTACTTACCATTGTACTATACTAAAGCCTGAATTTGCTCAATTGAGTCCAGATTGAAACGATTGGATCTGAGTTTGCCGCGACATATGCCGCGATTGTCTTTGGTCCCCAGAAACAAAGAGAGAGCGTCATCTGTCACCTACAGTCTCTCTCCCTAAAACCTTCTAACAAGGTCAGAAATCTAGGGGTAATACTGGACTCAGACTTAAATTTTAATAGCCACATCAAATCAGTAACATCAGCAGCTTTTTACCATCTAAAAAACATTGCCAGGATCAAAAACATAGTGTCTAAAGCAGACTTGGAGATTCTTATCCCATGCATTTGTCTCCAGTAGGTTAGACTACTGCAATGGCCTGCTCACAGGTCTGTCCAAACAGGCTGTAAAACAGCTGCAGTACATTCAAAATGCAGCAGCTCGAGTCCTGACTAGAACCAGGAAGTACGACCACATTAGTCCGGTCCTCAGGTCCCTGCACTGGCTTCCTGTGGCTCAGAGAATAGACTTTAAAACAGCTCTGCTTGTGTACAAATCTCTCCATGGCCTCGCACCAAAATATATTAGTGACATGTTAGTCCCATATGAACCAGCCCGGACTCTGAGGAGCACAGGGACTGGACTCCTGTTAGTGCCCAGAGTCAGAACTAAACATGGGGAGGCTGCTTTTCAGATTCATGCTGCTAAAATCTGGAACAATCTTCCTGAAGATGTGAGACAGGCCTCCTCTCTGACAATGTTTAAAACCAGGTTAAAAACGGTGCTGTTTAGCTGTGCATACAACTGAGGGATTTTATATTTTTATCTTTCGTTTTAATGTTCTGTAATTATTTATGATTTTAATGCTATCTTGTTCAGCACTTTGAGTTGCCTTGTGTATGAATTGTGCTATACAAATAAACTTGCCTTGCCTTGCCTTGCCTTGCCTTGCCTTGCCTTGCCTTGCCTTGCCTTGCCATGTAATAGCCTAGCTTTAGCCATCTCCTTTGCCCGCTCCTGGAGCCCATGGGGAGTAGAGCCATAACATCTTTGCCAGCAGTGTAATTTGCTAAACATTCCTCTTGCTCCAACTTCAATGTCCTGATATTATTTGGGAGCCGAACCTGAACAGATTATTTTACGCATTTATCGCCATTGGTAAACTATAACGCAATCTCTTGACGTCACCGACACCTACCTACAACACCCGCCTCCCCCGCTCGCTGAATGGCTGGATGGGATACAACCGAGTTAACCACAGCCACTAGGATCAGACCTAGACGTACATGTGGGGAAATAAAATGAGTTTACGAATTCAAATTGTTTGTGGTTTGATTTTTTTTTTTTCATGTAGCAAAGAACAACTGTCATTACCTGCTACATTCTTTGACTATTTTATTTTTTAACAAATATATTATTTATTAAAATATAGGCAACATTTCTGTCTTCTTTCTTTTTCAACCTCTTTGTCCATTTCTGGGTCAGGGGGGTGGCAATGAGAGCTGCCACCCGACGCTCATAGCACCAGTCCCTCGCTGATCTTCTGCAGGGGGTGAGTCCACAGGAAGATGGCTGCTCCGTCAATTGTGAAACAGCCTTGATCTTTCAGCGGAGGGCTTTAGGCAATGTGGGGTTAAGTGTCTTGCCCAAGGACACAACAACAGCAGTCATCAGTGGGAGCAGTTGGAGTAGGTCCCATGGTGGGAATTGAACTCACAACCTCCAGGCCCAAAGGCCAATGCTCTACCAACTGAGCTACTGTCGCCCATATAGGCAACATATTTGATGCATACATTGATCTTTGTTGGTAATAATGTTGCTGTAGTAATTTTCTAACTAAAACAGATGACACTGAGGTAACTGATGCAGTAAAATGGACAAAGCGCCCTGAGAGTAGACTGGGACCAGCGTGGTCAGACCAGTTGGAGAAGAACACCAAATAGATTCTGGTTTTGTAGCACTTTGGATTCTTATGTTTTGTAAATGTACTCAGTCAGCTACACTGGAATTCCCTTTCCACAGAGCCATAATCTCCCACAATACACCATCAAAGGAGCCCCAGCAACTGTTGTATATAAACTGAAGTTGTCTAATTCGTCTAACCTCTACCTGCCTTTCTTCCCAAGCTGTTGTAATGTCGGAAAAGGCTCTATCCTGATAATCCTCCTCAAGCCCCAAATTCTCTCATAACAAAACATTACTTTGAGGATGACAGGAGGACGACGATTTCACATTCGACATTCCCCTTAAGCTCCGCTGTAGCTATTGCTAAATGTTAGTTTTCATTCTTGGAAACAATAGAGTCATTTACAAATGTCTGTCACAATCCTGCTCCTTTTTGGCCATAACTTACAAACCAAAACCAATGATAGATTTAGTATTTTTCTTAGACATTATCGTTTTCTTGTTATAAGTCCAGACATATAATTTGTAAAAGAAATCCAATGCAGTAATTTCATACTGCAGTACTAATTACACACAGCAATTGAATTTGCAGCATAACAAATAACTATATTAATACATTACTGATTGAGTATATAACAAACTTTGACTTTGATGGGTCAAGACTTTTGGCCTGACCATTAAAAGTGCTAGATACACACATTCTGGGGACAGGTGTGTGTGCCTCTGTCTGTTGATGGCAAAAAATGGTGTTAGCTTCCATTGCTACATCCTTGTTTTGACATGCAATATGATTTTGTGACATGAGCCATCAGTCTCTCCATCGGGAACCCTTACTTTTGTTATGAGTACAACTTGTGGGCGGTGTGACCTTTTTGTAATGATGATGTTAATTGCATGTTTTACCGTTGTGTAGGAGGAGGTGGCGAGTGTGCCGATTCTCAATCATGCCGGTGACACTTTATAAAACCCTGTATTTTCATAATTATAGCCTGGTGGACATGGAGGCGGAAGTCTGACCTTGCATTTGGCACAATGCAGAAAAGGTCTGGAAGGGAAATAATTTTAAATCAATACACATAAATATGTAAACAAACAACTAAAGAATTTGTAGTGTAATGTTACGTTCTTTTTTACTTGTATAAAGTATATATTATTTCACATTAAAGTTGCATTTATGTTGGCCTTGACCAAATAAAGAACAAAGTCTGTTTTTCATAAGATGTCTGTGCGTATACAGTAAGAAACTATTAGTAGCAAAATATTTACTGTATTCACTGGTTTTAATGGGTACAGGTTTTGGTTTTTTTTGGAATGTGGTAAACATTTTTGACTATTTTATTTTGCCAGAAAATGGGGTTTAATTACTCTTTCGATAATAACTCCTGGACAAAATATGTGATCTTCAATCAACTAATACAACATGGAAATAATTCACAGTACATTAAAGTACATTACATTAAAGAGTGAAGATACAAACAGCAGCACTGTTTCGGTTTGATTCATGCCGACCCTAGCCACCATAGTACAAATTACATTTCGTACTAAGGTCTGGAGGTGCTCCATTGAGCTCCGTTTACAGGTGAGAGAACTAGACCGTACAGTAATACTTTACTATCGCATTCTTCGCCATTGCCAAACTACAACCTGCCCGTTTGGCGCAAACTTTTGACGTCACCTACATCTAACTACAAACCCGCCTCTCGCGCTCGCTGATTGGTCGGATGGAATTCAACCGATTGTAATCACTAATACAGGGACCAGACCCAGACATTACATGCAGTGAAATGAGGATTGAGCGGAGTGTACGGATAGCTAAGGCCAGGCTATGCCGACCCGGGTCATACTGTGTGGAGTTTGCATGTTTCTCTGTATGTTTCTCTGTATGTTTGAGTGGGTTTCCTCCAGGTGCTCCGCTTTCCTCCACCACCCAGAACATTCAGCATCTGATGAGTGAGTGAATAATGGTGGTGATTGATACATATGAGTTTTTTTAATCTTAATTTGTGCACATTCTGACTATCCTAAAACAAGATTTGCCAATTGGACAAAGCAATTTAGCTGTTGCTTTACTTTCTCATTCGAAGGGAGACATGTTGCATCGTGCATCTTTTGAAAACAAGATAATGTGCTTGTCCCATTTGCCAAATTTGAGGAATTTTTGACTTATTTTTTCATCACTTTGTGCAGTGCAGAATGATAACTTTGTTTAGATTTGTTATAATAATAATAATAATAGTACATCAAACCTTCAGACAATTATTTATTTATTTATTTATTTTTTATTTGGTTAGGAAATTAAGGAAAGGCATTGGGAAAACGATTTAAATTATAGCCTTTCAGTCTGAAAAGCTAAATTGGACTAAAACTAACGTGATTTTTTTTTTATGATATATTTAAAGTATTCTTAGTTTGTTCCTCACCAAAAGCATCTGGACAAGCTTAAACTTCATTCACTCCTAAATCCACAGTCTGAGTAAAGACTTTTTGTATTCCCATCCTTCCCTGACAGCCATTCGTGAGGTTGTACAATGGCTGGTGATGTGCACGAGCGATATTCCATCAGGTCCAGAGCTGGGATCCATATTTGAGCCACTTTGTCTAGCACCTGCACATTAGATGGGAGCAATCACTTCCCCCTCTCTGGTGGGCGCGCTGGCCAAAGCTGTCTGCTCCCCTATTGTCCACCATCTTAAACACCACTGCCAGAAATCTTTCAGACCATTATGAAAACAGGGAAAAAGTCCAAGACCGTTGAGAAAACTCAGCAGGATCACAGCAGCAGATGAAAGGCTGTGAAGCTCAATCTAATTTCAAGACCATTTACCAAGTCGTCAACACACCACCCACAAAAGGAGAGAGGAAAGGTGGGAAATTGGTCTAGAAAGGATTTGCAACAGTGATATTGGTGACATTGTAAGTTGAAAAATCTGTACGTATAGTTTTCACACAAAGAAATGTGCTTATATTTCTTTACACTTTTTGACACGGGTGAAATTGTCCGATTTCAATCAAAAGAGGAAAGATTTTTCTCTTCAGATATATTGAGGATTATATTCTTCCATTCTCCTGCATTGACTAGAATGAGTCTGGTGTGTACAAGAATGGTTGGTGATCGAGCGGGCGGATGGCACAGACTGGCTGCCTCTCTTCTGTCCGTGTCCCGAAGGGCAGCTGTGGCTACAGTAGTAGTTTATCACCACTGTGTATATGAGAGAATAAGTAAGGTAATCTGAAGTGTCTTTGAGTGTAAAAAAAAAAAAAAAAACTTTATAAAACCATGACAAAATTAAAATGGTTGGGAGCTTCTGGCTTAACACACGATCACTCACTATTCCTCACTTAATACCACAATACCACCCTCTGTATACACAGAGAGGGTATGGTACGTATGAGATGCAGATCATTTCTGCTGGCTGCTACCTGCACACACCCTGGACCGAGCAGTCCGGCCCCAAACAGGTCACACAATAAGAATTCTGACAAACAAGACAGTCCTTGGAATGTAAATGAAATGTCTCAATCCTCCTCGATAGCACACCAAGACTGTTTCCTCTTTATAATAATAATAATAATAATAATAATATTAATGATAATGATAATGCTAACGTTCTATCCATCTGCAGCCATAATATTTTTCCTTCTATGATGGCGGGTTGACTACAGGAAGAAGTTCTGGTCATAATAATAATGTATTCCGATAATAATACATCATACTCATATAGCGCTTGTTTGGACATTCCATAGCTTCCATAGAGACAATAGTGAAAATAAAGTCTCACAGGATCTATGCTCGGTCATTCTCTACTACCTTTAAAGTGTCTCCAACTTTGACCTATTAAAATATGTATCAACCTGCCACCAGTGAGTGTGAAGAGTAAAGTGATTAAAAATGTTTAAAATGCAGTATTCCGCAGAGGCAGCCGTCCTCGCTCATCACTGACATATCATGTAGATCCGTAAACCAAGCTTTTAAGTTTCACTATAATTGGGAAAGTTTTCACGAACTTGTCTTTTGACGAATCTCTTGTGGCAAAGACAATGCTGTGAAATGCGAGTAGCTATTAATTGAGCTGAACTTGTTTGAATGGGCCGCTGCACATGTGCTGGGAAGAGAAGAAGAGAAATAGTAATTTAGCAAGTCAATGAACATTTTTGTAAATTATAGAAGCCACCATCATCCTGAAGCTCCTCCACCTCTTTTGTTTGAAGGTGCCCTGTATGAATTATGCAACCTGACTTCTTTAAAATACTAATTTTAAAACAACCGGCCACTCCAGGCAATTCACTCATTAAAGTTTAAAGGCTATTACATAATTCAAGTTATATCAGGAGTTCATTGCTGTGTTATGTGCATAGAATTATATTTCACCTGAAACACACATAATTTGAACCTTCTCAACAACGTAGAGTCATGATTGCGTTCCAAAGTCGGATAGATTGAGTCAACGTTGACAATAAAAATCATGTGAGATTTTTGAATACAGTGGTCTCTTGTTGATCACAGAGGTTGCATTTTTAAAAGTAACTAGCAATAAGCAAAATCTTTGAAGTAGCAGCTTTATGTTTTAAGGCTGTAAAATCCCCTCGCACACACTTTGTACTCTTTTCTAATGAGTTGAACCCACGACTGTTGAAGTGAAATTGCAACGATGTTTGCGCTGCTCCAGCTGTCAAAAGCCGAGCGTACACTGTCTAAGGTAGCTGCAGAGGACAGCTGAGGGGCAGGAGCAGGACTGAGGGCTACGGGAAGACCATGGTAGTCTGAACTAGTCACAACACACACAAGCCACAACATCTTTCTTCTAACTTTAACATCAGCAGCTTTTAACCATCTAAAACACTTTCCCAGAATCAAAAATATAATGCCTGAAGCAAACTCAGATTCTTCTGCATGCAATTGTTTCCCGTAGGTTTGACTATTGTAACAGCCTGCTCACTGGGTTCTTCAAATGAGCGTACGTCAAAATATGAACCGACCGGGACTCTCAGGAGCACTGTGTTTCTATCTTTTGTTCAGCACATTGAGCTGCCTTGTGTGTGAACTGCGCTTTACAAATAAACATGCCTTGCCTTTATCATGTCACATACTAGCGGGTTCAAGATGTAAATGCTGTCGGGGGAGTTTACAGGCCGCCCATGAGAAGCACGCTAGAAAAGACGCACGCAAAATGGCACACACAGAAATCCACAAAACGGCGAGACACGAGAGCTGAACCGTGTTATAGCCTCTGTAAATAAGTTATATTTATTTATATAGAGCCTTTTACAGAGTCACAACGTGCTATATAATACCACTGTACACCTACGAAAACTCAGACGTTCTCTAATAACATTAACAATAGCAATCATGATAATAATTCCTTGTTGTGGTCTCTCAAAGTGCAACACTGATGTCACTCTCCATGACAAGGCAAATTTATTTGTATGGCACAGTTCATACACAAGGCAACTCAAAGTGCTGAACAAAACAAGATGGAAACAATCACACAAGGCATTAGAATCATTAATAATCACAGTTTATCAAAAAAAGTGAATATAGAATCCTTCAGTTGTATGCACAGCTAAACAGAACTGTTTTTAACCTGGATTTGAACATTGTCAGAGAAGAAGCCTGTCTCACATTTTCAGGAACCGTTCCAGATTTTAGCTGCATAAATCTGTAATGCTGCCTCTCCCTTTTTTCTGTCCTGACTCTGGGTCTCATTCTCTCCTTTTCATTGGAGACAGAAGCGAGGCCACAACCTTCATTCATTCACTTCTTTCTTTCTTTCTTTATAGCTCATAACCATGTATATGATATGGAGCACAAGTTACAAAACAAAACAGCAACACATATTTTTATCAAAGTAATGACTTTTTTCAAAAATATGCCAAGTTTACAAATGATTCTATGGTTTTGATTTTTGCATTGATGGATATTTGACATACTACTGAGGGGGATATCTGTCAACTTCATTACTCAACCACTCAAACAGAGTATCAACAATATGATTATCTGTGCAAAGGTTACAAAAACATAAATGTCTGTCCCTTGTATCGTCCAGTGACCTTGACTAATCTGTTATCACTCTTCAGATTCATACTGCTGCATGTTTTATATGTTGTCCAAGGCATACACTTTTTTACCCTGTAATATCGCAGAGGACAAGAAGAAGACATGAAAACTGTTTGAGCGAGACGGACGTCAGAAAAAGCTGGGAGCGTACATTTGTCTCTGTAATTCCACATTTGCACAACACGAGACAGATGAGGACGATCCGGCCAGACACACAACATGCGGCCTGCAATAAACAACGCCTTCAATCATGTTCCAGAGAAGCTTACAGCTGCCTCCGCCGAGTAGACACAGCCCACAGAGCACCATTAGTCAAAGCAGGAGGAAGGTCGCAGGTATGTGCTGTTTTTACAATGATGCACTCATGTTTGGGATCGAGAGAAACACACAAAAAAGGCTCAGTGGTGCGTTGACATGACGACACAGGACATTCAACGACATTTTATCAACATTTATGGACATTGCATTGGCCCCCAGAGCATAGGGGCGGATGAGCTCTGGAGACTTGACCATTCTTACCTTCTTTTCTTACTCATGTGTTGGGTTTTAAATATTTGTGTTTCTGTTGTTTGTGTAAATGTGATTTTTTTAAATATGTTTTGTGTAGATGCCAAGTCTCTCTCTTTTTAACTGCAAAAATAATCTACCTATTGTTACGAATTAAGTCACCTTGAACCTTGAACCTTATGGACCAATGGCTCTATGTGTTTTGTATCAATGCATATCTTGTGCTGTGATCTGATCTGTGTTGGCGAACTTGACGGTTTTGTGAAGTCCTTTGAGAAAAATTACTATTGTCATTTGGTGCACACCGGGGTAGTCTTGCACAGTTTTTCACGGAAAACTCTTCTGCTTAGAGCTCCAGGGGCTTTAGAATGAAAGAAAAATCATGAAAAATAATCTTGATTTAAAAAAAATTGTTCAAGATACGTGTATTACGGTGTTAGAGGTCAGATAATGGCGACTCAAACTTTACTGCACAAAGCCAGAGCAGTACTGTTAAATCTATGTCTACAGGACACACACACTTTTGAAAGTATAATCAGTTTGACATTGCCAGCGGGCCTTTGAGAGCGCAGGTGTAAAGGTTAAATATGACAGTGGAGGTGTCGGCTGCTTTGGGGCTGAATGCCTACGCAGCACCGCCCTGGACAGCCTGGTACGGTAGATCAACGCGTAATCATCCTGTCTGCGCTGCCTTTGACATCATAAAACAAAAGCTATTCATAACTAATGCCCTTGTTAATGTTTTACTCATGGCACGCTTCCAAAGATATAGCTGCTGTTTTTCATGATGAATGAGTGTGTTTGGTGCAGAGAGATTTGGTCTTTGTCTTTGTTTTTCCAACAATGCGGCGCCTATGATGCTTTAGCAACCTCCAGGTAATTACAATCGAAACCCGAAGTTTACATACTGGATATAAAAGACATCACATATGCTTTGTTTGACTGTTTTAGGGTGTTATTTTGAGCAGATTCATGTGTATTTCAGTTCAGTTCAGATAGTTTATTTGAGCTCACACATACAGCTGATACAGCAACAACAAAAATACAGTGTTTGTTCATAGAGCTCAAAGGAATAGGCAGAAGTTAAAAAATACTTATAAAGCCTAAACCTTCATTGCATTATTAAAATACATGTTGTAATTATATTTTCCCAATGCCATCCTATTGAGATAAATTATGACATTTCACATTCTCATAATTCACGTGTGTGGTCACCAGTATGAACTAAGTCAGAAGGTTATTCAATGTTACACCATTGTCAGCATGTATGGCAAAATATACTGCTTATTCACTTTATTTTTGTATAGCAGTTGTCTCGGAAGGACTTTACAAACTTGTTGATTCCACAACAGATCAAACAGTTCGAACACAGGAAATGCAATAATAACAAACGCATAAGAGACATTTCTCCATAGAGAGGTGACCAATGTCCATAGATGTTAAGAAATGTTAAACGACTCGGACCACCACTGTCTTTGGACCCTACTGCATCAGCAACGAACAACTCCAAAACCAATGGGAAAAAGTTAGAAATGGAGAGGCCCATGAGAGAGAAGGGAGGGGGTCTGGTTCCTCCAATAGGATTTAGAGACTCGTTGTTTTTTTTTCTGTGACTATTTGCAGAGAGGATTAAACATATATTTAGTTTACCCAGAAAGACCTTTTCCCCAACGCACCAGGGCATGGTCGACTGTAACACGCCACAATGATTCTCAAACAAAACAGCAGTCCTGAAGGAATGACTTTGGAGACTTTGTGAAAGGCAAATTGACTGTATTGTTTTATACCATTTGACCATATGCTTAGTTAAGTATTCAAGATGTAATTTTCTGCATAATGACTTTTGTGTCTTGTCATATAAGGACGCTCACCAGAGAAAACCCACCCTCCTATAGGATAACAAAGCCATCTGGCATTCCCATTCTTCTCTGGATGGCCCAGTAGTTATTTATAACCACGGACAGGATTGCTGTAAGTCATTACATTCAAAAAGGTAAAAAACAATATTGCTTTTGTAGTGTGAGAGTAGAACTGTTATATGGCACTGCATGTATGTCATTGTATTTGTGCTGTTATCTGTTTAAATATCCTTCTCTAATGTTTAACTAACTTCACTGAGCTTTATACATATATACCATGTATCGTTGTTTATGATGTTCATGGGGAGTATTTCACACCTTGCCTTTAGGGACTACAGTTGAATATTGCATTTACAGTCATGTTTAATAATGAGCACAGTCCATATAAGATAAGATAAGAATTCCTTTATTCGTCCCACAGTGGGGAAATTTAGAATATTAGACTTAGACTTCGACAGACTTTATTGATCTACAAGGGAAATTGTGTTGTCACAGTTGCTTGCATAGTATTTCTCAATAAAAAAATAATGTTGAAATAACAATCTAAAAATAACAATAATAATGATAAAGTATTTGTGAGAATAGAATAATCTGGATAGAAGTTCTCAGAAATGTACATATCTGTGAATATGTACAGTACACATTTACAGTAGAAAAACAGAGAAAATAGGATAGTACACCTATAATATACAGGTGTACAGAGCAAAAGTCAATATACACAAATATATACAAGGACAAAGCAGATGTATGTGTCACAGAGCGGTGACTTGTCGAATAGCAGGATGTAGTGTGGCATGAACGTGCTCTTGCACCATTCACTGTGGCAGCGGAGCTGTAGGAGTCTGTGGGAGTCTGTGGGAGAAGGAGCTCCTTTGCCCTTCTATAGTCAGCTAGACTGGATGTGTTGGATTGTCCATGATGGAGAGCAGTTTTTCCAGTGTCCCTCTGTCTCTCACTGCTGTAAATGTCTCCAGCTGACAGCCAATAACCTGCCCAGCTTTACGGATCAGCTTGTCAATCCGGGAGAGGCCCCTTTTGGTGGTGCTGCTCTCCCAGCAGACCACAGCGCAGAGAAGGGCGCTGGAGACCTTAAGATCTGAGCTTCGTCAGGAAATAGAGTCTGCGCATGCCCTTCTTGTACACAGCATTGGAGTTCTCCTTTAAAGTCCAGTCTGCTGTTCACGTGGACTCCCCGGTACTTGTAGCAGTCCACCATCTCCACATCTGTGCCCTGGATGGTGATGGGCTCCACTGGCATCCTCTTCCTCCTGAAGTGGTTGGTTGGCTTCGGACCACTCAACAAAGTGTGAAATTAGTGTCCTGTACTCCAGCTCCTGTCCATCTCTGATACACCCCACCACCGCAGAGTCATCAGAGAACTTTATGTGGCAGGACCCGGAGTTGTACTGGAAATCAGAGGTGTACAGAGTGAACAGGAATGGAGAGAGGACAGTGCCTTGGGGGGTTCCTACATTACTGACCTCGGTATCATAGGTCCCTAGCCCCACGTGCTGGGGCCTGCTAAAAAAGTGGTCAGCAATCCAGGAAACCATGGAGGAGTTGACACACATCCCGAGCAGCTTCTCACTCAGCAGAAAGGGCTGAATAGTGTTAAAGACACTGGAGAAATCAAAGAACATGATTCTCACTGAGCCTTTAACACTGCCCAGGTGTGAGTGAGCACGCTGCAGCAGGTAGATGACAGCATTGTCCACTCCAACAAGGGCCTGATTTGCAAACTGCAGAGGGTCCACCAGGGGTCTGAGCTCAGGATGAGTCACTCGAGCACCTTCATGACGTGCATCAGACTGGTCTGAGGTCATTGCATTGAGGATGGTCTTGAATAAATTATCTGATGTGCAAATATGACATGATCAATGATTCTTGAGCAGTGCCGCCTGTCTATGCTCAACATTTGTTGGCCTCTGAAGTATTTTATGAATGGTTTCTGGGTGAGACATATCAAACAACAGCATTTGCATTGAATTTAAATATCCAAACAAATTCAAGTGCAAAGTATCTCAGTAAATGAGAGATCATGTGACTTTAGACCATGTTGATCAATGCAAAAGAACCCCTCCCACCTCTGCTCTGCACTAACAACTTACACGGGCTGTAACAGCCAAGAGTCTTGTCCAAACAATAATGAATTCGGGATAAGGATGGCTGCCTTGTTAAGTGTGACAGGGATGTGTAGTTACTGCCTCTCTTTGCCCATTCGACCTGTGTCTGATCGTTGGCCTTGCTGTTACTGCCGGCGAAACAAATGCATATCACCAGTGTATGAAAAAGATGACACTGCACATTAGGGATGCTAACCACAAAAGCAACTCTAAGGTTTGCAGAGATAACACTTGAAGCTTTGTCAGAAGCATTGGCAACAGAAGGAGAAATGTCATCTCAATTTTAACAACTTTGGGTCAGGATTGATTTCAGTCTCATCAACAATTTTGCTTTGTTGTCAAGAAGTAATACAAGCTTCATTGTTATAACCCTGTAAAGGTTTCCTCCAGGCGCTCCAGTTTCACATATTCCCCAAAACTTAGTCTTGCCCAAGCTGAGCACCCCCAGACCACTGCTCCTGACGGGTTGGAAGAACTATCAAATGCAGAGGACACATTTCCCTACAGCGACAATAAGCTAAATGAAACCTTATTTATGTCCAGAGCCTGGTGTAGTTTTCTGTGGCCGGCCTTTGTGTCTTTAAGGACGTTCCATCTCAAACTCACTTAACACAGCGGGGCATCGCTGTACTGTAGGTACTGCTCAGCAGCCGCTCATCTGCATTTCTCAGAGGTGTCCGGCAGTAACTACAGTGATGAAGAAAGTAATACCACTGAAAATAGCATTAGAAGTGCCCCTCCAGTCCAGCTGCTCTTGCAATGCCGGGAAAAAGTACATTTAAGGTTTCTCTAATTTTCAAATCAAGCTCATAACAACTTGAAACCAGCCAAATGCTTTGAAAATGTCAGCTGTAAGACATCAGCTCAGCTTTACCGGTATTTCACAATAATATGTACGTATATTCTGTAGGCAGATAAATATCATTACAAACTGGGAATGGAAAATACAAAAGCTTAAAAAAACATGCAATTCATTATTGTAGCTGCATATGCTGTAATATACTATAATTATCAAACAGCCGATGATCTCTTTGGTACTTGTCACATTCACTCAAAGATGACGAAGCATGTAACATATTTAATCAACATTAAAACTCTTTGAAGATGAAAGATGAATCAAACCCAATGTGATTTGCATCATGTTCACACTCCAAATGGTAAATAGGCCTATATCTGCAACCGCAGATTTCACGTGATTACATAATACCAACAACTTTTTCTTAAATGAATGCCAATATCTGTGTAATAAACATTGTGCAAACTTGCCTTCAAATGACCATATAGTGTATGACAGCTGTACTTGATGAGATTGGCCAAAAGAGAGGGCCTGTCTTGTTGGGTTGAACAACTTTATTTAAAGCTGCACTAACTGACTTTGGGATTTTGAAGCCGCGGACTCGCTGGCCTCTCTCTTTCTGCTCCCCTCCCCGCACCCACAAAGCTATCGCCCCCCACACACACCCACTGTTGGGACGGAGCTAGTGTCTCCCAATATGGATAATACATGGATATGGATTTGCACGTGGATGGCGTGACCATAGAACGATAGAACCGGGAAGCGCGGAGGAACGAGACTTTCTTTTGGATGGCTGTTTCGCTGTGTAAGCAGTACCCGGTGACGAAGACGAGAAAGTTTCAGGTTAGCTCCGCCGCTTGTTGTGCTAACTCAGCCGTCTATGCTAACAGACCTGTAGATTTCTCACGAAAGTGGGGGCTAGTGGTTCGCTGTGATTGGTCACAATCTGCGACCCGAAACACATTCTCTTCCTTGTTTCATCAAAACTCGATCTAAAATATAATGCCACGCCAGCACAAATCTGCGCTACTTTTTCTTCAAAAGGACGTATATCCCAATGCCCTACACCAGGGGTGCCCAAACCTTTTGCTTCCAAGGGCCAAAGTAAAAATTTGCCAGTGGGCCGCGGGCCAAATACACCGATATTATGCATGAAACACAAATAAATGTAGATTTGATCAAGTTCTTTTAAATGCATTAATTATTGTCCATCACGAATCACAGCTGAATGAATGAAATCAACACAGTCTTAGTGAAGTGGAGACTCCAGGGAAATATGCAGGTTTGAGGAGACTACAGTACGGAAAGATTCCGGCCGGGTAATCAGGGTCCAGAGGAGGGAGATTTTCTGTCATGGCTTATTTAAAGGTTAAAATCATATAATAAAACCTCAAGAGAACAGAAACATACATTTTGTGTGCACCATGTGCACTTGTATATTGTAAATAGTAACTGTAACTCTATTTTAAATTTAAATTTATTCCTTAGAAGTGTTTTTTATTCTTTATTTTTATTATCTCTGTTGCACTGAGCCAAAGCAATTTCCAAGTCTATTTTCATATATTTATTTTGAACAATACTTTTTAACTACATTTGAATCATATTACTTTATCTTAGCTTTTATCAAAAAGGGGAGACATCACTGATCAATAGATCTGGTTTTAGCACACTTTTAAACAATACATTTTAACATTAAGTAATGAATTTAGGAACATAATTGCTAACTGCATTTTCTAAACATGACCAGGTTTTAACTCTGTTTTAACAATATTTTTAACATAGGGAAAGTATTCTCAATTAGTAGTGAACTGAATATTAAACTAACAAAATCAGACTAGTTAACCCTGATTTGTTCCTGGAGTTTTGTTTTGTTTTGCCTAAACACAGTACAACATTTATAAACAATCAAAACAAAGTAACTGTTAAAGAGTCCGTGTTTCCGCTCCTCCAAAGGGCTCTTGAACGCATCATAAAACTCAGCGTAAGTTCTGACATTCAATGATCGCGAGTGAGGACGGCGCTTACCGGCTTCTTTCATGGGGTTGTAGAAGGGTTTGTTTTGCACAGTATTTGTTGCTTCTACTTGCGTGGATTGTGCGCTGCGATCCCTGCTTGTCCTGCTTGAACTCACTCTGAAGTGTTTGTGTCCGTCCTTTTTAACACACCGGGTGGGTGCGGATTGCGCAGGTGAATAGTTCCACTCGCCATTTCCCTCCGGTGAGGAGGGGGAGTGGCAGTTCGGCAGCACAATCCTCTCAATTTGATAAAACATTAAATAGCTCCAAAAAATAATAATAGTAGGCTGAAAAAAAGAACATAAAGGGGCCTTGCACCCAATTGTTTTGAAAGATGTGTTTGATTTTAAAAAACATTTTAGTGCAAGTTGATGTGAACCATGAGTGAGGAGTGTATCTCGATACAACAGTTAAGTACAGGACAGTTGGAGATCGGAGGGCGACTATGCGCCCGCGCGACCTCAGACACGTGACTGTTTGTTCAGCGAGGCTGAGGGACGCAGATAGAAACTTACAGCGGAGGTGGGCAATGTTTGGCGGGCCAACTGAAATGGTCTGGCGGGCCAACTTTGGCCCGCGGGCCCCACTTTGGGCACCCCTGCGCTACACGGACATGGATAGCATTTTAGTAATTAATACAAAAATAAAGTCAGTTAGTGCAGCTTTAACTTCATATTGTTTTTGGCAATTTACTGCAAGACACAAGCCTATCAAATGTTTAAACAAATACACACACTTCTGTGTAACTTGTTGTTAAAGCTTTCTGCCATCGTAAATACCAGACAACCTCAAACATAACATGAAAGACAAGCTGCCCTCCCTCCCACATCCTCAGTTTGCTCACACAGTGTGTTGTGTGTTGAGAGCAGGTTGTAAATAGTCATTTGGCAAGTGATAGGAGCATGCATAATGTCAGAGAAATAGAAAGCTTTATCTGAGTCCACAACTGTTTATTTGGTTTGAATTCACACACGCACACACACACACACACACACACACACACACACACACACAAACACACAACACGCACAAATGAATCTGTCTTGGTGCTATGAATTGTTCTGGGCTCCTCCAAGTTATGAAAGTGCCATAAAAACTCTCTTCCAATGTACTGATACTAGAACTGTGATAGTATTGTTCAAGTCAGGGGGGAGCTTTTTGAAATGATTCTGTCTGCCATGTCGTCTAAATCCAACAGAAATATAGCCCCAGAAGTGTTGTATGGGGTATTGCACTGTAAGCATCTTTCCTATTTGATTTTTAAAGTCCAAGTATCACTAAAAATAGTATACAATAGGTAAAATCCTAGTCTTGTACGGTGACCACTGCTCCTGACAGAGACCCGTGGCATTCAGCATGGGTCAAATGCAGAGGACAGATTTCTCGATGTGGAATAAAGTATACAATTTGTCATCCATTAATTCAGAGAGAGGCCGAGATCCAAACCAGGCTTAAAGGTCGCACTCAGGTAAGGAGCCTTTCGTGACAGAGAACTAAAAAAACTGCCTATTAGGAAGTATTCACATTCATTCAGGTATTCAAACTTTAGTGATTAAATATAATGAGACTATGCAAGGTCTATGTGAATCAGCATGCGCTCAGAACAATGTGCATGGAAACGTCCGTATAAACACATGCAGACGAACTGATTACGTTTTGATAACAATAATAGCCGCGCTACGATGATTGACTTCACTTCTATCCTTCACAACTATTGTAGGTAGACTGTTATTGAAGGCTTTCATTGTGCCTCCCAGTTTCTTATATATTGGCTTTTGTCATTACCTCACATGAGTGGTGTTAAATGGAAGTAAATGGTGCAGTGAAAAGCGAAAGAACGACGGCGCCTTTAGGCCATGAATTACTCAAAGAGTAATTGTGTCCACGTTTACTGCATGTAACTCTCGACACAATGGTGGAAATGGTTGCCTCCACAGTAAATTGATTGCAAGAGGTGTTTGTGTGTGTTTTCTCCCTACACTCCTGTACAGAAATGCGTTGGCTCTGCTCTCTGTCATGGGCCGCAGATGGCCGCCCAGTGAACCAGTGCCAGCATGAGGCCAGAGCTTCCCAGTGCATTACAACTGTCACCGTTTGCCACATGACACATTCATTCTAATCAGTCTCATGCTCAGGCCCTGTTTACACGGAGACGCAGCCAAGCTAAACTTGAAGTTCAAAGTGTCTACATGGCGAGTGATAATTAGGTTGTTCTAGCGCCCGGCCAATAGGGGCAGTGGAACTTAACAATGCGACACGTGCAACACCCGCTACTATAACCACTTCCTCAACAATATCCTCCTCCGGCCCCCGCAAAGACAGAAAATAATGCGCCAACATCATTCTACATTTAACAGCAGCAGCGAAAATGGAAACTGAAAGTACAGCTTTGCATGATTTAGTTTTAGCTTTAGGTTTTAGCTTAAGTTTTTAGTTTTTAGAAGCACACATAGCATAAGCTGATCCGCCGCCATTGTTGTTAATGTTTGTTTTCAGCTACTGCGCATGTTCAGATGTATGGGGGGAGTGCTGAGGTCATCGCGGCCTTTTTCGCACCTTTTTCTTCACACTGCTGCGATACAGTCGTTCTGTTACATTCAAGACGCCATTTATTAAAGCTTGCGTTTGTACTCCTGTGAAGCACCAACGCCGTGTGAATGGAAGGCCAATCCACTAGTCAACTCTATCCTCCTCCTGTCACAGCGTCTCCGTGTTATCAGGGCCTCAAAATGGTCCTGTCCATAGAGAGCATCTGTAAACAACCAGGCTACCTGCTCAGAGCTCATTAATTCATTAATTATAAATACACTTCTATGTGTTATAAGTAAAAAAATAAATTTTATAAATAAACATAAAGTTTCTACATTAATTTTTTCCCAATTTATTTCCATTGAGTTGAGAAAACTACCCTTTTAAAACAGATCATGCATCAATCCAATTTCTTCATCACCTGGTTGCAGAGGCAGCAACCTGAGCAGACTTCCCCATCCTTCCTCAGACAGACTATGTGTGGGTGGGTGTGTGTGTGTAGTCCAGACCCAACCACTGGTCTGACTCCAGGGTAGGGTCCTGGTCTTTGATTGTAAACCTGATAGACAATGTTATTAACAGATCAATTACTACAACTTGTATTTAAAGTCTGAGTTTTTATCGCACATCACCAATGTGGCGTACAGTCGGGGTAAAACAAAGCTTACGTATATCTCACACAGGAGGAACTCAGAGTAGAGACGCTGCTTCACTCAGAGTAGCCAGTTTAGGTGGCTTGAACATCTGTTTTCCATCCGAATGCTTGCTTACACTGCTGCCCCTTCTACCCGGCAATGGATAAAATGGAAGTAAATGGAGGGATATTGCAGATATAATTATGGACCATATGGGCGGATAGTCTTAACTGCATGTTTACCAAAATGAACTGCACGCTCTGCTCTCTTTTCATTAGTGAAAGCTGCCATAGTTGACAACTCTTAAGCGATCCTGATAAACCGACTCCCATCTCCCCCCTCTCCCTCTCTCACCCTCTCCCCCTCTCACCATCTCCCTCACTCACCACCTCCCTCTCTCACCATCTCCCTCTCTCACCCTCTCCCTCTCTCACCCTCTCCCCCTCTCACCATCTCCCTCTCTCACCATCTCCCTCTCTCACCATCTCCCTCACTCACCACCTCCCTCTCCTCACCATCTCCCTCTCTCACCCTCTCCCTCTCTCACCCTCTCCCTCTCTCACCCTCTCCCCCTCTCACCATCTCCCCTCTCACTCTCTCCCTCTCTCACACCTCCCTCTCTCACCCTCTCCCCTCTCACCATCTCCCTCTCTCACCATCTCCCCCTCTCACTCTCTCCCTCTCTCACCATCTCCCTCTCTCACCCTCTCCCCCTCTCACCATCTCCCTCTCTCACCATCTCCCTCTCTCACCTCTCCCTCTCACCATCTCCCCTCTCACCATCTCCCCTCTCACATCTCCCCCTCTCTCACCCTCTCCCTCTCTCACCATCTCCCTCTCTCACCCTCTCCCTCTCTCACCATCTCCCTCTCTCACCTCTCCCTCTCTCACCACCTCCCTCTCTCACCCTCTCCCTCTCTCACCATCTCCCTCTCTCACCCTCCCCTCTCTCACCATCTCCCTCTCTCACCATCTCCCCTCTCTCACCACCTCCCTCTCTCACCACCTCCCTCTCTCACCCTCTCCCTCTCTCACCATCTCCCTCTCTCTCACCATCTCCCCCTCTCACCATCTCCCTCTCTCACCCTCTCCCCCCTCTCACATCTCCCTCTCTCACCATCTCCCTCTCTCACCATCTCCCTCTCTCACCACCTCCCTCTCTCACCCCTCTCCCTCTCTCACCCTCTCCCTCTCTCACCATCTCCCTCTCTCACCATCTCCCTCTCTCACCACCTCCCTCTCTCACCCTCTCCCCCTCTCACAATCTCCCTCTCTCAACATCGCCCTCTCTCACCCTCTTCCTCTCTCACCATCTCCCTCTCTCACCATCTCCCTCTCTCACCCTCTCTCACCCCTCCCTCTCTCTCATCCCATCTCCCTCTCTCGCCATCTCCCTCTCTCACCATCTCCCCTTCTCACCCTCTCCCTCTCTCACCCTCTCCCTCTCTCACCATCTCCCTCTCTCACCCTCTCCCTCTCTCACCATCTCCCTCTCTCACCATCTCCCCCTCTCACCATCTCCCTCTCTCACCCTCTCCCCCTCTCACATCTCCCTCTCTCACCATCTCCCTCTCTCACCATCTCCCTCTCTCACCACCTCCCTCTCTCACCCTCTCCCTCTCTCACCCTCTCCCTCTCTCACCATCTCCCTCTCTCACCATCTCCCTCTCTCACCACCTCCCTCTCTCACCCTCTCCCCCTCTCACAATCTCCCTCTCTCAACATCGCCCTCTCTCACCCTCTTCCTCTCTCACCATCTCCCTCTCTCACCATCTCCCTCTCTCACCCCTCCCTCTCTCACCATCTCCCTCTCTCGCCATCTCCCTCTCTCACCATCTCCCCTTCTCACCCTCTCCCTCTCTCACCCTCTCCCTCTCTCACCATCTCCCTCTCTCACCCTCTCCCTCTCTCACCCTCTCCCTCTCTCACCATCTCCCTCTCTCACCCTCTCCCTCTCTCACCCTCTCTCCTCTCTCACCCTCTCCCTCTCTCACCATCTCCCTCTCTCACCCTCTCCCTCTCTCACCCTCTCCCCCTCTCACCATCGCCCTCTCTCACTAACAATGAATAATGAATGTATTTTTTATTAAATTTTTTATCGAGGACCTATTTTTTTTTTTTGATGCAAAATTGGACCAAACAGTTACTTCAAAGCACTACTGCACTTCTGTCTATGTTTTTTCCTGTAATATTCCTTTTTATTTGTGTTTTTGAAAATCTGTGGAGCAGTGTATTTCCCTTGGAACAATAAAGTTTATCTTATCTTATCTTACCAATGTTTTGTTAGAGTTAAAGGAGCAATATGTAAGATTTTCATGTCAAGTCATCATTAAATGGCCCTAATCAGAAGGCATTAACAAAACATGCTCTTTTCAAATACTTCTTAAACTAAAAACAGCAGTTCAGCGGAGTCAGCCCTTAAATTTTGTTATTGTTTTAATTTCAATGCCCCGCCCTCCACTCTTTCACCAATCAGCAAGTCGATGTGATCCGGGTTGCCAGAAATCACCGCATCGAGCAAATCTCACCGGTAAAGTACAATGTGGCGGTAGAACTAAAAAAGCTCTCGTTATGATTCTCAAAACATCAATGACAAAACACGGAGATTTCTATCAAATCAAACCTGGTATCAAATCTACCAAGATTTCTATCGGGGCCTTTATGGAAAATGTGTTGGTTGTGGATATTTTTTTTTTCCTTTTCAGATAATATGGTCCCAGCTGAATTTGTCTGCATATCTGGCAACCTGAGTCAGGGAGAGTAGGAGAGGTTGCAGTACCACAAATTATCACATACTGCTCCTAATTTTCTTTTGCATTTTGTTATATACTTAAGCGCTCCATCTTGATTCATAAACAATGCACAAGCCCATCAAATGATTGCAGACAGGTAGCATAACCTTGGCGAAGGCTGTATTTATCCACTGTAAGAAGTGATGGATGCACCCGCCGCTCGGTTCATCAGTCAAATTCTCCTTCCACAAGATTACTCCTCCTCAGTGGGAGCGCTGGCTCATTTGGGTGGGCAGTTGATTATCAAGTCCTGGCCTGTTCCCTCCTATGCATAAATGTGGTAATTTATTATTTCTGCTGAGGAGAGGATTGTGGGCTTGATACAGCATGTTGTAAAAAACTTTTGAGATTGACACAGAATAAACAAAGTATTATTATTACTATAGATCTCAATCCTGCTTAGATGGTTTCAAAGTCCTGATTTTTCATCTTTAAAACATGCGTGCCGTCATGAGCTTTGAGAGGTGACTTCTTTAGTTGATTAATCCAAGCCTGACCAGTACCAGGAGGTAGTGAGCGGTGAAATGTGTCCTCTGCAGCTGTCTGATGTTCCCAGTGAAACTTCTCAAGCCTAACAGAGCGGCGCAGAGATACCATGTGTGAGTATAGATGACGAGATAAAGTTAAACAGGTTGCTCTTTAGCTCAATCCCAATAATATAAGAAGGTAAGTGAGCATTATAGTAAAGTGTTGATATATCTGATAAAATTGTCCATAGCAATATGTTTGAACTGAAGAGACTCACATGGATTACACACATTTAGACATTTCACAGATGTTCTCAGACAGATGGCAGTAAGTCAGGTCTGTTTCCATTGTTCTCCTTTGTCAAGACTGCTCTATGTCACCAGTTTTATTCCCCGTCTTTATGGGTTTCTAGAGGCTGCAATTTACGGATGAAGTCACAATATTTCATTATTTTCTGTTTACAGTTGACTTTTATCGAACCAGGACCTCCGACATGCACTGAGGCTTGCAGCTGAGTGTGTTTAAAACAACACAGATGAAATTCAGTGACTCCAGATCCCAGACCATGGTGCTCGACTAGAAAAAGGTGTCTTGCCGTGTCCTGGAGGAGTTTATGTATCTGGTTCCTGTTCACGAGTGAGGGAAGGATGGAGCGTGAAATTGACAGGCAGAACGGTGCAGCGTGTGCAGTGATGCGGTCTGTTGTGATGAACATTCAGAGCTGTATCGGGCTGAAGTCTCCATTTACCAGTAATTAGTAGATTTTCCCACCCACACCTATGGAGCCTTGGGTAATGACCGAAAGGACAAAATCGCAGATACAAGTGGTCCAAATTAGTTTTTCCCATTACTAAGAAACCCATTTTCTTTCTATTAATGATAGATAGATAGATATACATAGATACAGTAGATAGATAGATAGATAAATAGATAGAAACTTTATTGATCTTCCGTAGGAGAAGTTCAGGTGTCCAGCAGCTGAAGACTCATCCAGGTCTGTTGTACAGTCTGACAGCTGAAGGAACCGATTGAGTTCAGCAAGTATGAGTCAAGTATGAAAATAAATGGTATGAACAACAAAAACAACATTGTCTCGTGCAGTCATCAGTGGTCTAAAACTCTCTGAGAACTAAAGTCAATCCCAAGATGGTGGTTCTCCGTTGTTGTCAGAGGGCTGTAATATGGTCTTTATATCACGAATACGCATACATGACAGATTCACTCACGAAGGAACAGATGGACCGCGACAAAGTTTGCCTAATGAAAAGAACTTCCCCAATATGTCTCAGCACTTTCACTTGCACGGCTTTCACCACATCAGCTGCGTGAGGCAACGGTCTCCTCCTCGCAACACTCAAGAGAACTCCATAATGGGTTTTCATCTGTCCCATTCATTTCAGCGAAGACGGGAAAACTGTGTTGACTTATTTGGAGATATTTCTGTTTCAATATGTTTCTGCGATAGAAAATAAAAAGCCAAACAGAAGTGCAATAGCAGGGTATGCGGTAAAGGCGGGAAGATATATCGGCATGTGAACGAATATAAGGGATGCAATATGGATCAAACATTTCACCAGTGAAACCAAAAGTCGCCGCAACCTTTCTCTGTGAAAAATGATTCGGTGAGTGACAACTAACTTCACTTTAGAGTAGCTATCCCTTTTGGCTCCTCTACTCATCACCCGTGGTGGAAAAAAGCAATTTCTGTGGCTTCCTCCGTTGGATCGACATGTTGTTAAGACTTGTGTCTTTTTGTTGCCAAACCGATTCTCAATTAGCTCTTCTTTGCGGTGGTCTCAGACAGTCGCTCTGGACATGTCGGATAGTCCTAAATACAGTCGCAGCTTATTTTCCCAATGTGAAAACAGGATGTCACTGTGTAACTAATGGGTCTTTCAAACTTGGTCTTTCAGCGGGGGCCTTGACCTTCAAAATGGTGGACAGAGGAAAAAATACTGAGAATGCTCTGAGTTTTTAATAATGCCACTTTTAGCCAATTGTGACGAGCACTTCAAGTTGAGCAGGTTTCTTCAAAAGAACTTTAGTTAAAATAATTCTTCAACCCCCTCCTTGGGGCTTGTAACGAGTATTTAAGGAGCGAGACCAGTCACCTCTGCTGTCCATGCATTAAAGACTTCCTTCTACTAAGTATCCAGTCTGATATTTTGGATTTTGAGTTTAGTTTTCACCTGGACTTTTATTTTATCGTTGATTATTTGCCTCTGCCATTCGGTCCGTCGTATATCTTACAGGTCAACCACTTATGAGCAGTTTGAGTTTTGTTCAGGACCATGACTTCATATACAAATGTTTTTTATTGTCTTATATCTTACAGCAGTCTATTATCTATTCTCACAGCGTCTTCTGCCTGTTTGCCAAGAAACCCTTTCAGACACATGTGCAATGAAAAAATTCTGACAAATAAGTCAAAAAATGCTGCAAAATGTATCTTATTTTGAGCACATTTTGACTGCCTTAAAACAAGAAAATAAAGCAACAGTTCAGACAAAATGGCGTTGTTGCATTGGCAAATTTTAAAATGAAAAAAACTCAATTTGCACTGTTGTAGAATTACTGCACATAACAAGAGTAAAATAATGTAAACAACCCAGAGCTGTAATTCCAAACAAAGTGTGAGTTTATTCATTAGTAAATGTGCACAATTACAATGAATAACAGAACCGATACCAATACCACCTGCAGCCGTCCGAAATCGACTGCCACGATTGAGGAAATGCCTGTACATTAAATAGACCAGAGTAAACAAACACATATCTACTCTAGATATTACATAAATGAAGTCAACATTGATATGTGTTGCTCAAGGCTTCTCTTTACGCCTCCTAACGCTGATACAACTCTGATATATGTAACAATCTGCTTTTGAACTGAACATATTGTTCTATGACCCAGATGAGGTCAAAGACATGATGCAGCACGTCTCCATCTATCACCGACCTGAGCCAACAGAGCATTTATGGCCTGTATCTGAATCCAGAGTTGACTATTAGTAAATAACTTACACTCATAACTATTAGGTGTTAATTCAGATTGCTTTACTAAAATATTTCTATAACAGCACATTTATTACATCATATTTTATCATGTTTTGCAGTGTGGAGGTGTAGTCACGTCTAATCTGCTGAGTGAACACAATTATCGGCTCAAATGAATGACCTGCCTCTCCACCACGGCCTCTGTATTTGGATTCTGTTGCACAATACTCCTTCGCCTGCATTATTACAGTACAACAATCAACCCCGGGACCCATAAAAGTAATGGACAAAGCGGCAGCAGTCGATGGCGAGCGTGTATTTCCAACAATGGCTCACGCATATCTTATGAGTTGCTAATTTGAATCCATGACCCTATTGATTATAATACAGTCCCAGTGGTATTGGCCAAGAAGGGGAAACAGCAGGCGGTCGATAGGCGTGAAAGCTGGGGTGCAGTCCGACACATGTTTTTAGATCTCATTAATTGCAGGGTTTAATTTACTGAGTGTTGTTTCCGCCATGCGTTAGGTCGGCCTTGTCAGTCTGTGATGGATGCATCAGGCACCCTCCCTATGTGTTAGATGTCAGTCCTAATGTACATGTGCTTGTGTAGCTTGCAATTAGACTGTAATAAACTTTACTTTGTGTTGGCGTTTCACAGCAGCAAGGTGTACACTGCTGTTAAAAGAATCTTCTTTTTTTTTTAAACCTGAAATATCCCATTACAATGAGATCAATATTCTCGACTTGCATCTTCCATGGAGCTTTTTGAATTGGTTGTAAAAAAGCCCAGTCACCGCAAGAGATATAAAACAGGTTTCTGCTGGATTTGAAGATTAGCCCAGTGCAATAAGGCAAAAATAATGCATCTTTAATGTAAAATTATGTTATGCTTGTTTTATGTGTAATTTGTTATCATCTTAAATAGACATTTTGTTTCCTCATTAAACACATTATGTTCATTCATTCATAAGGTAACTTAAAATGAATGTAGAATTGTGTGCACACCACCAGCTACAAGAATAAAAGTGTCCAGATACAATCCCCACATTAAGCATCTGAAGTGTCAGTAAAGAGATAACAAGAGAAACCATTTGGTTTTAAAACTCGCTGAAACAGCCACAGCAGGAGTCCCACTGATCCACTGCGCAGGGACTTGGATGGTCCTATTAAGACACTCCTGTTGAGATCGATATTCTGCTGGAGGGAGTCAAAGACTTCTACACTAGAGTGATTTCAGACTTAGACACATCATTGTTTGTCCACAGGATCCACACTTGGAATTCAGTCTCTCATTGCAACAATGAATGATGTCATGGCTCACGCTTCACTAAAGACAGCCCTACAGTGTGCCATGGAGTACATCTACTTTGCAGCGTTGCTTAAAAGTTACTATTCCATGAAATCTTAGCTTTGGGATTGAATGCTCTATAAGTAAAAAGATAGTGTAACTTAAACAGCTGTCTTATGTTATGTTTAGACTAAATATAAGCAACGTGTCCATATTTCCTATAAAAACTATCTGAGAAAGCAAATGTAGACCAACCTTTTACTCAAGATGTACAAAAATGATAGAGAACAACAATGATTTTTGAAAGAACTTTTCAGGTTTCTTTATGATATTATTTATTTCCATTTATTTAAGAAACATTGTTGTGTTGTTGTGGAGTGCTCTTGATTACTGTGAATGACAGTCCAACTGCTTTCTGGTTTCTATAAGTTGAAACTGTATCAAAATCATTCAAAACAGATACAAGTCATTTCATTATCATTAACAGTCCATAACAATACAAGTTTTCAAAACCAATGCATGTCTTATAAATATGACACACCTCTGTAATTATTGCTTCTATATGGGGACATCCCTCGGTGGTAACAGACACATTTCATCTCATAGAATCACGCTCCATGACTCCATAGAGACTAAACCTCTGTGTCTCATTCCTATATCTGCACACACTCAGTCATTACAGATGATGAGACTGATGTAATGGTCGTCTAATGTCTCCCACTGCGCACTTTTCAGCCCATACTGAGATGAGTCCTCGGCTTTGACTTTGACCCGTCACTGACTCATCAATCACTCATCTGTTCACACTGTGCAAAGACAATCTATGTCTCTTCTTTGCAATACTTCCTTGATTTTATAAAGCAACTGACTGAATTATGTGTGAATATGTCCAGTCCGTACCCTGAGATGTACCTTCCCATGATTTATGGCCACGTGTTCTTCAACCTTTATTATTTTAATTATTATTTGGATGAGTAAGTAAGTAAGATATCTTTATAGCACCTTCCACAGAGTCACTAAGCACTTTACAATAGTTGTTGGCATTTTTTCCTCTCACTCCACACGGTGATGGGAGCCGGGTCACCTACACGAGGAGGCGCATGTCTGGGATTTTTTGTACATGTTTTTTGGGGAAATCCGGAGCACTCGGAGGAAACCGGGGCAGACACGGGCAAACGGGTGTGTCTGTGTGAATGGCTAGTAATTAAGTAAAACTTGATTGCTTTTACTAAATAAAATAATAGTTTGAATGGCTGGGGCCGATCCCACATACTGGTTGCCTCGCTTCTGTCAGTGTGCCCGAGGGCAGGTGTGGCTTCAGTAGTAGTTTATCACCTCCGTATATGGAGTGAAAGAATAATGACACATGTGAAGCGTCTTCGATAGTTCTGAAAAGTGCTATAGAAAACCAATGCATTATTATTATCATTATCATTATTATTATTAAACTCAAAGAAGGCCCAAGATGAGGTGGAATTGAACCCAGGACCCTCTTACTGTGAAGAACAATCGCCACTGGACCTGCAAAAGTGATGTCGGGGTGGGCTCAGACACTCGGAGGTCCAGTGGCGATTGTTCTTCACAGTAAGAAGGAGCAGATCCTGGTCCTCTTGGTTTGGTGTTGAGTGAAAGTGATCCTTCGGTGCAAAAATATAAAATTTAACAAAAATTTGATATCCTTCAACACTGCCTTCATAAAAAGGCTGATTATTTTGATTAAAGAGGAGCAGGTGTTTTTGGTTCTACTTAATTTAAAAACAGTTTGAAACAAGTACTTTGCAAACCTTACGGCATGTGCTCACCCACACGACCCCAGCGGGTGTAAGGCGGTTTGCATAAATTGTACGAGCAGAGTTTTCTATAAGCCGCAGACTACAATAAGAAACAAATCAAGGTGTGGATTTTTATTTTGAACTTGATTGAATTTAATTTTCTTTCCGTTGTCCTGCCTTTTTGAAATCTCCTTCATGTCCCTTTGTCTAGCCCAGTGATTCCCAATTGCAGTTTATTGTAATTGATTTTGAGTTACTTTTTGATTTCAGTATTTCTTTCAATTTAGATTTTGTTTTGGGTTTTACAGATTGTGTGAGTATGTTTGCTTTGTTGTCCTAGACCTGTGCATGTTCGAGTATTGGATTTTACTTACCAATAGAAATGGATAGTTTGAGTCCAACAAAGACATTTATAACTGGCATCAAAAAGTTGATTCAATTAAAACTGTCAGGACTAAAGTTGAAAAGTGTCAAAAACTTCTACCAACATCGTGATGCAAACCGACCTTGAACTTAAGTTAAAAACAGTACATGTTTCCTGCCAAAATGTGTAAAATCCACTTGTTATGTTTGTGTTTTGGTTGCCATCTGGGGCAGCTGTGGTCATCACGGGAGTTCTTGCTCAGAGATGACAAGGTAATTATCACGTCCCCAAGTCACCTCTGTGGGATAAGGGCCTCAATCTAACATCCCACTTGTTATCAAAACTAACCTTACAGGCCCCCCATTACTGTTTCAATTTAAACGCAGGAGAGTGATCCACCAAAATTATTAATGTGTGTAGCTGTAGCAACACGGCCCTGAGTTTGATTCTGTGGACTGGGTCTTTTCAATGATTTTGATATCCTCATGGTGCTTTCAGACCGCAAACGCTCAAACGCTGAAGCCCCGCTCACCAGACGCGCATTCTCTAGTTTTCAGATGCAGAGGACTTCACACCAGAACGTCCTGGTACAGATCTTCTCCAATATTCAGCTTTGCAGCGTGTCTTTGAACAGGGACTTTCCACGGGCTTTATATAACAGTAGTATGTGTTCACAGAGGTGCGCCATAAGTTTTTTCATATTATTAAACGGTATTTCCGTATCGGGAACACACTCGAAGCAGTTGCATGAAGTCACGGGAGCATGACAACGCATATTTTCACAAGCACACAGTCCCCCATTGTCAACCCTGGTTTGAGTTCTGGTGAAGTCTGGTGTGGGTCCTGTTTTGGCTGTTTACGAGTATGTTCAGTCTGCTCGCTCAGTCCGCTAATGTCCCCGTGACCACTTTGCTGCTCTCTGATTGGTTGTCGCACGAACGTCCCAAGGAAAGGATGAGCAGAATCCATCTCCTGTGGGCGTTGATTTTTCGCTCCTGCTCCTCCCCTTTGACTTTACCGCCAAGTCCGTGTGTCTCTACTGAACAGTCCGTCCGTGCGTTGTTGTCTATAGACTGTGCATTAAAACCCGACGCAACGCATGATCCGGTCTGAACGCGCCATCAGTCTTTCCCAACTCTTTACCTCATTTCACCAAAAAAGTGAAGACAACAACTTCCTTTAAGGTCATATAGAAGCCAACATGAAGTCTTTCCTTTGCCATTGAAAAAAGCACCCTTTAACACTGACACCAAATATTCTATAGACAGTCAACTGAGCACATGTTTGTGGATCCAAATGCACCACCGTGGTACAATGCATTTTTACAACTGTCATATGAAAACAGAACATATTTTTAATCCAGGCCAAAAGGAGCAATTACAGGGAGACTGAACTCCTGAATGCATCTATAAATCTATTTGGACCTCTGTAATATGACTTTGTACTGTATTTGTTGTATCTTTACTCTTTCCAGTGTATGTATAGGAAGCCCTTTGTGACCCTGGTCTCTGAAAGGTGGTATATAAATAAACTTGTGGGGATATGTTGGTGTGGCAGACTGTAGTAAGGACACACAAAGAGCACACAAACTATACACAGATCAGTCGCTGTAAGTGTTTCATAATACACTGCAAAAAGTGATCAAAAATAAGTTAAAAATGTGTCAAACTTGGCAAAATGTATCTTAATTTGGGCACATTTGAACTGCCTTAAAACAAGATCTGCCAAAGGGACACGCAAAATAATCTTGTTTTAAAAAAGATTCAATAAATGTCTCCCTTGGAATGAGAAAATAAGATTTATCCTTTTATTCATTTTATGGGAGCAATAAAAACACATATTTTGTGTCTCCGGGGCTGCAGTGTCGCCTGAACCCCGCTATTGGCAGAAAGACCCCCACAATGCAACAGCAGCAGGGATGGCTCTGACTTTGGTAAAGTTGTGATGGATTATTTGCGCGGCGCCTGACACTCTCTGACAAAAGCGCAGAGGGCCAGATGTTCTCCGTGCGCACATTACCTGTATCACTGTCACTGCAGCGCTCCGTTTGGCTTTTCATTTGTCGTGGTGTAATTGCAGACAAACTGTTGTGGAACACTCTTAATCTAAACCCCAGCTGGCTCTCCTTCACTTCCACCAAATCAACTCAGTATTATCAAGATGTGGAGCGACTCTCAGCGGCTAATCCTCCGTCACTTTATCGACAAATACGAGGGATTTGGGGAACGTTGCTCTGTGCTACTCCGCGTCACACTATATATACCTGCAGTACTGAAGCAGATAAAGAGTAAAGGAAGCAGGACTTTAGACTGTATTTATGGAGAGCTCTGTGATAAAAAAACAAACAAAATAATCACATTTCAAGTGGATTTCTGAGGTGGAAAAAGGATAATGTGTTTTTTTGACTTTGGGGCGAAAATAACACAGCATAGAGATTTTATACTTTGTTTTTAGGCTATTATTGTTATCAAGTCAGAGTTTTTTGGCTCATTATGCTAAAGATAGAGATTTTAAACTAGTTTCTTCTTCATGCTAGAGTTAGAGATTATTATTGTTTTTTTAGTGTTATTGTTGTTCTTTCTGTTGTGTAACTGGTGATGCGACACTGAAATTTCCCCACAGTGGGACACAAAGGATCTCTTAATCTTAATCTTAATATAACAAAGCAAAGCTATGGCCAGTATATCATATGCATACACAGTACAAGTGCAAGGCAAGTTTATTTGTATAGCACAGTTAATTCACGAGGTTTTGACTGTGCAAGAAAATATAGTTTAACAAAATAACAAAATACATTTAATCCACACAAGGCATTCAGATCTAGACTAATCACAGTATAATCCTTCAGTTCTCTGCACAGCTAAACAGAACTGTCTTCCACCTGGAGTTGAACTTTGTCAGAGTAGTGTCTCACATTTTCAGGAAGACTGTTCCCAATGTTAGCTGCAGTGAGCATGGAGAAGTCTATTTGAAGTTTATTCTCTGAGCCACAGGAAGCCAACGCAGAGACCTGAGAACTGGACGGATGTGATCGCACTTCCTGGTTCTATAATCAGGACTTGAGCTGCAGCTTTTTGTATATACTGCAGTAGTTCTACGTCATGGTGCTACGTCCCTTAGAACTTCGCTAGTGGGATATCCATGTTTGTGAACACATGGTTTAAAGTCACAACCATTGATACTTTGCTGTATGGAAAACTGTGGTGTCTTGTGTATTGTCCCTCTGATCTTTTATCTGTGCTAATGTATCTATTTTACATATTTTACCAAATGTTACATACCCTGTTTTGTTATGTCTCTGTGATGGTGTGTGTCTCTGTGTGGGTTTGTATGTGTGTGCCTGTGTGTGCCTGTTGTATGCTTTATCTGTCTTAATATCAACCTGCCATGGGACTACGGATGAAAATTAGCCTACATGGCTAACTCTGGCACATTTACATGTTAAAAACACATGTTGATGAATGTGCACTGTCCCAATTCAAATAAAGATAAAAAAAAAAAAAAAAAAAATCACTCGTGACCCCCAGGTCACACGCCAGAGAGATCAAAATAATTTGCTCCAATCACCAGCCACCGTCCTCTATAAATGCCCCTGCACAAGGCCGCACCCCCTCTTTCACTCTGGCGCCGTTTGAGATCTACCACAGTACTTACTTCATTCTGAGATGTCTTCCTTGTTCGTCCGAGTTCCCTTCGCCCTCCGGCGTCGGACGTCATCGCTGGATCCAGACGGTGGAGGACTTCACCTCTGTGGGCGCCACCACTCGAGGAAGGAGGAGGATGCAACCAGGGCTGGACTGGGACAAAAAAACGGCCCGGGCATTTTTTCCTTCTTAGCGGCCCAGGCAACTCAAAAGGTTCAAAGAGCCCTATTTGACAAAAAAACTAAAAACAACATCTGTCTGGAGCCGCAAAAAAAACAGCGTTGTATAAGGCTTATATGAAGGTAACAGGGGCTGAAGCTGTATTAGCTATATTAGCGTATACATTAGCTATATTAGCTATATTAGCCTAATATCTAAATGACAAAGTAAAGGCTACAAACACATAAAAACCATTCATGATTATCAAATGTGTATTTTCACTGCAGCGTGTCCTGGAGAGAATGACACACCACGTGATGACTCTGCTTTAAGTTTAACCTTCATGCAATTGTACAAATACAGTAAATAAATCTGTTTTTGGCTCCGAGTTCACCTGCATCACTGTCTGTTCATATCCATCACAGGCTGAAGTTTGCTGGAGCTGAATGTCCTTAATGGCCTTTTCTTTCACTGTCTTTGCGAAGGTATTTGAAGTCTGAAAATAGGTGCTCTGACTTTATGATGAATGAATGTTTCAGTTGAAGCCAATAACTCCCTTTGGCTCGCGTGTCCACAATTTGGTACAGAAATCAGACGAAGATATCCAAGTTTAACATCTGCATTTAATTATCTTTACAATCAGATACAGAATATTCAACAAAAAAGTGCTCCTAAACTAATATGTCCCTCTCCTCTTCCCCTGCGCTAACCTTCCCCCCAGAACTCAAACCAACAGTTTTATCAAGACGTCTGATGACGTCACTTGTGGGCGTCTCCCGAATGTTCTTTTCGGGTGTGCTGGCGTCCCGTGTCCACTGGGAGGCGTCAGAATGCCTTTGGAGAATCTCCCAGTCTGCCTGAGAGAGATTAGCCAGATGGTGGTTTGGACTTTTGGCCTCGCCAGAGAGACAAGAATGTTTATTCCTGGAGTTAATAATTTGTCCCGTTTTGAAAGTTGGTATCTCTATGACTGATTGTAGTTTCTCCATTTGACCCTCTTTATTCCTGTTTGCAATCCTTGTCCTTGGGGCTTTTCCCCGTGCACATTCTTCAGAGGGCCTATTTTCAAAATCATTAGTATACAACATTTTAATTATGCAACAGTTTCCCTCTTTTGACCTGATTAAAAATCAGGTCACAATCCACATCGTCGTTTATCATCCATACTTGTGCTTAGTTCAGGCTTGATATCTGTGAAGAGCCAATACAGAAAGACAAACAACACACAACCACATTGAAACATTCCTTCACTAAACTCTTTGATGACCACTGCTGTCATTCTGATTCTTCTTCAACCTCGTCTGTAATGTATGCACTAAAACTATTCACTATAGTTTAAACTATTCTAATCTATTTACAAATATGTTTGCATATTTTGCTTTTATTGAGCCCTATTCTTAAACATATGTTTTTATCTAATAAATCTATCTATACGGTGGTTTGCTGTCATTATCAGTGGCTCTGTGCCATTTTGTGGGGCTTTGCTCATTTTTCCAAACACATTTTGTTGAACCAGGAAGTTGCTGTCACTTCCTTCTCTCAGACCGTTTGGGATAAATGTACATCGTTAATCAAATTGGTATTATCCGTACAGGAGCTAATCTATTTTAGCAGGTTTTTTTGGGATCAGTTACTCTACCATGGTATTCGATTTTCTAATCCATATTGACAAGTCGACAGCTCTTAAAATTCTCAAAAAATACCTAAATATCTACTTTTGTGCTATACCCAAATACATTAAAATGCTTTTAAATGTTTTTGAATCTCTGTTGTTTCTAATCTATCTCATTAACTTTTGGCATTGTTAACATTCACCTATGTTTGAAACAAGCGAATTTGACAGTATCTAATAAACCTGTGCATAAACTGTAATGAACTTCATCTACCTTTGAAGTAAATACTTTTGGACATAATATGAAGGAAATGGTCTTTTTACCGTTTGATATTAGCCCTGTCTAAAAATAATCTCTATTTTTGAAAGCATCTATCTATTTTACACTCTATTGTGACTCTAAAACTCGGTTGCAGCTTGAGCAAAGGCATATTCCCAATTTTTGAGTTCTGATTGTAACAATTGCATTGGCAATAGACGATTTTTTATTGGCCGGTTCTTGTTCTGCAAATCATTATTCTATGTATTGTATTTCAGACAATTCCAAAAACAACACAGTCGTTCTCCAATATTAAAGACATACATCTAAATCAAGTTGCCTGAAAGGGATTTTAACTATTTTAAAACGTTCTCTACGATTATAAGGCTATGAAATTAATTATTTAATAAACAAAAGCACATTCATGGCTTCTGTCCGCTGCTTATAACTGTTTAAAGAGTTGTCCCAAACTTAATGTGTGTAAATACATCAGCTGTTTGTAATAAACAATAACATTTAACCTGTTCTCCAATGGAGCAGCTCAGAGGCTGCGTCAAGAGCAATGTTATATTTGAGCTATTTTTAGATTTAAAATTGTGTTAAAGCCTGTCGTTCTATGTCTGCATTTTAATACTACTCTCTATAAACACCTCTGCACCAGTTCCTACAGATGTGGAAAACAGAAACATCTAAAATCTGACTCCATTTGATTCCTTTTTACTTTAGTTATTAGAACAATTTGACCTTATTGATAATTGTTTCCACAATAGAACTATTTTGATTATTCACTAGTCTAACTATTATTACTATTGTTTATTCTGACACTTCAACCTATAGCTCCTCGAATCCAATGACATTATAGCTCCAGACTATTTCATTCTATTCTATTATTATCTTATTATTATATGATCTATTATCTTAAAGAGTAGATCTGTTTGATGTTATAAGCGCTATTATTTCTCCTTTTGAATTTGCACAACACTAAATTTAGAATGACCCCCTATGGGACAAATATAGAATTTTATTTCATTTTGGCAACTCCGAAAATTACTTAATAATTTTCCCATTTTGCTTTTTTAGGCTGCCCTTTCTATTATTTATTTGTTCTTGTAAATATATGTTTTACACTTCTTTCTAATGATTTAGAAGGTTAAGGACCATGACCACCTATGACAATACAATACTCCCCTCTGTTGGTCGTGGTCCAAAGTATAAAACATGCATCTGTATATGTGTGTAGATTACTGTTCCAATCCTGTTGCTCCTCCCGGATCGTCCTCAATTCATATTGTGGGCTTTGGTGCCAAAGTAGAGGCTCATTTCCTTAATTCATACTACTGTCATCCCTGAAGCAGGTGCAGTTTATCTTTCATCTGAAAAACAAACATTAGAACACAAGAAACGCCCACTTCCCTCTCTTCGCATGGTGCGGCCTGTCAATCAATCCAATTGGGCAAAACATAACTGCATTGACAGACGGTGTGTGACATCAGGGCAGAGGCTGTAGCCAAATACAGACTTAACAATATGTATGTTTCTAATTTTATACTCCCCTAAATGTGAGTTACAAACCAAAGTTGTCCTCCTCCCAATGACCGCTCACTGCGGTTGGACCGAATCACTGTCCGGACAAACAGCAGAGGGAGGGGCTCCCAGTACCTTCAGCGAGGTATTTCATCTCAGAGTACTTTCTCAGAGTACTTTTCTCAGAGTACTCATCCCAGAGTACTCTCACTTTTACACCTGTTCAATAAAGCTTGTCATCTTTGAATCTCTAGTACTTACACCGTATGCTGTTGACAAAAAATAATTATTCCATGATCACATTAAAACATTACAGAAAACTTTTGTTATTCCATGATTCCGTTCAGCATTCCTCAGTTCACTCCACAACACACTCACAACACACTCACAACACCCCACGTTAGTATTGGTCCAGTTTGTTAAGGTCAACGTAGTGTATTGGACATGACGCACAAACATATAACATACACAAACATATAACATACACAAACATATAACATACACAAGAGGCCTGTAATTTTAACTTTGTTATATTTTTCCATGTCCAATTACAATTGTCTCATGAGCTATTTTATAGTTGCAACTTTCAGAGCCTGCAGAACATGCAAAGCTTTGAGAGATTTTTCCTAAAAGGATCCATTTCAAACTTTAGTGTTTAAACCACGTGGTCTTTACTCGGGCTTGTCACAAACTGTGTCCCCTATATTTTTAATGAGCTCTTGTTTACTAAAAAAAAACTCATGCACGTGCAATAAATGTTTTTCCCTTTTTTTTTTAAAGCCAGTTCGGATTCCTTAAAAATGTAAATTAGTTTCAAACTTTAATACTTCACCTTTGTTTCACGTTCATGTGGAGAAAAGACCATTATTTTATGTGTGTGTACTTGCGCCAATCATGTCTCAGATAAACTGCCAACAGTTGTATCAAAGACATAATTGTCCTAATTGTTTCTAATTTAGCTATTTGGAAGAGAAACATGTCATAAAAGATTTCAAAAAATGTCCCTACATCTTTGTTTTCAACCAATGAACAGTGTTGCGTCTATGTGTTATCAGAAATGATCCAATATCACCTTTAGCCAAAATTCAGAAATGCTTTAAATCATTTTTCAAACTTTAATTGTCTGAACAAACCATTTTGTACTAAATGCAACGTCCATTAAAAGCTGCAGTTCTCTTTCCAGCACCAGTTTCAACTGTGCATGTGATTGTTTTTAAATGATTAACGAACCACGGTTCAAAGGTTGAAAACACTGCTTTAAATATCCGTATTACCAAGATCATGCAGTTAAAATCAATAATTCTAAACTTCTCCGCGTCTATAACTTTAAATAATACTAGTTTCAATAATAGTGCTCCTCTACCTTAAATATACTGCTGTTCTAATCTCCTTGTGTCTCATGCTAAAGCAAGAGTCTAATTAATTTTAACGATTGTCCTGTATTCTTTCATGCAGCTAAATGTGGTGTTATGAACGAATGACCTAAATGTGTAAATATGTCTTAATATGTCTCTGTGCGTTTGTTGCCTGTCTGTATATTTACCTTCTGTGTGTCTCATTTAGGCCAGCCACGTCTCAAATGTCCGTTAATGTCTTTCTTTTACTCATGGCGTCTTTCAATGTCTTTTGTCTCAAAGTGTCCAATGTCTTTGTCTCCATGTCTTTTTCCTTCTTCTTTAAACAATCACTTTCTTTCTTCTTCCGATAACTCTTTCTCACAATGTCTTTCTTCTTCTTTCAACAATCACTTTCTTTCTTCTTCCGATAACTCTTTCTCACAATGTCTTTCTTCTTCTTTCAACAATCACTTTCTTTCTTCTTCCGATAACTTTTCCTCATAATGTCTTTCTTCTTCTTTCATATCTGACGCACCCAAATGTGTCGTGTCCTTCTTCTTCTTGTTTGGTTTTCCGGCGGTTGGCGGCCTATTCTTCGCATTACCGCCACCTTCTGTTTCGTGGATGGGACAACACTCAGTTTGTGAAAAAGTCTGCGGTCTTTTCTTTGCCTCCTCACAGGCAGGAGAAGTCTTCTTCGAGAGTTCCTGTTAGCTGCTGCAGCCGATGCTGCTGTCTTTGGTGCCCCCTGTGGGTCTGGGGGAGACGCTGATGGTGGTTTGTGGCAGAGACGATTTTTGGCCAAATGAAACAGACAGAAGTTTTCTCGGAAAAAACAGACAAACAAGAAACACAAACAAGTGTGTTAATTACCATACCAAACCAATGATTAATTACAATTCAAAATAAACCTATGGAATAATTAATATTAACATTTTAAACATTAGATTCTGAAAACCGAATTCTGCATTCAACTGCTATCCTAAGCCCTATTTTTCCAAAAGTATAATGCTCTCTAAGATCATTCTAACTTTTATATCACCAAAATGTAGGGAAAAAAAACTTGTCTAGACGCCTTGGAGATAAAAAATAAAAAATAAAATAATGCCTCTTTATAATCTAACTCAAAGTTTTGTGATCCTATGACTCCATGTCAGTAACATTATCGTGTGTATAAATGTAATTTTCTACAAATCAAAAAATGTCTTTGGTAATAGTTCTGTCTTCACGAGAGAGAGAGAGAGAGAGAGAGAGAGAGAGAGAGGACAGAACGAGGGAGGGGAGGGGCCTCCCGAACAAAGGAAAACATGGAGTCTGAAATACTTTCCTCGTTTTTCTCGTGACAAGGTTTTAAATCAGTGGTAAAAGTTTCTCTCACGTCAAAACATTGAATTGAACAAACACAATACAGATTCAGACGTGTTCACCGCTTTCCCCAGACATTCATTTGAACACTCTAAACATCTACACAAAGTAAACTTGTGCATCCAGAATAATGAGGCTGAGGAATAATATGGATGTAGCTGTGGAGGAGTGGCACTAGAGGGCACTGTGATCTCGCACTGGCCTTTCCCCACAGAGGAGCTGATGATCTGGACCTGCAGAAGGTTATCGGCCCTCGCTGGTGCACTGTGGTAATCTGGTGTGAGCAGCAGAGACATCACAGAAAGGTTACATTGTGGACTATAAAGACATCATATGGTGTTTGTACTTCACACATCCAGCCTCTCATCAAAGCGCTTTCAATATTTCTGGGAATTATTGTAGAATTAATTCTCTCAGGCTGGTTACCCATCCTCTGATTATGAAGGTTAATTATTCATTATTACCGCTGTCCAGAAGGTAAAGTGATCACCAGCGTTTGCCTGTGAGCAACTTATCTCAAAAGGTTATGGGAATGTTTGGACAGAATTTTCAGGAAATGTGCGCAATAGCCACTGGACTATATCAAGTTAAATTCAACAGCATTTGACTAAGAGGACTTTACAATGTTGTCGATTCACCAAGAACAGATCAGAGAGTCAAACAGTTCGAACAATAGACTGTAAAAATTAACAGACGTAGTGACGCCTATCTCGGCTGTTGAAACGTATGTGTCATCACTTGTCCCTCCGGCCGTCTTTTCCAAAATGGCCGCGAGTGGCCACTATTGCAGGAAAATATGAAAAAACGCATTTGTGCATGTATTAGCCAGCACGAGCCACATTCATTTAACGAGTGCATTTAAAAGTCCACAGCGGCTAAACTAGCCTGGTCCAAAATAAATACTCCCCTCAGCATTAACACATCTGGAATGTAGCGTTGGGCCATGAGCCAACTTTTGGACCATCCAGTAAAGCCGTTTTCGAGAGGAAAGAAGGTGTTGTAAAAATTGGATAATTCTGTTTCCGGGTTCAGCACCACCGACAGGGAGTCAGATTAGCATGTCAGCGCACGTGCTCATGGATCCTTTTGAGCCAGGACTCGCCCCCACTGGAAATACAACAATAACAAACACATAGTAGGCATTGGTCCGTAGGGTGGAGGGATGATTGAGGTCCATAAATGTCCTTAAATGTCCCGGATCATCACCATTCTTAGGCCCTCCTGCATCTGCAAGGAACCACTCAAAAAACCCAGACGGACAAAAAGTGGGAAAATGGATGCCACATGGAAGGGATGCAGTTTTTAAACACTGCATCCCTCTTAGTGCTTTTACAGTTAACGGCATGATGGGGGGTGAGCTTGTCACGCATAGCATCATGGGGGAGTTTTAGATCAATGTATCCTTCTTGCCTTTTCCTTGCCTTTCCTTTTGTTGTAGTTTTTAAAGACCAGAGTGGTTTTTTTTGCACATGACAAAAAATTCAGGTCTTAAAAACGAATCCTTGTATAGTATCTTTCAGGAAACAAAAACTGAACCTTGCAGGACCATAATAAACACCAAACCATATAATGTAATTTTGTTGTTATATGCACTCCGAAAAATGTCAGACTTTCAATTTCAGAACACTAAACCAAATATGGACATTGGTCATCTGCATCATGTGTTTTCTGTTTTATTTCTTGAGTTTAATTTTCTCATCTGCGTTGGCAAATTGAAAAATTGTGTAAAGACCTTGGAGATAGCTACTGTTAATAATAATAACAATGCATCGGTTTTATATAGCGCTTTTTTGGACACTCAAAGATCTTTACATGTCAGTATTCATTCACTCCATACACAGTGGTGATAAACTACTACTATAGCCACAGCTGCCCTACCAGACTCATTCTAGGCAATGGGGGTGAAGTGTCTTGCCTAAGGACACAACGGCAGTTTGGCACTTTACAGCCGCAGCCGCCCCACTGTGGCATCAGGCGTTCCCAGAGGTTAAGTGTCTTGCCAAGGACACCACGACAGCAGACAGAGGGAGTCGATGGTGAAAGTCGGGCTTGAGCCCACGACCCTCTGGCTCAAAGGCCAATGCTCTACCAACTGAGCTACTGTCCCTGTTGTGATTTAGGGCTATACAAAAATAACTGAAATTGATTCGAACTAAACGCAGGTGTTGAACATGAATCTCAGCGCACACAATGTAAAGGCACGTCAAATGTCACCAGTTTGACATTTCTATTTGAACGGACGCAGAATATCATGATGGAGCAGTGATGCGTTATTGACGGAAAGACCCTGAACACATCAATTACACGTTGTGTCGATGCTTGTGCTTCGTCGAGCGCATGCAGTGTGTTTCCGATTGCTTTAAAATACAAAAACATGTCAAAATGAACAAGATCAAGAGGAAATCAATGAAATAAGTGCAGCCTTGATCACATGACCCTTAAGCGATATCGCAGCATGATTCTGTCTCTTCTGTAGCCCACAGCGAAAACAAAAGAATCCCCCACGGCTTAAACTCGGTTCAAAGTACGAGAGGTTGAGGGTCCAAATCCCAGGAGGGAGGTTTGGTGTCTGGGGTGATGCGTTCCAAGCAGCGAGGGAGTTTTCCGATCACAGGAATGGGATAAAAGAGAACATTAATTGGAATAGACACGGATAGCTTTCACATACAGTCAACAAGCCACTGTTGCATGAAACCGCTGGTCTCTGGAGGAATCTATTCAGCAGCGACGGAGACACGAGTCTGTTTATATCTGCGTCAACATCCAAAACTTTTATGAATTGTGCCCTAGGGATGACACTATGACATGAGAGCAGTTCTAGTATATGTTCCTTTTCCGTTGTTATGTTGAAGAGGCAGAATAATAACCATGTCTGTATGTCCAGGAAATAATCGAAGAAGACCCACGTTGGAAATATTGATCCTATTTGTGCAGCAATTTGTTTCCCTCTTTTAAACAATATGCTCTTTAATCATGAATGCTAAGTGATCGATTGCACAAAAATCAATGCCTGTCTTTGATGTTTTCCAGCTTTATGTGGAAGATTCTCAGTATGGTAACAACAAAAACATTTTAAGGCTTTTAACCATGTTGTATTTCTGTAATTCTAGTGTTCTTATAAACATTGTATTTGGCTTCATCCAAACAAAAGGCTGTTTCAGTAATCCTTCGTAACTCTAATCCCTTCTTCCTTTATGGCCAAATGTGGCCCACTGTTTCATTATATGTGGCCCTCTGCCTTGCTAATACAAACTTTCCATTGAAGCACTTTCACAGAGTCATTCAGCTAACTTCAGCTCCACCAATATAGTCTGCTGCACCTCGTTGTAAAGCTCTAAACCTTTTCAATTCAGCAATTCACTTTATCTGTATATACTGTCATTTGCTTTCAATTGTGTCCCAAAATATCATTTCATACCCCATCTTAAAACCCAAAGCCTGAAAAGCAGTTTTACAATGTTGTCGGCCCCTGGATAAGTCTGGTGAACTAAACTAATAGGGTCATCCAACCGACTAAAAAGTTTGAACAACCCTGCTTTACGGCATTTCTAAGTTGCCAGATAACACGTTGTAGGCGCTCGCATAGTTCATTTGCCATTAGAACAATATCTAAAAGGCTTACAATTTCCCCTTTAACAAGAAGCCAGATCTAGTTTAGTGCCATACAAATACGGTTTTGCTGCATCTTGAGAAAATGTACGAAAGCATATGTTGAAGATTGAAGCTAGTGGAATCCAACATTTTTACAATTTGCAAAACAGAGAACTCTGTTTTTGCCAATGAACTTTTCACTTGTCCTTATACTGTTCATTAAGTTAATTACGTTGACATAAAACAACAACATAAAAAGTTGACTATTAATGCTAACACAAATAATGCTTATTATGAGAAATCTAAAGGCGATTGTTGTGGAACTGAAACATCTTTAAGAAAATAATTGCAAGACAAGTTAATGCCATGTTGTGGTACATTCCAGGAAGAATATAATAACTTCTCTATGGAGACCAGCAGGGGGCGGTGTCCTAATGGCCCGGCGGCCTCAGATCACTGCAGTGTTGGGACTTTTGCAGCTGCTCACATGGCTTAATTCAGAATGAAAGATTCTTCTGTCCTTGGTGACTGCAGAGAGATCTATGAGCCTGGGGCCGAGAAGCACCTTTCAAAAAGCCACACAGGGAACTGAAAAATGTGCCCGGCCAAAAGCAAAGCTATTTTTCAGATATTTTGGAGAGGTGGCGTCTCAGTCATCCAAGTATGTGTGGCAGGGGTAACGCTAACCAACAGTAAGGGGGTTTGGACGCATTAGCATCCCGTCATTGGAAAGCATTCTCTGGGCATGCTAACAGGTACCATGCTGTAACAGAGGAGCTTATATCAGTTTTCATGTAATGTAAAAGATATATCATGCAACAAGTAAGTTTTCTGTGAGATTTAAACGATGCAGAATATTATGTTCAGTTCAGTTGAGAAATACAATACTGCCCTGTGGGGAAATCTGTCCTCTGTATTTGTGCCCGCGGCCCATCTCTAGATGTTGATGCTCTGGGCCAGCAGGTATTGCACATGTTTAAAGTGGTAGAGAAAACTGGAACATCTGGAGAAAACGTATGCAGACTGAGGAGAACATGCAAACTCCACTCAGAAAGGTACTGTTTTGACCAGGATTCAAATCCAGAACCTTCTTGCTGAGAAGTGAGAACGCTAACCACTCAGTCACCATGCCACCCTTATAGTTAAAAGCCTCATGGGGACTTGGATTACATTACAATGAAATGCACACAATGTTTATGATGTGATACAGTGAACTGATCACAAGGTGCTGTTGAAACGTGTCAAGGTAATTCCATTGTTATCCTGCCAAGATCTGCTTTAAAGATTGGATGAATATTCGAAAGATGAACACAAAAACGTTTCTTATAAATTGTAAAATATGATGCAATAAAATACTCCAATGCATAAAAGTCCTCTTAGTATCCGGAAGTAAAATTCCCCATTTGAAATTAAATAAATAAATAAAAATAAATATATATATAATTCAATATTAGACATTTGTTTGAGGCTGATCAGCTATCTGGTGAGTAATGACCACAATATCTACATTAGCGAATATGTTAGAAAATGTAAAGTATTTTCCATTTCAATCGTGCTTTTTCTGCCTGAAATCACTGTGCTGTGGGCAGTAAGTAGTTAGCAAGGAGCTAGTTAGCCCGGTATTGGGATTATTCAATCAATACTCCAATGGACTTTACGAGGAGGGGATATGGTCAAATGTCACTTCGATGGCAACAACAAAGTTTCTTCTTTCAAACAGCAAACAGTATCTTGTTTCTCAACACTAAATCACCTGAAAGATATAATAAAATATATAAAATTAAGAGCAAAAACATAACAATATATTGGTGGGATTACAGTATTTTCGCAACTGCTTCTTTCATAACTGCTTCTCCTACATTTTTAAACCTATGTCCACTCCCGAAATCTCAACTAAACATGTTACCGATACAAAGAAACGCCCGAGTATTAAGAAATTGGGTCATCTTCTCATGGTACTTTTTCACATTCCACACAGCACCTTTCCCACGTGGCTCATAGGCCTGTACCCATTGTTTTTGACATCCTTTTTGTCGCATTAAAATTTCAAATCGGTTCCACTGAAGCAAAGGAAGCAGGCACATATTAAAAGAGAGCATTGTTTTGGCAAGCCCCTGATATTTATAGAGCACACCCAACCTCTCAGCTAAAGTGCATTTGGGGTTGGCACACGTCTCCGAGTAGTAAATGTTGATTCTCCGCAGTGACTGATGCATACAGGAATGCATGTACCTGAATAATTAATCGCAAATATAAAAACAAGATGTATAAGATGCCACTATTGCTACATAACAGCGTGTCAAATCAAGAAGCTAATGTGTTGTGAACCGTCTGCCAATACTTTTCAACTGTAACGAGATCTTATAATGTAGGGTCTAGAGTGCGCTGGGACTGGACCAAACGAGCGGCCAGATAGATTTACTATGTATCTCGCCAATTCAGCAGAAACCTTGCAAGAGACATTGGATTTTGCTGTCAATATTTTAGGGAGCGGACCACAACACGGAATGACACAGGCTTCTTGAAGTTGTAATTAAAACTGCAGGTACCTGAAGCTATTTTAAGCCTTACTGTACATTGTCATTACCATACATTTCTCATCATTATAAATCATAGCCTGAGCCACTGCGTTCGCTTCATTTAAGTGTGGTGTGAAATGAAGGCTGGGTGATGGATAACGTGGTTCACCCAGAGCCGTTATTATGACGGTTGCCATCAAATCAATGGAATTCTAAGAAAATCTCTAAAGAAAAGATCAGACTTTATTGATCTCACAATGGGAAAATTTACAAGTCACATTTGGCATATGTTAAAAAAATTAAGATTGTCTCTTTTGCACAAGATATATTATGTACAAACTAAAATAAAGTGACTATAGCAGTGCAAGTTTACAGTCCTAAAAAGTGAGTTTGTTTTCCACCACTAAAAATCAGTCATTTTTTAACATTAATCACTTTTACGAAGCGCTAAAACTGCTTAATACACCTTGAAATACAGAAAAAACTGTTTTGTGAAAGGCTACCCAATGCTAACTAACTCCAAAGCTAAATGCTAACTAACAGCTAAGCTAAATGCTAAATAACTGCAAATAAAAAGTGTGTTGCTATGGTAACTATGGTAATCTATGGAAAGAAAAAATCCACAATGTTATGAAGAGAATTTTTTTTATATAAGCGGCATCATTGCACTTCCAAAATACTTAACAACTGTCAAGTTGACTGCTCTGAGAGTTCTTGTGCATCGACTTGTGGGTAGAGAGAGTGTTAGAGATGTTAGAGATGTGATTTGAATGGAACTTACACCTGTGTAGAATTTCCTACTCCAACAGAAGCTGATTAGTCTCGTGGCTATTCATGCAATCACACAGACACAAATTTACTCAAAAAGACAAATCTGAAACTCAAATCTTTCCCTGCAATTAAATGTTTCATTCAGTGGATGCACCTGTGTGATCAAAGTCGTTTGTTGTCTTCTGTCATAAATTACGGAATTACATCGGAATACGCCAAAACTTCACAACCACATTTGCTTAAATCAGAATCAGAATCAGAATCATTTTTATTGCCAACGTAAGTAACGGGAGGTCACAGACTTGGAAATTGCTTTGGCTCAGTGCAACAGTCAAAAAAAGAGATAATAAAAATAAGAATAAAAAACACTTCTAAAGAATAAATTTAAATTTAAAATAGAGTCCCTCGTGTTGCAACAAAACTTTTCATTACATCGCAAACATGAAGCAGTCCTTCCTCATTGACTGAAAGCAAATGTTCAGTCTTGTTCTTAGTCCAGTCTTATCGACTCTTCCTTTCTTTATCTTTGGGATCCGTGCTCACACGCCGGTTTGTTTAAAGCAGCGGCCGCCTAGCGCGGGCCGCGTCACAGGATATGACTCACTACGTTGACAGAAATGCTAAAATTGAATATTACTTATACAAGTTTTTGCAGCATTGAAAAACGTTAAGGTTTTTCCTTCTACAGAAACCACATTCAAACTAGGAATAAAATATAGCCCTCCCACTCCATTTTCAGACATTTTTGAAAAGGCTCCAGGAGCCACTTTAGGGGCACTAAAGGTTGCCGACCCCTGGTTTATACAGTATGTGGAAGCAAATACTGTAGAGGATCAGGATGTCTGCAGTTTCAACAATAACATAAAGTACAATAGTCTACATTAAACAGAGTAATAAACATGTCTCAGAGTGAGGGAGGTGGACGCAGACAATACTATTGTTTGTTACAGGGATGAGAATTGGTCAAAAACGTCTGAAATGCATATTGTCAGCCATTTGCTGGCTCTAAATCTGTTTAATCTGTTCACAACATTTTACTTTTGGGCTCAAACATGAACTTTTAATGCGATGGGAAATTTAGGTACCCGAGCTTTAATTTCGAGAGGAAAGGGGAGACGCGGACTGTTTTCTGCAGCGGTGTATTTATTGGGTGCACAAATTACGAAAAGACACGCATGGTCCTGTGCGCGTTTATGGTCTTGGGTATATGGTCACGTTGCGGCTACGCGCTCACCGTGTTGTGTTGTGAGCGGTTCCCGGTGAGCGGTTCCTGCGTCCAGCTCAGAGCCGCTGGATGCGGGAACACTGCGGCCGCTGAGGTGGTGGAATCCCGTTCAAGTACATACAGCAGGTGCCCCGCGGACACGCACGCCCCCTCGAACATTTCTCAACGGATTTACACTTTTCACAAACATGTTTTTTGTATGAGGCAGACAGACCGGCCCAAATATGGGCATCGGCCCTTCGGGCATTGCCCGGTACGCCCGATGGCCAGTCCAGCCCTGGATGCAACCCACGTTGTGCCCGCGGATGGACCCGTTCGTCCATTACGCGACACGTGAGTGGCCAAAGCCCCTAGCAGCCAAGAGGCCTGCTCTGGGTACTGCAGCGTGCAGGACTGGTCCTGGACCGGTGATCGAGGATTCAGTCCGCATGGCCCTGCAGCCCTCCGCATCCGTGTGGCCCGGCACCAGACTTCTCCTTCCCTCCGAGCGGGACAGGATGTCTTGCCGATGCTGGATAGATGTTATGCCAATGCGGCACAGGTCGTCACATTGGCTAACAACATGGCATTCATCACGGGGGCCCTGGATAGGTCGCTCTCCTCTGGCCAGGCGCTCAGTGGAGACCTCCTGTCACAGGCGAGGACCACCTCGGCGGCGATCTTGCGCATGTGCCAGACGCTAGCCGTGGACGGTGGCCGCTCCATGGCAGCAGCCCAAGTCGGGGCCAGGCACCTTTGGCTTGGGCTGGCTAATATCAGGGAGGCGGAGAGGAGGCAGCTGCTGGACCTGCCCATCTCTCAGACGTCCCTCTTCGGCCCGGACATGCAGGCCTGGGTGGCGAGACTGGAGTCTGCAGCTAAAGACTCGGCTAGGCTAGCCCCGCACCTAGCACCGAGGCGCGAGGCCCGCCCACCAGCACGGAGCCGGGACAGAGGCAGAGAGCGTTCGCCCAGGAGGCATCCTGACCCGTATCCGCGCTCTGTTGTCCATCGTCCCCCCTTGACGAGGCCCCCGGGTCCAGACAGACCCACGGGTGGCTCGCGGGAGCAACGCACCCACCGCCGACCTCCCTATGGCAGAGGAGGTCGGGGTGGAAAGTTTTCCTTCAATAAAGGCCGACCGGCATTTCATCATTACTCGTTTCTAGAGTCTCATTTGGGGGTATGTAACATGTCAAATAACCTTGTGAATTCTGATTGTGTTATTTCTCGAGCACATAACGTTGCTTCGCTAGGCCTGCAGCCCCCAGAGCAGGGTGTGTAGTGCGCTACGCGAGCTACGAGCTCCGGTTCTCTGGTCCATGCTATGCCCTCCCAGAGAGAGGTCAGGCGGAGGGATCTGGTGAGTAGTGGTGTGTGTGCTTCGGCCGAACGCGTGTTAGCATCTCTTGAGCTACTAGGCTAACACGGGGTCTCCCACTCCAGGGGCTCGCCCCCCCTCCATGAGGCAACCTGACTCCTGCTCAGGTTGGAATGAAAACCTGAGGCCACTCCAGCCCTTTATGGAACCGGTTGGACACCCCTGCCTTGGACCCTCCTGCATCGGAAGGAACGACTCAGAAAAACAACAACAATTTTCATTGAGAGAAGAAACAGATAATAATGCAGAACGAGGCCGAGGAAGTTTCAATTTCTGTTTTTGTACATATTTTTTTCTCCTTTTCTTTTCTCCGTATGGCACTGGCTGTAGATTAATTTGCCACAATATCTGTATCTGTGAATGTAAGCTAACCCAGGACATTTTTATTTATGTATTATCATTGTTATTATTATTATATTCTATTTCCGTTTCTTGTTTGGCACAAAGGGTGAAAAGACAAAAAAAAAGTGTGTCTAATATGGTTCTTGAATTTGCTTATGTTGAGATATAGGCAAGGCAAGGCAAGGCAAGTTTATTTATATAGCACAATTCATACACAAGGCAATTCAAAGTGCTGAACAAAACAAGAAAGCATTAAAATCATAAATTATTACAGAACATTAAAAAGAAAGATAAAAATATAAAATCCCTCAGTTGTATGCACAGTTAAACAGAACTGTCTTTAACCTGGTTTTAAACATTGTCAGAGAGGAGGCCTGTCTCACATCTTCAGGAAGACTGTTCCAGATTTTAGCAGCATGAATCTGAAAAGCAGCCTCCCCATGTTTAGTTCTGACTCTGGGCACTAACAGGAGTCCAGTCCCTGTGCTCCTCAGAGTCCGGGCTGGTTCATATGGGACTAACATGTCACTAATATATTTTGGTGCGAGGCCATGGAGAGACTTGTACACAAGCAGAGCTGTTTTAAAGTCTATTCTCTGAGCCACAGGAAGCCAGTGCAGAGACCTGAGGACTGGACTAATGTGGTCGTACTTCCTGGTTCTAGTCAGGACTCGAGCTGCTGCATTTTGAATGTACTGCAGCTGTTTTACAGCCTGTTTGGACAGACCTGTGAGCAGGCCGTTGCAGTAGTCTAACCTACTGGAGACAAATGCATGGATAAGAATCTCCAGGTCTGCTTTAGACACTATGTTTTTGATCCTGGCAATGTTTTTTAGATGGTAAAAAGCTGCTGATGTTACTGATTTGATGTGGCTATTAAAATTTAAGTCTGAGTCCAGTATTACCCCTAGATTTCTGACCTTGTTTGAAGGTTTTAGGGAGAGAGACTGTAGATGACAGATGACGCTCTCTCTTTGTTTCTGGGGACCAAAGACAATCATTTCAGTTTTGTCTGGGTTTAGCTGAAGGAAGTTGTTTTGCATCCACTCACTGATCTGTTGGATACAGTGAAGGAGTGAGTCCACTGGTCCATATACTGTGCCAAGACACAATAACATATAAAGCGAAAGGAGAGAAAAAACCAAAGAACCAAGACCAGTATATCATATGCAAATACTTTAGATAATTAAGGTCATTACTGGCGCTGATGCCAAACAAAAATAGAACGAATACGCTGAGTTTCAAAACCTCTTCGATAATAGGGTTGCATAACAGCCGTACTCTCTGACTTGCACAGTCCTCCATCACAGGGCCCCGTGGTGTTCTTGATGCCAGTTGAAGGGTCCCATAGCGAGGCTCTGAAGTCTTTGTCTAATGAACACAGCATGGCTCTGGTCCAGTGTATTGATTGCACAAATCCCTCTGAAACTGGAACCAGGGGCCATCAAATGAAAAGTGACATTGGTGCCAGAGTTAAGGGTACTGTATATAGAGACATTCAAAACAACGTAAGAAAATGAATGGGATTATTTGAGTCAGGGTCCCCCCACGCACTTTTTTTTACACTTTGTGTTCAGCGTGGGTTCTCTGAGGCTTTGATTTCAAGGTAAAAAGCGTTTCTCAGTGGGATGTGTCAAATCAGGGGAAAGTTTCTGAGTGTAGAAAAGTAAAACGCTGAGCTCGGCAGATGCAGTGAAGCTGGTCAGAGCAAAGCGGCCGTGGATCTACTCTGCTCCACGCCGAGTTTCATTCTTTGGTTTCTAAGGACCAGTGGTTTTGGTGACATTCAGGCAGTGGCGGCCGGCCAATAGAGGGCGCTAGGGCGCCGCCCCACCACTCACAACTTGCCATGTTACCTTGAATAAAACGTTAAAAAAAATAATAACATTAAAATATTTCGAAATGTATGTGTGTTTTATTTCAGATGTGGAAGAAATACTTTATAGTTTATGCTGAGTTGGATTGATTAAGCTCATCAGCGTTGTCTGTGTCGGACTGAGGACGTATTTCCGCTTTATTCCGAAATACTTTATAGTTTATGTTGAGTTGGATTGATTAAGCTCATCAGCGTTGTCTGTGTCCGACTGAGGACGTATTTCCGCCTCAGGGCGCAAAAGATTGCGCCCTGAGCCGTCTATGGACTCTCGTTAAAAGTTGTACATGCGCAGTAGCTCCTCTTCAATGCAAGAGATAAGACGATTTGGGGGCGCAGGAGAAGTGCGCCCTGAGGGGGCGGGATCGCCCGCGACCTGTACTGTCACTGTCTGTGACGTCCGTTTACAGTGATTGACAGGTCAAGCTGTGGGAGTTTGAAACGAACGTAAAGAGACGCAAAATGGAGAACGAGAAAAAGAATAATTCAGTTAGATCACTCAAAACAATACTGTTTGAGAGAAGATCATACCAGGAGAAGGTTGAGGTTAAAGAGCTTGGACCTGATCAGCCAAATATTACCATTAGTCAGCAGTCCAGCGACAGGGGGAGACGGTACACTCGTACTTTTTCCAGGACCTGGTTCAGCGCCAAATCTTGGCTAGCAGCATGTAGCGAGGCTAATGCTTTATTTTGCTTTCCATGCCTCTTGTTTCAAACATCAGGATCTGACCCAGCATGGATCAAGACAGGTATGACTGATCTGAAGCACTTTTTAGAAAAGGCAAAGAAGCATGAGCAGACTGGTATCCACATGCAAAATGCCCTCAAATTAGCTATGTTTGGGAAGATAAATATTTCATCCCAGCTGGATGAAAGCTACAGGGTAGGGATCAGAAAGCACAATGAGGAGGTTGACAAGAATAGGCACATCCTATCAAAAATAATAGACTGTGTCAAATTCTGTCGTGCATTTATATCTAGTCATCATATTCATAGCCCCCCCAGTAGAAAATTCCACCAGCCGCCACTGCATTCAGGGGATGTAAGTAAGTCTCTACAGCCTTATAGTCTATTGCACAGAAATACGCTTCAAATGGAGCTGCATCACTTTATACATTTGTCCCACAGTGGGGAAAATCCATCTCAATAGGCCATCCTTGAATAGAAAAATATGTAAATGATTCCCTGTTTTGTTATAATGCTGATGATTGGTTCACTGCTTGTAAACACACCCCTAAAACATTTTTTTAATAATAATATTAGTAATAAAATTGGACTGTCATTATCAAAAACAAAGGCTTGGCACATGTCACTTTTGCATGAAATAAATCTATATACTTAGGCTTTATTATGCTAAAACTAGAGATTTTATTTTAAATTAGTAAAGAGTTATTATTCATTTAACTTGTTTTGTGTGCTCCTCATTCCTAATGTTCTGTAACCAATGATGCAACACTGACATTTCCCCACTGTGGGACAAAAAAAAGGATCTCTTAATATCATGTATTGGTTCACATTTGAAGTTAATTTACATAAATAAATGAACTATTGAACCCCACTCTAGTTTTCCAAGTTTCACTAGAGTCCACCTTAAAACTAGTCCCTGATGCTCTCTAGAAAAAACAGCTTCTCTGCCCATCACAAGGGAAAGAGGGATGTGCGGAACAAAAAGGGGACAAAAAGTAAAGTGTGATGCATGCCAACCAGCGCAAAAATGTAAATACAATGTAAGACTTGAATTTAAAAAAAAGATCGCAAAGAGAACTTAAATAATATGAATGTTCATGTTGGAGTAAATCTATGAATCTATTCATCATAAATGTTTGCCTTTCTAGTTGTTCTACACTTTTTCTTCCCAAACCGTCAGATCCATAAAGGTCAGACTGTGTTCAAAGTAGCAATTTGTTAGATTTAGGGCAATTCCACGTAATTAAAAAATGTTCTTAGCAAAACAGTGACGAGAGGCAGACCCCCCACAGAGACACTACATATTTGATGCTGCTGCAAATTCAGCACTTGTTTAAACCAAGACATATTTGGTTTATAACTTTGTGTTCTTCCATCTATTCTCTTCCTTATTCTTTAATACTGTAAGTTCTCTCTTTGTGGATGGCACCTGGGACACGTTGGAATATACAAGTTCATTTATTTCTTTATTTCAAAATTTTATGTTGAACCAATATGTATAGACCTTTTACATGCAGAGTGACACATGCAAGATACAGTCCCATTCAAGGCAGGGTTTTGAGGTTAGAAATATACACAGGGACACAGGGATAACATGCAAACACCACACACAAAGGGCTGTCTGGGGGTGGAAATTGCCCCACCATCGCCGAGTTCGATCCATGACTTTTAAACTAACTCTTTTGAACTTTGAGCTTCACTTGCACCACATAAACCGAAAAGTGGGAGGTGTTTTTTGTCCACATGGATTTGCTGCATCACTGGACATCAGGGCCGGAGCCGCAGAGGGCCCCTGACTCCATTAATAAGTTGGTGGCAGTGGAAGCGGTGAAACTTGAGAGGCGGTCACCTGCTCTGCTACCTGAGCCCGGAGCAACAGTGGGGGACAGGAGGAGGCAAAAGGGCCATGGGCAACAGAGGAAGCGAGAGAGAGGAGACGTATCGGGTGAGAGTGTGTGGCTGTGTTTGTCGGGACTTCTCAGGGGCCAGTTTGTGCAGGTGCTGATGAATGAGAGGCCTCTTGTCAGCCTTCAGGTCAGCCGTGGATACAGCAATTAATCCAGGATATTTCTGCCTTTCCCCGTGGCCGCTGAAGACTTTTCTGCATAAAACAAAGTGCGAGCTACATTCTCAGGTAAGGACTGTTTACTTGAAATGTAAACGTTGAATAATGCAATTTACGAAACAGATTCAACCTGGGTTAAAATGAGAAAAAAAACAGTTATGTGGTTAGTGCTTTGTTTTGTCTCTGTTTTGTCTATGGTCCTTTTGTGGTCTTAATAAAGCCTGATGATAATAATAATCATTATAATAGATGAAAATTACGTTCATCGCTGAAAAAGGTGTTGTTCGGCAATATTTCCATTTATGCAATTTAAAGGGACAGTACGTATTATTTTCATTTAAACCATCGACATGTGTCACTGTCCACAGGTCATACTTACGAAACATACTTTTTCTGAATAACTGTTTAAAGTGGAGTTATCCTTGGTTAAAATACAATGGATACGGAGTCTGTCATGTTGGTATACAATGGTTTCCAAAAAGATTATCCAATCAGAGAGTAGAATGACGCTCTCACTTTGGGTTGCCAGTTTGTTAGGTGAAATGTATCTGGTTTGGGCTCTGCAGTATATAAACTTCACAAAGTTAGCACCACATTTTTTTTTTCAAAGTAAGCAGACAAACTATGTAGTCATACATAACACACAGAGTTGGTACCATTTCTAGCTAAACTCCAGCAGGTGGATTACAACTGTAATTGTGCTTAGGAGCTAGATGTGTCACAGACAGGAAGATTCAGGTCACAGAGGGTTGAATGTAATTGTAATGACTCCATTTCCTTATCAGACCACTCAGAGTGCGGATTACACACTGTCCCTTTAATAAGTGTAATAATAATAATACATTGTATTTGTATTGCACCGTATGAATATCTAACGGTCAATATAAACCTGTGTATACATTAAGATTTGACATGATGGGGCTTTCATCTACTTTGAGCATTTCATATATAATAAACATAGATAGATAGATACTTTATTGATCCCCTTAGGAGAAATTCAGGTGTCCAGTCGCAGCAATAATAAAAATAAAATTGGTAATTCTAAAAACATAATAATAGTAATAATCAGCAACAGCCCTTTAGGTCACAGCTGCATAGATTGAGTAGCCTCTGGGTGGAGCAGGACGGGTCAGAGCAGCACAGATTGAGTAGCCTCTGGGTGGAGCAGGATTGGTCAAAAGGTAGAGTACCCGCTTGATTCGGACCCTTTTCTCTGCTCTAGTCCAAAGTAAAATGCTAAATGCTTCATTCGCATTTTTCAAAAAGTAAGCGTTCCTCCGGTTTGGACCATGAATCCTCTCCACTCCAGTCTGGACCAGTGAAAAACCATGAACACTGTACTGCAGCAACATCTCAGGCAGAAAAAAAGCAAGAAAAATAAAAATTGATTAAGCACAAAACAACATGTGTTGTAAAGTTAATTATTTCTTGATTTTTATTTCCAAGATTGAATAGTTACCTGTTATCTGTGGTCTATATGTATGTTTAGCTCAGAACATGTAAATAAAAGAATGTTGAGTGACTATGCTTTAAATGGACAGTAGCTCTGCGTCCTGAGCAGATTTAGGCCTCTGCGACCACATTCCACTGCCCCCTTGTCTCAAATACTGCGTCACACTCGACTTGGTTTGATAAACGGCTCTAATACAGGAACCAGCAGGGTGTGTTCAGTAGCTGAGAAGGCAAATGAATAGAGAACAGCAACAATTGTGAAGTGCAAATATTGTTTTGCGTAGAGAGGCATTTGCATTTGAAGGAAACAGGATCTAACCGCACACTACACAAGGACATTACGCTTCAACTCTGGGAATGTATGATTACGATTCAAGTTGGCGGAGAGTATTGTGTTTCTAAAAATGCAAACGCGTCTCTCCACAAAAGAATTACACTACTGTACTGTGCTTGCAATCTTGTCACTTTGCTTTCACGGCGTTGTCACAGGCCAAGAGCATGTGACAAAGTCTTGTTACTGCTTCTACCTGCAGTGCACAAAATAGCCTTATGTGGTCCATGATGGAGGCTATTTATTGTATTTTGTCACAGATTTGGGTTTGTCAAGTAGAGATTTGATACGGTTCATAATTTGAGGTTGCCAAGGACCACACGGTGTTCCAGGACAGTTGTATATGGGGCAACGGTAACTTTCACCATCGATTCCCACTGTCTGCTGTCGTGGTGTCCTTGGCAAGACACTTAACCTCTGGGAACACCTGATGCCTCAGTGGGGCGGCTGCGGCTGTAAAGTGCTAAACTGCAGTTGTGTCCTTAGGCAAGACACTTCACCCCCATTGCCTAGAATGATTCTGATGTGTGTGTGAATGGTTGGTGGTGGTCGGAGGGGCCGATGGCGCATACTGGTCGCCTCGCTTCTGTCAGTGTGCCCCAGGGCAGCTGTGGCTACAGTAGTAGTTTATCACCACTGTGTATGGAGTGAAAGAATAATGACACATGTAAAGCGTCTTTGAGTGTCCAAAAAAGCGCTATATAAAACCGATGCATTATTATTAGATGGTAGGCATCTCTGACTGAGGGCCTTGCTTTATGGCTCGGGTGTCCAAAAATGTGTTTAAAGAGACAGAAGAAGGTCCTTTATTCGTTCCACAGTGGGTAAATTTCAGTTTGATGAATACACATACACATCAAGGCATTACTTCTGCGATCCTTATAGGCAAAGTGGGTTAAGTGTCTTGCCCAAGGACACAACGACAGCAGACATCAGTGAGTGGAGAAGGTCTCGCAGTGGGCTCGAACCCAAAACCTTTAGCTGAAGTTTGCTGAATTTTCATTTTAAGGTTATTTATGTTCTTTGTGTCACTGTTGCACCTTTTTCTTATTTTGTCATTTTAAATAGGGTGATTTTAGTTACCATTTTAGGGTCTTGGTTTCATTTTTCCTTTCTTTACACCCAAGCTGAGCCGGGTCTCAACCGGTGGGGGCGGGTCCCGGCTCAAAAGTGGCCAAAATGACGAGCGCTGACATGCTTGCAATACCAGCCCGGGCCGATGGGGGTGGACCCAGAATAAGAATTAGCCAATGCTAACATATAGCATCTTCTTACCTCTTGAAAACACCTTTACAGGATGGTCCATATATACAGTCTATGGTCTCAACACTTGCATTTCCAGAACACAGGAAATGCACTCATAAAACAATCAGATTGGAGCCACTGGTCCATAAGAGCCACTGAAACGCTGGAGCTGGAGGTGGTCTGCTGCCTCAGGACCCTCTGAACGTGGCTCTATAAGACTCCTAATTAATCCTAATATTCTTGACACTTGTATGTATGTAAAATGTCTCACGTGATTATTTTAAAACTACAAACTATTCTTTGCTTCCAACAATGCAGCAGCTAATCTGAAGCTCCACATTTCCTTGAGCCTAATTTGAAAAGTGTCCTTCTGAGTCAGGGTTTATCGTGGCGCGCACACGGCCAGCTGTAGGTCTGCGGCCCTCTGAGAACTCTCTCTCTCTGTGACACTGTCAGAGCACAAAAGACTCACTTGTATTGCTCTCTTCCTGCTCCACAATAAGCGCTTGGTTGATGTCACACCTAACCAGTTCACGCACATGTATGCACCGAGTCCTTTCACCGCCAATGGAAGTGTCACTGATTATATTTTTCTACCGGAGAGAGGCCACGCTACATGAATACATAAGGAACACATGGATAATAATTCTTGAAGCATCTCTGCATTCATACTCAACCCATTTGCAATTCTAATGGTTATTTAAGCTTGGTTTCATACTGTCATCACAAATGCATTATCGCTCGCCTGATTGCAGTATTCACAACCCAGGGTCCATTAGACTCTGCTTTGAAGAAACTCTGTGTAATCATAAAATACACAAACTGAAGTTCATTAAAGCAAAACTACTATTAAACTACCATTTGAATTGTCAGTCTTCAAAATTACTACACACAATAACAGATGACAAATAACAAATCATTTTAAAAACATTGGCTTGACTGGGATCCAAGCAAAACTATTCATACAGTATGTACAGTACTGGCAACCTCCACCGCTCACAGGGAGGGGTAATGTGATTGCCTGGGTTTGTTGGCTTTTAAGTTCATTTTTTTGGCCATAACTGAAACAATTCTGGGAGGATTTTGATGTTACACTGCAAAAAGAAAGTTTGTGTTAGCTCTCAGTCGTACAGGGATTATTCAAAACAAAGAAAGGCTGCTCACCCATCATCTGTACTTCAGTTAGCAAGTTTTCCTGACATTTCGTTCTTCATCCAAAGAACATGTTCAAGGGAATGCTCAGCCGCAAGTTGGAGATATAGATGCATTTTGCTCAAATATGGAAAAATGCATCTTAATTTGAACACATTTTGACTGCCATAAAACAAGATTTACCAAAGGGACAAAGCATTTTTTTTTCTTCTTTTCTGCAGTTCTTGAAATTGAGCATTGGGTGCCCCCCCCCCCAAACCAAAAATGGACTAATAAAGGGGTTCAAAATGAAAAATGAATGAGTTCTTGAAATTCATTGGTAAATCTTGTTTTAAGACAGTCAGAATAAACGCAAATTAAGCTAGAAAACTACTCTATTCAAGCATTGGTTTCCCCCAAATTTTTTGCAGTGTACATTTGCAGGTAAATCTTTATTTTTTTAGATAAATGCTGTCTCCGTCTCTCTCCTCCTGGCCTGGAGACATTTACAGTAGGACTTATAAACTCCTTCAGATTCATGTACGTGTGGATCCTTCTGTCACTACTGTATCATGTTATTTCAGTTCTTTATCAAACCGAAATACCCCCAGCCTGGCTTTTGACCCCAGACTAAACCACACAAGGGCAGTTAGAAATGATTGGAGTGCACACATGTGGCGGCATAGTGCTATTCCCAAGACGCCGGAAGTATGTGTTCTGTACAGCTTGTGTCTCGTTACGAACATGTGTCTCTGTATCATCCCTACGCCAAAAAAACCTGCTGATCCTTTTCCCTAATGCTCACCAGCTCCAAACACCAAGATACATCAATGAGTTATGAGGGGAAAAAGATGATCCGGATCAACGTCTGGGATTGATTTTAAAGGAGTATTTTAAAGAATATTTGCATGTCAAGTCATCATTAAATGACCCGAATATTTCAAAAGGCGTTATTAAATCATACTCTTTTCGAATTCATCTTTAACTGATAACAGTAGTTCAGCCGAGATATTTGATCATCAAAATTAGTTTTACGACCCGTAAAAGTTGTTATTGTTTTGATTTTGATGTCCTACCCTCCGCCGTTTCGCCAATCAGGAAGTGTCATGTAAGTCCGTGATCGAGTTGCCAGAACTCCGCGCGGCTCATTAATCTCAGAGGTAAAATAACATGTGGCGCAGAACTAAAAAAGGTCCTGTTATGACTCTCAAATAATTAATGACAAAACAAAGACTAAAACGAGGATTTATATCGGGATGCCTTTGAACAATTGAGACAGCTGATAAAAGTTCACGTGTGATGCAGAATTTTCTAGTTTGAGTCCGTTCTTCACGGTGCTTCTATTCGTGTGAACCGGTGTCCTAGCGGTCTAAGCTGTGCGCTTACGATGCAGGAACCCGGGTTCGATCCCGGGCTATGTCTTTTTGTATATATTGCATGTGATCACATTCTATGACAGATTGCTCTAAAAACGGTAAAAGATGAAGGTCAAGACGTTTTTTTGCAGATTATAGCTTAATTGTAAAAATAATCATTTAAGACCACATGTACCCCAATTAAAATAATGTTAGTCTCTTTTTGATGTGGGACTTTTACATGTTTGTCTAAAAAATAGGGAATAAATAAAATTGAAAGGTGATATCCTCTTGAGCAAACCCTGATGTTGATACGCTGAAGAAATACGTTCCAACATCCATTCTTCCCACTCCTATTTTGGACATCAATTTCTTATTTATTTTGCATAAACTATGTATAATTACATTGCTTTTATTTTGTTTTTGTTTTTTATCTCAAATGTCCAAATTATAATAATAAAAAAACATGAATCAAAACATTCATTTAACATTAGCACGGCTGTCATGGCAATGTGAATGGAGACGGACAAACAACTGATAAAATAATTCCCTGTGTTTGCTGCTGGATTTGGTGTGAATCTGGCAACCTGAGTCAGGGAGAGTGGGAGAGGACTACAAAATATTGACTGTAACTGCAGTACCACTTTTGGCCAGATTTTTACATATTGCTCCTTTAAAGAATGGAATTGCTTTTGCAGGATAGTGCTTCTCTATTGTTGTTACAAATTACCACTGGTTCTTGAAGTATCTCCCAGACCTGCTTCCCATGGTCCATTGGACTGATTGTAAAAGCCACTCTCGCTCCATATTGTCCTCACAGTCACATCATGCATGCATCTGTATAAACTCTTAAGTACTTTAAGGCTGGAATCAACAAATATGAAAAATCAGTCAAAAATGTCCAGTTGCCAATGGGACAAGCTAACGTATTGGGTTTTAAAAAGACAGAAGAAGAAATGTCAAGCTTGAAAGGAGAAAATAAAGCTACAGTTCTTGAAATTAGACTAAATGGCTTCGTCCCATTGGCAGATCTTGTTAGAATGTGCTCAAATTAAGATGAAAACCACCAATTCAAGCCTCATACCTCATATTTTATATTTTCTTTGCAATGTACCATCTTCTGTCCTTATTCATCTATAGCTTCCAACTCCTCCAGACCACTAAAAGGCTATCTTACAGGTTTTGGCTACTAAAATTCAAGACTGTTTTTTTCTCTTCGTGCAGCCAATAACTATTACTAATCAATTCTTTGTTTGCATATTAGCCGAATATTTGCTGTGTGTTTATGACAGAGGGACTTTGTTTATAGCGTGTGCTTCCATGCAGCGCGGCAGTGAGATAGAACAAAACAAAGACACATTAATACATTACAAGTTTGGCATAAAGAAAAACAGTTGTGCTGCTTTAATGCACAAAGACGACAGCTCACATGGCTGCAAAGTTCATTTAACTCATGCACTGCAGAGAAAAGCCTATTAGACGATTGCACTTTGAATTTCCATCTTAGTTTCCGTGCAGGTTTATTTATTTAGTTTTATTCCCTGTAGTAAAACTTATCCTTTCTGCGTTAATTTACCCTCCAGGCTCGCTCGGCAAAAAAGTAACTCTTATCTAATGCCTGTTTATAGAATTTAGAGCGTCATTTGAGCGTTGTTATTCCACCCCGTTACATTTGCTAGCTCGGCATAAAATAAATCAAAGGAAAGGGGCAGAAATTGCCCATGTAAATTTGTGTTTGGGCAGTAATTGTTGTGCCTCCCATGTGACTTACCTCAAAGTGGAACGTGGGTGTAGACATAATTACTTTCCATGTATATTCTCAGCGTATAGCAGTGCAATACAGTGTGAATTTATCAAGGTGAAAATAATACACATTCTCTCTTGTGCGCTGTGCTGTTACACTGCAATGATAAAATATTAGGTTATAATTGAGTAGATAATAGAGTAGATTTTAGATTTTAGAAAAATAAGTTAAGAAATTGCTAAAATTTTACGGATTTTGACTGCCTTAAAACGCGATTTGCCAATGGGACAAAGCCGTTTAGTCGTCTTTCTTTATTTTTTCTCATTCCAAGGGAGACATTGCTTATCTTTTTATAACAAGATTATTTTTGCTTTGTCCCATTCGCGTTTTAGGGCAGTCAAATTATTATTTTTCATCTCTCTTTTTGCAGTGTACTTGGATTTTCCTCTTTTTTTGCGATGCTTTTTCCCGCATTAGTTGCTATAATCATTTATCTTGCTTGCCAATAGATTGTGTTCATGTAACATCAGCACATTCCAAAGAGCCAATAGTTTAACGTTGTGATGGAGGGCAGTTGAAAGAAATCTTTCCTGGTAACTATAGTAACTGTCAAAAGTCAGATTTCTAGTCTTGAGAGCTAATTCTGTGTCATTCCTGGGCCACGAGCGGTCGAAGCGGACACAAGCTGTTCAAAATGAGACACCTCTGCAGAGTGGCCTGACGCTCCCATAGAAATAGTGTGAGGAGCTCGGAGTAGAGCTGCTGCTTCTCCACGTTGACTTAGGCGTTGGTGTCAGGGCGTTGGCGTCTCGCTTCTGACATCACCGTTTGTGGAGTGAGTGGAAATTACCGGTACACCCAAAAAATTGTAAAGCCTTTTGTGTGACATTGGTCTGTGAAATGCGCTATATAAATAAACATTACTTATTTAGTTAAAGTGGAATATATGCTGCTCTGGGGGAAGAAAAAAAGGTAGTGATCTGGATATGCTTTTACTTTTGGACCACTCCTGGAGGAATGAAGAATTGGATTGAAATATGTAAATATGGTGAAATTCCAAGAGCCATGGACATTCTTATAATCCGGCACACAGAAAAATATGACCTAGATTCAAGATACCTTTAAAGGTTGTATATTATGCATATTTCAAGACTTTTTTGTGAATTTTGGTGCATTCAAAAAGAGGTTTAGCTGTGTTCTACATGGCAGGTATGAGGACTGCAACTGTAGAGAGGAACTTTTATATCACCCAAATATATCAACAGAAAAATGATTGCGATAACAAAGACAGCCTTTTTTCCATACTTGAAAATACTTGACTGGCTGAGTTTCTTCTATGTAAGAATTTAAAAGTAGTGTTTAATCAAAGCGGCTGCAGAAAGATGAAGGTAGCTGTGAGCAAAGAGGGAGATGACAAAATGATCGGAGGTGCATAATGTGATCTTGAAGTGTGAGCAAAAAGGCCCTTCCCCGAGACACGATAAGCGCTCTTTTGTGATGAGTAGGTAAGTCTAATAATTGTCTGTAGGGCCCAGGAATAATGCTTTGAAGTGGGCCTTTGTGTGGAATAAAATCTTTCCTTTGCTCCACAGATGGAATAGAAGAATCTGCCTGGTCAATGTCAGAGGTCCACAACACTGCAACAGCCCCACACTGCACTGAGGCCCACATCACTGAGGTAGAGTGTCGTCTCTTCTCTTACATACAGGGGTGTTCTGTCTCCAGATGCAAGGGAGGCTCCCCAAGGCTAAAAGTAAAGAATGGAATATAAATGTTGCTTGGTGCATGTTCTGCTGCAATGTGCATTTGTGCAATTGTTTGTATTGTGGTTTAGAGACCCCCTTCTCAACAACAAAATACAGTTTGTCCTGTGATGAATTCGTTTTGTGATGAATGCCAAAGCAAAAAGGCAAGAAGAACAACGTCCCATTTACCATCCCAGACGGATGATGTGTGAATGTGAATAACGGCTGTACTTCATCACAAACTACTTTGTCTATTTTATAATGTTGTCCAGTAGGAGTAGTTTCAGTCTGACTGCAAAGCTTTACAGTCTACATCTGTGAGGCCAAAGTAATGACCCTCAAGAATCTAATAATAAATCTAATTTAGTCCATCTGAGGGAGATTATCGGAAAATAATCAATTTTGATTGAGTTTTGAAGACTGTCCAGAGATGAAAGTGAATCTACATTAGCCTTTCCCCTTAATAGCACAAAAAGTAAAGAAGATTAAATCATTAATATCTGTAATGATATTAGAAATGCAAATACACAAACCAGTTAAGCTCTCAGGAGTGTTACATATTGATTTTGATCTGCCGAGTAAAAAGGTTTGGGCACCTCTGTTATAAAAAAAAACTTTTCTCCAAGGATTTGGCTGTTTAACCAGATCCACTTAAGTATTATAATTTATTATTTTAATATAACAGTCAGGGAAAATGCCAAGAAGATCCGCTCATAGTTTATTACCACTTCCGACATAGACACTGGTAGGTTGTTTTTGATGTGTGACTTCTGTTCCCTCTGTAGGCGAAGGACATTGCCACATCAGTGCACAAGAATGCATTGTCTGTGTGGCAGGGGCACAAGGAGAAGAAAAGTGTCTCCTTTGCAGCAGCAGCACCAGCTGCCAGTTCACAATCTGCACTTAGTTTTTCTTACAGCAGCGCTTCAAGCCTGCTCAGGACGGGAAGTGTCCCAGATGTGGTGGGACCTGATCCAACTTTTTCTTCTACTTCCCACAATGTCTCCACAGCAGTGGATGCTGTGTGTGCTTCATCCATGAGATTTTTAACCCCTCAGCCATTCCGAAAAGGCAGCTTTTCAAAGCCGAAAAACTCCCAAGCCAACTTTCACAGACAGACTCCGAGTACAGGGAAGCCAAATGCATCCAGACAGACCTACTCACCATCTGATAGATTGGCAGTGAAAGGCCCAGGATGGAGAAAAGAACAAGTTGTGCAAAGCGAAAAGGACAGAAATCTGGAAGGGTCGCCAAACCATGCATCAAACAGCACCTATTTCAGCTTCTACATACATTGTGACAGTCCTCCCAGCGCCGTCCTCTCAGTTCTCTTGTTGGTCAAGACGCTGTCCATTTCACTGGAAGACCTCCAAGCAAACCCCACTTTGCACACGTCTACTTTGTCTTGCCGGCTCGCCATTTCCAATTCAAAGAGCTTCGGGATCACAAATCATAGGAGAGCTACCAGGTGCAGAGAGAGTGGCAGTTTGAGTTACTGCAGGGGCCTTCAATCAAAGCACAAAAGCCACAAGGTCAAACAAATAGCCCCTGCTCATGATGCTAACGGCGCAGACTCAGACCTTCAGTGCCACAGTGCTACTGCTGGATTATTGACATTCAGTGGGCCAAGTCCTCCTTACATAAAGTCTACCAGGCAGAAGGGGAATGCAGATGAGGAAGTCCCAGCCACCCACTGCCATTTCAAGCACAGGCTACACACAGGTAGGCATTGCATCTCTCCGAAAACTATGAATTCTAAAACATCTATGGTGAGATATGTCTTCCAGAAGATGATCAGAGTTAAGATTCCTTATGAGGAAAAGGGGACGAGTCTGTCACACCAGATTGTGATTTATGGCATGAATCACCGATGGACCTCACATCTGCAACTGTATGTTTAAAAGTCCAAAGAAAATGAGATATAAGAAGAAAAACACCACTGCTGATTTAGAACCGTAATATATTTTAAAGAAGGACGGGAAAGTCAAATTGATTTCTTAGTTGCATGAAAAGAAAGGTGTTTATGTAGAAAATAATAATGGGCCACTGTTGTGTGTGGTCGACATACCAACTGTAACAAGACAACCATGAATGTGGTTAAGATTAAGAGAATCCTTTATTCGTCCCACATCGGGGACATTTCAGTGTTGCATCACAAGTTACAGAACAGTAGGAATGAGTAGCACACACCACAAGATAAATTAAAGTATATAATCACTAGCTTTAAGCATAATAAAGAAGAAAAACAAACATTTCTAGCTTTAGCATCATAAAGAAGAGAATCTAAAATCTCTATCTTTAGGTTAATGAAGAAGCAAGAAGTATAAAATCTGTGAATGTAGTATCCAGTATATCTATAGTGGCAGTCTCGATAGTTGATGGGCAGTGAATGATTTTGTTTGTATATTGTGATTGTTACTGTAAAATAAATGTTTAAATCTAGTTATTTTGAAGAGTAGGTGAGCCAAATGCTGTACTGTCGTTCAGTGTTGTTTTTGCTCCACAAGGACAAAATTGAGGCCAAGAGCACCACAGCCAGGAATAGTCAGTCAGGAATCACCAAACTACCATTCGAATTCATGAAATAAAAAAAATAAAAAAACAGTAGGGCAACACATCTTCTCTAGAGCTGGAGAAATTACCTTTTGTAGTGGGAAACCGGAGCACCCGAAGGAAACCTACGAAAACATGCAAACTCCACTCAGAAAGGCCCTGTTCTGACGGGGAATTAGAACCCAGGAGTTCAATTCTCGAGATAATTTCATAAACTAAATTTAATTGAAATAAACTTCCTACAGACACAGACAAAGGAAGAAAGACCAACAAGTTATGGTGTGATTATACTTTCAAAACAAAAAGCCGTCAAATTGACTGCTCTGCCAGTTCTAGTGTTAAGATTCCTTTAATCTGAGCCCTGATGAAGAGGCCGTCGCTGTCGTGCCTGAGATGATTCTCTCTCTGTTCAACATTTAGACAGAACAACAATGAGAGTTTCTCATGCTCTCTATAGTTTATCTTTGGCTGATATAATACTGTGTAAAAGCCATACACTTACATAATACTGTAAATACAGCCAAGACTTTAGTCAAGAACATTTACATGACAGGATTAAAGACAAAACATTTTTTCCCTTGTTGTCCCAAACTCACACTCAATAAACATTCCTTAGTTTTCTAAATATATGTGTGTAAACAAAGATGTCCCTAATTCCCTATTTACCATTCTTTGTTTCTTCTCATTTGTTAATTAGTTGGCCTGAAGCTGTCACTTCTAACACACACACTATAGATCTTTCCCCAAACTAATTTACCTTTAATGCATTCTAACTTTGTTTTTCTGTTATCATCCATTATATTTAAATTCTTTCTCTATAATAGTTTAAAGTGAAAGTCATGATCTTTTCAATTTGTGAAGATGGAGACCCGCCCCCATAGGTTCCTGATTGGACGCAATTAATTCAAATCCTTGATAGACAGCTGCGGCCCCTCACCATTGGACGAACTATTCTCCTCCAGCCATTCGTACTGATCAGGATTATTCCATTCTATGTATTCAATTCTATATATAAGACTAAGATTAAAGATTGAAAGATTGTTTATTTGTCCCACAGTGGGGAAATTTCAGTGTTGCATCACCAGTTACAGAACAGTGGGAATGAGGAACACACAGCACAACACAAAGGAACAAAAATTCTATACTAAACAAAATAAAATGAAAATATCCAACACTAGCATGAAGAAGAGACAAGTATAATTAAATGTATTTAATTTTGACAATACTCCTGGGTCATATGGTCAAAAACATTACATACAATTAAAATGATAGACGTCACCTTTAAATAGTCATGGGGGTGGCTTTAGTATTAGCATGCCTACACGCCAGGGCATGGTGAGTCAAACTATATGCTCTCTTCTAGGCATGTATTTTTACCTGCATGTCACATTCACGCTGCGACGATAGGGATTCTACTTTCATGTATATATAAAAGTATTAGACTTCGGATGCATTGTCATCCTCTACATAATTCATAGCCCACAGCGGGTCCTCTGATTCCCTCTTTCTATCTATGACTATATACCTTCCGCACGGTGTGTACGTGTGTGTGTGTGTGTGTGTGTGTGTGTGTGTGTGTGTGTATGTGTTGTGTGCGTGTGCGTGTGCAAAGGTCAATGCAAGGTCTGTTCATTTTCTGGGCTTCTTCAGAACATAAAAGCTGAAATGGTGTGAAGGAACAGGCCGAAAATTGTGCCATAAGTCAGTCTGAGTGGGTGATAGAATACACGGCGGTCCCATTTGCTCTGTGTCTATCCTGTAACATAGTAAAACATGGAAACCCACCAGTAAACGCTTTTTTTTTTATATACACGCATATTTATATGGCTGTATATGTTTCCAAAGCAGATGACGGATCATGGAGCAAGCGAAGTTTTGAAGAAGATGATCGGGAGGAAGAGCGTAGCACAAATACATCCCTGAATACGTACAAGACCTGCTACTATCATTCCCAACCGAAGCAGGACACTGTGGATGGAGCCGCCAAGAATCTCAGTCTCCGAGTAAGAACCGCAGCTTTTTATAAGATTAGATTTAAAATAATGGCCTGTTGAATGAATATTATACAATGGAGGGAATTGAGAGAGGGGAAAGAAAAGCACAATGTTTGAGGCTTGCAAGAAATTCAATTATCAGAATGCGTTTTTGCATGTTTGCTGAAGTTTTTCCCAAGCATAAGTCAACAACCAATCCACATCAGTCTCTACAACTGAGGAGCTGTTGGTACTTTAACAATGAAATACAAATATTCAGTTGCATAGAAGTCAATCTATTTGGGATAGACACTAGTGGAGGGGGAAAAACTGTATTCTGTGCAGTATTGTGATATTCTAATTAAATGGATACAGTAGAGCAAAGTATTGTGATATAGAGTTTATGTCTGAGGTTTATGTTCCTCCATGTTGACTGCCTTTTGTGCCTCTAGTTTATTATATTTGAATGATTTAAATGATGTGCTGGACCACCGTTCATATGAGAGGTCGTCTGTTCACAATAATGATGTCTTGTCTGTAATAAGGTCCTGTGTCCTGAATGTTCAAGGATAACATTTTTTCACTAGCATCCTCAGTTATTGCACTTCAGATAATGTGCAGACCATTATGAATTAAATAAACTCATTAAACCACATTTTTTGTAATGCCTTTGAAGAATATGAGGGACATGAATTGCAATATATCCCAGAATCGAGTCGCAATACTGTACTTGCCAATCCACTCCTAATATACAGTGGTCCTACATATAAGCTCTTGTATACTGGTTTTTGTAGAAAATAGAATTGGTTTCATCTCAATCAGAACATATCCCACAATCCCCTTTTGCTTCTCTTACTGCAACCTAAAGTGGTGACAGAGAGTGACACTATGTTAAGAAAAGCACTGGTTAGACCCGCCCATGCTCCCCTGATTGGTCAAAGTTTTTTGTAAATCCTCCAAATCCTTAAGGCCCCTTGTCACTGGGTTACTGGTTGTATTTCTGCCAAGAGGAGGGACTGTTTTTTTACATATCATTGTTGAAAATTACTTACTGCACGTATTATAACATCACCTTGTATCTGCAATCCACTTGTGTGTATCTTAGTCATTTATTGTCTTCTTGATTTTTTTTTCAAATTAAGAAGTAATTACTTATTTAAATATATAATTGGACCCACTTACCTAGGGCTGTAGTTAATGATTATTTTAATAAATGATTGGTTGGTTGATTATTCTTTTAATTAAACGATTAGTTGTTTAAATTATGAATGTGCAGTAAGTATGTTTTGTTTTTTATTCAAACAAAATAAAGCCAAAGATATGACACAGAGAGAACAATCTTCATAGAGGCGACCTTTTGTTCGATTAATGATAATTTATGGACATGTGGGAGCCATAACAATTCATAACTTCGTGTTTGAATCTGTGTATGGCTCAAAAAACAATGAATTGATGACTAAAATGGTTGACGGCTACTTTTACAATTGATCAGATGCGATGAATGGATGAGATTGTTACAGCTCTACAGTAAAAATAATGGGACTCTGACTTTGCTGTTGCAGAGGAGCCATAAATACAAGAGTTTCCCAAAGACGCTTATACATCCAGAGTGCATGTATAAGCGGTCAGCCAGACACAGGACACAGTGACCCAACACCAGAAAGATGAAGTATTTCCCACACTGTTCTCCCTTCTTTCTTACTGCAACTAAATACAAGTTTCAAAGCCAGGGACAAACTGGAGAAAATAACAATATTATTAAGAACCACAAAGTAATCCCTCTGCTACTTGTACATGCCACACACTTCACTCCTGCAAGATTCAAGCTCGCTCTCCAAAGATTCTGATTCAGGGTCACAGCTGAGGGCATCTTAATAAAAATACACATGAGAGGAGTAAATGTTACCTTTCTTTCGCACTAATATTTCATGAAGTTTTTTTTTTAGGACATGACCTTGTGTTGTGCCGTCTCCTTGGTGACTATATCTGTGATATGTCTAAACTCATACCTCAGCAAAGCCATATTATTAACCATTAATGAAAATTATGTCTCAATCAAATCAATCAAAAAATGAGAGGTTATTGCATGTCTGTGAGGAACATTATTTTCTGTATTGAAGTTTTCTTTATATTATCTTTTTGTTTTTTGCGATTATTCTAAACCATCCAGTTTGAATGGTTCTAATGACTTTTCTCTTTTTTACTCTTTAACTTTGACAAACCTCTGTCTCAAAGTACAGTGCTCAGTCTTTCTCAGATGGTGATGGTGAATAACGCCCGTGGCCACAGCTGCCTTGGGGTTAAAGTGGCTGTTAATATGTGCCATCCTGCAGCTCATCCAATCATGGGACAAAGTTTTTACATTGCATTGTTTGAAGAGCTGGGTTTATTCTGCTGTGTCTTCAGGAGGCACTGGAGCTGTTCCGACCAGACTTCATCAGCCGCTCTCAGAGCAGACTGCAGCAGCTGGAGCTGAGGACCAGGACCAGGACCAGGACTAGGACCAGGAACGGCCCAGGCTCGCTGCACGGCCTGGGGGAAGATCCAGGCAAACACTGGAGGAACTGCACCACACCGGATTCACTTAGCGGTGAGTGCTGCAACTCACAGAAACAGTGCTTTTACATACATGTGTTTCACTGGCAGTAAACCAACACTCAAACACCAACAGCTTCGCTTCACACTTCACATGTGGAAATGATCATTTTTCTTCATAAACATTTTAAGTTGAGGTTCTTGGCTTACTACTACTACTTTACATAGCAGTTACTTTACTTGAAACTACAAACCAAACATAGAAAAGCTAAAACTTTCTACAATTATAGCTTAATGACAAGTGAAATCTTCAATAATGTTGTAAATGTAAGAAGAGCATGATCAAAGCCATGACAAATCAAGGTTCAAAGCATATCTTCAATGGAGGAAATTGGTTTAGCAGCAAGAAAACATTTAAAAACGGACAGACACCGTCATAATAACAATAAAGGGGATGTCACAGAATATTTAACTATTTAATATTCACAATTGTGTTCAATGTGTTCCATTCATTATCATCAAGAACCAATTTATTCCACTGTCTGGAAACTGGTTAGTTTTTGCATTACATGTATTAAAAATGACTCTTACCTGAGTCCGAACAAATCAGACATTCCAGTCATCTATAATTCAGGGAAATAAAAATAGAATGAGTGGCAGAGAGGTCTGTCATGGATCCGCATCTACATTAAATTCAACTCTGCTGACATACACAGCTGCTCCAGAGCGCAGCCCATCCTCCTCTGTCTGCCGCTGTGGCATCTGTCCAACTTTGCCCTCTGCTGGTCACTCTTGGCATTACACGTGTGAAGTCTTTAAGAGCAGGACCAGAGAGTCACCAGGGTTTCCACTGTTTTTTACTCCTCATGTATCTTCCTCAGGGCAAAGAGCATAGTTTTATAGGAACTACACAAGGTCAGTGGATAGATAGAGAAATGAGAATTATGTATTGCTACGTACGTAATACGGCCGCACCAAAGGGTAAAGAAATATTGTTACTCAAATAAACTGCAATATTCAAATGTGTAATATTTTTTTATTTTTTTTGCTTTTTTTTTTCTTGAGCGAAATAACATGGTGGTTCCAACATGCACACTGAGGGAATGAAACATGTATTATAGATGTCTGGTCATACAATATTGTTCAAAAGTCCAGTTCAACTTACAACGCAAAACTAATTTATGACTCATTACACGCACAGTGAGATACATCAAGCCTGCATTTGCTATTTTTTTTGTCGATAATTGGTTCACAGCTGTAAAACAAATAAAAACAATGAAATAATCTCCAAAAATGTGGTTCTTTTGACAAAAATATAACTAACAAAGGCTATGGCTTATGTCACTTTGCGTTTAATGAGTCTGAATCACATATTGGCAGATTAAGAAATAAATGAACTTTTGAGCTAGCTAATTATTTTCTGAGTTTCACCTGGACATACACACGGTTTAACAATAATGTGCAGCTCTTAATCGCGAGTCATAGCATCTTTTGGTTTCATTACTTCTTTTAGTTGTTTCAATGTTCATTACCTCCTTCATGGTGGTGTTCCTGGTACATCCCACCGGGAGGAGCCCCCGGGGAATACCAAGTTCACGTTGGAGGGACTATGTCTCTCATCTGGTCTGGGAACGCCTCAGGATTCCCGCGGATGAGCTGGAGGAAGTGTGTGTGGATGGATGGATGTATGAGTAAGATTCATCCCACAGTGGGGAAATTTCAGTGTTGCCTCGCCGGTTACAGAACAGTAGGAAAGAAGAGCACACAACACAAGATAAATGAACAATAACTCTAAAATATAATGAAATAGAGATGATATATTTGCTTCAAATTTGAGATTGTATTATAAATTTTGCATAATAAGGAAGCAAATCTAAAATCTCTAACTTTTAGATAATGAAGAAGCAAGAATCAAGTACAAAACCTCTGACTTTGATAAAAAAGCATGTATATATGGTTGCATGTATATTAAATTGCAAATTTTAGTGACAGAATATATTTTGTGTATTGTATTTGACCAACATCACACTTGCCACATCTAAACAGTGAAACCAGGAGCCTGTCACAGTAAAAATTAACATGTTTTTAGCTTTTAATGTAACTAATAGTGATTGGCATTTCCTCAATTAACATAAGCTCCTTCCATTGTTCTGTATGTGTCCACCTGTAAAGAAGACATCCTTCACTGTCTTTTTCTATCCACAATGGCCGGCTTAATTTACATGTTATTACTGATTTCTCATTCCTGTCCTGTATGTGTGTGTGTGTGTGTGTGTGTGTGTGTGTTTATGTGTTTGTTTGTGTGTGTGTGCGTTTCTTAGATAACCTTTTCAAGCCCAGAGAACGGACTATATCGGGCAGAGAGATGCAGCTGCGGTCCAGGCGGTGAGTTTCCACACGTCTGTCATCCCCTCCTCATTCGTCTTTCTCATAAGCAATCCTATCCGTCAAACGTGTTGTTTTTTTTTTCATCCAGAATGCTAGAGTTAAGACACAAAAGGCGGCTGATGACTTGACAGGCAATAGGAGCCACCCTGAGTCCACCTTATCTCCCCTTCCCCTCCTTTGGTCTTATCTAGAGAAGCACAGTTGATCGGTTGATGCCTGCCCGGCCATTGTATTTTTTTTCCCAAACTGGACACTATCTGGTTGCAGGGATCTCGTAACAAATTGGCAGGAGTTGCAGGACTGAAAGCGGGGAGAGTGTGAGACCTGTTTATCAGTGCATCCAGGTTTTTGCGGTCGAACTAGAACTAGATAATTTTCTGTCGTCTGCGATGTGCCAGCTCTGATGTTGGCACGGCCTCGCTCACTCTTGTTGCATTGCCATAGCCCCACTCCAATGTTTTATATTGCCTCTTTATGTGCAGGATTTATAACACGCTTCCAGAAGTGACCAAGAGGAGGCAGGAGGAGAAAAGACGAGCTGTATCGCAAACTAACAGATTGAGAGCAGAAGTCTATAAGAAGGTAATGGACAAAGGTGGTCATAAAAGTTACTTTAAAACTAGTTTGATTTAGTTGTGCCATGACCAGGATGGAGCAGTTTTTTTTCCCCCAGTTTTCATACTTATAAAAGGGAATTTAACAATGTCCAGATCATATAGAGTTATCCAGGTATCAGCCACCACAGTGCATTTGTGGCACTAATGTAGGAAAGTCATTACCAGAGTTAAAAAGTGTCATTATTGTGGGAGCTGGTGTCATATTGTTTTTTATAACAGCTGCACATAAACAGGAACACTGTCTGCTGGATTTTAATTTTTTAATTAAAAAATTACTGCTGGATCATCTGGTTTCAAGATGGAAATCTCCTTGTAACAAAACAGAGTCGTTTTTTGAAGAAACAATATATGTTTGATATATACAATCATATATTAGTATGATTGTTTTTTATGGATTTAAGTTCACACTTAAACCTGGAACTCTGAGTATGGGGCTGTGGCGTGACCACCCACCCCCAGGATCCAGGGATTTTGAATACAAAATATTGTGAAAGATTGAAAGCCAGCTGATGGCTGATCAGCTAAATGCAGTGAGTAATAACCAATAGACCTATATTTTTGAAACTTTAAAATCCCAACGCAATGAAGACATACAGTATTTGCAGAATTGTACTTCTTGATTGGGCTGAAAAACAGTGTTAACCCCTGTTGTTGTGTCTATAAACTCTTACAGTAATATTTGGATTTTTCAAAACTCTCAGGAAATGGTAATGCACATTTCACGTCCAGAACCAGATCAAACTACCACGTTACAGGTCCATTTCAAGAATTAATTACCTGGAGAACCCTTTTTTCCGGTTTGTTTCAGAAATATTATTTTTTTCTATTCAACATTGTTTGTATTTTGTGAACAAATCAATCAGATCACAGCATGCTGCCTTTATCATACCAGAAAACAGATTATAGTTTACATACTGAGGGCTGGTAATGTACCGGTCTAAAGATGTGACAGAGGCCAGAAGCAAAGGCATGTGAAAACTATAGAACCAAACCGCTTCAAGAGCAACTAGTGACATTGATTTGATCACAGTTTACAGTATACAGTTAACCATGGTTTCAAAGTTAGGTACTTCAGCTGCTCTGGTCCTGGCTCTGGTCCTGGCTCTGGTCCTGGCTCTGGTCCTGGCTCTGGTCCTGGCTCTGGTCCTGGCTCTGGTCCTGGCTCTGGTCCTGACTAAGCCGAACAAAAATATCTGGAGCTGGTTGCCCATATATGCTGCATTCTGGCGACCACTGCTCCTGACAGAGGCCCCTATAGCGGCAATGAAGGATGGCTCCAATGCAGGGGACAAATTTCCCTACGGGGACAAAGAGTGTGATCATTATTTTGCCTCGGAGTTAATCGTATTTATTTATTTACTTACTGGTGACATTTTTATATTCCATTATACAATGCAGACATACAAACAAATACAGAAAGGAAGAAACAGACAACATTGTGAGCATTTACGTGTGTGTGTGTGTGTGTGTGTGTGTGTGTGTGTGTTTGCGCAGTTATCTTGAAGTTTGTTGCATCCAACCATGGAGAGGGAGATTTATTTTTTAAACATGCACGTGGACTTTTGTGGCATTGCTCTGAGGAGCTTCCAGCAGAGGTCGCTGTTCCCCTGCAGTAGAGCCCTTGGTTTTTACAGCACAGACCTGGGTGACAGAAGCTTTTGTGTTTGCAGCTGTTTCTATAATTACTTGCTATAGGTGAAGGACGCGCCTGACGCCTTTTACTCTATTGATGTGTTTCATTCCATACGTGCACAATCTCTCAAACGCATGGATTCACGCAAAACACCACTGTAAATATTCATAAGCAATTTAACAACGTTTCCTTTATGTGAAGAAAATATGCAAAGAAGGAGCTGGGTTGAGGGCATTCTGTTTTAGACACGTCTTTCTATGTTTTTTTATTTTATTTTTTTCAACGGTGAATCGTTCCCATTATGACCTGACCGCAACAATGAATTCTCTGACAGCACAGTAGTGGCATATAAAAAATGTGACGAGAAACCTCCAATCACCAGAGTTTAAGATTTATCTGTCTCCATAAAATGTGTTTAAAATACTTGGTGACTATTACAAATATTATGTATACTGTATTCTATTGAAGTAACAGTACATCTATTCTGCTTTTTATTTCATTTATTTAATCTTTATTTAACCAGGAAAGTCCCATTGAGATTAAAAACTATTTTTCAAGGGAGTTCTGGACAAGAGGCAGCAAAAGTTACACACAGTTACAGATTCTAAAAACAGTTATACACATAAAATGATTGCTTTGTGGTTTTGCGCCTACACCAGCCCAGCTAATAGAAGTACTTTATATAAGAACATTTATTAGTTCTTTGGGAAACGGAGCAGATATACAGTATTACAGTTATGAAAGTGGCCCGACCTCAGCAACTCTCAAACAAAGCTATTAACTGGACCCAAACCTACAAAGACAACTTTCAGTGCTTTTTTTCCCCCTGTATTGTGTTGTCCTGCAGTGGGATGTTTGTGATTGTGTGTGAGGAAATTGAATAGTGCGTTCCTAAGCAAGAACTATTCCCCCAAAATGAGTTTTGTTCACCTCAGATCAGGGTTGATAAAAGTGGGAGCCAGTTCAGCAGCAGGAGTTGGACGATGGAGACACACATTATAGTGCTTCGGAGACTGAGGTGAAGAGGGCTTTGACGCACCTCTATTGCTTTTCTTTCCCTTTTATAGAAACTTCTGGATCAAGTTCTGCAAAGATAAAACTAGGAAGACACAAGGAGATCCACGTCATCTGCAAATCAGAATGCTAGGATTCTCTTTATGCGATTAATGACAATGTAAATGGTTAGAAAAAGGCCTGTGATGTAGAAATGAGTCAGGTTTCAGGTTTGTGACAAATAGTGAACATGGAATCAGCTGATAATAAGCTAATGACAAAGTTTATCATGTGACAGTGTTTTGTATAATGTTGTAATTCAATAAAAATACCATAATATTACATTGTGTTTTTGATCTTGTGTGTCTTTAACTTCTAGTGTAATTTCCATATCCCACAAAGATCTTTTAAATCACATTGAAATGTTGATGTTGTAGAGTTTACAGTTGATATAAGAAAACAATAAACTTTATTGATCTCACAACGGAGACATTTACATCACAGTATAGGGGAAACAGCAGAACGTTATGATGTGTAATGTGTAAGTGCAAAAATGTAGAATATTTTTAACACTAGGATTACCAGAATTCTGAAACTAAAAGAACTCTAGAGGAGTCTTGTTGACAGCTCCTATTCAAATACATGGAATTATGATCAAATCCCAAAAACGTTTAGATCTAGTTCCAATTTTATTAAAAGTAAGTGAACATGACAACAGTTAAAAGGCGACCAAATGCAAACTGCGAACAGTAAACATTGTGTTGCTGTGGTAACCAGGACTTGCTCTTCTATGGTGGAAAACCAGGACCAGTCTAGGACCAGCACCTTGGAAAAAGAGGGCTTTAACTGCCATAACACGTTGGTTAAAAAGCAACTAAAAATGGTTAATCAGAATTTTACATAAAAATGAATGAGGCTAAAGTAGATATGTCATACAAATTGTTGCAATAAATTAGACATCATGAACACCAAAACTGTGTAACTATTTTCTAAAACAAAACAGCCGACAGCTCTGGAAGACACTGTGAATGTGAGCACCCAGTAAAAGCTTACGTCACTCCACTCGTCTGATGTCTACGTGTGACTATTATTCTGCCTGCTCTGAGAAAAACACCTGTGTTTGGTGGTTGTCCTGGACTTACCAGAGGTGGGAGGAGGCGGGGAGAGGGTTGACGACGGGGCCATGCCTTTGCCATTGAATCTAAATATGCCTCTGGAACCTCCCGTCAGTGGCATTCCAAGTTAATCGAACTCAGGAGACATATCCCAGAGTGAAAGGCGCCTTTGTCATGCAGCTCTAAACCAGAGATGAGACGCTAATAAGGGAGGAGGCTGCGGTCCACACTGTACTATAACGGTGGAATACATTGGTTTGGCATTTAAAACTAATGAAACAATCTCAATAGGCTACTAATTCACAGTAAAAGGCGTGATCGAGTCGGAAACCGGTTCTATGTCTCTATGAAAGAAAGCTGCTGATCCAAACAGGATGATCGATCAGTATTTTATCATTCAATGCTAAATAACTAACTTCATACATGTATTTCAATCATGTTCATATGGTGAGTCTACACATTTTTACTTCTTTTTCACTGCATTTCAAGCTGACAAATTCCAAATATAAAGTATATAGTATTGAACTTGTAAATATACCAACATATCATGAAACTATGGCAGATACTGTTGCTTGATATTTTGTACATTTCTCCGTAAACTAAGCCTTCCTCCTTCCTCCTCCGTCGAGCAAAGACGTGTCTCAGTCCGCTGCTGCTTCTGAACGGCTTGCTATCTCCTGTTTTGTCTTTTTTCCTGGAGTTTTGCCACAGACAACTTTAACAGAATGGAAATGATTAATTGGTCCCTCAACGCAATTGATTCTATCTTTTCAACACGTAAGCGTGGGTCTGGAGAGCCCGTGTGCCCGGACGGGACTTCACCTGCGGGGTATACTCTTGACAGCTGGAACAAGTTTCAGCCCCTCTGTCTGTCGACCCTGTCCATTGAAGATTCGGAAGACGTATATATCTTTGGCATTTTGGTGGTGGGAATCCTCCTGTTTGGGTTTGGAGCGATCCTGTTCTACCACAAATTCGGTGGCATGGCAGTTCGCAAGATTCACGACCTGCTGGCCGACAAAATTGATGGGATGTACAAGGAGCTAAGCCGTGTCGTGGTTGAGAGTGCCGTGTCTGGACAAAGGAGAGTGGTTTTAGTGGAACAGTTGATCAAAGATCTCGCAGCTCGTTCACTCGATGGGCATAAAACTCTGGAATTGAGATTGAATGACATTGTTTGTCAGGCTTGAACTCTCTGACCCGGCTTGGATTTGCCCCTGTGTACGGAGGTCTGAGGGCGCCGTAATTCGGTTTAATTGGAATTAATAGAATATCTGCCTGTTTTTGATTCTACATTGCATATAATATTGTCCCTCTCAGGCGATGTGTTTTTCTCCTGCTGTGTCTTCTCTCCACTCTTATCTCACATTCCTCGACCAAGGCCATAAACAAGGTCCCACAATCTACAACAACTCACACTATTTCAGTCTCCAGCAAGGATCCCGTTCCCCCGCCTCCCTCTACCTATCCATCTTGCTCCCTCCCTCCCCTCCATTCTTTATTGTTTTCCTACTCACCCCCTCCCTGATCCCGCCCCCCTCTGACAGCTACATTGGGCCGGCCGCCGGAGGTGCTCATCCCGAGAAAAAAATCCGTGGTTTATAAAAAGCACAATGTGTCTATCCAATTGTCTGTGAACTGTATGTTATTGCTCTCTGCTGTTTCTTGCTGCACACAGCGCCGCAAATGGCGAAGTGGCACGCTCTCTGCCAAGACAATTTCCAAGTGATAACTTTGTTACTCACGTGGCAATAAAAATGATTCTGATTCTGATTCTGAAATGTAAATATTGTAAATTCCACAGTCAGAACTAAACATGAGGGGACATGCATCTAAAATGTGGAACTGTCTTCCTGAAAATGTGAGACAGGCTTCTTCTCTGACAGTGTTCAAATCCAGGTTTAGAAAAAATATTTTTAGCTGTGCATTCAACTGAAGGATTTTACCTGCACTCTTTTATTATTTATGATTTTCATGCCGTGACTGTCTTCCAGTGTCTCTATCTTGTTTTGTTCAGGACTTTGAGTTGCCTTGTGTATGAAGTGTGCTATAAACTTGCCCTTCCATAATCGTAACATTTCTGCTCAAAAGAATAAAATCAATCATCCAATCAATCAAAATCAACCATTACAGCCTACAGCAAGCTGGATCATCGAAAACAGTGTTCCTCAAGCTTTTAGAGCCGTGACAAAGCTTTGTGATTGCGAACATGACAACATTTAAACTCTACAGATACTTTTAAAGATGCAGTCCGTGATTTTTTCCAGACGTATTTTTTTAAATATTGTGGGAAAACGTTCTCTAAACCCTAAAAGTAATGAAGTTATGTGTTTTCAAATAGTAATGGAATCGACCAGAGTCTACAAAAATTACTAGGAGCGGACCGAAATAAATAAACCAATGAGATTTGTTCATCCACAACGAACCAATGGGATGTGTTCACCCCCTTCACCCTCTTCCTGTTTCTCGCGATCAGATTTTCTAAAACCTAAAAGGGCTCAACAGAAAATGCCAATTTCACATTTGCCACCCCCTCTCTCTGTTGTGACAAAGAAAAGAAAATACTGGATGTTTGGTTTGGTGGAGAGGGAGGGGAGGGGGGGAGTGGTTTCCAGTTGGTGCTACAGCTAAGCTAACAACATCGCTTACTGTACCTTTAACAAAGCAAAGTCATTCTCATCAATATTTAAAAAATCAAACACGCACGGAAATCTCTTTCTACTCATCTCACATATTTTTTTTGACTAAGCAGTGGTATAGGATCAAAGGTACACCAATGTGCCATGGATCACTGGTTGAAAAACATTTATCTAAAAATTACATGCATTCAAATTTGCTGACTTGCTGTTGACGCTGTTCCCATCAGGGCCCTACAGGATAGAAATACACATGGGGCGTTTGTTTTGCCGCCATGTGGGCCGGTTCCAGAGGCTGAGCAGGGACTGACAGCGAGACGCATACATGGAGAAGGGCTGCTGTCACTCTTGCAGCCATCACGTGTGGACCTGTCACATCACTGTCCCTGCAGAATGTGGACTGTGTGAGCGTCCAGGGTCTGAGGCGGCGTGACATGTGGCCTTGACTGATTTGGATGCCTGGAAGTGAAAACCGATATGTCTGGCTTAGGGAAAAAAAAAGGACTTATAAAGAAGCAACCAGCAGCTTACCGTGGCTAATTGTGAGAATCTGAGCTGAGCTGCTGATTAAAATCATTCGTCATTTGACTGGCAACCATGGGAGGTGAGTTGTGAGACGATGGTACAGGAAAAACATCCAGAGAGGAACAACCGCAGTAAATGATGTACAATAAAAGACAAGGCGCGGTTCATACACAAGGAAACTCAAAGTGCTGAACAAAACAAGATAATGCAATAATACAAGGCATTAGAATAAAATACATAATCACGATAAATTAAAAAGAGCCACGATAAAAACCTGCAGCTGTATGCACAGCTAAACTGTTTTTAACCTGGATTTAAACATTGTCACACAAGAAGCCTGTCTAACATTCTCAGGAAGACTGATCCAGATTGTAGCTGCATAAATCTGAAATGCTGCCTCCCCTTGTGTAGGTCTGACTTCAGGCACCAGCAGGAGGCCAGTCCCTGTGCTCCTCAGAGTCCAAGTTGGTTCATATAAAGCACTAAAAGAGACTTACTTGTACAGAGCCTGTTCCTTTATCTATTTTAAAGGAAAAACCTGCATGTGGGAAAAAATGAAATATTAATGAACAGCCAGCTGAATGTTTGTGTTCATTCATCTTTGAGAAAGATGCAAAGCCAACATAGTGTGTGTCTGGTGACAAATGAAGATCCATATGAGCTGATTGTGACAAAACAAAGATTAATTATAAACATAGCAATATATTTCATTTGTAAAGGATTTCTTATGCAGCAAAAATAGAAAATGTATGTTCATCAACTATATTAAGATTAAGAGATTCTTTTATATTTGTATTATCATATTTATATTATTGGCGACAGTAGCTCATTTGGTAGAGCATTGGCCTTTGAGCCAGAGGGTCATGGGTTCGAGCCCGACTTTCACCATTGACTCCCTCTGTCTGCTGTCGTTCACCTCTGGGAACACCAGCCACAGTGGGGCGGCTGCGGCTGTTAAGCGCCAAACTGCCGTTGTGTCCTTAGGCAAGACACTTTACCCCCATTGCCTAGAATGAGTCTGGTGTGTGTGACAGGGCAGCTGTGGCTACAGTAGTAGTTTATCACCACCGTGGAGTGAAAGAATACTGACATGTAAAGCGTCTTTGAGTGTCCAAAAAAGCGCTATATAAAACCGATGCATTATTACTATTATTTGCCACAGTGGGGAATTTTCAGTGTTGCATCATCAGTTACAGAACAAGAAGCACACAACACAAGATAAATGAATGATAACGCTATTCTAAGATGTAATAAAATCTCAAAATTTAGCATAATAACAAAGCAAGCATAAAATATCTAGCTTTAGCGCAATAAGGAAACAGGTCTAAAATCTGCAACTTTAGCACAAAGAAGAAGCAAGGGTAAGGTATGAAATCTAAAATATAGAAAGTAAAAGCTAAAAAGGTAGACTATATGAGAATGACCTGGCCAAATACAATACTATTTTTCACACTTTGTCTAGCTTTAGTTCAATGAACCGACGATTGCAGCAACATCTGTGGCTCTGTGCCTACAGCCGAAGAGATTAGTCCAAAGCAGACCTGGACTGTGCACACAGACGACACAGATGGGGCCAGTGTGGCGCTGGTTCATCTGTGTGTAGGACAGACACCACTATCTCACCTCGCAGGTATTTCAGCATGAGGGATGGCTTGTCACTTCAATTACTGAGCACTGAGCATTCATTTCCTATTCCGTGTAATAAGCACGCCTGGTTCCAGCAAGCACCTTCATCTTGAAAGTTAGATTTGAAAATCCATACAGGGTTTATACAAGGTGAATACATCATAGTGGTGTGTGTAGGTGCAGATTGTATTCACCAATAATGTGACAATAAGATTAAGTATGTTTTTGACTTTGGACTCACCTGCACGAGTCCGATTTAACAGTTCCATGGAAACCAGCAGGAGGATGATCTTCTAAAGACCAACACGAGCCAGGTTTAAGGAGATGGAGCCCCCTTTCAGTATACTTGTTTTTGTGATACAACCTCTATGAAAAAAACATGGTGTTGTTATACAGAGGGGCACACTTGTTTGCTCCTTGCTTAGTAACAAGAATATTCACTTTGCTGCCTTCAGTGGCGGAATGCATAATAATGCAGGGTAACACGTTCGTGTGAACGGTAGATGAGCGCAGGGCAGGCTGGTGATGTGAGGTCACTCACGCTGCACGCATCATGCTGTGTGTGTCAGCTGATTTGCCTCAGGCTGGAGGCTGGACCAGAGACTGTAAGGACCACAGAGTGTGGCCGAGGAGGGTAAGTGACGGCGCTAGGACCCTGCGGAGCTCCTCGTGCACATGGCACAGGCTCCAGCCTCAGCCTCTGAACATCCTTCAGTCTGTGCTCTGCTCTTCTCTTTGCTCTTCTCTCTGGAACTTGTCACTTTCAGATCTTTCCTCACAAACATAGCTCTATTACATACTCACATTCTAATATAAACTCTGCTGTAGCCGTGACAAACTTTTTCAGCGTCTTATCAGGAGTGAAAGATCTTCCTGGTGAATCTTTCGCGGTTGTCCCCCGCTTTTGGGAACTCTTTCCCCGTGTGTTTGTGAGCGGACTCTGCGGACGCCGGTGAAGCCGTGGAGCTGTGTCCAGAGGCGGCTCACATCTATGTTCACATCTGGAGGTGCGAGCGGAGATCCTCAGCTGGATTGACCTCACCTCCCCCGGGGCTGGCATCATGACCGCGGGGCGCCGGTGGCAGTTCGCCTGTGGGCTCCTGGCTCTCGTCTTGTGCCTCTCTCCGTCTGCGGAGAACGCTGACTCCTCAATAAGCAACACTGGAACAGGTTTGTTTACGAGTCTGCACTGTCATTATCATAGATAACACACTCAGTTTGTCATCAGCGTGTAGTTGAGTCACTAATGTATGGTATACATCACTTCTGCTCTCACGTTCAGACACGTTCGATGTTCTAGATCTTTTAGTGCACATTATCACATGTTCAAGTTTATTTAAAACTCTAATATGAAAGCATCAAATAACTTACTGATTTTGCACAAGTTACAGTTTAAGATGCATTCTTATTTAAGTCCCGTCACTTCCTTGACTCTGGTCCTGTTGCTCGGATGAAACAATCAGGGGAAGTGTGTTCATTCTCTTGGCTGATGATTGGCTGATGTCTTCATCATCACTGCCTCATCCTCACTGCTGTAAACACATCCAGCAGGATGTTTTTACACTCCTGCAGCTGCTCAAGATAACTACATAATTATAAAGCCATTTTTTGTGTCTTGTCATTGAGGCAGTGTGCTGTCCACTGACGAGGCAGTCTCAGGACCTTGTATTAGGAGAGACATATATTATGGTACATGGAGATTTTTGACCAGCTATTGCTATACACCTAAATATTGCTGCTAAAACTGCTTTTGTATACAATGTGGTCTATTCGTGTCAGATGTTTTAAATGTTTCTGTTGTATTTTTTCTCCTGGAAATATGAGACAGGCTTGCCTTGTGTATGAATTGTGCTACACAAATAAACTTGCCTTGCCTTCTACTCTACTCTTACAATGTTCAAATCCAGGTTAAAACGGTTTTGTTTTTCTGTGCATACAACTGAAGGATTGTATCTTGTATCACTCATTTTTAATGTACTGTGATTATTTATGCCTTATAATTATTTGTATGACGATGATTTATTTTGTTAAGTACTTTGAATTGCCTTGTGCATGAACTGGGCTTGCCATTGTCCCAAATACATACATGTTATAGACCTTTGTTGTCTGGAACGTCCCACTGTTTGATATACATTTAGGTTCAGATGTAGGGTTTTTAGCTTGTTCCCTTGGAGATTGCTTGGTTGTAAATGTTTTTCCTGAATAGATAGACCTCCCCTCTCAAAACCTTCATAAATGCACCGTAAACTGTCCTTGGCCATGTTTACACTTGAGTCCTGGGTACATATTCAGTTCAGAAGCAATTGCAACACTCTCCCTCATATCACTGATCGCAACCTGTGTCAAATAAGGTGATGGTCTGGGGTGCACTTGTTTTGTGTTTTCTCATCGCCACAAAAAGTATGACTTGACTCCAATAGAGACTTATCCCAAAGTAATTTAGGCCGAGTGTGAATGTATAGTACAACACACCTTCTCAGTTGGAACATCTATAGTTAACATTAGCTTGTACCTTTTTCTTAAACTGCCGCTGTTAAAATATGTTTCTCTAATGTTTCTATATGTTTCTATAATTTGCAACTAAACTGTACATGCTGAACATCTCTCGAGGCTGTTCTCTCTATCTTTCTCCACACCTCTAATGATGTGACTCCAGTTTGTTTCTTTTACGTATTGCCCACACTGCAAACAATGATGAAAGATGCCTTAAAACAAGATTTGACAATGGGACAAGAACATATAAGATAAGATAAGCGATAAGATAGGCTTTATTGATCTCACAATGGAGAAATTTACACATTTGGCATGGATAGAATCACTCAGATTGTGGAAATGACAGAAGTGTCATGTTAAAGGTTAGAAATATAGTTCCATTGGCAAACCTTGTTTTAAGACAGAATGTACTCAAATTAAGATAAAAGCCACTCTATTCAAGCAATTATTAGCACTTATTACACGGCTCCTCACAGCAGCAGTAGAATGCTCCATTGATTTGAATGTAATTTCGAAACGTTCTACCGGTCATTATTTCTTGATAACGGACCTCTCAAAACAATAATGACCGCTGCCCATGGCTTATAATTCAGATGTGTAGATTACTCCGCAAGTAGTTCCGGCCAATCCGGAGCTAGCCACGCTCAATAAACGCAAATACCAATCAACACATTTAAAGACCTTATGCCGGGTTTGATTTATTTAGAAATACAGTTTTAATACCATTTTATATTAGAAGAGAACTACTAAAGGTTTCAAAATCAGTTGTTTTTTTTGTCTGATCCCCCCAAATCGAAATAACCCCATAGCAACGCCCTTAGAGACCAATAAACTTCACAGCCCTTGGTGACGTCAGAGTGGGTACGTTTCAACGCTGTAAGTTGTTTACAATTTGGTATTCGTTCTTTTTTGCGGATATTCAAGATGACAAGGCCGTGTACAGCGAGTGTGACATAACTACTAGATTGTATTTTTTTGTTGGCACTGAGATAGTCCAGTGGTTGTGTCGATGGACTGCCAATCCAGATACTGGGGTTCGAATCCCACCTCAGACACCTTTTCACTCTCAAAAAGGCAATTTATGTGTAGTGAGCAATTGTCACCTGTAGAGTGCAGTATTGTGTTGGGCATCAGTGGACAGAAGTGAGAAAAGGCAGTCCTGTGGCATAGATCCATGGTTTTCAATGCATGGGTGTTACCCGCTATGACACACAGGTTAGAGCATAGACAACTTAAATTCATGAAAAACACGTTCTTTTTATAAAATATAGGAATTTTTTTGCCGGAATCTCTTTCAGATCGACATTGTCATGCAATTTTGATATCCACAATTTTTTTTTTTTTTAAACCCGGCATAAGGTCTTTAAATGTTAATCGGAGAATACATTATACATATACAGTCTTAATACACATGCACAGAGGTTTTCAGAAGTATCTGTTAAGATTTTCATGACAAAATATCTGCGGTAGCGCTCCTTCCAAGACTGAGACACCCTCAGTGTAGGAAGGCGCGCTACCGCAGGGCCTTTATCCCCACCGCTGTCAGACTGTACAATAAGTCACTTTAAATGATCACTGTGTGAAAACCTGCACTACTATTGACACTGTTTCCAATTGACACTTGTCACTTTTGTTGCACATAATTATTGTCACTTTATTGTACATATATCCTGCATGTAAAATGTTTGCACATTTCCTCCCTTTGCACAATCTGAGTGTCTCTATCCATGCCAAATGTGACATGTAAATTTCTCTTATGTGAGATAAATAAAGCAAATCTTATCTTATCTTAAAAATACTGTTTTAATGCGAGAAAAAGCGATCGTAAAAAACCCGGAAGTAGATTCCGGGACTTTTTAGGAACATTTGCAGAGGATCGAATTATGGATTTAGGTTGAGTTTATGTTTGGGTCACTCACCGCTGATGTTCAGAATTCTTTATTCAGTTTTCATGCAGTTCGAGAGAGTTCTAGTTTGGAAGTTGATAGCCTAACTGTTACTTGCAAAAGCCATGGGAAAGCCTTTGGGAACTATTTTATTTTCTGTCATTAAAAATACCTTTTGGCTTTCCTAAGAGTGGACTGAAGTTTATTTTGTGTGTAAATTAGTACCTTCAGGGCGGAAGCAGTCCGCTTCGCCCTGTCGGCACTTATTTACCGATAATGACATGCGTAATATAAATTATCCCTTACATATTTTATAATTTTTTGCCGTGCACTGTTGAGTTATAGCAACTTCTTTCCTCTATGGTAGTGGAAATGTAGCGTAATGATTTTAGTTGAATATCTACAGATGTTTACGAGAGTAGTGCAGCATTAGCCTTTGATGTTGCTCAATATTGACTTCTCTAACTCCGTGTAATGCTTGTTATAGGCTTTTGCTACATTAGTGGAGATTACTGTTGAGTGAAGAAAGCCAGGTCTCATCAGCAGGGTTCATGAGCGCTCTGATGCTGTAGCACTAGGGCCCAGATGGACCTGAAGTATGAAGTATTGCATAGGTAGCCAGCCAACACGGCATGGCAAACCGGAGTGGCCTAAATCTGGCTGCAGTGCTCCGGCCAGATTTGCAATGATTATTCCACCAGAAACTAAGCCAAATATGGGATAATGCCTTGCTGACATGTCTCAAAGCTTGCCTTAGTTCTGTTTGGGAGATGATGATCTAAAATTGAATATTCACCCTCACAAAAAAATAATCTGACATCTGTTTTTGCCAAAACAGTTCAGTTCTGTTCCAGGACCTTCCCGTGCAAGCCTTTTCTTTTCTTTTTATTTCAATTTTTATTGGGAAAAGGATTACAACATTACACAGATGTATCATCAGCTGTTTTGTATTCATTCTCTCATTTTGGTAATAATATAAATATAGAGTATAAACACAACTAAAAGCAAAAAAAAACAAATGTATGTAACAAATGAATGTAAGTAAGTAATCTTTATTCATATAGCGCCTTTCACAGACCAGAGTTACAAAGCGCTTTACAAGTTTACATGTATGCAGAATGTATATATACTGCTGCAGAATGTATATATACTGCTGCAGAATGTATATATACTGCTGAAGAATGTATATATACTGCTGCAGAATGTATATATACTGCTGCAGAATGTATATATACTGCATATGCCCGGGTCCTGATCGGGAGGTGACGGTCAATAGTTTGAGTCTGAAACCACGAGACCAACCCGAATTCCAATCAGCTTATTGGAATGTAATCCCTAATTGAAAGTCTCTTGTTGCCTCTTGCTACTATAGTATTATATAGGGGTTTTTAAAATTTTCTTTTTTTATAATTTTTATTTTATTTGACATTTTTAGAACAGATATGGATGCACAAGCACACACAGGTCCAGAGTAGAGAGCAAAATAAAAGATGAAAATATGTTCCACATCTCCTACTCTGTCATGGTGTGAACTTTGTCATATTGGTACTTTGTTTTAAAGTTCATAATACCTACAACAGTCTTGACACTCGTGGAGATGGCGAGTAAGGAGACTTTCACTTTGTGGCAACCATCTTCTTGCCCTTAGAAATCCCAGCCAAGCAAACAATAGTCGTGATATAGTTGGCAATAGCTGAAAACTTAACAAAATGATGAAAAGATTGTTTTAAGTTGTCAAATGAGTCCCAATATGGATTGTAGTTTGAGTGATGATGGCCCAACATTTTCAAATCCAATTAATTTCTCCCTGCACAGTTGAAAATGCAAAGCTCTCTGATATCTGGTAATTAGAGTATTCAGTGTCAGTGGTTTATAAAGCTGTTTATTTAGAGACTCTACTAATAATTATACAGTAAAAACTAACATTAAATGGAGTCTATTCCTCTTCAGGGCTAATTTACCTTGTGAAGTGCTACACCAGAAATAAAGAAGTCCCAAAAGGAGCTGGATCGAGCGGACAATGTTTACAAATGCTTGATGAATCTTCCCCGTTCATGGCCTCCATCTTTCTGTTTTTTTCCTCCTTCTGCATATCAACCACGCAGAGTCTATTTTCTAAGCAAGGCAAAGCTCAATAAATAATTAGAAGGAGACCGAACGACCTGGATTAGATGGGGGGGATATCATCTGCTCAGGCCACAGCAACAGACAGAATTAATTAGAAAGATTAGATTGTCGCCGCTGTCCAAACAAACTTGAGAAGATTAGACGCAAGAAACCAAGTGGCCTTCAAGCGATAACCCAGATGTTTCTGACCAAAAGTTCAATGTATGGAGAAAGGGTTTGCTTTGATCTAGTGTTTATTGTCTCGGTTATATATGCAGTTTTGTCATGACACATTTGGAGAACGGGACTGATGAAACATATTTTGGAATAGTTGGATTTTTAAATAAACAAATTCAGGGTTAGGGTTAGGATCTAGTCTAGTTTACAATGAAAATACCCTCACTCGCCCTGAACTGTTGTGCATGTTTTCAGTGGTAGGGGAAACCTATGCAGACACGGGGAGAACATGTAAACTACACTCAGAAAGGCACCGTTCCGACCAGGATTCGAACCCAGGTCCTTCTTGCAGAGAAGCGAAAATGCTATCTTACTTAGCCACCGTGTCGCCCCAGTCCTTCCTTACATTGTGTCCAGTTTAAGCTCAACCCAAACATAACTGTACTCTCTATGTTCAGAAAAGAATATCCAAAATGCCTTCATAATAATGTTAAAACAATAACCAGATGCAAAAGACACAAAACATTTAAACAGCCCCCCATCTTGAGAATGATGCCCCTGCTAAAAAAGTACCAGTACTTAGTCTGTGCCATGTCAGATACCTTCTCTGTTCCTTTGAAAGTTCTTAAACATATTTAAAGAATCACTGGAATATCACTTTAAACCATGATCATTTACTCCTGGTCTCTGCTGCCCGGAGCACTGCAGCCTATCTTTCATTTCTGTTTCCTGAGGATGTAAGTCACACCTATAGACTGCCGTGGCTCGGAGCATTGACGTAAAGCCGCTACAAAAATGGCTCTGCTAAATACATTTAAGAAATAACCTCGCCCAAGCTGTTCTTTAAACTCTATGGGTTGCTGTCAGTTGACATTTTGAGGACAAGCTGACATTGATTTGTTCGCCACAAGGGAGCCGCAGACGCAGTTAGAGACGTCTCCTCCCGTTAGGCATCATTGGTCATTATAGCCATCGGGGTGATTTAGCCTCTTCCTCGCCCTCGCCACGCGCCGTACTGCCCAAGGAGGATAGACTCACAGAGGTAATAGATCCCGCAGTGTTTGGTTGGAGCCACAAAGCCACATAGATGTAGTGATGGAAATGAAAAAAAAAGGATTTTCTAGATTTTAATAGCCACATCAAATCAGTAACATCAGCAGCTTTTTACCATCTAAAAAACATTGCCAGGATCAAAAACATAGTGTCTAAAGCAGACTTGGAGATTCTTATCCATGCATTTGTCTCCAGTAGGTTAGACTACTGCAATGGCCTGCTCACAGGTCTGTCCAAACAGGCTGTAAAACAGCTGCAGTACATTCAAAATGCAGCAGCTCGAGTCCTGACTAGAACCAGGAAGTACGACCACATTAGTCCAGTCCTCAGGTCTCTGCACTGGCTTCCTGTGGCTCAGAGAATAGACTTTAAAACAGCTCTGCTTGTGTACAAGTCTCTCCATAGCCTCGCACCAAAATATATTAGTGACATGTTAGTCCCATATGAACCAGCCCGGACTCTGAGGAGCACAGGGACTGGACTCCTGTTAGTGCCCAGAGTCAGAACTAAACATGGGGAGGCTGCTTTTCAGATTAATGCTGCTAAAATCTGGAACAGTCTTCCTGAAGATGTGAGACAGGCCTCCTCTCTGACAATGTTTAAAACCAGGTTAAAGACAGTTCTGTTTAACTGTGCATACAACTGAGGGATTTTATATTTTTATCTTTCTTTTTAATGTTCTGTGATAATTTATGATTTTAATGCTTTCTTGTTTTGTTCAGCACTTTGAATTGCCTTGTGTATGAATTGTGCTATATAAATAAACTTGCCTTGCCTTGCCTAGATGTGAGGACTGTAATGCCTAAAGGCTTCTGAAGTAATGAGCTCATGTACAAAAATGTAGACAAATCGACTGTCATTAGCACCGTCTACAGTTTACATCATGCAACCAGATAAACAGCAGCACCTGGAGGAGAAGTGCAAAAAGAAATGTGACTGGAATTTTCAGAAATATTCAGCTACATTATTCTGCACTCTTTCTATAGAAGCTGACACTTTTTGGTTTTTTCACTCACCCATGATGGAGGAAGGTGGTTCTTTAGGCTCCCCGTCATGCTTTCACTGAGCTCCACTTTGTTAACATGGCTATTTTTCTTTGTTTATAGCTTATCTTTTGCATTTGGCTACTTATCGACTTATTGATACATTTTTGTAACTTTTTGTGAAATTATTTTCGATTTCTATCAACACAATGAGTGCATGGTTGGACTTACAATAACAAAGTTAAGAAAACTTTGTTATTGTAAATTGAATTGAATTAATACTATTAATCACTATGGCATGGTCACCCACATCAACCCTGAAATGTTTTTTGAATTCATTCACTTACTCACTCACAGTATTTACTTTTTAAGCAGAATTGTGGTAGATACAAGGTGCAATGGGTATTAAAATGAAAGAGTAGTTTTGGTGCGTGTCTTTTTGCTTTGAAGGAAAAGTTCTATTCTCATGAAAGTTCTTCTTTGATGGGAGTGAGGAGAACAGAACACCAAAGTGCGCTGATGCAACAGCAGCTTTTGCGCCGCGAGATGCTCAGAGCTGTGGAAAAACCACCAGGTCGCCGGCATCAATAATTTCACAACAGAAAGGTCATTGAGCATTACCTGTGAGCTGCCCAACACCAGACGCTTCTAAACCATCTGCCTTTTTATTGCTTTTGATGGACAGAAAGGTTAGTTGGCCGAGACCTTTGGAGTTCAAGGTTGAGCTCTGTCAGGGGGAGTTTGAGACCTGGGCTTGAGAGAAATATTATGTGCATTATGTCCAGTGTTGGGCACGTTACTTTGAAAAAGTAATTAGTTTATTAGTTATTACTTACTTCTCCAAAAAAGTAACTGAGTCACTATAAAATAACTAGTTACCAGTAGAAGTAACTACTGCGTTTCTTTTTTGTTTCGTTCTGGAACATAATGTGCACTCGACGTGCACATTTTTACCTTTAACCTCAGTGAGTTTGAAATAGTACCGATATTTAGGAGTCCTCACTCTCCATCTCAATCTGTGTGCTGCACTAAACACCAACACCCTCCACTGTGAATGCAGAAACACCCACCAGTGACATGCGGCGAGGTTGGCGATTGGTGAAGCACTGACTTCGCCCCAATCAGAAGTTACATACAGTATATATCATACAAATCAACAGGACCTACAGAGCGGCTTATTCACAATTTGTTTGGCTACAGCAGAATATGTTTCATGCCCGCATTGTTTGCTCATACAAAACGCAATAGTTTGAAAAAGCACATTTAAAAGTGTGTTATGGGCCTTACCTTAAAAATGACCTGCACAGACCACTTCAGTTTAGACCAGTTTCATGTTTAAGTCCAGATAATAGATATGTAATCCTCCATTTGGAATTAAGTCCAATAAGTTTTAAAAAGTAAAACCAAACGGGTGTCTCCTCCATAAACTCCTCTTGTGTTTCGCTGCAGCCGAATCTCGGGTGCATCCAATTTAAAAAATCAACCTTCTTTCCCTTCACCTCTCTTTCTTTTCATTCCTATCGTCATTGAAACATTACCCTAAGTGCATTTTAAATTATCTTAAAATGTGTCATATGTATGTTAGCCAAACCTGTCACTGCCCTTAGCAGAGGAAGAACAAGAATGGAGCTTTCTGATGGAATTGGATGCAGCCGAATTCTGCGCTCACATGCGCCCCCCTGAGGCTGGTTTCTCTTGGTGACATTACAATCCGTGTTTGAGCGCGATTAAGACCCATATTTGTTTCAAAAACACAATTTATGACCCATCCTCTCAACTGCAGACATGTAGATTGTAAAGGAAATGTTTTACATCAGCCAATAATTACTGAGAGGTTTTCTCATCCTCCCTTCTCTCATGACAACAGCGCACGAGTCCTATCATGAAGTAAAAAAAAAGTGAATTGGGCGACTTGAGTAACGTGCAGTAACGGAGTGTTGGCAATGATAACGGTGTTATAGTTACAGTCAAAGTAATTAGTTAGATTACTCGTTACTGAAAAAAGTAACGCCGTTAGTAACGCCGTTATTGCCATCACTGATTATGTCTTTTTCTTTTTTTCTCTTTTTTTTGAGGACAATAAAAAGAAAGACAAACCACAGACGTATAAACATTACAAAAAAAACACAAAGTAAAGACAAAAGAGGCAAAGTAACCAATGAAAACACACAAAAACTAAAAATGTAGTAATCCGAATTTCGTTCCAATGATAAGGCATCAAGAATTTTATGCCATCTTTTTTGATGTTTTTCTTTTTCAGGTTTTGATAGTGCTCAACATGATAAATAGAGCTTGCAGTATTTAGAACTTTTGTTACTGTGTATTAAGTCTTTTATATTTTGATGTAATTGATTATAAGGTATAAAAAACACATTTGGGCGTTTGGGAATTATAGAACATGTATAATTTCTTTGTGGCGTGTAATACAGCCTGTGTCTAACAAACAGTGTAATGAAGGTATAGGAAATGGAATGGTCCATATAAATACATTCCTTTTAATGTGATATCTGGATAACGTCTTCTTCAGTTTGAGGTTGTTCCAGATAAATAATATACTTTTACTTCACATTTAACCGAGATCAGCTACGAAGGATTGTTTTGTTTTTATTCTTACACCTTTCTCTAGTGCAGTATATATTGTAGAAAGGCCGATAGAAACATTCCCCCCCCCCCCCCTCCATCAAACAGCATGGGGTACACAAACTCCTGGTAAAGTAGAGCGTACATTATTGCCCCCATTGAGACAAGGAATTAGATTATTATTGTCAGTACAAAGTCAGAGTAATGTAACAAAATGCAGTTTAGCATCTCACCAGTACAATAGCATGAGTATAGGATAATATTTAGAATATAGATAAATATATTTGCATAAATGTGGGATTGTACAATGCTGATATTGCATGTATATACAGTACATACATGATATTACATTACATTAAAGTGGATCTAATGGGCAGGAATGTGCTGGAATAGGAGATATTAGTTGAGCCCATAGACTGTATATATTAACGGACAGAGTCACGCCTATCTCCGCCGTTCTAACTAATGGGCCAAAAAATTTGCTCTACTGGAGCAATCCAAAATGGCCGCGAGTGGTCCCGCCCACAAGAAAATGGTGAAAAAAAGCATCTGCGCATGCGTCAGCCGGCGCAGCTCCATTCATTTGAACGAGAGACTTCAAAAATTCACAGCAAGTAAACTAGAGTGGACCAAAAAAATTCACCCCCCTCAGCATTGACACACATGTGGAACGGAGCTTTGGGCCAAGAGCCAACTTTTGGTCCATCCTGTAAAGACGTTTTCGAGAGGTCTGCCAACGCTATATGTTAGCATTGGCTAATTCTTCTTCTGGGTCCACCCCCATCGGCCCGGGGTGGTATTGCAAGCATGTCAGCGCAAGTCATTTTGACCACTTTTGAGCTGGGACCTGCCCCCCACTGGGCGGCACGGTGGCTGAGTGGATAGCACTCTCGCCTCTCAGCAAGAAGGTCCTGGGTTCGAATCCCGGTCGGACCAGGGCCTTTCTGAGTGGAGTTTGCATGTTCTCCCCGTGTCTGCGTAGGTTTCCTCCGGGTACTCCGGTTTCCCCTACCACTAAAAATATGTACAATAGTTCTGGCATGCGCCTCCTGTACTGGCCCCGCTCCCATCTCTGTGTGGAGTGAGAGGACAAGTGCCCAAAAAATAAAAAATAAACACAAAAACAAAAAAACCCCACAAAAACATAACAATTGTAAACCGCTTTGAGACTCAGCTCCGCAGTGAAAAGGCGGTATATAAATAATTACTTACTTACTACTACTTACTACTTACTGGTTGAACCCCATGAAGTGTATTGGATTAACATCTTGAATTCCAAAATATCCTGAGAACGTGTTGGAGACTACAGTGTTCTCACTGGGACTCCCACAGGATGAGACATGGAAGAATCCCAGCATCTCGCTCGGACCCTCTTATGTTAATGCTATTTCTAACACAGAGGGCTTCCCCGATTCTGCCCAGCTGCTGTTGTGTCTGTGCGGAGCAGCAGCAGCAGCAGCAGCAGCAGCAGCAGCAGCAGCAGCGAGGCGCACAACAGGATTACCAGCTCCTCACAGGCCGCTCTAATTACCTCTGGGTCATCACAGTGAGTGATGAGGGAGTTTATACAAGAGGCTGTTGTTGAAAAGAGAGAAAACACCGAACATTATGTCATGTATTTTTCTTCACATCTGTGACAAATCAAAGATAATTGACTGTATGTATAAATTAAACTCTCAGAAGGAAAAACAGTCATGTGAGATTTTATTCTGCCTAAAGATATTGATGTGTACTATTCATACATATATACGCATACTGTTTTTGCACTTTAAAGATTTTCGTGTCAAGTTATCATTAAATGGCCCTAATCTCTCAAAAGGAATTAATAAACCATGCTCTTTTCCAATACTGATACTAAAAGAAAGAAGTAGAGATTTGGATTTTGAAATGAGATTTACAGCCCCTAAATCTTGTTATCGTTTTCATTTCGATGTCCCGCCCTCCACCGTTTCACCAATCAGAAAGTCCGTGATCCAGGTTGCCAGAATTCACAGAGTCGAGCTAATTTCACTGGTTTCTGACCACAGAACTAAAAAAGGTCTCGTTGTGATTCTCAAATCATTTTTTTTTTTTTTTTTTTTTACTTTTTTTAAATAATTTTTCAAAAATAAGTAGACAATATACCATAGCCAATATACAGAAACATACACAAACATAAAAAAGAAAAAAAAAGAAAAACAAACACACAAAAAACAACAAACACAAAAAACAGTAATAAAATAACAAGGAGGAACAAGTTCAGTCCATCAGAAGATATACACAACACAAATACTGTAAATGACATAAATATAAATATAAATGGCCTTTACATCAGATCGGCCCCAATTCCACATCGTACCATACCCGTCTATTTGGTTGAGACAATGCATGCCTATGCACTATCAGGGGACTCACACATGCAGACACACCGCACCAGACACCCATATCTATTGTCCCTCACCAGCATCCCAAAACACACTCCCACTCCTCTTGGCCCACTCCACATGCTCTACCCGTATACTTGCATACGTATCCACACACTTCATTATTATTATCTATTTTCCATTTGTTTAAATCCATTATCACTTCAATCCCACACAATATACACCTACAACACTTTCCTAGGTTCAGCGACAGGGTTTTTTTTTTTTTTATTTTTTTATTGATTTATTGATCCCCCTTAGTAGAAATTAGTCCCAACGTACAATCAACCTCCGCTGCACAGTCACAGTTAACCACTGATTCACAATATTCATGTGCTGTCCATTTCTTTTATAAACCATTTTTTGTCAAACTCATGGTCCATGTTCCTTATTTTGTGAGTTAACTTCTCGTTCAGTTTTACTTCTTGTATACTATTGATCCATTTTTTAATATCCAGTGGATTACTTTTTTTTCCACTCCTTTGTTATGATCTTTAATGCTGTGATTCTAAGAATTTGAAAAATATACTTTTCATCTGAGTTTATATTCATTGGGATTTTTCCTAATATAATATTTTCTGATTTTAAATCAAGTTTCTTTCCCAGTATCGCTTCAACAATTTGAAATACTTCTTTCCAGTAGGGTTGTATTATTTTACAGGTATAAAAAATATGTGTGTAGTTTGCAATTTCTTCTCCACAATTCCTCCAACATTTGCAATTTCCCCCTTTATATTTACTCATACTTTCTGGAGTCAAGAAGTATCTCATAATTATTTTCCAAGCAAACTCTCTCCAGAATAAGGAACCCATGGATTTATGGACTCCAGCACAAATCTGTTCCCACTCACTTTCGGTTATTTGTATATGAAACTCTTCTTCCCATTTTACCTTAACGTTGGTTGCCATTTTCTCTTTTTGTTGCAGAAAAATTTGGTATAACTGACTCATAGCATTTTTTAATTTCTTATGACCATTATTTGCCATATAAGTTATCAGGGGGTTTAGATCACCTTTAATCTTTCCTAATTATCTTTGGATAAATTATCCAAAGATTTCCCAACTTCCAACATTGTCACCATCACATCGTCTGCATACATCGCTAATTTGTATTCATAACCCCCCAGGCTAATCCCACATATGTTCTTATTTTGTCTTATGCTCTCTGCTAAAGGCTCTATACATAGTACATAAACCAGCGGTGAGAGACAGTCGCCCTGCCTTACACCGCGGTGCAGGTGATTCTCAAATCATTGATGACAAAACGAGGAATAAAACTAGGATTTCCATCTGGGCCTTTTTGAAAAAGGTGTTGGTTATAGATTTGTTGTTGACAAAACTCTTGTCTATTCAGTTACTATGGTCCAGGCTGGGTTCGTCTGCATATCTGGCAACCTGAGTCAGAGAGAGGGCAGTACCACTTTTGGCAAGATTTATACACATTGCTCCTTTAATAGTAACTTGTGAAAAGTGACAAACTTTAGGGGCGTTTTTATCTTCTGCTCTGGGGCTAGTTTTTTCCAGTTAAACCAGGAACCTTATTGCAGCACATTGTACACCCTTATGAAACCCTTTACCTTTGAAAGCATGTAACATATATTAAAAAAAACAACTGTACAGAATTTTAATTACAGTAACTTTTTGATAAATGATTTCATGACCGGACCTAATGCGCCAAATAATAATTTAATTTGTAATACAAAATGAATGATAATAAATAATTTACACTCAAATCTAATTGCATGTGTAAATGTTCCCCAGTGCTCACATTAAATCCAGTCTGAGAAACTTTAATGCCCATTTTACAGTAGGAACCCAACCACAAAAAATGGGGTCCTTTTTATAATACAAACAATTTCAGTTCATGGAGTGACATTTAAAAGAAGAGTGGGAGCAAATCATTCTGACAGAGTTCACAGAAGATCAGATGTGGTGGTGTGTAAACGGTTTTGACATTTGAGACCTATAAAGTTAATACAAGTACAACAGTGAGTTTATGACGTTCCATTTCCTCAAAGGGCGGCGTGGCCAGAAGCAACAAGAGCAGGTCAAAGAAAAGCACTTTGTGATTTTGAAAATGGTACACATTTCTTGGAGTCATACTTTTAATTCAATTCAGCCCGAAATTCAATCAATCAATCAACTTTTATTTGTAGTTTGCCTTTCCTGCACAAGGCAACACAAAGCGCCTCACCATTCATATCACATCAGGCATAAATCATAAACATTAAAATCGACATACATTATAAAATATGATTCAAAATAAACATTAAAATCAGAAGAAATATTGAAAACATAAAGAATAAAATCACACAAGTCATTGAAAACCTTAACATTAAAAATCCCGCACAAGATTAAAATCATCACTGGCTACAGTGCATTAAAAAGAGTAAGCACAGCTAAACTTTTATTGCTAGAACAGTTTTTAACCTGAATTTGAAAGCTGCTAGAGTAGACTCCTGTCTCACATTTTCATGAAGATTTTTCTAGATTATAGCAGCATGAATCTGAAACGCTGCCTCTACATGTTTTGTCCTGACTCTTGGCACCAGCAGGAGTCCAGTCCCTGTGCTCTACAGAGTCAGAGTTGGTTCAAATGGCACTAACATGAGAGAGATGTACTTTGGTCAGGTGCGAGGCCATGGAGAGACTTGTAACAAGCAGAGCTGTTTTAAAGTCTATTCTCTGAGCCACAGGAAGCCAGTGCAGAGACCTGAGAACTGGACTAATGTGGTCGTACTTCCTGGTTCTAGTCAGGACTCGAGCTGCTGCGTTTTGAATGTACTGCATCCGTTTTACAGCCTGTTTGGATAAAAATCTCCAAGTCTGCTTTAGACACTATGTTTTTAATTTGGCAATGTTTTTCAGATGGTATAAAGCTGCTGATATTATTCAGTTAAGTTTTATCTCTAGGTTTCTGACCTGCTTTAAAGGTTTTAGGGAGAAAGGGACTTGTGATAAATAACGGTTTCTCTTTGATTCTGAGGTCCAAATACAATCATTTCAGTTGTTTTCGTTTAGCTGAAGGAAGTTGTTTTGCATCCACTCACTGGATACAGTGAAGGAGTGAGTCCACGGGTCCATGTTCTCCTGCAGTCAGTGAGACATACAGTAGATCTGAGTGTTGTCTACGTAATTGTGATAGGACACAGTGTTAGTGCGTATTAATCGACCAAATGGCATGTAAATATTGAACAGAAGAGGCCCCAGGATTGATCCCTTGTGTACTACAGCAGTTATCTTAAAGGACATTATAAGGTTGTTGATTCACCAACAACAGAGAATCAAATAGTTCGAACACAGAAATAATAATAAACTCAGAATACATTGGTCCATAGGGAGCAGGAGGACCAATGTCAGAATCAGAATCATTTTCAGAATCAGAATCATTTTTATTGCCACGTAAGTAACAGGAGGTCACAGACTAGGAAATTGCTTTGGCTCAGTGCAACAGTCAAAAAGAGATAATAAAAATAAGAATAAAAACACTTCTAAAGAATAAATTTAAAGTAACAATGTCCATAATGTTACTAAATGTGTATAACTTTTAAGACACTTCTTTTTTTCTTTTTTCTTTTTTTACTAATTAGTATTCCAGTTCAGTTTGTATTCTGAGTCAGACATGTTCCACCATCAGAAGGGTATTAAATCTAACATAAAAGATTTCCTCCAGATGAATGGAAGTCCCAACATCACTTTTTACACAGGCCCTCTTGTTTAACACTACAAAGTCTCATTGATGTAATGGGTAGATTCTCAAATACACATTTATAATGCAAGGGATTCAATGCTTTTTCATCCACTATTCCTTTGATTACCCTGGGCACAAGGTACTGAAGATAGGTGCAGCGCCTGTATTTAGGTCAGTGGTATTTTCCTAGAGCTTGTCTAATTGGATTCCTGTTTGTGCAGAGCCTTTGTTCCTGCCATAACTGATAGATAAAACATTTTACTGATTTTCATTGCAATTTAAGTAAATTTAGGGTCGGCCCACGTTTGATTTGTGCTTGTAGGATTAAACCAGACCGTCTATAGTACTGTGTGTACTGTGTGTACTACCGTTTTAGTATCTTACAGAGTTGATATTGACCTTTTGAAATGTATTTGGATTATGGATTTTGAAACTAAAATACATTCAAAAAACACACAAAAAATCCATGCACTAGTTCCTTGCTTTGGTTCTATCACTAGTTGTTTCTTGGTGGGGAAAAATTGACTCTGTTCAGGATCACAATATTTTCCTTTTGTGTTTTCTCTGAGTTTACAACTGAACTTTATGTTCCTCTAATATGTCTGCTTTTTGTGACTCTAGTCTTTTGTATTTGACTAATTGAAGTGATGTGCTGGGAACGCACCATTCATGTGAGAGGTCGTCTGAGAATAAAAATGTCCTGTAATAAGGTCCTGTGTCCTGAATGTTCAAGGATAACGTTTTATTGCACTTAATTTTTTCCAATTTTGTGCATGCCGTTGAATAATATGATGGCCGTTATGTATCGGAGAATCAAATCGCAATACTTGCCATATCACTATATGTTTCGAATTGCAATAATATTGAATTGTGGCCCAAATATTGCAATACTATGGAATCTTCAACTGTTGGCCAAGTCCCACCCCTGGTTGTTACATACATGTATATTGGGCCTTTACCATATCTTTAGATCGGCTTTTCCAGTGAAAGAGACAGGACCAGCCCTCACTCAGCTCTCATCATGTTAATGTAACGTGTTTTTTAATAAGTTGAAGACATCATTTTGTGGTCTGATTTGTTTACATTTTATCAAACAAGTCTCTTTCTGAATAAAAGAATCCTTGAACTGGATCCGTCTGATTTGTGCTGTTGTACTATAGTTCTTAGAGTCCTGAATGGAGTTCTGAAAGGAGCTGCGGACGTGGTAAATGTGTGTAGTTTTGTTGCTGCTTCAGTGCTGAAATATAATGAGCATTAAATCTTCACTTTTATCATATCTATAATCAGACCCTCTATTCTCCAGGCAGTCGTTACAAGCAGAAGAAAGGCCTCGAAAGTCATGTCGCAAGGGGCCACTTTTGTCTCTGGACTTTAATATTTCAGATGAGCAGAAAGTTGCAGCAATTAATCTTAGAGGGATTGAAGTGACAGATTTGCAGGAGACATGAAAAAGAGAAACCATTCATATTAATGTTCTCTTCATTTACGAATCTTTAGAGACTGCACAGGTCATCTTGGGATAACTTCAGTCCAACTGCACTCTATGGTATAGATCAGTGATCATGTGACTCTTTCTGCTTCCCTGCCTGAACCTTGCAAATTGGCGTTATCAATACATTTAATACATACAAAAAACATGTTAACATTTTGCATTGTACTTAACATGTTTACAATCCTTTCCAAAGTCACGCACCAAAAGAGTAAATAAAAACCGCCACCACAACTGTTGGTAAATCTCTCTAGAAATAAAAATGCAGAAAGCAGGGACTAATGCTGTCATGTTGTCAAAAATAATGGCGGGGGAACATTCAGAGATTTGCATTGGGACAAGGTCTATCCCAGAGCATGAAATACAGGCAGCTTCAGTTGTAACACAATTTATCACCATAGCTTTGTTGCAGTGTATTACCATTGCATCTGTTTAATTCTGCGCACTACTTGTTAAAACCATTTTGACGCACTCAAATGTATACGCTTATTATAAACATCTTAGTGCTGGCTTTTGTTTCAATTCACTGCATGGACTAAACTACTACTTTGGCGTTTCCCTCGCCTCACACCAAAAGGCCCTCACACACATGTGCAGTTTTTCACTTTGGGGATGTTTGTTCAGTTTCATGCCCAGCAAAGTTTGTTTGTATTGTTGGCTTCTGGTCCACCTTAATTCCCAATACCCAGCAATTAATAAGCAACACAATCCCACTACGAGACACTAATTACACAAACCGGCTTTAGATTATTCTGTTCTGCCAACATATATATACATATAAGTTGGCTATATGCCGCTGGCTATTTCAGGGAAACAATTCAGACGTTCAGATTTAGATTCATTTAATTTGCCATTTGCAGTAAAAAACACATTGGAATACATGTGCAAAAGTCCCCAGTGTGCACCAGACAAATATATAAATAAAACAAGGTTAAAAGTACAGAAATAAACTAAACAAAAATGCAGGGAACAATTGACACTGTGAAATTGAACGAAGCAGTTCGATCTCAACCAACGGTATCTTCTGCCAGAGGGAAGAAGCTGGAACATGGTTTTTCCAGATTAGTTTACGCACATCTAAACCACTTTTTCTTATTCAAATAAGGAAAACATTCATACAAGTTTTTCCCTCTTAATATGAAGGTCATGAACAGGTGAGAAACAGGGTTAGGAGTATTGTTTGACCCAGCTCTCCATGGATCATATGCAGAGTCCTATGTGAGCGTTTTGAGTCTCAGTCCCAGCCATATATTTTCTTTGAGTTGAAGGCATCATCACAGCTGTAGATTTGCAGTGTATATGTTATTTAGGGCTGACATGATTCATAGTTTTGAGTGCACGCTTGTTTTACACAAATGAGATCTTTGTGCGTGCCTCTGTGCTAATCAACTTATAGTAGAATTATTGAATTAAGCTAACGGCAATCTAGTTGTGTTGGCTATTTCCTCAGTTCTATGGGAGCTCTCCTAAACTCCTCTTGCGCCCTGGCTGACACACACCGAAGTCTGTGTTCCTGTAGTGACGCCTCTTTGGCTTTTGCCGGCTGCCACAGCCTGTCCAGCCCAGCTCCTGAGTGAAGCTCGAGGGCTGGTTGGATGTGTCTGGTGACAGTGTGGGGGAATTTTCAATTTCCAAATGTTTTTGTACTGGTATTTCAAGAGATGATAGAAGTAGGATATATGGTAATGACAGCTAACTCAGAATAGAATAGTGACTTTTGGCGCATATGAATCTGGAACATTTTATGCAAATCATATGTCATAATTCAAGCATAGATGGTCATTCAATACAATTTGATTTATTTTTGTATAGCCCTGAATCACAACAGTAGTTATCTCAGAGGACTTTACACAACTGTTGAATTCACAAACACCGATCAAAGAATCAAACCGTTCAAACACAAGAAGCAAAACAGAAAACACATTCATCATGCACTGATTTGCAGCCTACAACATGACATACAGTAAGCAAATCACACTTCTTTTTACGATTTTACGAGCAAAATACTAACTTCTTTCGGACTGTGCTGAACATTTATTATTGATATCAAGTCTAAGGCTGCAGTCTTATTGCGGCGGGCCTCTGGGATGCTGCACTTCTCCTGCTTTTACCGTCTTTCACATTTCTTTCTCATTTGAAATATGCCGTCATATTGAGTCCCCATGAGGCGCTGGTGGAATTGTCTTGTTTGAATTGTTAATTAAAAGATCAATTTCTTGTAGCTAAAGTATCAGCAACTCTTGGGTTTCACATTGCACTTTTTCATGTTTTTTAGAACGCAGTTTGGAGAAGAGAATACCCTTTGAAAACCTTACCAAACCTCAACGCTATAAGACCGCTGTACCTCTACTCATGAAAGGAAAGGAGCGAAGACCTCTGAGCCAACTTCAAATCAAGGTATGTAAGAATATGCAAAGAATAGAGATGGTTATTTGCACAACCGTTTTTCAAAGCTCACAATTGGAGTTTATTATTTTATGAGGATTCCCAATATCTGTTACAACAGATGCTGTCTTGTGTAGTTGCTTGTCAGGTAAAAGATGCCATTTTGATTCACCCAAAAAGTTGTTAATACGTAGTCGTGGACACTGGAAAAATTATTTTTTGAGATATATATAGATATATATATCCACAAAATAAAATTGTAATGGTTACTTAACTCACTGACTGCCAGGCATTTTCAGATTTGAGAAGTGCATTCTGCCAGCAATTTCAGGTGATTTGACCCAACTTTGAAGTGCCACAGAATATTCATTTTTTAGACGATGTAAACACCAAGGGCACCAAATTAAAGATTCACCTCTCTGCTTTACTCTGAAAAAAACAGTTTGTTTCTACCTCTTACGGTTCTTGCGTTATTCGCCATAGAACAAATCATACTTTCACCCATAACACCTGGTCTGAGCAAGAAAACAGAGAAAACGAGCTGTATGTAAACAGGAACATATCAAGCAGAAAAGAGACTTTTAGATGCATTTTTGCTGCTTTAGTGACAACTAAAAACATCTTCACACTTGTTCCATTACAAAAATTATAAAAACATGACTCTGAAATAATACTTTTGATGGCAAATTGTTGGAAATTTATTCACAGATAGAAAATTTTACTTTCTTCTATACCATCAACCAAAACGTCAAACAACAACAACACAAAGATCCATAAAACTATAGATGTATAAAATAGAATGAAGCATGTGAATTTGAGTGTGTGTGTGTGTGTGAATGTCAGTGTGCGAGTGAGTGAGTGTCTGTGTGTGTGAATGTCAGTGTGCGAGTGAGTGTCTGTGTGCGTGAGTGAGTGAGTGAGTGCGTGTGAGTGTTTGTGAGTGTGTCCGATAAATCATGATCAGGTTTGCTGAACGAATCCGAGGCATCAGTAACAACAGCAGCTGATACGCTGCGAGAGGCGGAAGGTGTGTCTCTGCTCGGGGCTCTTGCTCCGCGCAAATATGGCTGCAGATACGGACCTCCACCCGGGTCTCCGCTCTCTCCCCTCTTGACCTCACCCACTGATCCGCGAGTCAATCCCTGAAGCAGTGTATACTGCTTATAACTATTCTTTTTCGCCATCACTCTTGCTATACTATCGCTAAACTAGATCGCTGATCCGTCTCAATGCTACGCTATCATCGCTCTGCTACAGCAGCACGCTCTCCAAAGACCCCACACTCCTCCTCCTCTCCACTGACTTATGACCTCTCCTGTGGTGCAATACTGCATCCTACTGGTGGTGATTTATCATTACAGGTACATTTGCACTATATATCAGTGTTGTGGGTCATTCACAAGGTGCGCCAGACATTACTGCAGCCTCCCGTGTAATAACACGAAAAAGTCGTCTAAGTCGTCTTGGGCAGTGAGCGTCACTATACAATAGAACGACTTTTGTCGTCATGGGCAGTGAATGAGTTAATTGCCATATGGTCTTTGCACTCTCAACTTTACCAAGAGATGAACTGTGCCATTGGGCAGTCCCTGTGGAAAAAACCAACCAATCACACAACACAAAGAGAGGAAAAATCACAACATTTGAGTCAGTGTGTTGGTGTAGCAGAAGTGTAGCAGCAGTGTGGCGTTGTAGCAGCAGTGTGGCTTGTAGCAGCAGTGTGGCGTTGTAGCAGCAGTGTGGCGTTGTAGCAGCAGTGTGGCGGTGTAGCAGCAGTGTGGCGTTGTAGCAGCAGTGTGGCGGTGTAGCAGCAGTGTGGCGGTGTAGCAGCAGTGTGGCGGTGTAGCAGCAGTGTGGCGGTGTAGCAGCAGTGTGGCGGTGTAGCAGCAGTGTGGCGTTGTAGCAGCAGTGTGGCGGTGTAGCAGCAGTGTGGCGGTGTAGCAGCAGTGTGGCGGTGTAGCAGCAGTGTAGCAGCAGTGTGGCGGTGTAGCAGTAGGTCTGATGCAACCACGTACACGTCCCAGTTGCCTTCTCCCACAGAGCAGTAAACTATTTAGCTGCAATACTTCCTTGCCTCTCCCTCCTTGCTTTACACGTTCCCTTCTGTTTGCTGAACACGTTGGGCCTGTGGGTGCTACATGCTGTGAACAATTTGTGAACCTCATCAGCCTTTCATCAGTCACAGCAAACTTGCAGCAGCAGAAACAGCTCGGTGACAGTCAACCATTTTTAGCAGATTCCAAAACAAATCAACTATTTAACATGACACATTTGAGCAGATGAGATGCTCAACTTGAACAAACTAAACTAACCACAAAATGTATCATCTGTAGCCATCAGACATGACATTATTGTATGGAATGAAAGTGGATGTTGTCACCGTATTCAAATGCATGCCAATATTTAGAAGTAAAGGTAAAGTGTGTGTGTGTGTGTGTGTGTGTGTGTGCGTGTGCGCCTGTGCATCAAACCCTCAAACAGATTGGGGTTTGCAGCACAGTCCTAGTCTGCTCCAGGTCACGTCTCCGTATGACCATAAACTCCAAACACAGGTGTCTCTCCCGCTGTTATCGTCTGTGTTTACTCCCATCTCTGAAGCATGATTCAATCCCAAAATACACCTTTCTTGTGGAAGGAAGTAAACTGGCAACTTTCCCCGACGAGAGCAGGGAATGCACTTCAGACACTGCCTACTGCTTCTGATTGATCAATTAGTCAATCAGTTTGTTTTAACATGGATCTGAATGTGAGCTGTCTCTGCTGCAATCAAATCATCACCAACACTGTTCATGAAGTACAACTTACACAAGTTGGGACGATTCTAGCCTGGCCTTAGCCATCCGTACACTCCGCTCAATCATCATCATTTCACTGCATGCAACGTCTGGGTCTGGTCCCTGGGTTAGCGATTACAATCGGTTGAATTTCGACCGACCAACCAGCGAGCAGGAGAAGTGGGTTAGCGGAAGGAGAGTGTTGTATTTATGTATTTATGTGTGGGTGACATCAAGAGTCTGCGTCGAACGGGCAGGTTGTAGTTTGGCAATGGCGAAAAATGCGATAGTAAAGTAATCCGGTCTGGCTCTATCAAGAAATTGAAGCCAGAGCAATAGGAATGTTTAGCAAATGTAATCGCTAGAAGAAATTGTGGCGCTACTCTCCACGGGCTCCGTTAGCGACAAAGGAGATGGCTAGGCTAAATGCTAACAACAGACTCGGGCGCATTACATACGTCACGGTAAACTCAGATCCAATTGTTTCAATCTGCAAAAGGAGTTAACCCCTCCTATCTGTAAACTGAGCTCAATGGAGCACCTCCAGACCTTAGTACGAAATGTCATTTGTACTATGGTGTGGTACGACCAGGCTAGGACGATTCCACTGGAGCATAAACTCCCCAAGCATTAACTATTTTTCCTGAGGTGAAGATTTCAGCATCTGTAAGTTCAAGGTTTCCCTCCTGCCTCATGCTTCTCTGCCAAAGAAGGTGAACTATGCTTCGAACCTCAGATAGTAGGCTTAGGTAGTTCCTAATGCTGACTTTTTTTCTTTGTATGTTGCCAGATTGTACCCGGGCCCTTCCTAAATTGAACTTATTGCAGAAGCTCCTTTGATTGTCTTATCGGCCAAGGCGTTGCACTGCAATCTGTAATGGTCTGTGGATAACGGCTGTCTCCAGCTGAGCTGAAACAGAAGGTTATCAAACTGTTGTAAAGTGTGTCTGAGTTATTACTTCCACACAGCACTGACCTGCGATAGGACGGTTCTGCAGACCACAGAGGTGTCGCCGAGGACGGATGGCACGCTGATGCTGAATATCAATCATTACAACATAAATCTATTTCAGGGAGCATGTCTGACATTCTGTTCTTTCTATTACAAGATATAATTCCACTCTTTATTTCTTATACTGTATAAAGTGGGATTTCTGAAAGCACTGATGCAGCAAGAGAATCAAATCAAATCGACCCGAAGAAAGAAGACATTTTATTTATATAGTACGTTTTGTTCAGGACTTGACAAAGACAGTGTCACAAAACGAAAGACAAAGAGATCAGGGCACTGCCTGAAATATGAAATTAAAGTGAGCTCAGGGTCACATTAAATATCAACATAAATTGTACAAACCCTTAATTTACATTTTTTCTATAAGACATAGTGTTATTGTGTGCCAATGGCACCACAGGCGGCTCTCTCTGGATCTGAGCAGGAATTAATACTAGGGCCCTGGATCATCTCTGTGTCGGAAAAAGCAGATCTGTGTAAACTGTTCGTAAATGGCTTTAGACATACGGCCAATGGCATCATGAGACCTCATCATTTTCAACATAGTTTTAGTTTGAGTTTGTTGGGCTGCTTTATTTCTTTGACAATACAATTCCAGAACACACTCTTGAAAATCCTTTAGCAACAGAATTCTGTCAAGCAGCAGGAGAATGCTCTCTCTTCCTGTTCCGTGGTTCACTATTGTACCATGCCACATCCTGCTCCATTTGTCAGAATTACATGAAACTTCCCAGTGATGCTGTCCCACTGTCCGGATGGCTCAGATCCGCTCTCAACTCCAAAAATAAATAAAAAATACCACTTTTTCCATGTCTTTCTACAGGGCTACCCTTTGTCACTGCAGCTGCTGGTGGAGGTGGAAGGGAGAGAGCTGAGCCTGTCCCTGGTGAAGAATGAGTGAGTTTTCCTCTCTACAGCCCTGTGTTTCTGTTCTTGAACACCTTTTTAAGGTGGAGGAGGTTATGGTTTAGAAAGCGTCTCACAATTGCACCTGTACTACAATGTTCATAATACAAATCAATTACTTTCGAACATGTGAAATTCAATGAAAATACAGATGATCATCTATTCCACTTCTCTCTCTTGACAGGCTGCTTTTCTGCAGATTCAGGTTTTCTCTCCACGTTAGTGCTGAATTCAAAAACAGAAAGAAGTAACAAGTGATGATAGGAATGAATACATTTGAAGAGCTTACAGTTAAATATTTTCCTGTTATCGGGATGTATTATATTTCAGATCATGTGACTACTTTTAAACTCTAAAGGCTCTATCAGTTCTTTCCAGTTACGCATGTAAATTGGTCTGTTCATTTCAAGTGTTTCAAGCGTGTTTGTACTCCCATGTGTTTCAAATGTCACCATGTCTGTCATGAGAGGAACGATAGGAGGCGATAGTGAGGATATTCAACAGCACATCCTTCATGGGTGTTTCCCACTTACAAAACACCTACAAACTTTACAGAGGAATTAGAATGTGTGTGACTTGTATGACTACGAAGTTTTGTGAATAAAGATAATTTGAATTGAAGCCTTGCAGATAGATAGATAGATAGATAGATACTTTATTGATCCCCTGTAGAAGAAATTCAGGTGTCCAGTAGCAGCAAAATTTAAATTGATCATTCTGTATACGTCCGCATCTGGTACGTCGCATCTGGTGCGTGGAGTAAGAATGTGAAGCATTTGTTACTAATTTTGGTTTATCATTAATATTTTCCAGTTCACATTAAACTGAATCCAAACAACAACATCAACAGTAACAACAATTGTAAAAAAAACTATTTTCCAAATGTGTTTAGCCCCATTTAACATATCATCAAAGAAACGTGGGAAAAATAAACATTACTAATATATATTTATAGGCAGGTGACTTCAAAACATTTATTAAACTTCACTTGCTCTGGACATAGACGTTTGCTTCCCTCCAGTCGAGAGAACACAGCTACATTTCCCAGGCGGAGTGAGTGATGGCATTGCTGATTCAGGTCTTGTTCCAGCCAATGTTTCTTATTCAGTGGGAGTGGAGATATAATATTTTATCCTGCTGCTTTGAGATACAGATATTGACAATGCCTTGATGGATCTAGTCCAGTACTTGACGGACTCCCAGTGCCGGTAACACTATGAAAAACAAACACATAAACCTATTGCTGATTGGGTGTACAAACTTGTGTGGTTACAGTTGCATACCACTGCGTTCTTGTATGTGTTCTTTAGATCTAGGGTGAGGATTGGGATCTGGCTTTCATATGCAAGTTTGGCCACAAAACTCACTTTATATAGTAATAATGGGGACTGGCCAATGCCTCATACGTGAGTAATTCCATTGTTTTCCTGAGATGACCGCGGTCAGTTGGGCTCCTGCGTCAGTTTCAGGCCTGGTCACCATCCACTGCCCTCATCCGGCCTCTTCCCGTCAGCACAGATGTGTCCTCTGATACGGGTCAGTGCTTCTGAACAGGTGCCCGATGACCTCAAGTGTTGGAGCCTTTTGTTTGGTGCGTGACTATTTATTACAGAAAGACAGGGAGGGGAAAAGGAAACTTTCATCAAATGCCAATTCTTATCTGCAATAAAATAAAATAGTATTTGAATAATAATGTGGCAGATTATCTAATCATAGAACATTAGCCTGCACTTCACTTAGAATGTTTATTTTGGAGTGTTTTATTTGGTTTGTAAAAACTGGTTCTAGGTCAGAAAAAAATGGCAAGCCAAGACTGTATTTTTAATAACCCCATACTTTCCTCTCTTTGCTCATAGAGTAATCAGAAGAAAGTTTAAGCTTCTTTGAAATATTTTGTTTGAGTAGTACAGACTTGTCTGTGTCTTTTAATGTATGTTTTGTGTTAAAATACAAATAATGCATGTTTTACAATTGACTGAGCTGAAGTTGACTTTGGCTGCATTAGTTTTTGAGCAGTGTGAAAACTCAGTTTCATAGAGTCGTAGATGTTAAAAACTTTGTTATTTACCTTTATGTGCATATTGTTTTTGTGGTGAGTGACTATAATCGGAAACATCGATATAACTCAATCTAAACGTTGCTAATTAGGATTATGTCCCATGATACAAACCAAACCACCCAAATCATTGCCAAACATATTCCTCTCTTGGACCCTGAAATATTATATTTATGAGAAAATGGAACCTAGAATATAGTGACATGTGGTGTAGTGCATGGATGCAAATAAAATTGGTTTGTGTGTGAAAGTTAAACGGGCATAAATATATTGGACATCAAGGACAGCAGCAGCAGCATAGGCGAGCTCTGTTAAACCTGACGGGAGCACAGGGAGAACAAGTCTGCCTTTTATGATGCAGGGCAGGTCCGAGAGCAGGCACCAGTAGAGCCACCAACTCGGGCAAAAGAGGACACTCACACAGCAAACCATCTACAAATGGTTACTGTAATAAATGTTATCCTTTGCAAGCCATATATTGGAGAGTTCCTGATCGCTCTGAGCCTCTTTGGTTCTCTTGGCACCACTACAGACCTCACCTGTTCCAAATCCAGTGTGAAATGATTGCTCTCTTTACAGTCTATGGGATAAACAAGCCACCTGGGCTATTTAATAAAGTGTTGTTTGAGAGAAACTTGGCCGTGTCCCACCAAAAAGTTGGCATTTAAGGCTCAGACATGGAAGTGAAGAGAACCTTGGGTGATTAACATGGAAGAAAATAGCCTGGAGCCATATTTATCTTAAACTATCATTCAATATGATAATGCAGCGTGATGATATAGTCGTTATCCTTCTCTTGACGGTGTCGCCAATCTGTGCTTTTCTCTTGATTCCACCATCATCTTAATGAGAGGACATTCACGCAAGCAAGGCACTTGTTCATGATTGTCCTTAGTCAAATCCAGCTGCCGGGAAAAAATATGAACAAAAGACTCAATGGCCATAAGGAAGAGAATATGTTTTTTGTTTGCAAGCTTTTTCTTCTTTATTGCTTTGTGTTTTATTGTGTTTAGTTTGATTTTTTTCTTATTGTGGCAATAAAGTGGACTTTGCCATAATCAAAGTCTACTTCATTTACAATATGGTGCAAATAGAAAACAAATAATTCCCAAAGTAACAGCAAAACGTCAATTAAACAGGTCTGCCCATTTATGTTATCGGACACTATGTAACCTTTTTCCTCTGAATAAATGCAAACAAATCTTAAAAATCTAGCATAATTTGGAACACATCAGGTAAATATTTCCATCGCGACCTGAAAAATAATGCACCTTCACCAGAAAAGAGCTGGAAAGTCTTGGTGCAGAGATTTGTGTGTTTCCACATCAGCACCAGCTTGTAACTTTAATCCACTTAATTTGTGAGAAGTGTTTCAAGATGTCTTCCATTACTCTCTCCTGTTCCACTCTTCCTATAGGACTCAGGGAATACCGTGTCATGTAGAATGTTTTCTCCAGTGCTGTATGCTCTGCAGCGTCTCAGACCTGCTGCTCTGTTGTAGCTCTGATCAATTGCTCTGCTGCAGGTTCACATGATTAACGACTGCTCTTTGGGACATTCCACATTAGTCTTAATTAAAGGCTCAATGGAACTGTCGAGGGGAACCAGTATGCCTCTATACCAGAGCCTATGTGCAATTTGAGATGTCTACCTCAGGCCAGTAATGTACGTGTTTGTAGAGAGCAGTTTTGGAATAACTATTTACACATTTGAGGAGCATAAGCCTGAGCCCATTCAACGAATGAGGAGACTTGTCCTTCCATGGTTTCTTCTTCTCATCATTATCACTCATGTTATTTCTCCACCAAAATAGATACATTTTTTACCTCTAGACACATAAATGTGTCTATCCACTGAGGGTATCCAAGTTTTAACAGTGTTGCCTAGAAGTGGTCGGCTTGGAGGAGGCAAACAAGTTTGCACCAATGATAGAACTAATCAAGGGTTACAATTGAATTAGATACATTTATGATGATCAAATTTTGCTATCAAAAGTTCTAGAAACATTCTTTTTCTCTTGATAGCACAGCAGTTAGCGCTTGTGCTTCACAGTTAGAAGATCCTGTGTTTGATTCTAGATAGGGTCTTCCTGTGTAGAGTTTGCATGTTCTCTCTGTGTGCGTAGACAATTAACATGCATATCTATTTTAGTAACCGCGGTTGTGAAGTGTCCTTCAGAATAATTTTCAGAGACTCGCTGCACAAACATCTGTTGTTGTGCATGAAAAGGTAGATGAATTCTACCTATTTATCTAATCTTTAAAAATAAATCCCCATTTCTTCCTTCTCCTCAAACAGAAGTCACCGCTAATTAGCTGCTTAGTTTAGCTCTCAACTGCTGCCTGTGTTATCAAGTGAGAACATTTCCTTTCATTCTTCAGTGACAAGAATAAAAAGGAGGAAAAATATTTTGTAATACATGGCCACGTTCAAACAAAAACATTCTGTTTGGGATAAAATCCCCATAGCAACATCCTTTGTATGTGGGAAAGATGCACTTCCCTCCAATAGCACGAATGACAAAGAGGTTAGCCTTAAATGCATGATACCATTAATTCCTTCATCTCCCTTCATATAATGCACATATACAGTATGTGTCTGAATGCAAACCTGGTGTGATTGCCAATCCTCATCTAACATGTCATTAACATTAAAAAACAAATGTAAAAGAAAAGTTAAAAACTTCTCCTTCTGCCTCTGCATGTGTCTTTAAAGGGTTCCTCGCTATTTTGTTGAGCTCTCCTATATTCTTCCGTACACATGTTTTCTGCTATATCTGCTATGATAAAGATTGAGTTTATGCCAAAGCATATGTACCTGGGCTAAGGTACTATTCCTTTGCCAAGGCATTTTGTTTGTTTTTTTCTACAAGGTTAGATACAAAGCATGCAGGCAGCAACAAGCTCTGAGATACCTTATGTCATGTTTCATTAGTCAGTGGGTGAGTTGCATGTCGCTGATGTCCTTGATAGAAAGTTGGCCCATCTTAAAGGACAGCATGGGAAATACACAGATCTACACTGTCATTTTCTTTTTTGTTCACACATTTTAGACACACAGTTAGGATGTCAATATGTTTTTTGTTTGGTTTAGTCCTAATCTCAGAGCTCTGTTGGAGAAGGAAGGATGTTCAAACCACCACACACAAAAAATACATTTAATGTGTGCGTGTTCAGCGAGTTCTCATTGATGCCTAGGCACGCTAAGTGGATTATCTCCTAATTTAAACTGCTTTTAACGAAACGTGTGGAAGGAGCGGGTCACCTGTCAAGGGTACAGCTTACAGGAATGATTACGGCTGTGCTAGCATAAGCACTTTCACTGCACCCTTTCCTCAGCCACTCAATCTAATCCATCTATTTCTCTATTATATATGCATTAGTAGTACAACTAGAGTGGATTAAAACAAAAATCTACAAATGGGTGCATGCATAATTTGGATTAACTGATTCCTTCCTTAGAAAAATGTGAAATGTGAAATACAGCATTGCAATATGATTATGAAGCTGCTTTCAATGTTATTCAATCAAAGACAAGAATCTCACTGCACTTTTAATAACTAGATCTATCTTTTTAAAAAGGTATTTATGAATATATCTGGTTAGAGTAGGTTGAATGATTGTTTATGGTTGTAAATGTTGTCACATATGTATAACTGCGTTGTACATGTTATACATGTTATTTCAGCTTCAATAAGATTTCTGTTATGTTGTTCATAAAAAGAGGGCTTAAACATTTAATACAGGCGTGACCAAACTACGGCCCGCGGGCCAGTTTAGGCCCGTTGTCATGAGACGCAGCCCTCTTTCCTTTGTTGTAAAGGAAATAGGGCTGTGGTTCATTGTGTTTATTGTGACATTTGTTGTTAATTGTTCATATGACGCAAATATATCTGATGATTTGTCATTCAGACAACTTCAGTTCTATCAAATGTGGAGCAATGTGGATGTGATGTCCTCCCTCCTTTTAAAACTCAGGACTCAAAATAGTTTCATGGACAACTCTTTTATTTAGATCATCCTATGTAAAATATATATATATACATATACAATATATAATGTATATGGGACCTACATTGAGTTCAAGTAACACACACACACACTCTCTCTCTCAGCTGATGTTTACCGACCATCAATACTATTTTCAAAAAAATTAAACCTTTTCACCTTGTTTTAAAACAATACGGTGCAGACGAGTCCATTCATGAATCTGTGGCGACATCGAAAACAGCGAAATGATCTGATCTGATCTGAGAAAAACAGTCAAAACAGTCTCTTGATGTGCAAAGGATAGAAACAGACCCAAAATCAGTAATTGTTGGAAAAGATGGTTCCACGACATAACTGAGGGGGCTGAATAATTGCTAGCCACACTTTTCAGTTTTTTTGTGTGTTTTTAAATAATTAATCATGAATCATTTTGCTTTAACAATTGTGTGTTACTGAAGGAACTGCCTTAGACATTTTTGTATTTTAGACCCCAAATTATCACTCATGCTTTTGTCGTTGTTTGCATTTCCACTCATTTATTTTCAGATCAATCCTTCTTATAGTATCCTTGCTATTTTCAGTATTCATTTAACCACATACAACAAAGAAGCACTGAACTATTATGAAGCAGGTAATCAGTAAATGAATGCAGGTTGTGGAATGGCTGAGTGGGGTTGATGATAATGCATAATGTCCATATTTATCTAGGGACACATCCATCTATAATAGCAGGAAACAACGTGATGCATGAACTTGAGTTATCGTGGCCCTGCTCACTACCCGGAGATCGCTCAAGATAATAAAAGACTCACCTGACCTTCGCAGAACTGATAATATGCAAGCCCACATCTGGATATGACTTCATCCCAGCCATAAGTTTGTCATCATATTAAAATCCCAGCGCTGGAGAAAGGCCAAATTGCTATAAACGCATATAGTACAAAAACGTTAATTATCACCGGTGCAGAAGGAATGGCTATTTATGTGATTCATCTCCCGTTCCTCAGCACGCACACACAGAATAGGTCATTTGTATTGGGCCCAGGAGGACTCCAGTCTTCTGCCCGACACGGAGAAGCGAGAGCTGCAGCTGGTTTTACAATGCACAGGTGCTTATCGGATTCAGTTAATGTGAGCAATATCTCTCACCGGGTCCGAGAAAAATACAAGGATTATTGACAGGATCGCGGGGCAGGGGTCGCAATGAGCAGCCGCCATTCTGCTACTGTATTGATTTTTTTATTTATTCGTTTATTTGAATAGGGACAATACAAATGAATCAACATGTCTCTATATATGTCAGATATACAGCTAATTTCCAACTGTAGTCCCAGAGGCGTGAGATCAAGTGTAAAATGCCATCGAAATACACTGCAAACATTACAATATAAAAATAATTTGTTAAAACATTACAATTTAATACAGGTAATGTAAACAAAACACAAGAGCATACTATAAATCCTGAAGGGTTACAGACTGGATTGTCCAATAACCATGTTTTTATTGTGGATTTAAAGGTCCTGAGTGTGTCGCTCTGAACAGCGTGCACTGAGAAAGCTGATTGGCTGAAGGAACTTTACCTCAGTGGGACAATTATTATATTAATACATTATTAGAGGCAGCAGATCTGGTGTTTCCGCTGCTTTGCTTAAAAAAAAAAAAACAATGGTGGTACTGTTAATGAAGTTAGGCACAGTATGTAGATAGATAGTTAGATTCTTTATTGATCCTCGTAGGAGAAATGCAGGTGTCCAGCAGCAGAAACACATACATACAAACAAACAAACACATACAAGAACATACATTCCAAACGTTTCTAACTAACAAACAATAGTGCGCATGTTTAACTTAAGGTCTACTTCCATCCCACCATGCAGAGCTACAATTGTATTTGGCCAAACTTTTATGCAAGGCCAGGTCACAAAAATCAATGTAAACTAGTCTAAATTTGAAATGCAAAATATTCTTTTTTCGAGAGGTCGACTGGCCCATGGCAGATTTAAATGTTTCAAAAGCAGATTTTATTAAAGGCTTGTCACAAATAAACAGGGTTAGTTCAGACTCCAGGAAGAATAGTCTTTGTTGTGAAATTGACTGAAGGGATCCAAGGGGGATTAAACAGTCGTAATTCTAATGCACTAGATAGCAATTAGAACACTTTTAGAGGTAATTACATGTATGCGCCTTGATGGACATGGACGAGAATAGGCTCATTTCAGGGAAGGGAAAGAGAGGAAAACTTGGTTACCAGGAAATACAGTACTTTATTTCTGGTAGATTTGTTTATAGTTAATCTTGGCTGGTGCTTTTGTGTATTTCCTTTTTTCCTGTAGAGGTTCTTTGGAACAAACTTTATTGAATATTGACTTTGGATATTCTTTTTTGATAGTTTTTTTGCTTTGCTTGAAACAGTACTGTGTCTTGGGTTCATTGTTTAGAGCAAAATAAATGAGAATTTTGAGAAATTGAAAAATCTCTTCATACATTTTGCTTCGGGCCACCAAAGACAGTGGTTATGTATAGCGGGTACAGGGATTTTTGACACCCATAACATATCACCTGACAGGAAAATGTTAAGGCTGATGGCCGATACATAAAAAAACATAAAAGGGCAGGTCTATATCCGTCGATCTTTAATTTCCACCTACAGTTTGTTTTGTCCCTATTTTGCAATATATATGTGCAATAAAGAACCACATGTGTCCACTGTCACCTTTATCAGTCACTCATGCTGGTAACATGTACAGATTTATACACACTATATATTTCTTGCGCTAAAATATACATTATTTTATTATTAATTATGCTAAAGGTAGACTGTTTTACTTATTTTTTATCATGCTTTTTTAGTTCAGAGTTATTGTTCATTTAACTTTGTGCTCCTCATTCCTACTTTTTTGTACCTGGTGATGCTTAATCTTAAAGGAAATAGATTTTGGAATTGCCATCATTTCCAAAACTTACAAATATAGCCCAAAATATATGCATCGATCTTTAATTTCCACCTGCAGTACTTTTGTTTTGCCCCTATTGCCACACTAACCTGTCTCGCCACGGTCTAATTCCTCCAATAAACCCAGTCTCCGTGACGACTGGCGTTCCACAACATCCGAGCCCCTAACTGATGGCTCACCTCTCGAAAACCTTATTTTAAAATGATGTATCGGCCCAAATGAAAGCTTCCCTCTCCTGCATGTTTGCGAGCTAATGGTCCACTGTATGACAGATCTGACGCCATTATCTCATTGGGGAATCGATCTGGGCGCCATGGAAAAGTGTAAAGTGTTGAGTTCAATGACGCGGGATGTTTTTTAAAAGCTGGAAGAAGTCCTGGATAGAAGCAGTCAATGAAGTGACAAGGTGTATTAAAACAAAATGACATAAGCGGCTTATTTTCCTCAAACATTTCAAACTAAAGAACAGATCAGCGGAGGTGAAGTCTTGCTGATTTTTTATAAAGAAGCTTTGTTTGTGAAAAAAAAGAAAAAATCAAAGACCTTGAAATCGTATCATATTTTCTTTCTGCATGCATTTATAATTGTAAAAAATCCACCCCAAGACAAAAAAGTATGGCTGAGCAGTGAAGCAGCCCAGGGGAGCAGCTATAGATTAATTGGACAGATAGGAGCCCTCTGACATTAACATTTATGCATTTGTTTACTCTTTTTCAATGAATAATAATAGACCACCTCCCTTGAAGATCCCTAGTCACTCATTAGTTTCGGTGTGGAGCGGGTTATGGACGGGAATATTCAATGTGGGAGAAACTGTCCTTTTTTAAATCAAAACGTGCACTACATGAAGTTGTTCTCAGTCAAACGACGGCTTTCTCAACTTGTTTTTAGGTTTTGAGAATGTGTGGCATTAGTGGTATAATAATAATGCATCAATTTTATACAGCGATGATAAGCTAATACTGTAGCCACTGCTGCCCTGGGGCACACTGACAGAATGTAGGCAACCAGTGTGTACCATCGACTGCTCTGACCACCACCAGCCTTTCACACAGACACCAGACTCTTTCTAGGCAATGTGGGTGAAGTGTCTTGCCTAAGGACACAACGACAGATTTGCCACTTTACAGCTGCAGCCGCCCCACTGTGGCACATGGTGTTCTAACGGGGAATTTACACAGTAGGCGTAAACAGCACGTACGCGTTTACTGCGCGCTCTCTGCGCGTAACATTTTTTTGGAGTATCTACACAGGCCGTGCGCGCAGGTCCGCGGCTTCTGATGCTCTCCCTGTGTAGTCTATGGAGCAGTGTAGAGGACAGTACGGGCCAGAGGACTGATGTAGAGCAACACAAATCACATGCATGTGTTTGTCTTCATGGTCTCTGTGCTGGTTTGGCCAGACGCCAGACTTTATGAAAGAAAAAAAAAACGATGTCCAGAATCACTGTAAAACCTGCTGCTCCTCCTGCTGATGTTTAGACACAAGTCCTGTGTGTGTGCAGATGTGATCTAAAGCCAAGGGCCGCTAGAAAAATCATGTTTTACATGAGATTTTAATGGGAGACGCGTTGGTGCGCGCACAAAATTAGAAATCCATCCTAAATTAGAGCGCAGCTTCGCGTCATACGTCCGTCATACACACGTATAACGCTAGAAGTGTAAATATCATCATAGGTTAACATGGAAAAAAGTTACGCGCGTCCGCTGCGCGTATAACGCGTACGTGCTGTAACGCGTGATGTGTAAATTAGCAGTAAGAGGTCTCCCATCATAATACAAACCAGGCCCTGCCTTGCTTAGCTTCAGAGGTCTGACGGGATATTTCCTGTGGGGGATTTCACATGCAGGTAGTAGATAGATGTAGAAACGATTTGATATTACTAAAAATAGATTGATTTATCGCTCCGATTTCATCTTCCTTGATGATTCCTCTGCTAATCCAGAGGGAATTGAAAAATACTACACCAGATGGCAGAATGAGGCGTTTGAGAAATGCTTTTTTTGTCGTAGAGCAGGGAAATGTCATTGTTGCATCGCAGGTTACAGAACAGTAGGAATGAGGAGCACACAACCACAAAGCAAGAAGTAGAGGAAACAAGGGAAATGCCAATAAGGCACAGTCTTGAGAAGAAACTTATTTATAGTGATAAAAAGGCCACAGTGGTATAAATGAATAAATAAAGTTATCCATACATAGACATGGCCTTTACATGGGCCAATGAAAAGTAAAAGATAATAAATAGGTTGTAGAAGTCATGTTTTTAACTGCAGCATATTGATCAGAAATGCAATTATAGGAAGCAATTAAAAAGTTTATGGATGAGCGACTACCATTAGCAGAGATGGTGTAGCCTTCAGCGTCATTCTCTTTTGTTGAGGTAATACCAACTGTGTCTTAACCACTCATTTCACTTCAGATGGTTTGTGAACAGCTAATAATTCAGTGATGCAATATTTGCAGAAGGCAAAGCCAGAATGTCATTTTGCAGCTTACCAATACCCAGAGTGATGTTAAAGGTTTGGCTTTGACCCATTTCACTCCCTCAGATTTCCAGAATGATTCCCTTTAAAGGATGCAGTGCAGGGATATGAGATCAGGGTCGTTTGGCAGCACGTTTAAGAAATACTGTTTAATATGGGAATAATATTTGCAGAACCTTCCAAAATGAAGGCCAACATTTATCAAATGGTTCTCTGTAAAACTTGTGAATGTAAGCATGTTTTTGCTTTTACAACAAAGTATGAACTACCCATAATTGCTTTATACTGTATAAACCATGGCAGGTACGTTTGAAAAGGAAGTAGATTTTGTTCTTAGGCCGACACTTTAATATAAGCTGAAAGATTTAATGTTGTAACTGTAGCGTAACAGCTAATAGAGCACAACAAAGCCGATGGACGTAGGCCTGTCACAATAATTACTCCATCGACTTATAGTTTGTAAAACCATTACGCTTCAGTGGTAGAGGATTCTATACAACTAAACATTACATCATTCTGCTGTTTTTCTGAGCTTTTAATGAAATGGATGCATCACTTTACTTAATGTCACTGATGGAAGTACAATAAAGCTGATCCCAGTAGTTTCCAGTAGTAGAATAAAATGTCCGCCAAAATCTGTTGTTGTGATATCAACTGGACAGGAGTTATTTATATGTTTAATTCACTGTTATGATTGAAGCTCTGTAAATCACTCAGACAACTTTGAGAAGGTGAACAACTAAAACAATGACAATCGCCCTATTCACAGGAAAACCAGTCCTGCATAGATAAGATAAGATAAGATGTGCTTTATTTATCTCACAGAGGAGAAATTTACATGTCACATTTCCCAGTTCCCAGCACTTCCTTGCGGCGACTCTCTGCACTGTTCACATAAATATGCCAGTAAGCAGGAATGTGTGCTATGGGACGGAGCTCTAACACAGAATACATACATCAGTCACATAGCTATATTTAGGCCGCAGGGTTCAAAGCACTTGACAGAAGTAGCGGTTTATCGTCCAACAATTATGGTAATCGAAATCCATCGTCATGGATATTGCTTTTCCCTTCCATTGAATTATGTAGGTGACAGGCCACTTCCAGAAAGGTAGTCAATCCTTTCAAGGTTAAAATGATTTCAGTCTTCCACTTAAAATCTGCAGCAATTAGCTACGTTTACTGTTATTGGTTTAGCTAACGGTGGGGGCTGATTCCAGAGGAGAATACAACTGGTTTTTGTGTCCTGAATGTTGTAGATGACTTCCCGATCGCTCGCCACACTGAAGGTGACAGGAGTGAATTTAAAAACGATCTGTCTGCAGGTGGAGTCATTCTGAGGCTCCACGTTTACATTCATCTTCCAGAGTAATGCTAGTGCTTTTACTGCGCTGTGTTCAACCGGCGTAAAGTGATCAGCCGCCGCATGTACGCCCTACACTTATCACCTGTGTCCTGTCTACAGACGCTTTTCATCACCCTCCTGCACCGTCCAAGGAGAAACTTTCCATTCTGTGTCATTTACCAGCTCACCTGCCCCTCCGTTTCAACACCATGCATCACCCTATATCGTAAAAGCATTGTTCGTATGGGGCGTGTCATTTATGATAGCTGAAATATTGAGGCCCCACAGTTTATGCCCAGGGCCCACTCGTCCGTATATCTGTCCTTGTGAAGTGCTACTACTGTTGCTTCAAGGGCTGCCAAAAAGTGAAACGATATAGTTTTCAATTCAGTCAGTGTTAAATAATGGGACTGATGTTGGCCCTTGAATTGTTTTAGAATGGTTGTAATCTATCCAGAAGTGCCATTTGCAATTACTCACACTACAGTATTACTAATGTACCCCTAATGGCGATACTGGAACGCACGGACATCTTGGTCAATGCATTCATGGATAGTAGTAATCAATGGTCTGTAGCTATTTAATATTTTTGTGATTGATCAATCTAGAAATGAATCAGTCAATCATATGTTTTTTTAGGTGTAGGAAGGTTCATCATGTCTTCTTAGTGTAATACAAATATGTGGTTCTTCTACACTAGACAACATTGAGTTATGGATGTTTTTACCGTGACATGTTTCCACGGTATACTTTGGTGTTCCTCAGAAGCGCTTCCGTTGTTTTTTCTTTTGCGTTTTTAAACAACCAAAGACATTTCATTTCATGTATGTCTTTTTTTTAAGTTCATACAGGATTTATTTGTTTTACGTTTCAAATGCAGACCTTGAGCATACATAATTACACAGATATTTTCCTCTTCACCGCTATAGAGACCTGAAATGGAGTGGGAAGAAGTAAGATAAGATAAGATAAGATAGACTTTATTGATCTCACACAGGAGAAATTTACATAAGACTTATAAACTCACACCCCATCTACATACACATACTTTTACATTGGTTGCCTGGTCAGTAACACAACTATGTCAACAACAACTACAACAATTATAAGACCTACTATCCTCATTCTCATCACCATCATAATTGTTATGTTCTGTAAAGTCATGAAGATTTTATTATTATTATATACTACCAGGTACAGTCAGTTTGTTTCCTTCTTTGTGACAAAATGAACCACATTAGCCACAAAAAGGATGTGGCTGATGACCAGGCATTTGGGTTATATTTCTCATAAAGACAGATTTTTATTCCAACTCCAACATTTGTCTCCAAAACTAAGCCCTTTTAGGTGCTTAGTTTTACTCCTTTTACTCCTGTCGGCCCACCACCTGCAGAGGGGGCCGTGGTGGCGAGGTGCAGAGAGGACTGGGCAGCAGTCGAAGGCGGAGACCTCGACGACCCAGTCCACACACCCAACATCTGGCTCTTGGGACGTGGAACGTCACCTCACTGGGGGGGAAGGAGCCCGAGCTTGTGGGGGAGGTTGAGCGATACCGACTAGAGATAGTCGGCCTCACCTCCACACACAGCTTGGGCTCTGGAACCCAACTCCTTGAGAGGGGTTGGACGCTCCACTTTTCTGGTGTTTCCCGCGGGGAGAGGCAGCGAGCTGGGGTGGCCATACTCATTGCCCCCCATCTCAGCCGCCACGTGTTGGAGTTCTCCCCGGTGAATGAGAGGGTCGCGTCCCTCCGCCTCCGGGTGGGGGACAAGTCTCTCACTGTTGTGACAGCCTACGGGCCTAACGGTAGTGCAGAGTACCCGGCCTTCTTGGAGTCCTTGGGAGGGGTACTGGACAGTGCACCGCCCGGGGACTCCGTTATTCTCCTGGGGGACTTCAACTCCCATGTGGGAAATGCCAGTGACACTTGGAGAGGGGTGATCGGGAAGAACGGCCCCCCTGATCTGAACCCGAGCGGTGTTCAGTTGTTGGACTTCTGTGCCAGTCACGGCCTGTCCATCACGAACACCATGTTCGAGCACAAGGGTGTCCATCAGTGCACGTGGCACCAGGACACCCTAAGCCGGAGGTTGATGATCGACTTTGTAGTCGTATCATCTGACCTTCGACCGCGTGTTTCGGACACTCGGGTGAAGAGAGGGGCGGAGCTGTCAACCGATCATCACCTGGTCGTGAGTTGGATCCGCTGGCAGGGCAGGAGGCCGGTCAGACCTGGCAGGCCTAAGCGTGTAGTGAGGGTTTGCTGGGAACCTCTTGCTGAGCCCCCTGTCAGACGGACTTTCAACTCACACCTCCGGGAGAGCTTCTCCCAGGTCCCGGCAGAGGAGGGGGACATCGAGTCCGAGTGGACCATGTTCTCTTCCTCTATCGCCAATGCAGCGGCTCGTAGCTGTGGTCGCAAGGTCTCTGGTGCTGGTCCCGGCGGCAATCCCCGAACCCGGTGGTGGACACCGGCAGTAAGGGATGCCGTCAGGCTGAAGAAGGAGTCCTATCGAGCAATGATGGTTCGTGGGACTCCTGAGGCAGCTGTCCAGTACCGCGGCCCGGGCTGTTGCAGAGGCAAAAACCCGGGACTGGGAGGAGTTCGGAGAGTCCATGGAGCATGACTATCTGTCGGCCTCGAAGAGGTTCTGGCAAACCGTCCGGCGCCTCAGGAGGGGGAAGCAGTTCTTTGCCAACACCGTGTATGGTGCGGGTGGAGGGCTGCTGACCTCGACTGGGGATATTGTCGGGCGGTGGAAGCAATACTTCGAGGTTGTCCTCAATCCCCCCGTCACGTCCTCCGTCCAGGAGGCAGAGGCTGAGGATGTTGGGGCGGATACTTCCATCTCCCTGGCCGAGGTCACCAAGGTGGTTGGAAACCTCCATGGTGGCAAGGCGCCGGGAGTGGATGAGATCCGTCCTGACTATCTAAAGTCTCTGGATGTTGTAGGACTGTCTTGGCTGACACGTCTCTGCAACATCGCGTGGCGATCGGGGGCAGTGCCAATGGAGTGGCAGACCGGGGTGGTGGTCCCTCTCTACAAGAAGGGGGACCGGAGGGTGTGTTCCAATTATCGTGGGATCACACTCCTCAGCCTCCCCGGTAAGGTCTACTCCAAGGTACTGGAGAGGAGGCGGGTTTTCGTCCCGGTCGCGGAACACTGGACCAGCTCTATACTCTCCATCGGATACTCGAGGGTTCATGGGAGTTCGCCCAACCTGTCCACATGTGCTTTGTGAATTTGGAGAAGGCGTTCGACTGTGTTCCCCGGGGTGTCCTTTGGGGGGTCCTCCGGGAGTACGGGGTCCGGGGTCCTCTGCTGTGGGCTGTTCGGTCCCTGTATGACCAGAGCCAGAGCTGTGTCCGCATTGCCGGCAGTAAGTCAGACCTGTTCCCGGTGCATGTTGGCCTCCGCCAAGGCTGCCCTTTGTCACCGGTTCTGTTCACTGTATTTATGGACAGAATCTCTAGGCGCAGCCAGGGGCCGGAGGGGGTCCGGTTCGGGAACCACAGGATTTCATCTCTACTTTTTGCGGATGATGTCGTCCTGCTGGCTCCAACAAACCAGGACCTGCAACATGCACTGGGACGGTTTGCAGCCGAGTGTGAAGCGGCTGGGATGAGAATCAGCACCTCCAAATCCGAGGCCATGGTGCTCGACCGGAAAAAGGTGCCTTGCCCTCTTCAGGTGGGTGGAGAGGTCCTTCCTCAAGTGGAGGAGTTCAAGTATCTCGGGGTCTTGTTCACGAGTGAGGGGAGGATGGAGCGTGAGATTGACAGGCGGATCGGTGCAGCGTGCGCAGTGATGCGGTCGCTGTATCGGACCGTTGTGGTAAAGAGGGAGCTGAGCCGAAAGGCAAAGCTCTCAATTTACCGGTCAATCTTCGTTCCCTCCCTCACCTATGGTCATGAGCTGTGGGTAATGACCGAAAGAACGAGATCGCGGATACAAGCGGTCGAAATGAGCTTCCTCCGCAGAGTGGCTGGGCGCTCCCTTAGAGATAGGGTGAGGAGCTCAGTCACACGGGAGGAGCTCGGAGTAGAGCCGCTGCTTCTCCACGTCGAGAGGAACCAGTTGAGGTGGCTCGGGCATCTGTTCAGGATGCCTCCTGGACGCCTTCCTGGGGAGGTGTTCCGGGCACGTCCCACCGGGAGGAGGCCCCGGGGAAGACCCAGGACACGCTGGAGAGACTATGTCTCTCAGCTGGCCTGGGAACGCCTTGGGGTCCCCCCGGACGAGCTGGAGGAGGTGTGTGTGGATAGGGAAGTCTGGGCGTCTCTGCTTAGACTGCTGCCCCCGCGACCCGGCAACGGATAAAGCGGAAGAAAATGGATGGATGGATGGACTAAGCCCTTTTATTGCATTTACTTTATGTTGTGTTTCTGATGCAAGTCAATACAGTCCAATGATCTTTTTTTAACTTAAATGGTTCTATTCTTTTGAGAGCTTCTGTCTTTTCCTCTATCCCCCTTTGTTCCGCCTGTCCTTTGTTATTTCCTTCTAAGTTTGAGCAATCTTCGGATATTTTTGCAGCCTTTCTCTGCCTGAGTCCACACCGCTCACTATGCCCTGCTGTGTTTAGTGCAACAGACCAAATAGCCCCTGAGGAAATTTGCATTGCAGTTCTGTCCGCAATAAAAAATAAAAAAAAGTTTCAAAAAACTAACGAATCATTGAGGATGTGTCTCAGCTCTAGAAGAAATATCTACCTGTGTTTCAGTCCCAGAACCTCCCATAATCTTTGTGGAGAACGGGTGTGGTAAACCCTTCCCCTGGTGGTGTATTTTACTGATGCGATGCCTCCGCTGGCCTTGGGCACCACATCACACATAACTATGCAGCGCTCGAGGTGAGAGACAGAGGGAGAAAAACAGACACATCCAGTCACTGCTCCCCGGCTGATTGAACACTTCAAAGGCCCACATTCTACGGATCAGAAGCAAAATGTCAGCATTTTAACCAACTCCAGTTACAAATCCTCCACTCATCACTAGAGCTGTCTGCCTCTCCAAACAGCATCCTTCTTAAAGGCTATCTGGGGTCTCTCTCCATTTCCAAACAAGGCGACACAATAACAATCCTGTCTTCTCCTATATTTAATTTTCTCATTCTTGTGGCTGCAAGGTCATTGCAAGAAAATCGCTGCAGCTTTTGGCGAACTCTTCTTGAAAAGCGTACCCAGAGATGTTGGATTTCCACTGATGTTTGGCACTCATTACTTCTATCTTTGCTTTGGTCAGTCAATATTGAAATAGTTTGGGCCCATCAGATGTTTGTTTGATTTTGGTCTGCAGCCCGGCTGGCTGTGTAAATTGGAATGGCTCGCTGGCCTCATCTAATGTTTGAAATGGACAAGTTTTAGCTTGTTGAAAGAAACCAGACAAACAATATTTAAATAATGACTGATTGAGTTGCTTCTTTATGTTTCTGCTTCAGTTATTATCAGGCTGTAAGTGATTTGTACAATGTTAGTATTGATGTCCTAACGGTTCACTTTTCTAAATGTAAAAAGTTAATTATGTTTAAGGCTTATAAGGTTATTCTAATTATAAAAAGTGCAAGAAGCTAGTCCTGCTTAATTACCTGACATGTTTGGGAGGTAGACTTCCGCCTTCGTCAGTGGTGACACGCGATGGTGTGACGTGTCTCCGAAAGGCTGTTGTTACTGGATGTGGTCAGTGACGGATTGGGCAGATCTGTCCGACTGACCTCGGCACACCATCACATGTCTACCGCTAAAACATGTCAGGTAATTAAGCAGTACTCGCTCCTTTACACTCTTTTTATCACTCTTATTGAAAGAACCCTTTGAGGCTTAGTTTAGCTTTCTTATCAAGCTCCGTGTTGGAAGTAAAATCATTAAACTTACAAACTGCATGATTTTGGTCCCTAACAAGTATTTTACTCGGGTATCGCTCCTTACTTAGTGTCCGTAGTGAGTGCTGTAGGGGGCTCCACGAGTATCCCGCTACTGTCTTAACCTTGTTTCAGTTTAGACCCGTTAGAACTCTTAACTCTAACTCTAGCTTTTTCATGGCCAAATTTTGTAAATTATTTGAATTGGAGTTGCTCATGCTTGGTACAGATCTTCAACAGATAAACACTCAAACTATATTGACAAGAATATTTGATCCAAAAGCCTGAGCATTGGATTTCATGCCTGATGGATCTATGTTTTGGCAGGAAATCTCAACTGCAAAAATACAAGGTGTTTGGAGCTCATGTAAAGTAGAAAGACGGGATTATTGGCTGGACTCTGTGAGTATAGTTTTGTGGTAGAAGTGCTGTGCCTCCGGAATGTCTGAGAACTTGTAACTTTCTCACACAATTATCCACAAAGGGCATCTGACTGCTGTGTAATTGGATATTAGAGTTTTATTTGCTCCATTCTTTGGAAAACAAGAGGAAGGGTTTGTTTGATCATGAGCCTTGGTATGAGCCTTGATAAAGTGAAAAGTAGCTGATAGATTGAAACAAGTCTAGAAAGAAATACACACAAAAAATCACAGCGTAGGGGAAGAAAATCACAGCTTCGAGACCCCCTACAATAAATAGCCCTGGCGAGAACCCCGAATGGCAGTCCTTAGAGATTTGTCAAAAGTTGCATGGGATGAGTTATTTGTGCGTTATTTAGTGTATCAAAAGTATCATAATTGGTCTTTTTACATACATTTTGAATACATTTTTAAATAAATATTTGTATTTTTAGATTTCACGCTATATTTATTTATATTTATGGTCATTATTTTATCCCAATTTTTCTTGAGTTTTTAACAACAACTTACTTTTTAATTGTTTAGATTTTTATAACAATACATTTTAATCAATGTATTCTTGCATAGCCCTAAATCACAACAGCACTTTCCAAAACCGTTAAATTCGCCAACACAGATCAGAGAATCTTTCCAACAGGTTCCTACAGCTGTTTTCTTCAATGTTTGTGATTTTACTGTATATGCCTGTTTTTAGATGATTTTTGCTGCAAAACCAATTTCACCCAGTGGGACAATAAAGACAACTTGAACTTGAGAATCAAACCGTTCAAACACAAGAAATGCAATGAGAAAAAAACCCACATTGGTTCATAAGGAGCGAATGACCAATGCCCATAAATGTTGTTAAATGTCGCGTGTCCTGGATCATCAGCACTGACCTTGGACCCTCCTGCACGGGAGAGGAAAAACTCTAAAAACCCATAAATACGTTAATAGTGTTGTATTTTTGTTCTAATGGGGCACAGCATTAGATACACATTTTTCTTGTCACTCAATCATACAAAATCATTTAGAAATATATAATTTTCTATCAATATGAAAGTCTCCCAGTCAGCAGGTTCTGAAAGACACCCAGCCTGAGTGCTTCTCTGGCAAAACGCTACAGCCTTACTTTTAAAATAAGATGTTACCGGAGCATATTTTTGATTCATAGTGTAATGTGAGTAACAGATAGAGATGCAGCATGTGGTTGCTTTACTTTTTACACACCCAGCCTGTGTTGTTTATTTAGCGAGGCTCTCTACGGTACACCCCCCCCTTTGCTGATTATGCATAACCGGTTCCCAGCAGCACAACCAACAGCCACCATACATTGCCGCTAACCACTGAATATTAGCAGTTGTTCTCCGTGGATTGCCATGGTTGTATAAACATTTATCTCTCCCACTGGCTGTAGTCTGCGTGTCTTTGAACTGCGTGTCAGATAACTTGTTTGGACACACTTTACTCACAATGCACCATGCACAGAGGAAGGCTGCTGCTGCCGGCATGATTACTGTGTCAGAGCCAGCGAGATAGTCTGTGTGTGTGTGTGTGTGTGTGTGTGTGTGTGTGTGTGTGTAAAGTGGAGGCACTCCCTTTAATTCTGTAGTCCAGGGAGTTTTGCCTTTTCTCTGCTGTCTCCCTCCTCGTGTTTTTCTTGGCTTTGCATACTAACCAGAGCTAAACCTATATAATCCAACGGGACACTTAGTATATAAATCAATTTCGAATGCAGCCATATGAGGAAATAGAATTAGCCATGTCAACCACACCTCTTAAATCCTCACTCCCCGTATTTACAAAGTATATTTTAAGGAGAGTAACAAGCCGGAGCTATAGGAAGGCTTAGGGTTAGGCTTGTGGCAGAGAGAGGAGGATTAAAGAGAAATCGCGGTCTTCAAAGGCAAAGGCACTACTGGACCAAGTTGGGATTCTTCTCTCAAATGGTTTGGTGCTCAGGGGCCTTTGTGTAATGGTAAGTTATTACAAGAGGCATGGAGTCAAATATATGGAAATGAGGTAGCACCGTGTGGAGACATTTGCATATAGAACAGTGCTTTTTCTGGATGTAAGCACGTTAAGAACTTTATCAGTGACTTTTTTGTAAGGATATAAGAAAAGATGCAAGACTTTTACAGTTTACAGTACCCCTGAAAGACGAGGCTTAAAACCCGGGAGGGGACAGGGCCTTCTCTGTGGCTGGACCATAGCTATGCAACGCTCTGCCTCCCACATCCAAACAGCTCCCTCGTTGGGATGTTTTAAGTTTCGTTTTAAAGGTATATAGGAGGATTTTCCCAAATTTTAGGATAGAACCGCCCTCTCAGCTTTTTGAACAAAACTCTCTGACCTTATTTGACGTGGACGTATCACCAGAATGATTGACATGTGGGAGGGGCAATAGTCTTGATGATACACCCGGAAGTAGGAATGCTTATACCTTTAAGACCCACCGCGTGCGTTGTGTGGTCGTCTGTTTTATTAGTTTTAGTTATACTTCTCCCCACTTCCTTTCAAGCATCAGTGTGTAGGTTATTTTATGTCTTCCTTTTTGTGTTTTCTCGGAACAGTATTTGCTTGAAATAAATAATATATCATAAGTCATAAAATAAGACTAGTTTTACTTTTATTTTTAAATTGGATTACTGGTATTTTATTTGTTCATCTCACGTTTATTGTTTTTGCTTTGTACATAATGTTTTGCTTATTCTAATTTTTAAACAGAAAGTGCTGGCAAACCTGTATATTTTAATGTGTTACTTTTATCAACTACTATTTAAAATAAAAATGTGCAAATGAAGTGGATTAGATAACTGTTTTTTCATCTTTATGGGCTGAATCCCATCACGTTTATTCTTTTGATGGGCTTGAATAGAGAAAACATGCACATTTTCTGATTCAGACACAGACAATCTGACGGATGAATGCTTGTGAGAGTTGGCACCTTTTAATCTTTTCATGTTTTTCACATCGCTCTTTTGCGTAATGCATAAACGACAATTTTTTTGGCATTTTCTGTCCAATGAATAACGTACTGCTGGTTTCTGCAGCTGTGCGGATATCATCTCAAAATCATGTTGTTGTTTGTCAGGAAGAACATTTTGTAATGACATTTTTTTATGTCCTTTGTGTCGCTCCTTTTAGTGACCAAATGGAAAATGTGGCTGAAATGTATGAAGTGATTGAAAAATATAGAGACATTGACGAACAATGAAAGGTCATTTAAAAGCGATTGTCAGCTGAGAAAAAGGTAAATGGTTTTAAAGTGTTGGATAAACATTGTGGAACTGTATTCTTCTTCTCTCCTCCATAGAGCCATTACAGCGGCCCTCATTCATCACTATTAACCTGGGCGGCTATTAGCGAATCTTTAATTAGATGTTAGATTGTGGCTAATGATTCGCAACACACATTTAGCAGCCTCCAGTCGATGTTTATTGACTCAGGAAGCAATTTGAGCAGATCTGTGCCACATCGAAAAAGCTTTTTGTCAGCAAGTTTGCGCTGGTATTTGTCACTTTATACAGTGATTTTTGGTAATGCTGAATAATGGATTTTTTAACTGATTTGAAATTACCTATCATATGTAGCTGTTTGTTGCACAACATTTTTTGTTACGACAAATAACTACATAAAACTACAGGAAGTGGGCATGTACTATATCTTTCTTCATATATAGTTTCATGCTATTGTGAACTTGTGGATCTCTGCTTTAGCTGTATCTCAGTTAGAATCTTGTGTCTTCATGTTTGACAGCAAAAATAACACAATACTGCAGTTTCAGTCCAGGGTGAATACTTCAAACGACTTGGTCAGTTGGATTTGAGAAGCCTGGGGTCTTTCTCCAGTGTCTCAGAGCAGATACAAATCCGTGTTTCCGAAGTAACTTTCCTCCAAACACAGAGTGAGGAAACGGTAATGGTGCACTTTATTTATCCCTGTAGGGCAATTCCTCCTTTGCATTTGACTGATCCTGATGCCACTAGGGCGTCTGGTCACCGTACTACAGCGCACTGAGGCTACAGCAGGGGGAGAGAGACGACTCAGAGAAAACACCACTCAAATCAATGTATTTTAAGTTTAGAATGATCTCTTTAAAGTTCTCCAAGTTCTCCCACTTAAAAAAATGAGGGAGGCCTGATATTTTCATCATAGGTTTACCTCAACTAAAAAAAAATCTGAAATTCACACCAAGCTGCTTACTTATGGCAGATTCAGTCTTCCCAGCCTGGTGCGGGTCTACAATGTTGTTTCTGGTGTCCTTTGACAGCTCTTGGGTCTTGGCCACAATGGAGTTTGGAGTATGACTGTTCGAGGTTGTGGACAGCTGTCTTTTAGACTGATAATGTGTTCAAACAGGTTCCATTAATGCAGGAGGGGCCAGAGGAGCCTCTTAAAGAAGGAGTTACAGGTCTGTGAGAGCCACAAATCTTGCTTGTTTGTAGGTGACCAAATACTTATTTTCCACCATAATTTGCAAATAAAGTCTTTAAAAATCAAACGTGATTTTCTGGATTAATTTTCTCATTCTGTCTCTCATAGTTGAGGTAAACCTAAGTATTTTTTTGCCCCACTGTACATGTATAGAGACAAGACGGTGAAAGATCCCAATCCTAAAATGCCACGTGGTCCACTTTCTGAACTCTGAACATTGTAAAGCGCTTTGGGTGACCTTCGTCTGTAAAATGCGCTATATAAATAAACATTTCTTACTTACTTACCATTTTACATTAGAAGTGATGAAGAATGTTATGTTGGTCTCTGGATGTCACCACTCCAGCAGAAATTGCATTTGAGTGGCTGCATGTTATTTGCCACAAAAGAAGGGATAATGAAAAGGTTTTATCCCCTCTCTGCAAGAAAATAAAACTACATAACTACATATTCAGCAAGAAATGGCAAGACGAAAGCACCCATGGCTGTCAGACGGACGCAGCCCAATTCAGACCAAAAGAAATGTGAACGTGGAGAGCGCTGTGTGGTTTTCCTTCACCGTGGGAGAGAGAAGGGAAATAAAAACACAGCTCATCAGATCACCAACAGGGTCACTTTGAAATGCACAAAACACTCTCCAGACCAATGCGATGGAGTTGAAACGTAACAAGGCAAGAGGGAAGCGCAGAGGCTGTCCAAAACATAGTAAATATTCATGGCCTTGTAAAGCCTGTGTTCGCAAGCCAAACAGTTGATTACAGGCCGAGTCCATCATGTAAAATAACGCTAACCCTGGAATGCCCGCTGTGTCATGGAAGACCTCAAGCAACTTTCTGCAAAATGTAAAAATAGAATGAGATGCCATTGAAGTATAGTATGCACTTGCCTGTATGGTAAATAGACATACATGTACTGTATGTATGTACGTATGTATGTATGTACTGTATGTATGTACTTTCTTCCTCTGCACCGCACTAGCACTTTGGACGTTGTATTTACCTTTATTCTTGTGTAAATAATGTGTTTTAACTGTGCTCTGTCACTGTTATGTTCATTATCATCATCCTCGCCCTAATGGGAGTGTGTGATATTATGTCATAATTTTGGGAGGAGCCAACAGCACTGTGAGCCATAAAGTTGAACCTTGAGTATAGAAAAAAACTTTAAAGTGTAGGACAATGAAATCCAACCAGTCATGTAGCTAAAACCTGATTGATGATTTTTTTTCTTAATGTTTTTCATGTTGCATTAATCTTTTCTGTGTGTTATTTTGTATCATACTTGTACACATATATGTTCATGACAGTGCATTGTGGGCGGCACGGTGGCTGAGTGGATAGCACTCTCGCCTCTCAGCAAGAAGGTCCTGGGTTCGAATCCCGGTCGGACCAGGGCCTTTCTGAGTGGAGTTTGCATGTTCTCCCCGTGTCTGCGTAGGTTTCCTCCGGGTACTCCGGTTTCCCCTACCACTAAAAATATGTCCAATAGTTCGTGCGTGCGCTTCCTGTACTGGCCCCGCTCCCATCTCTGTGTGGAGTGAGAGACAATTGCCCAAAATTAACAATTGTAAACCGCTTTGAGACTCAGATCTGCAGTGAAAAGGCGGTATATAAATAAAGATTACTTACTTACTTACTTACATTGTCCCTATCAAATAAATACATGTATGTGTTGATATAATACAATCAGTCCAATGTATGTTTTTGTTTTTTTTTTTTTTTTCAAATAATGACAATACAAAACATGAAAAAGACTAGACGGAACATTACAATTAAAAGCAACAACAGACATACAGGTACAATACAAACTGATTGAAACGCATTATGTTGTTTTTTTATTTAGATCCCTGTTAGCTACTGAAATAAACAGTAGGTGTTCTTCTTGGGCTCTATGTACTCATCAATGTCACAGGAATGAATGTACAAACAACAAATATCCTTAAACAAAAATACACCGTAAACATATACACACACACACACACACACACACACAGTAACATTAATAGCAGCCGCAAAGATAAATAACAATCTCAATTTCTACATTACATTTGAAACATTTAACTCCAAAAAATGTAAACACAAAACAAATATACAAACAAATACAAAACAGTAATCTTTATTTGTTATAGGAAAACTCTCAATCTATCATTACAATCGAGTGTGGCGTTTGCATGCCGTGTGTGATTATTACTTGAACCCCAAAAAAACTGTACATACAAAATATTACAATAAGATGCAGGGAAGAGGATGTGTATGTTTTCTGGATTACTCACAGTTGTAGAAAACAAAAATGTTGGCTTCGGAATTTCCACAAAATGTCATCACACTTTTGCCACATGGCTGCACACGACGCCGATCAGAGCAACAGCACAGGCGTGGGCTTACCTTTGGCTCGTTCTGCAGACTCATTTACATATCCCATAATATTTGTGCCACGCTACCGTCGTAAATCATGCACTACACACCTCCAATAGTTGCCATTTTTTTGTGTTTTGATAATCCTCGCTCTTTGATTGTTTTTGTTCTAATATTGATGCTGTTTTTTGAACTCGCTGAGGTCACAGGTTCAGATGCGGATCCCAAGATGCTCCATTATTTCTTCTCTTTCTTTGTGTTTTCTTTGTTCATATCGCAGCTTTAGGAATGTGTGAATCCGACATATATCTGACAGTTTTGAAGAAACGCGACTCTGCATGCAGCTTCTTACTACTATATTTCTATTATTTAGTGATTCTTCAGGCCGCAAAGAATTAACAATCGCAGTGCGTCCATTAGCCATAGTGTGGACACATTTCTGCTTGATTTTTAGACTAACAGTGTAACAGCGCAAACAGAAAATATGTAATATTTGCATTGTTGAGGGTAGAAGCATGGCCGTGCATAGTAGACAGTTGTAGATCTTTGACCGCCAGCCACTTTGGATGACTGCTTATTAAGACTCACAGAACATTGTGTGCTATGACTATCGGAAATATGATTCTGAAAGACTGGACTCTCTACTTTCAGCAGCAAAAAGAAGTTTGTTTCCAGCTAGATGATGTAATTGCCAGTCGAAAAGAGGGGAGCGTGACAGAAATCACGAGTCTTAGACAAAAAGTTGAGAAAATGAGGTGTTTGTGAAAAGCAGAAAACACTATTGTAACACTATTTAGTTTAACTTGAGTGTCTCCTCAAACATGTTAGAAAACAGCAACAACAATTTATGAGAAAATGTTTTTGATGCAAAATAATATGTTTTATGGCACACACACCCACATCCACAAAGTGTTCAAATATTTCAAAAAGTACTCATCCAAAAAACGTCAACATTTACATATTGAAAGTAGAACCCATGAAAAACTATGCCAGAAAGAATGACCAGTATTCATTAATTAGGTGGTGCTTTACTTATGGTCAGGAAAACACTGTCTACCACCAAACCCTAAAAAAACGATTTATTTTCAATCAACTGATTAATCAGTCAATGGCAATGAAAGATGATATAGAAAATGTGTCTGTTTGTTCATGATGATTTTAATGTATGTACCTATACTTTCTAGACTTAAGGATGCACCTGTATATAAACCACCACCACCTACTCAGCCACCGTGGGCGGCACGGTGGCTGAGTGGATAGCACTCTCGCCTCTCAGCAAGAAGGTCCTGGGTTCGAATCCCGGTCGGACCAGGGCCTTTCTGAGTGGAGTTTGCCTGTTCTCCCCGTGTCTGCGTAGGTTTCCTCCGGGTACTCCGGTTTCCCCTACCACTAAAAATATGTTCAATAGATCTGGCATGTGCCTCCTGTACTGGCGACCCCGCTCCCATCTCTGTGTGGAGTGAGAGACAAATGCCCATAATTAACATTTGTAAACCGCTTTGAGACTCAGATCTGCAGTGAAAAGGCGGTATATAAATAAAAACTTACTTACTTACATTGAAAGAGAAAATCCGTCCACATATAAGCCGCACTTGAGTATAAGCCGCAGATGTTGTAATGTAGCAGATGGACCGCTGTTTTAACTGGTCACAACGTGAGTTTAATGACGGGGTGTTTAAGGCAAGGCAAGTTTATTTGTACAGCACAGTTCATACACAAGGCAACTCGTAGTGCTTAACAAAACAAGTTAGAAACAATACAGGGCATTAAAATAAATACATAACGTTAAAAAGGTGCTCATTCACCCTCATTGTCCTGTGTCCTGTAGCGTCGGACAATTGATGGAGTCATAATAATCCATGGAGTCAAAACAATCCAAGTCCATAAACTCTGCTCTGACAACTCCACCACAATAGCAACACACATATAAGCCGCATCGCTATAGAATCCGTGGGGTTAAAAAAAACTGGAGAAAGAAGTAGCGGGTTATAGTCTCAAAATTAACGTATTTTTTACATTTTTTTTACCTCTATATAACCAGGATAGTCCCACTTAGAATCGCTTATTAGGCGAGTATAATTTGACATTTGCATCCACAGTCAGCACTTTTGCCTTTTCGCACACAGCTCATCATGAATAACGTCACACACACAGCTCCAAACAAAAGCTGGTGGTGTGGACTCCCTCTCTCCCGCTCTTTCCCCCGTGTGGACCGTGCCGCCCTGTGTCAGAGTGATTTTGCAGCTGCAGAGGGAGGGTGTTCCTGCCTCTCCTGCCAGCGCCCTGGGTGGGGTTCACATGTCCATCTGCTCACGCCCCGAGGAGCAAAAAACTCATCGCTTCAAATATATCCCAGCGCACATGCTCAAAATAATTACCCCAGCAGGGATTCTGTCTTCCATCTCACTGAATGCCAGGGGTGTGCAAGGACACGGCAACAGCAGAGATACAGCACTTTATACATCGCTTTAAAGCAATAGTACAATCGACATCTTGATTTGAGTCATTTCCACCGGATTAAATGTGTTTGGCCGCATGCATTTACACTAGGTCAGTCTCTACACTGCAAAAAGTCATAAAGAATAAGTCCAAAATGACTTAAATTTGGCCAAATGTTTCTTAATTTGAGCACATTCTGACTGCTTTTAAAACAAGATTTAAGTAAGTAAGTAATCTTTATTTGCCAATGGGAAAGCAAAGTAAAAAATATACAAGAAAATATATCTCTTCAAATGAGAAAAAATGCAACAGTTTTCAAAATAAGACTTAAACGGCTATTATTATGATTTTTTTGTTGTGTACAAGGTTTTTTTTCTCCGCTTTCAATCATTTTTTGACTCGTTTGAAACCTAGAGGTGGATTATTGTGACAGTTCTGGCCATATGCAAGTAGTAGTACCTTAAGGGAGACCATCTTGCACCTTTCAGATACATTAGTACAGGGGTGCCCAAACCTTTTGCTTCCAAGGGCCAAAGTAAAAATTTGCCAGTGGGCCGCGGGCCAAATACACCAATATTATGCATGAAACACAAATAAATGTAGATTTGATCAAGTTCTTTTAAATGCATTAATTATTGTCTATCAGTGCAAATCACAGCTGAATGAATTAAATCAACACAGTCTTAGTGAAGTGGAGGCTCCTGGGAAATATGCAGGTTTGAGGAGACTACAGTACGGAAAGATTCCGGCCGGGTAATCAGGGTCCAGAGGAGGGAGATTTTCTGTCATGGCTTATTTAAAGGTTAAAATCATATAATAAAACCTCAAAAAGAGAACAGAAACATACATTTTGTGTGCACCATGTGCACTTGTATATTGTAAATAGTAACTGTAACTCTATTTTAAATTTAAATTTATTCCTTAGAAGTGTTTTTTATTCTTTTTTTTATTATCTCTGTTGCACTGAGCCAAAGCAATTTCCAAGTCTATTTTCATATATTTATTTTGAACAAAAGTTTTTAACTACATTTGAATCATATTACTTTATCTTAGCTTTTATCAAAAAGGGGAGACATCACTGATCAATAGATCTGGTTTTAGCACACTTTTAAACAATACATTTTAACATTAAGTAATGAATTTGGGAACATAATTGCTAACTGCATTTTCTAAACATGATCAGGTTTTAACTCTGTTTTAACATAGGACAAGTATTCTCAATTAGTAGTGAACTGAATATTAAACTAACAAAATCAGACTAGTTAACCATGATTTTTTCCTGGAGTTTTGTTTTGTTTTGCCTAAACACAGTACAACATTTATAAATAATCAAAACAAAGTAACTGTTAAAGAGTCCGAGTTTCCGCTCCTCCAAAGGGCTCTTGAACGCATCATAAAACTCTGCGTAAGTTCTGACATTCAATGATCGCGAGTGAGGACGGCGCTTACCGGCTTCTTTCATGGGGTTGTAGAAGGGCTTGTTTTGCACAGTATTTGTTGCTTCTACTTGCGTGGATCGTGCGCTGCGATCCCTGCTTGTCCTGCTTGAACTCACTCTGAAGTGTTTGTGTCCGTCCTTTTTAACACACCGGGTGGGTGCGGATTGCGCAGGTGAATAGTTCCACTCGCCATTTCCCTCCGGTGAGGAGGGGGAGTGGCAGTTCGCCAGCACAATCCTCTCAATTTGATAAAACATTAAATAGCTCCAAAAAATAATAATAGTAGGCTGAAAAAAAACATAAATGGGCCTTGCACCCAATTGTTTTGAAAGATGTGTTTGATTTTAAAAAACATTTTAGTGCAAGTTGATGTGAACCATGATTGAGGAGTGTATCTCGATACAACACTTAAGGACTGGACAGTCGTAATTCAGAGGGCGACTATGCGCCCGCGCAACCTCGGACATGTCACTGTTAATTCAGCGAGGCTGAGGGACGCAGATAGAAACATATAGCGGAGGTGGGCAATGTTTGGCGGGCCAACTGAAATGGTCTGGCGGGCCAACTTTGGCCCGCGGGCCCCACTTTGGGCACCCCTGCATTAGTATATACTGTATTATTGACCTTTTAATTGAGTGCTTTAGTTACTGATTTAAAACTGAGACACAGCTGAGAGGGCAATGATGTCTCTCAGCTGGACTGGGAACGCCTCAGGATTCCCCCGGAGGAGCTGGAGGAAGTGTGTAGATAAGGAAGTCTGGGCGTCTCTGCTCAGACTGCTTCTGCCGTGACCTGGCAACGGCTACAGCGGGATTATTGTTTATTTATTTAGTTATTTTAATCCAAGACAGTACATTTTAATCAATGTGTCGGCCAACAGCGTCAACATGAATATGCCGGAATTAGTACAATTGCATCCATTGATAACAGTTTCTCCTTCCATACAGTATGCATGTTCATGACTTGAAAAAGGAGTTGGATGAAGCAGACGTTGTTCCAATCCCCTCTCACACCTTCAACACAATGAACATTAGAAAAACTGCTACATTTCAGCACGACACATTACAGTATAGTTCTGCACAGTGCATACAGTGATAGTAATGGTAACTGTGAGAATCAGAAGTAGAATCAGACTTTTCCAAAAAACCTAAATAATGGAGTTCAAACCTGCATGCTTTATTGCTGAAACAATAAAAAGTCAAGTTGGATATCTTGTTTCATCTATTTTTCTCTTTCTCTCTTCTTAGGGGACTGTTCGCGAGTCATTACACAGAGACACATTACCGGGAGGATGGAAGCGCAGTCACGGCTGCTCACAACTTTACGGTACGGTGCCAGTTCCAGTGCTTTTGACATTTATGGGCAGCTTGACCTACAGTGGCGCCCGGGCAGTCAGCCTGTAAAAACCTAGCTCTCAAAATGGCCCACAGAGATACAACTTTTATTTATTTTTATTTTACTTTTACCCCTTTAACATTCACTCCTTGAAGAAAGCAATGTATTTTTTATTTTTATTTTTTAGGATTTTTTTAACACTAATAAAAAATCTTTTTTTTCTTGAACCCTTAGTTTTTTATTAATTCTAGGCCTTTACCAAATGGTTGAGATGCAGTTTGATTGTAAAAATGCCGAAAACCAAGTGAGATGCCCCAAAGAGGTATATTTCAGTCCAAGCTTCAAGGAAAAAATATTGACTCAACAATTGATCTAGCTGCTGCTGTCAGACTGTACAACAAACATTGCAGACTAAAGAATGCTGCCGACCTGACCACATAGCTCTTGCATCGGTGCAATATCTTGAAATAATGACAGAATGTGCAATATAGAACCACATGTGTCGCTGTGTCACTTCGTCACATACCTTCAGGCTGCTAACATTTACAGATGTATACACCCCGCTCCCATCTCTGTGTGGAGTGAGAGACAAATGCCCACAATTGTAAAGCGCTTCGTGACTCTGCTCTGTGAAAGGCGCTATATTAATAAAGATTACTTACTTACATACTACTATATATTACTTTCACTACAATACACAGTACTTTTTACTTGCTTTGTGTACTCATTGTGATAAAGATAGAGATTTTATACATATATATTATTACTTTTTATTTTAAACTAACACATTTAAATGTTAACGGACATACATTGGTTATACATTCTGATATACATTCTTAACACACGTGCACAGAGGTTTTCAGGCGTTTGTGTTTACATTTTCATGACAAAAAGTTTCAATGTGACAAAAATGATCCAGATAAACCCGGAAGTAACCATTAACATTATTATAACATTTTAGGGCACATTTGCAGAGGATCTGATCATGGATTTAGGTTAAGTTTATATTTGGGTCACTCACCGCTGATGCTGAGAATTCTTTGTTCAGTTTTCATGTAGTTCCAGAGAGTTCTAGTTAGTTAGCTAGCCTAGCTGTTAGCTGTTACCCGTCTAGCCACGTCACAGTGAAACCTTTGGGAACTATTTTATATGTATCATTTTAAATACAAAATGCCCATTACAGCTTTGAATATTAAGGGCTGTCTAATATTCGTTCAAATATCCATAATATATATATTCATTATTTGATTTATATACGAGCATGAGCATGATGATTGACAGCCCTTGGCATCACTTGATTGGTTAAAGTGGACGGCATTGTGGATTTTGAGCTATGGCTAAGAGAAGGGAAGGCGGAACTGACACCCGTAATATTATAACTCATAAAATTACTTATTTTATATCAACATTTAAGGCCGGAGGTCAATTTAATACAATTCTTTACATTTGTAATTCATTTAGAGTTCCATCACTTTAAAGGGTCAAATCAAGAATATGTTTATTGTTTTCATTATGTCAGATGTCAGGAACAAACTCACAAAACCTCAGTCAGACAAATACAAAAATAAAAGTGACAGATGCGTTTATGAGAGATCATGGCTATGCTCACATTTACAGAGCAGCCCTCCTCCTGTGGACTCTCCACCTGCAGGGGATCAGTGAGGGGCAGGTGCTCTGTGACTTGGGTGGCATCTCTGACTGCCACCCCCCCGACCCAGAAATGGATTAAGGGGTAGAAAATGGATGGATGGATGGAGATGCGTTTATGAGTTTCTAACTGTACAGGATCACATTATGGGAGGTAGAAATAGAAAAGAACCTTGTCACTGCAGCAAGGACAGATTTTTCAGACCAGGAGTTTTATATTTCTTTTTTTTTCACCAATAGCCACGGCTGCATACTGTCTGAGAGAATGTCCCCATACATTATCAAAGGCACTCGTGGCTAACCCTTTTGGACAGGACATGACATCTTGGAGCCGTTGTGAATGATAAGCGGAGGGGAGAAGCAGGTTTTTTTTCTTCTTCAAACATTGTGGATATTTGAGCGGTAATGTTATTTCTGACTGGCTGGAATCTCCCTGTTCCCAAAGCTCTTGTGACTGGCACCGAGAGCAGCTGACCTACTTGTTGATAAGCAGCAGAATAATCAGGATTTTGATATTAGAGAATCTCCTCATTTTAGCTCAAACGCACGTGAGCTGTTTGCAACACGTGACCCTCAAATGTCTCGTAAATGTTATTTCTGAAAACGGGATACTTTTTTTTTATTGTTTGCTCCTAATTGTCACACAAAATTCCAGCTCAGTAACATTATCTGAAAATACAATATTATAGATGTTTTTTTTTATGCGTTGAATATTGCTTTATTAGTACTGTTAGGGAAAATAAGCAATAATATTTTCATGGTATGCAATGAACCAATGAATCAAATATGTAACTATGAAAAAGTACAGGGCAATTACTGCATTTGGCCTGATGACCAGCCACACGATTCGGCCTGTCACGATAACACATTTTCCATGACGATTAATTGTCCCAGAAATATTGGCGATAAACGATAATATTGCAATACATTTTGAAATGGCCATTTTGAGGCTTTTTCCACTTAATAAAGGCCAAATGGCAAAAATAATTGCAAACAGACCATTTCAAAGACCAATACACTTTTATTTCTTAAAACATTTAACACTGTAAGACATTTAAACAAACTCAGTCTCAGTTACCCAAAAATACTACTAGACACAATGAATACATAGCAAGAATGAACTCAAGAAACAACTTAAGAAAGTGATGAAAACTTGTGTGTAGGTAATCTTTCCTTTTGGGCAAAAGTTACACACGTTTGCACAAATGGAACTTATCGAGGCCGTCAGACTTACCGACCTCATTATTGTTACTACGCAATAACTCAATATATCGTTTATCGTAACAGCTCTACACACGATTATCCTGTACATTAAGTCAATGTCTTGATTCTGTCCCGAGCTTTTCTTTTTGTGTGCCTGTGTTTGGATGCATTTGATTGGACAGAAAACAGGAAGTGGCTTCGGAAAAGGGAAACATGTTGTGATATAATTGTTACAGCTGTTTCTCACAATGTAGTGTTATTTTACTCCTATATACTCTGTATTGATAACTATACAGCAAAATAACCTCCTTCTTTCCTTGTGCTTCAAATGTGACCTTTTATGCGACTGGGCAGCTCCAGGTTTAGTCTATTGTGACATTTAACACAGTTTTAAGATGTGTTTTACTGTCTCTTTCTATGCTACAAAGGTCAATAGAAATGAGAGGGAAGGATAAGGGAGGAGTAACTGTTATCAAATCGTCTGTAGGGAAAGCTCTGAGTTCTGCGGTCTGTGATTGGTCGCTAGATTTTCTGGCCGTAGATAAAGAGAACAAATGCACTCCCTGTCCGTGTTCACAGATGTGAGAAGTATTTTGAAAGGATCACGCAGATTAAGCTAGCATGTATTCACCCCAGAAATACACTGTAATTATTAACATATCATCTACTTTAGCATAAGTTTACCCTTAGCTAACTAATGTAACATGTTCATCATAGGATGTGAATATGTGTCTGAAATAAATAGATACATAAATGGATAGAGGCATGAACGCAGCTTTAATTGAATAAATACTGAGTTTTTTTTTTTTATGTCTTGACAGAAAGATTCTTGTAAAACCAACTCCGACCCATAGACTGTAAATATTAACGGACGTAGTCACGTCTATCTCCGCCGTTCAAACAAATGGGCCAAAAAATGTGCTCTATGGAGCGATCCAAAATGGCCACGAGTGGTCCCGCCCAGAAGAAAAAACGCATCTGCGCATGCGTCAGCCGGCGCGAGCCCCATCCATTTAACGAGTGCCTTCAAAAATTCACAACAACTAAACTAGACTGGTCCAAAGAAATTCACCCCCCTCAGCATTGACACACATGTGGAACGGAGCTTTGGGCCAAGAGCCAACTTTTGGACCATCCTGTAAAGACGTTTTCGAGAGGTAAGGAGATGCTACTGTATATGTTAGCATTGGCTAATTCTTCTTCTGGGTCCACCCCCATCGGCCCGGGGTGGTATTGCAAGCATGTCAGCACACATCATTTTCCATTATACACACACACCACTTTCACATACTCAGTGCTTTGAAATGGATCCATCGCCTGAGAAAAAGCAAATTGATTATTATGTTTTTAAAGCTGGGGTACTTCACTTTTTTTACCCATATGGACTTCATAAACATGTTTTAAAGATGTGACATAGGCCAAACATATGTGCATGTGAAAAATAGTGATAGAACCACATTGTTTTTAGAGCGAGGAATTAGTTACATGGATTTAATTACAAATAATAACAATGATAATAATAATAATGCATTTTATTTCTGACGCACCTTACATATGCAAACACGTCTCAAGGTGCCACAGCAAGTCAGCACCTTGAGCAAATAGTTATATTTTTGTAAATCCCTTGACAACATTTAAGCTACACATGTTTTGAGCCACGTCACAGCACGAGATCTCACACAAACCTAATTCTGTCATTCTATTACACCAAAACACGGCTCAGAGTAAAGGATCCATCTTATTCGATTCCCACAGTTGCTTTCAATCCGTGGAAGCATCTCGTCCTGTCGCTCGTTTTATAATCCCCTTCTTAAACACCTGCGAGATCTCCAGGGTTCTGCTTTAATCAACCTCGTATTAATGTTGTCTGCTGAGTTTTTTTCAGATCTCTATTCCCCTCACAACTTTTAATATATGTAAGACAATCCCCTTGAGCGCAATTAACCCTGGTGCCTTTCATCTCTGCTGTTCTGTTTGGACCTCAAGGCGGCCCCAGAACTTCTAAATATTTTATTGTACAACCATTAAGGCACAGAACATATCATGATTAATGTCAGTTTTCCATTTGGGTGATTTAGGTCAGGTTAAATCCAGCACCCCGTGTTCCTGCCCTTTTTTTTCCATTTATCAGGTGTAAATGCTTGTTATTTCACTGCTGAGAGATTTGCAGTGGTCCTCAGCATCAAGTGAAGCTATTTTTAAAAAGCTCTTTGGATGTCCACGGGAAGATTTTGTCACACAGAGCCTGGATTAGATTTATAAACTTTTAAATTGTTAAATGTTAAGTCTTTTGAAGATTAAAAATGCAAGACACCAAAAAAGAGGACCTTTTTTGGCATCTAATGATAAAGGAGCAATACTGTACAAGTCTATAGTCACCATGCAGTGTTTTGTCTCCTCACTTTTGATCCAAATTCATTAGTTTTTATGACTGTAGTTTGTTTAATGGAGTATTTAGTTTGAACACTTTTTGTTGCATATTATATTGAAACTCAAACAATGACTCAGCGGCTCTGAAACTCATTCATTGCAACATTTTTAGTGCAACTATGACATCTTGTAGCTGGTCATTTTTTTTGTTTCGGGAATTGGCCAAACAACAACAACATTGAATTGTGATAACATAGAATAGATAGGGAATAATGTTCTATCACAGACATTTACCCTAAAGCAGGGATCTCAAATGAGGGGTATTTGTATTATGTGTTTATTATGTGTTTGTCTGTTTAGCTCCTGGATTGTCTTTTTAGATTTTTGACTTTGGGAATACTAATTACAAATAAGCTTTTGTGAGATGCTACTATTTCTTTACTGAGTGGGGATGTGAGTCCAGAACAAGTCAAATGCTGAATTGAACTTTTCTTTTTTTTTCTTTTTTTTTTACCTGTACAATACATATTTTTACATATCTCAATATAACAGACAAATACCTTGTACCTGGTTCGAAAATGCGTTGGATGAAGCAAATACTTAATTGATTCCAACCCCGATCACACATACTGTTTTAACAATATCATGCAGTAGAATTCTCAAATATACAATGATACATTACATACAGTAGACAGACAACACTAAACACACACACACACACACACACACACACACACACACACACAGGCTGAAACACTCTGTAATGTTCTGTATTTATCTGAACTGATTGAGTGATGTTTGTTTTGTAGAATAACTGCTACTACCACGGGGAGGTCCAGGGCCAGCCAGACTCCGACGTCACCCTCAGCGCCTGCTCCGGTCGTCTGCGGTGAGAGCGTTGCTATTCAAGAGGCCTCTCCACGCTGGCCTTTAAGTGCTGTGGCCGCCCCACTGTGGATGTTTACTCAAGTCATTCAGAGCAGCAGCCTGTCTGTCTTTAAGAGCCTGAGAAGTGGCGTCTGATAGTTAGTATGTGCCACAGGATGCCCACAGGAAAGCTGCTGAATGTCACGCCTCACTGGGCATGTGCACACAGGGCGCCACGGAATAGCTTTGCTCCTCTTGTGCCAGTAATTGTGTCGGAGATGGTGCTAATGACGGAAACATAAGAGACATCGGGACACGTGCTTCATTAACCAGTTCAACACATGTGGGACTGTCGACTGATTGATACTTATACTATAACAGATTATTTGTCACTGGTTGTAAGTAGATGTTATGTGATGTCATAAAAACTATGAAAAATGGAATGCTATTGGATTGGCAAGACACAAGACAACTCAAGTGATTAACAAAACAAGAAAAGAAACATCAAAATCATGAATAAATAATCACAGTATATTGAAAAGAGTGTAGATCCTTCAGTTGTATGCACTGTTTTAACCTGGATTTGAGCTTTGTCAGAGAAGAATCCTGTCTCACATTTTCAGGAAGACTGTTCCATACTTTAGCTGCATAAATCTGAAACGCTGCCTCCCCAAGTTCATTGCTTGAGGTTGATTTAAATAAATAAATAGTGCTGCAACGATTAATTGATGAATCCCAATGAAAAAATATTGTCGGAGGGAAGATCAGGAAAAATCTGTAATCGGAAGAGCTGGATATCTAAAATCTGGTATCATTTCAAAAACTCCAACTCCCCAGTTTGACTCAGAAGGCGCTAAATGACATCCTTTTTTCGTTTATTTTTTCCACATGCAGTTTTATCGTCATGAATGACATATTTTCACCATTCCCAAATAGTTTAAACTTAGTTCCTGCTGTTTGACTCACATGTACATACAGTATGTGCTTGAAGATAATACAGGAAATATAATCTTTTAGGATGATTTCCGGTGGCTTCAGCAGCTTTATATGGGTCAAATTGAGATTATATCAATAATTGAGATTATGTCGGATAGAGATTATGTCAATATTTGCATTTTAGAAAACAAATCGATGAATACATCGATTTACATGAATTTATATTGTGATTTGGTTCTATATGATGACAGGAGTACATTCATGTTGGAACAAGCTGAGATGGGAAACATGCAATTTATTCCTGGTGTTGTTCAGAATGATAATAAATCATGTGTCTCAACCCAGCGCCCTCCCTCTCAGACAGGAGGATATCAGCTCTTGTGCCGTGAGACATTGTTTCTAAGCTGCATTCTCTGGTGTGCACAGGGGTTTCATCTCACTTCAGAACAAGACATTTATCATAGAGCCAGCGCCGGACCACCACACGGACCACCACTTCATCTACAGAGGGGAAGAGCTCAGGCTGTCGGCAGGCTCCTGTGGTCACCTCTCCAATATGTCTGCCCCGTCGTCCCCGGAAACCATCACAAACACCGTCCAATCCTTCCGCACAAGGGTGAGATCTGTCTTCCAGCAGAGAGAACTTCCTTCAAACCTCACAATCATTCATCTCTTTGATCCATGTCCGTGTTTGTAATTGCTGGATTTAGTTTCGAGTGCACCCTCAAGAACATTATTACAAAAAATAAACGTCTTTTGATAAAAGATTAGCGACTTGGCAAGGATCCCGGCTTGGATATGGTCCTAAAGGTGTTGCCATTGGCTGGTTTTATGTATGTTCCGAGCCCAAATGGGAAGCCGGAAGCAGAAGGTTTGGCTGTAATTTGTATTGAACAGGTGCGGTATCCATCTGGCTCCCAGTACCTAACATTAACCAAACTCAATTTATGTCACGTAAGACGACTTATGGGCGTGCACTCTGTAATGGCCTTGCAGTTTTATGAGGCGAGACAAGGCTGGAGAGGGGGGGAGTACACTATAGGACTGGAGGAAGTTTTTAGTACGACTTCGGCATGTTCAGCTTTCAGACAGAATCATATTAGAGTAAGAGTGCGTGTGTTTTACTGGGCGCGGTTTGCAAATTTTAATAGACGTCAAAGAATCTCTCACGTCACCAGATGAGTCCAGATGCGGCAAAGCTTTTTATGCATTCAATGATTTTTTCACAATTCACTTATTGTTGCACATCCTGGTCATTGGCTCCAGACTCAGCAAAGCAACCTCTTCTGAGTTTATACAAACAATCTCTAAAGATTTTAGATAAAAAACCGAGGTCACATCATCATTGCAAAATTGTTGAGAAATATAAATTATTTACATTTGAGAGTGTTATCCAGTTTGGAAATATCTGTCTTATATATAAAATTTTCCAAAATTTGGCACCCCCACCACTAAATACATTTGTGAAAAGGTGTGAGGAGGTGAGAACCAGATCCACCAGAGCCACATCCAGGGGAGACTGTTATGTGAACTTTAGGTCCTCCTCATTTGGTCAGAACTGTTTCTCTGTCAAAGCAGCAGTGGCCTGGAACTCACTACCTCTGTCTGTGCGGGAGAGTAGCTCACTAGGACAGTTTAAACTCAGTCTAAAAAACTGGCTCAAAGAGAATCAAGTCTGTAGTCATTAGTCAGATGTAAATAATTGTGTGATGTATATTTTGTATGTATTGAATTGTGTCTGTGTGATTTAGACGTGTTGTATTTTATCTGTATTTTAATTAGGCCATTTATTCTTTCTATTTATCAATTCTTTGCACACTGTAAACCTGCTGTCACGTTGCCTCTGCCTCAGGGACTACGGATGAAAATTAGCTTGTAGCTATATCCGGTCTGAACAATACATTTATTGTGCAATGTCCCTGTCAAATAAACAAATAATAATAATAATAATTTTATGCTTCTTATTTATGCGTTTGTTTATTCATATGACAGGGAGAGTGTGCAATAATGAGGATAGGGCTGAACCATCCAAGTCCAATTTAACTGATCTGCGTTTGTGGATTGCAAGAGAAAAACTTTCTGACAGTAATGTTGGATAATCCTTTCTCTATGTACAAGGCAAGGTGAGTTTATGTGTGTAGCGCAGTTCATACAAATGGCAACTCAAAGTGCTTAAAAAACAATAAAATCATACAAGTCATAAAAATACAGAAATAAGCGCAGAAGAGTCAAGATATAATCCTTCAGTTGTGGCACAGCTAAAGTGTTTTGAACCTGGATTTGGTCACTGTCATAGTAGAAGCCTGTCTCACATATTCACAAACTTGGGGAAAAGGCTTTTGTATTTTCTGCTCCTTCTACATGGAACGTCTCGCAAAGGCTAGAAATTAACTGAATTTATTTCATTGAATGCTTTTAGGTCCAGACTGAGAGCACTTGAGACGTCCTCATTGACATGTAACTGTTTTAAAAATCTATAATTTTATGAAATTGTGTGTAACGGTTCTTATAATCATGGTTTGACATTGTGTTTACAAAGAGAAAGAAACAACATTGAATTGTGTACAATCCAAAAGGAAAGGGAGAAAGAAGAAAAGACAACAAATGTATAAAAAAATACTATCTTGTCAGATATAAGTTCATAGATGCCCAATTGTTCAAATATATGTCCTTCTTTAGACGCAAAATTGCAGTGATATAATTGTGTGTAATTTTTTGACTTAATTGTGGTCTTTCGTGGTTGAATAAAGGTAAAGCAAATCAAAAGAGGAAAATCTGAAATGCTGAAAAGTCTTCAATAGCCTTTTTTTATTTGTTTACTTTGATTTTGTTTCCCTTTCAGCACAAGCGGCACGCCCAGAAGTCCACCAAGTACGTGGAGCTGATCATCGTGGCCGACAACAGAGAGGTAACAGAAGTTGCACATCCACAAAGAGAGGTTTGTCAGAGTAAAGGAAGAGTCTGCATAAGCTGCAGGAACACAGCGTCTCCCAGGGGACGGCAGGGAATTAGGTCAGTGTGTGACCAGCAGTGTGGTCCAATGCCACAGACAGGAAGAGCTCGCAATGATTCTCCTAGCAGCTTCACATTCAGGAAACAGGAAACAGGCCAGAGAAGCAACGATGTAAGGGCTTTATGTCTGGGAGAGTTTGGGGAAAGTCTGCTGAGGTCATGGCGCTCTATGTCCGCGTGAACTACATTAATAATCAACAAATATTTATTGCTTGCAAAGAGGGCTGGAACGTTTAATTGAGTAAACAGAATAATTGCCTAGATTTGTTGGGTTAATTCTTGTAATGGGTTAAAAACTAGAGCCCACCAAGCGCACTGAGCTAATGCGCTGTATGTTGCTGTATTCATTTGTTTATTTTGGATGGGACAGTGTGTGTTCATGAACAGCAGGAGCTGTAAATACACCAGATTGTAGCTATGTAGCTAATTTGCATCTGTAGTCCCACAGTCACACTCACAAACACACACAACCCTCACCTAGTACCGGAGTACCTGGAGGAAACCTACGCAGACATGAGGAAAACATACAAACTCCACACAGAAAGGTCCTGGAGGTGGAATCGAACCCAGGACCCAGTGCTATCCACGGAGAGACCCAGTTGTATGTTACAGACATTGCTATTGTAATTTCATACAGAACATTATTTTTATAAAAATAAAAAATAAACTGGAAAACATCTAATTTAGTATTCATTTTAATTCATGTTTTGCAAATAGTAAAAACCTTAAGAAATTAGTCATTTAAACTAAGTTAATAATAGATAGCTGTAGCAGAAAACCCCCAAGACTGAGGCACACAGCCACGAGGGCAATGTGAACAGGTGGGCCTAACACATTCAGATTGACAGATAAATTAAGGACAAATAGCGACAGGTACCAGGCTAATTCTGCTGACTGACTTTTGTCGACTGTGATAAAAAGACATCATCATAAGTTTTGGACAACTGTGTGTGTGATTGAGCTGCAACAGAGAATCACCGTGAGTGACGTGACCTTTTGAATTTCCGGTGCGCATGGATGATCTCAAACCTCAGCTGCTAGAAACTCATCCAGACACAGTTTTTTTGCGCAGATTAGAAGTGGGCGTGGCTTGCGAGACTCATGCGGTAGATACTGTAGATAGATACATAGATACTTAATTGATCCCTGAAAGGAGAAATTCAGGTGTCCAGTAGCAGCACAAACCCAGCCATCCATACAAACAAAACAAATAAATACATAATTCTAAAAGTAGCTAACAATAGTAATAAAACGCAACAGCACTCACACCGATGTAAACTTGTAAACATGTGAACAAAACAGGCTCTTGACCAATCTGCGAGAAGACTTTAAAAACTGTTATAGATTCAGCCGGTGGGAAGTACCTGTGGTGAAAAAGGACTTCATTCAGCTTTACACCTGCCTAACACATTGAGAGCGGCACCTGTTAACCGCAGGAATACCTCTTTTTACCCTCTGTGGTGCTGCTGCTACCAAGTCCCCCCGCGACAGATGCCACATGTTCTGTCCTGCAGGGTCCCTTTGCCCAGAGCAGGTATCAAAAGCCAATAGTTAATCTGTATACATTAGGAAGAGAATGAATACAAGTAAATACATAAAAAGACAAGCAAAACGCCTAAAGATACAGTGGTTTATGCAAAAAAGTGAAAGGGAAATAAATGAATCGCTTTGAAAGGATTGAATGAAGCCTGGAAGTCTTTGTGATGAATCTCTGATGTGAAAAAGCAAGAATAATGCAGTCTCCACAAGACAAATGCACCTGGCTCACTATCTACTGCAGTCTGAGCGTTTGAATGATGGGCCACAGATATAAGTGAAAACACAGATGTTGCCAGATCCACGGTGCTCTTCCTATCTTTTATTATGGAGCAGATACATATAGAGACATTTTACCAGATGTGAACTCACCGCATTCTGCCTAAATGTCACTTTGATGTCTGAACAAGGTTGTACAGTATATAGTCAAATTCTGAAGCAACTTTACTAAACCTGCAAACATGGTTCAAATGCTTTTCTTTTGGAGTAGGCAAAAATATACTTTTTTTTAATCTGGGTTATTTAAAGCATGATTTATTGATGGTAATAATTAATATTTTTTCTATCATTATTTAAACTTGTGTCTTAAAGCTGGTGCCTTTAAATAGTATTAAAATCCATTCAGCTTCGTAGTTCCTCACTCTAGTTTAGTTCCATCAATAGTTTTGCCTCTGTCACAGCTTTAGATCAGCTTTTTCAGGCAGAAAAGTAAAAAAAAGAAAGGACCACCCTCACTGAGTCTAGTCAGAATAGTAAACTCACTGGGATCTTTGAATAATTTTTCAAAAGTTACAATGGTTGTTTCTGCCGAACAAATAACAAGAATGAGACAAAAGTTAGGTATCCCAGCTTTAAGTTTTTTACCTTACTCAAAGATTTTTGTTTCATTTAACCTTAAAATAATTTTAATTTTTGTGTAGTTTTTAATCATTACCCTAATTGATATTCTGCACTGTGACCTGATATTCAGTCTTTGACCTATGCACTTTTAACATTTTCAAAATCTTTTGTACTGTTTTTATTATATTTTAGCAACTTATTTATTATGTACCTGTGAGTGTGCGAATGAGAGCTTCTGGCACCACTGTCATTTCCTTCTGGGATCAATAAAGTTTATGTGATGTTATCTTTCTTTCGCTGTTTAGAATGCAAGTTACTTTTCTGTATATCAATTCTTCTGATAAATTGCGTTGGGGCCAAAGTGCTTTGTGTTTGGGTGAGCTCCCAGCAGGGTGCGAACAGAAGGTCAAACCCTTTTTTCTTCAGTTTAGATCCACGTTTGCCAGATATGCCAATAGAGTCACTCCCCGCGGCTCTGCAATTCCTCACTCTAACACCGGGAGATTTGTCCACATCCAGATGGTCTCAGCTTGACAGTCTCGCCCAAAGACACTTCTAAAATTCCCCCGCTGTAAACATTTCCATACAGCTACAATGAAGAAGCCATTTTGCGCTTGACTGATGTGTAATTGGGATAACCGTTTGCAATTTTTTTCTTCATTTTTTCAGTTTCAGAAGCAGGGGAAAGACGTGGAGAGAGTGAAGCAGCGGCTGGTGGAGATAGCGAATTATGTAGACAAGGTACAACATCCTCTTCCCATATCACAGCAGGGATAAATCACTTTTAAAATAGAAATATGGCTGCCAGGCAAGATGAATAGCCCCGGTGGTGTGATGGATTAATGTCCCACTAAAAACAGCTGCCTTTAGGCCCTTCACAAGCGGTCCCAGAGCTGTTTATGTGGGCGCGGAACCAGGTGCAAGAGGGGAACTGGGGTTTGGACGGGAGCATAGGTGATCGATGACAGAGAGGGAGGTGAAATATTATGCAACTATACATAGGATCATTAAGAGAAATAATTATACGTACATTTATATAGGTTCCACTCTAACCTTGATTGCCCCACAGTTGGAATTCAATTGAAGGAATCAAACAGTTACCAAACACGTACTGGTTATGCAATATGCAAATGTATAAAAAGCAATACAGGTTTTAATATTATTTTTATTTTCTCTAATTGAAAATAAATTGTGTCTTTAAAATACTAGTTGTTGTTTTTTTTTAACATACAACTTATTGGCTGTAAATATCTCTATCAAATATGGGGTACCTAACTTTGAACACTGCAAATATTTAAAACATGTCTCAAATTTGGCAAACATTTGTATTAATTTGAGCACATTTTCACTGCCTTAAAACAAGATTTGTCAATGGGACAAGCAAAATGTTTTAATTGTTTTAATCTCAAGAAACATTGGAATGAGAAAATAAAGCAACAGCTCTTAAAATAAGACTAAATGGTTTTGTTCAGAATGTTCTCAAATTCTCAAATTAAGATAAAACCACTCAATATATCGTACCTCACATTTGATCATTTTTACAGTGAACCCACAGACCTTTATTATGTTATAAAATCCATCTAACTGGATTGCTTGTTCCTGGCTCTAAGACACTTTGGTTCTATCCCTTATCAAATATTTAGATGAGCTTTCTCAGATGGAAAAGTAAAAAGGAGAAGACCACCCTCCCTCAGCCGATCTGCTCTTAGCCCAAAGTCTCATTTTGTGACTCACTGTGTTTTATCTTTCTTTAAGTATGCAAAAAGATGACATGGTTTATTATATAGTTAAGTCAGTATGTTGTGGGCGTATTTATCCACATTATCCCTGTTGAAACACAAATGTATTATTATAAAAGTTAGATACCTCAGCTTTAACATACGTCATTGATGATTGAGTCTTTTAATTAGAACATATAAACAGTACCGCACATGCCGTATGTATGTTAAAGGAAAGCAATAAAACAATAAAGAAAAATAAAACTAGATTTTTGTCCAATTCCTATTTCCTTTTTTTGTTAATTTTCCTCAAGGTTAGCAAACAGTATCATCCAAATATCACACCTGATTTGAGAGACATACCATGCACCCTATTTAAGGTTCCCTGTGATTGTTTGTGTCCTAGTTCTACCGGGCCCTGAACATCCGCGTGGCTCTGGTGGGTCTGGAGGTGTGGAGCGACGCTGACAAATGTCCCATCACCCAGGACCCCTTCACCACGCTGCACGAGTTCCTAGACTGGAGGAAAGTCAAGCTGCTGCCACAGAAACCTCACGACAACGCTCAGCTCATCAGGTGGGTGGTGGGAGACCGTGGGACATGGGCGCCTATATTGTCAAGCTCTGTGCAGAAAGGATATTTTTGCTTTCAAGCTGCAGCATTGCATCAATAACGGTATCCCTGTTTGTCCTCGTTTTACTCTTATTAGATTTCAAAATAGTAAACCAAATGTTATGCATTGTATTTGTAGCAATATGTAAGATGTTCATGTCAAGTCCTAGTCTGTCAAAAGGCCTTAATAAACCATGCTCTTTTCCAATACTTCTTTAACTTATTTGAATTTCTAAATTATTTTTACAGTCCATAAATATTGTTATAGATTTCATTTCGATGTCCCGCCCTTCACCGTTTTACCAATCAGAAAGTCTGTGACCTTTTTTTGGTCGCAGAACTAAAAAGTTCTTGTTATGATTCTCAAATGATTCACGACAAAACAAAAAAATAAACAAGGATTTATATTGGGGGCTTTGTGAAAAGAAAAGATATTTTGTGATTTGTTGTTGACAAAACCCTTGTCTATCAACCTGAGTCAGAGAGAGTGGGGGAGGTTGCAGTACCACTTTTGACCAGATTTTTAGATACTGTTCCTTTAAACTTAGCATTTATGACTTTTACAATAGAGTTTGTATTCATTCATAAACACTGTATTACATCAGTGAAATATATGTCAGCAGCAGCTAAAGCGGGTGTACCTGACTTACAAACCGCAACAAATGTAACTCTTACTCTAAAAAAATCTATCTATGCTCTCAAAACAGTTCTATCACTAGTTTGCACATGCATATATTTTTTGTCACATCTTTAGATCAGCTTTATACATACATAAGCTATATATTATTAATGCTTTATACATATGCAGGTTCATACATATATAAGTTATACATACGATATAAGAAACATAGCAGCTACTACCTAATTGTATATTATGAGTGCTCTTTCTACTGTCCTGTTTGTAGATAGATTGATAAAGTAGATGGATAGACAACTTTATTTGCAGACTCAAGGTCCCGATCGACACAGACACAGACAAGAAAAAAATTAAAATTAATGAAAAATAAACAACAGACAATAAAAACATGTAAACTTTCAAGAGGCAGTCACACCAATGTTTCCAAAGCAGCGATGTGTAAATTACTGCGCTGCATACAACACTGGACAATAGAATAATCACAGCATTTTATGTACACTGCATCTCTGAAATTTCCCCACTGTGGGATGAATAAATGTTCTCTTATCTTTTTCAGACAGAAAAGTGAAAAAGAGAGGACCACGTCAAACAATCAGCTCTCAGTCCAAAACGTAAAAAACTTTTACAGGGCTCAAAGGGTATTAGATGAAGTCAGTATGTTGTGGTCTTATTTAGTTTACTTTAACAATAGTATTTCTGTATCTATAATATCCATAGGTTAAGCACCCCAGCTTTACAAATACAATAAAAAATAATTGAGAACAAATATGTTTTTTCTTATTACAAATTAAAACCTCAAAGTAGAAAGGAGCATCCATTTTAAAAGCAACAAGGCCTATAAACATACGGCTCTAGTACACGGGGCACCTGAGAATACTGCTGTGAAATATCTGTATCAGGAAATGCATTTGCAGCACATAACTTTGGAAAGTGCAAGTGCTCAGTGTTTATACATTGTGTTGCAGAGGGCAAAAGGACAGGCCCCGGAGCTTTGTCCCTATTGCTACAGCCCCATACTGTCAGTCCTATTCACTTCCACTGCACTTACACTAACACTGGGAATAATACAGTGGATTTAGATTGAAACACTGTGGATAGGGACGTCTCTGTTTAGACTGCTGCCTCCGTGCCCCCGGAACGGATAAAGCAGAAGAAAATGAATGAATGGATGAATGGATTTATGTCAATAGTCAGTTTTATTTGAATAGCATTTTTACAACAACACCAGCTGCCCAAAGTGCTTCACAGGCACAAGAGATTAAAAGCAAACAGCATAAAATACATACAAATCCATGTAAAAAGTAAAACTCAGTTGGTGTTAAAAGCCAAACTACTCCACAGTTTGAACTAATCCATCTTAACTTTGAATTGAAATTATACTTGCTTCTTGAAAATGCTCATGTCATATGCTCATGTTAGAGATTTTATTTTATATTAGTATTATTAATTTAGTATTATTTTAGCTGTTACAGTATGTACAGATGTAAACATACGACTGCTAACACGTACAAATGTAAACATACAACTGCTAACATGTACAAATGTAAACATACTACTGCTAACACGTACAGATGTAAACATACGACTGCTAAAATGTACAAATGTAAACATACAACTGCTAACATGTACAAATGTAAACATACTACTGCTAACACGTACAGGTGTAAACATACGACTGCTAAAATGTACAAATGTAAACATACAACTGCTAACATGTACAAATGTAAACATACTACTGCTAACATGTACAGATGTAAACATACGACTGCTAACACGTACAGATGTAAACACACTACTGCTAACACGTACAGATCATAGACTGTATATATTAACGGACATAGTCACGCCTATCTCCGCCGTTCTAACTAATGGGCCAAAAATTGGGCTTTCATGGAGTGATTCAAAATGGCCGCGGGGGCTGGAAAATGTGAAAAAACGCATCTGCGCATGCGTCAGTCGGCACAAGCTCCATACAATACAATACAATACAATTTATTCTTGTATAGCCATTCATTTGATTATTATTATGTTCAAGATCGAGATTTTATTATGGTTCTTTTGAGATTTTATTTTATTTGAAATAGTATAGCTATTGTTATCTTTTACTGTGTGCTGCTCTTTCCTACTGTTTTTTAACCGGTGATGCAACACTGAAAATTCCCCACTGTGTGACAAACAATGTATCTCTTCATCTAAATCTCTGAAACTGAAATATTACCTCAATTATTTTTTGTTTTATCTGAACTCAATTCTACTTAAGAAATAGTTTTAAAAGTGTTCATTTGAGGAGACTGCATGATTAATGGAACTGTTATTGAAAACCCTGGTGTCAAATTTCACAGCTTTTGGATCTGTCATATTCCGAGACTTAGGGGAGATGGGGGTAATCGCAATTTCACAGTATTTAAACACGCTTACTGTGGATTTCAAACATTTTCTTTCTTCAGTATCCCAAATGGGCAGCAGTGGCTCAGTATATGTAGAGTATTGTGATTTCTGATGTGTGTGTGTGTGAATGGGTGATTTTTTTCTTTGATGTGAAGCTGTTTGATAAAAGAGCTGTATACTGTATATGTGAGATTTTTTCTGAATAAAAAGTTGTTGTTCATGACCTTTTCCCTTTGTGCAGCGGGGTCTATTTTCAGGGCACCACCATCGGCATGGCCCCCATCATGAGCATGTGCACCGTGGAGCAGTCTGGAGGCATCGTGATGGTGAGTTTACGGCCAAAAACCAGCCAAAAATTGCTCAATATTGGCAAAAATGTATCTTAATTTGAGCACATTTTTACTGAGATTTGCCAATGAGACGAAGTAATGTTATCTTGTTTCAAAAAGATCCAAGAAATGTCTCCTTGGAATGAGAAAATAAAGCAGCAATTTTTGAATGAAGACTAAATGGTTTTGTCCCATTGGTAAATATTGACACAGTGAAAATGTACTGCACATTAAGATTTAAAAAACACTTGATTCTAGCAATATTACTTCCTATTTTATCTTGTTTTTTCCAGTTTCCCACTTGGTTCACTCTGTTATTCTATCAATGAAACATGCTCTTGTACCTCTTCTGGCAGCATCAGGTGTTCGCTGTGCGGTGGAAGCGATTGGTCAACAACACATGAAATCCATACATATATAGGATCAGGATTTTAGCATCGACCAGACACAAGCTAAAAAAAAATTAAAACTAAACCGTTTATAGCCCCACTGTGGAACATTACAAGCGAAGCAGTATTACCATGGTTACAATCCAGATAGATTCTTGCTCCTGACGATTGATTCATGTTGTCTCGTGTTTTTGTCATGTTATTGTATTTTAATGGCTTTTTTAACATCACGGCCAGATGAATAATAGCGTCCTTGGCTTATTCAGGCTTTTTTTATCATGTGTTTTATTAAATTGCATTGTCCGCTTTTAAATAAACTAAACTGAAACTGAATATAGTAACGGGTAATGACGAGCCATGCAAACTTTTTTATGATATACTGCCACATAAAAAGGAAGAGGTTAGCTATAGGTGTTATTACATGCGCTCAACTCCACGTCAGAAAAATACATGGAAAAAGACAATATCTACTCTATTTCAGATGCCCTTGGAAAGTCATTCAATTTCACGCAGCCGCTCTCATTTCCTTTACATAAGAGAGGTCATTCCAAGGATACAAGCTTTTTTTTTACAATTGCGATTTCTTTTTGAATTACATTACGAGCTTGCATGACCCTGACATGTCGAACGATCGCGTGAGGAAGTAAACTTATCCCCGCCACCGTCACCAAAGCAGACACGACCCTTTATAAGCCTCCACAACTGGACTCTATAGGGATGTGCATTTCCCATTAGTGGATGTTGTAGATATTTTGTTTTGCTGGGTCTGGCAGTTTCAAAGCATCTCCAGATGTTTCTTTTCCCCATTACTTACAGATGGCAGATGGTTTGGGCAGAGATTAGAAGAGCGGTGCAAACCAGTTAGGAGGAGGGCAGCCATTTTTCATTTCGCTCTCTCACCAGACACCAAGACCTTTTATTTGCTCCAAATGCACTTTTCATTTTCACAGCTTGCACCAGTGTAATGTGTTTTTGGTCATAGCCAAAAGTCATGTGGGTGCTATTCTGCCAATTGTAAAGCTGACAATATCTTAGTTTTATCTCAAAAATGAGGTTTTCTCCCCACAAAAATTGATATCCGGGAGGAACCATCAAAGCATAGCCGGGTTACAAGCCCCGCAATCCCCAAAGTTACAGGTCGTGGTTTTAACAAAGCAATGTTGATGGCTTTGGTAAGGATTGATTTTGTTGCACAGACTCTGATATTAGTTATTTTGTTCGGGAGCGTTGGTCTGTGAATCTGGGAAGCAGGACCATGAGGAGGAAGTCGGCCCTATCCCGCCTGAATACAAATGTGATGTGATCTGGGAAAACCCCATCACATGGTAAAATTTGACAAACTTCACATTCTGATACCATCCTAAAGCTGCTTTCAATCTCTTTTCAAATCTGTTTTCCTTTTTTTCATAGCATGTCTATAACAAATGTTATCATTATCTGAAGTCATCTTGTTAACATGGTTTTATGAAACAGAATTCTGAGAAAAACATGTTTAAAGATAGACATTCTAAATAGAATAACCACAATCAAATATACAGTAACATGTTGCATTTGATTTACTCTGTTTTGGCACACACTTATTTTAGTCACTGTGTTGTAAAAGATAAAACAAAATGTCACTTTGGCACCAAGCAAACACACAACACTCATTAATTAGATGAAAATCAAGAATGTATTTATTCATTCAACATTCAATGAATTGAATTTGTTTTACGTAACTTTTCCTCTTCTTTTTTGTGTGTCTTTCTCTTTATAAGGTACTGCACATTACACATGTATTAGACAATTCCAGTATTATCATTTTGCAGTATGTTATCAAATCACGCAGTCTAAATATCCACGCACCACCAACATGCATTTTTAATGCAAAAGGAAATTAAGTACCCGAGCTTTAATTTTGGGTGCGCAAAGGTAGAAGACACGGGGGAGACCTGGACTTGCAACAAGCTGGGGCTTGTCCTGAACGCGTGTCCATGGTTCTGTCCGCGTGTCTATGGTTCGTGTGTCTATGGTCCTGTCCGCGGGTCTATGGTCCTGTCCGTGTGTGTCTATGGTTCTGTCCGCGTGTGTCTATGGTCCTGTCTATGGTTCTGTCCGCGTGTGTCTATGGTTCTGTCCGTGTGTGTCTATGGTTCTGTCCGCGTGTGTCTATGGTTCTGTCCACGTGGGTCTATGGTTCTGTCCGCGTGTGTCTATGGTTCTGTCCGCGTGTGTCTATGGTTCTGTCCGCATGTGTCTATGGTTCTGTCCGCGTGTGTCTATGGTTCTGTCCACGTGTGTCTATGGTTCTGTCCGCATGTGTCTATGGTTCTGTCCACGTGGGTCTATGGTTCTGTCCACGTGGGTCTATGGTTCTGTCCGTGTGTGTCTATGGTTCTGTCCGCATGTGTCTATGGTTCTGTCCACGTGGGTCTATGGTTCTGTCCGTGTGTGTCTATGGTTCTGTCCGCATGTGTCTATGGTTCTGTCCACGTGGGTTTATGGTTCTGTCCGCGTGTGTCTATGGTTCTGTCCACGTGGGTCTATGGTTCTGTCTGCGTGTCTATGGTCCGCGCTCGGAGCCACGTTACGGCAGTGCGTTCGCTGAGCTGTTGCCAAAGCGGCTGCAGCTGCTCCCGGGGCCAGAGCGGAGGATGTAACGTTAACATTCCGTTTATCAAAACATATCACAATTTTTAATTTATAAAACTAGTGAATTTCACCTAGATACTTTCAGAAATTAAAGACAAGATGTTATATCATAATTATTTAATGAAAACACAATTTTGCCACATAAATGACAATCAACCTTTTTTTACTATTTACTCGAAACGTGCCAGCGCGACATTCAACAGGTTTTCCCAGATCGCATCACAAATATTGTGGGGATCCTGCCTTGTTATCCGACACTCAACTTTGACCTGTCCCTTCGCAGTGTTGACAGAAAGTTTGGGATTCTTCCTGCAGCGTAGGAAGAGCATTTGTGGGCAGTTTCTTCTATGACATAGTGAATGTATTTTTTGTCTGTAAGATATACTGTAAGTTATGACCTCGAACGCATTGAACAGATAACTGAGTCAATATGCAACATAATATGTGTTTTATTCATTGTACATAATATATCTTGCACAAAAGAGACGTTTTTCTTTCTTTTCTTTTCAAAACTTTATTTATAGACATTTTCAGTTATGAACACAGAACTTATCAATAGATAATTGTCAGAATACGAAAACAATTAAATGACAAAAAATAAAACAAAAACAAAAATTACATACTTGACATATGGGGTATACAAAGTCAGAGCAATTATTGTTCACTTTAACATCTTTATAGAGTAAGTCCGTGGGTTGGGGGGGGCAAGAAAATAGACTGTATTTTAACCTTTTTAACATGTTTGCACACGTCTTTTGGCACACCCTGAGTGATTCTGTCTATGCCAAAAGTGACATGTACAATTCTCCATTGTGAGATCAATAAAGTTTATCTTATCTTAAAAGCTTTAAACACCTTTAAAAACATACATATTTTTGTTTCATCACCAGAAAGTTCTATAAAGTATAATGGTAATCCACAACGACATCCTATCTCCATCTTATTAGAAAATATCTTATTTCTCTCATTGTAAAGCCCTTTGTGTGGCCTTGGCCTGTGAAAGGCGCTATTTAACTAAGGATAACTTACTGTTGCACATAAGACAGAGCCCAGAGAGTCACTATCTGATGCTGTGAGAGCTGAGAGGCTGATAATCCTCTCCTTTTCACTTGTCTGTCGGTAAAAGCTGAAGCGGAAACAAAAATACCGTACATGCATGAGAAATCCAACTTTTGAGAACCAGGAGCGAGTTTTATAGATTTCATTGCAAAGTTAAAGGTATATAAGAAGATTTTCCGGAATTTTAGGTAAGAACCGTCCTCTCCAGAAGGAATGCCTACTAAAACACGAGCCCTTCTCCTCGTGCACGCTCTGTTTACAAGTCACTGTCAGCATCCAAAAAGTGTTTCACTTTTTCCCACTATGTCAGACAATATAGAGACATCAATACCTTTTACTGTAAGTGATTTGAAATGGCTTTCTCCAAATAGAATGCCATCAGAACGATTGACAATTAGGAGGACCAATAGTTTTTTATGATCCACTCGGAAAAAGAAAATCCTCTCATATACCCTTAAGATTGTTGTGGATTGAAAGTTAGGTACCACAGCTATAACCCTTATGCTGTCTTTGTATCAAAATGACCCAACACAGTGATTTAAAGTTGAAGAAAAATACCTTAAATTAGGATATAAAAGGGCTTGATACAGGGTTGGTCAAGGTAGGAGAAAATCATTAAAAAAAAAATTCACTTTGGTGTGTCAATTTGACACAAGGATAGCACAATGTTTTAATATGTGTCCACCCATAAGGAAAGACATGTGTGTAAAAAAATTCTACCGTATGCTACAAACGACAAAATGCAAGATGAAATCTACTCTGAAGGGAGCAAACTAAATAGAAACAATACCAGAACAGCTGTATAGATTATTGGGGTAACTGTACCGTCCGTTTGACAGGACCACTCGGACAACCCCCTCGGTGCTGCCGTCACGCTGGCCCACGAGCTGGGACACAACTTCGGGATGAACCACGACACTCCGGAGCGCGGCTGTGGCTGTCGTATGACCGTGGACCGAGGAGGCTGCATCATGACCCCCTCCACAGGGTGAGATTAACAAAAGTTTTTTTCCATTCACTGCCATAATATCCAAAAAGGGAATTAGCTCTCGGAGAAATAGAGGAAGTGTGCGTCCCCCTCCGACCTGGCAACGGATAAAGCGGAAGATGGATGGATGGGAATGGAGGCATTGAGTTTAGATTATTTATTTAATGACTATTTTAAAACCAGTTAGAATGACCCACTCTGATGTATTTGCTTGATAATCTGTGTAATGCATTCTATGTCTTGGATTCTGACCCACAAGCTGTACGGGGCGACAGTGGCTCAGTTGGTAGAGCATTGGCCTTTGGGCCTGAAGGTCGTGGGTTCAAGCCCACCGTAAGACCTACTTCACGACCCCCACTCCTTGGGCAAGACACTTAACCCCACTTTGCCTGAAGCCCCCGCTGAAAGATCTCAGCTCTTGTGGACTCACCACCTGCAGGAGGATCAGTGAGGGGCTGGTGCTATGTGTACTGGGTGCAGCTCTGACTGCCACCCCCCAACCCAGAAATGGATTAAGGGGAAGAAAATGGATGGATGGATGGATGATTTTTTTTTAATGCAAGATTGTCCCACTACATCACTGTTGGTAGGGCTGGGCGATATAAACGGTATAAGCGGTATGCGATATAAATTTGGCCCACGGTAGAGATTTTTGTTATACACCTGTAACGCCGAGATACACTGTCTTGAAGAGATGCACTGCCTCAGCTGTTTATGATGTAATGCAAACCTGCGCATGCGCGTCTCACGGCAACCGAAGCATACCAAGATGGCAGACCGTGAATTGCTTTAAAAGTTGAAATACGAACGAATTAAGACACGAATGTCACTTTTAATGCAATTTGAGGCGAGATGTTGATGGTTCCGTTTTGTCACATGTGGGTTTTAAGAGTCAAAGTTTTGTGCAAAGTTTAGTTTAAGCAGTCAACTGCGCCTGTGAAACCACAAAGCTAATGTTTTCATAGCAGTCCGCGGCTGCTGACGTAGGCTGATGACGCGTCCTGTGGCCACTCTACACTGGTCTGTCGGGTTGATAATGGAAAATGGGGAAAAAACTCAATCTAATTAAATATTTTGTTTGAACACACTATTGTTAATCATATTAAATACAGTACGATACATGCATTGAATGAAATTTATTATTTCCATTATCAACCCGACAGACCAGTGTAAGAGTTTAGAGTGGCCACAGGACGCGTCATCAGCCTACGTCAGCAGCCGCGGACTGCTATGAAAACATTAGCTTTGTGGTTTCACAGGCGCAGTTAACTTTGCACAAAACTTTGACTCTTAAAACCCACATGTGACAAAACGGAACCATCAACATCTCGCCTCAAATTGCATTAAAAGTGACATTCGTGTCTTAATTCGTTCGTATTTCAACTTTTAAAGCAATTCACGGTCCGCCATCTTGGTATGCTTCGGTTGCCGTGAGACGCGCATGCGCAGGTTTGCATTACATCATAAACAGCTGAGGCAGTGCATCTCTTCAAGACAGTGTATCTCAGCGTTACACCGGCATATTGCGATAGGTCATTATGTCATCAAATTGCGCAGGCTCTGACGCCAGCAGAAAGGACCAAAACAAACCGGCATTCAGCAGCATTAGCCTAGCACTATTAGCCTAGCAGACACCACTGGAAACAACGAACAACAGCACGGCATTAACACCGTGTTTCTGTCTATGTATTGTTGTCACAGCGGCCCCAGCAGAGGTAAATACACACACAGTTTAAGCGTCTACCTTTTGGCCAATCAGTGTCAAAGGGGCGTAGGCTCGAAGCGCCAGCGTGAGCCAAAATAGATCCATGCGTGTGCCGTGTCCACAGCATCACAGCAGAAGTTTGTGAAAGTTAGCGTCAGATTCGGACCTCCGCGGTCAATATCTAACGAAAGCTACTTTGTTAAACAAAATTTATTGTGCCAAAATGATCATTTACATCAATTGTTCAAATCCAATGCGCTGTTTTAATGAACATAAATCCATTGAATCATCCAGTTCACTGCAAGCGCAGAGAAAAGCGCTTAGGGAGCGTCAACAAATGGCAAGACCAGCTTTGTAAACGAACAATAGCTTTTACTGAAGTCATGTACAGTACCTGCACAAAACTCTCAGACACTATAAATAATGACCATGTCTAACTCCTACAGACTTTGATTTCAACATTTGTGAGTTTTTTATATTCTAAATGAATGCACATGTTTTTCTTTTTAAAAATTGCTTTTACAGTTAACGGTATTTACTGTAACATACATAACTAATGTATGTTACAACATTTGTCTCTTTATTCGTCTCACTGAATAACTAAAAAAAAATATACATTAGATTCTAATATATAAATAAGTAACAATCTTGACTATTTTATGCAAGAACCTGCTAGACCTATATTGAAATTCACACCAAATTATACCGCAATATATACCGTCTACCGTCTGTGTCCCAAATTATACCGCAATATGAATTTTAGGCCATATCGCCCACCCCTAACTGTTGGTAATTAGTATAATCCTACTTTGATTCAGGGCCAATGTAATCTCATTTCATTTCCAAGATACTGCTGAGTTGAAACTAATTTCTTACGTTTGTGGGGAATCTTTTTTTTTATCTTCTGAATTTTTTATTGTAGATCACAGTTTAGAGGTATAATATATAGGTTTTTTTTTCTCCTTTGGTTCATAAACATTTATTTTGGAGATTTCTCCTTGTGGACTTGTGCTGAAAACTCTTTATCCACTGCTCAACTGAGACAAGTGAAAAACAGAAAAACCTAGAAAATGTCTTCACAATTCTACAACTCCATACTTGTTTAGTATTATACAGTTTCAATTAAATTCTAGCTATTCTACCCAGCATCACATACTTCAGATACAGTGAGGTTGCTTGCACATATTTGTGACATTTTAGTAAAGAGATTGATTGTTGGTTTTGCTGCACTAAAGTGGTTTCCTATTGTATATACCGGTTTCAAAAGTTATTTCCACCTTGTACAGTATATGCCTCCCAATATTCTTAAAGCATCCTCATATTTTGAGTGATGTGCAGGTATATTCTTGTGTTGACTTTCTAGATAATCAAAGATGGCGCTTCCATAGACTGTTTCCTTAAGCGACCTTTTAGCCAAACCATGGTAGATGAAGTGCCAGCCTCACTTTCAGGCCGTGACAGTGGCAGCAAACCCACCTCCTCGTTCAGCATTTATATACAGCATGAGCGCTTTGCCCCGTAGATTCATGCGCTCATACATAATTCAGGATATACAGTGGAATTTTTAATGCAGAAGTGGTTACTGTAATCCCCCAGGACACAGTGACAATACTGTAAATGCTTCTTATGACCTTTACCAAACACCAAGGGACTAGTTATCAATATCTCTACCCTTTTCATAGGTTAATGGACTATTGACTTGGTTTAAAGAGACCAGAATTCATGAACAAGACGTATCGATTCCTGTTACGGCCGGCTCAGGGCCACAACAAATAGGGAGACGAGACTGGGGTAAAAAGTGCACAAAGTATATTTAATAATAACAAAAAGCGGATAACATGAACAAAAACCACAGTATGGGATGTGAGCATGTGTTAATCAGTAGGGTGGTGCAGGTGTGTGGGTGTAATGGTAGCCTGTGTGTGGTGTGCCGTGAATGTGGTGCGTAAAACAAAAGACAAACTCAAATGTGCAACAAAAGAAGAGCACCAGGGAAGGACCAAACAAGACAGCAGGGCCGGAGAGAGTGAGCAGCTCTCAGCTCCCAGCTGAAGAAGGTCCATTGATGAGGAGGCGTGGCATGGTGCAGGGGTGTACCTGCACAGAGGAGGAGGCGGCAGAGAAGGCAGGCCAACACAGACAGCCCCCTCTCTTGGACACTAAGGGCCTGGCCCGTAACAATTCCCACGTAATTATTCCAGTTCATTGCATATACGTTAAATCAAATTTCCGGGCTTTTGAATGTGTCTGTGAAATATATGCATGAATAATTTGTTTTTTGTTGTTTTTATGGGAAGGTTGGTGGATAAAAGCTTTTTCAGTTGAGGAGAAATGAGGAAGGAGGATGTTTGAAATGGACTGCAGAGAAATGTAAAAGCCTGTTCTATTATACTTAGTAGGGTGTTTTGTTGGGGGTTGTTGACGTGACTAAAGATCCACTTTTTTGGGCTTGAATAAATTCACAGATCGAATCACAATAATCTATGAGCATAAAAAGTGTGTTTTTAACTTTCATCACTAAAGTTGTATGGTCACAGGTGGCAAACGTTTACATCTAACTTTGTGTGCTTAGGCAATAGATCAACATGTACAAATCATATCTGACCTTTTTTGAATAAAAGTTTAAACTGGGAGTTATTCTTCATCAGGCAGGGCAAGGCAAGTTTATTCGTATAGCACAATTCATACACAAGGCAACTCAAAGTGCTGAACAAAATAAGAAAGCGTTAATCATAAAAAAAATCACAGTACATTAAAAAGAAAGATAAAAATATAAAATCCCTCAGTTGTATTCACAGCTAAACAGAACAGTTTTTAACCTTGTTTTAAACATTGTCAGAGAGGAGGCCTGTCTCACACTTTCATGAAAATTGTTTAAAAAAAGACAATTTACATTTTATATTATTTATATCTAATTATATATATATTTATATACACTGTATAACCATGTGTCACAGGCAGGAAGATTATGCCAACAAATGTGTGATTGTAATGAAATGACTTTATTATTACAATATATATAAATGTAAAATATATTTTTTTAGAGTGAGAATGTACAACTGTTGATGTTGTATCAAACTGGCAGAAAATATGGCTATAAACATAACATGTAGAATTCTATCTAAACTTAGAAGCACAGCTAACTCCAATTAATTCATTCGCAGAGAAGCAGGGAACTACGTCATGACGCCATTTGCAAAATAACTGGAGAAAATACAGAGAAAGTACATATAAAAAGGAACAGATATTTTCATTTGAAAGTAAAGAGGAGAAAAGGTAAACGTTGTGATAAAAATAAGTAATAGAGTAATGTACTGAAACCAGTGCATAGTTTATAGTTTAGTGTTCATGTACATCCACATGCATAAATACATTCACATTTGTTAACTTTTGTGTGACTTCCCGACAGAGTTTACCTCGTCTATTCCCATGTCAGACGACCCATTCCCGCTTGTCCTCTTGTAGCCGTACTCCGTTATTGTTATTCCGTCCATTAGGCTTCTGTCTGGATGCATGTAGACTGTAAAGGCCCACTTAACGTAGCCTGGCCTTCCCTCTTGCACTTTCTATGGCGGAGCTTGGACTTGCTAATGGTGCGCGGAACCGGCTGCATCCAAATGACATGATTATCTGTGACGCTGCCAGCTGCAATCAGGGCCAGGGTGAACCAACATAGAGCTACACGGAGGTGCATTAAAATCAGGATTGACGTGCAGTGCAAGAAGATTTTTTTTTTCTAAACTATCTTTTCTATAGTGCCATAGATACACCAGAGAGACGGCAGGAGCCAGAGGTGAGACTGGAAAATGGATGACTGCGGAGGAAATTATTAAATAAGTCGCTGTGTTTTGACTGTCCAGAGATTTGTGTGTCAGAACAATGAGGGGAGTGTGGAACTGGTCTTAGATGTTTAGAAATGGGGGAAGACAGCGGAGGTGCGGAGGTGAGGCAAGAGTTGCATCACAGAAACAGTCAAAAGAACAGACACGCAGAGGACATTTTACTCTGAATTGTTATTGTGACATTGTGCGAGAGGCTTCCGTTGGTTTGGGTCGCCCTTTAGTGCTTTCACTTTATGTTGTAGTCGCTGTTGCAGTCGTTCAATATTTAAAGAAAGAAAAACAAGATGAGTAATGTTTTTCCCGTCTCATTAATCTACTCAAAGTTGTATTTAGAGTGATTCATGCATGTTTGAGTAAGCTCATCTGTTGGAGACGCTTTGGACAAAGCCCCTGAGGCGCACCTTCTCCTCTGCAGTTAGTGCTTCTGTTTCAGGTTAAACTATATCAAAGAATGTTCTGACGAATGAGGAGTTTACAGGCCGTATACAGTGGAAGATAAATGCACAGATACCTTAATATGCAAAGGCTGATTATTGAATTGATAATTCATATTGATCAACAATATTAGTCTGACCAGACTGAACCACTGTTTTACAAAGTGGATTTTCAAACCTGTGAGGGCCACATTGGACTGAGCTAAAGAGAACTCAGTGAAATAGAGCTATCAGAGAATACAGCTGCCGCAGAAAGGTAAAAGACAGCCTGGTTTATACAGCATGGTTTATGGCGGCGGTATCTCAGTGTGTGTCCTCTAAGGTGAAGGTTGGCAGTTTGAATCCTGCTCCCAAATAAACATCATTGGTTGAACGGTCAAATTGACTGACCCACAGGTCGTCAGACGGCAGCAATTACCATTGGAGATTGCAGCTGTGTGTCCTTGGGCAAGACACTGCTGTTTCTGCGTACACTGGTGTATGAGTGTGTGCCTCTGTGATAGGTTCCTTGGTGCCATATGGTGCTATAATTGTCTGGTGCACACTTTTGAATGTATTCCAATGTGGTTTTACTGCAAATGGCAAATAAAATGAATCTGAATCTGATAAAAGTGAACGTATACTTGCTGTGCTGTGTGTACACCAGGGGTCTCCAACCTTTTTCAATCTGACTTTGACTAGTTTTATAGTAGCAGAAGAGGCAGAGAGCTACTCCTTTTTTCAGTCGTAATAAAAATCAATGAAATAATTACAAAAAAACATGGAGAACACATGTAAAATATACCATAATACTGTAACCCTATATACATAATACTTAAGGATAATCGATATGTAACGACTCAAAATGTATTTATTCAAGATCATGTGTTAAATTCTTAATCTTTTGGGAAGCTACCTGTAAGGGGTTGGCGAGCTACATGTAGCTCCTGAGCCGCAGGTTGAAGACCTGATGTAGACTGTAGTCGGATTAGACTCACTCTGCGTCCTCTCCGTCGGCACGAGACAATGTTTCTCCGTCCACCACTCCGTCAAGAGAGGACAAGAAGGGCTGTGATTGGTCCTCTAAAAACATCGAGGTGCAAAGACACAATGCCCAGTGTCTCTGCTCTGTGGCTTTGGGAGAGAGCATGCCCAACAAACCAGTTTGTCAAATAAAAGTCCTCATTAAAATTCAACGTGTGCGAGTGCAAGACAGTCCTTACGAGAATGCCTGCTCCTCACATCACTTTGTGTTCTTGCTTCACTGCGAGGGGAGACCGGAGACAGGGAGGAGTGGGCTGAGGCTGGATGTGTACAGGGGTGTCGATTGACAAGGGGGGATTTTGCGTATCCAAAGTCTCCAGGGGTCTCCATGGTTAAGCAGTCGGATAACATATTACACCATTGAAGAAGTACATTCTAGCCTTTACAGATACACCTACTTTTGATCACATGTACATAATCAAGGCCCTGGCTGGTCAGGCCAAAACAGAATGCACCATTGCGACCAGAAGCCATGGGTGGAAGCTCTAAAGCCAGGCTTTTCCAAACATTTTTCACTGTAGGCCAAATGATGTGACTGAGGGTAAGAAAAAAAAAAAAAAGAAGATGAACCCCCAGATCTGTATTTAGGCATAGAACCTCAATAAACTGTTTTTAGTCTTATAACAAGTATATATCACAGTTGTTTTGGGAGATTTGTTCCACTTTATATGAAAGCTAATAGGTCAGGAGCCAGACCCCCTCCACTTACTCTGTTTTTCTACCTTTGGCCACAGCTCGCAGGCCTCAGTTTGGACATGCCTGCGCTGGGGTTTTAAGAAAGAACAAGCTGTCCTGTGTGTGAAGTCATGAGGAACTAACTGCGGTTCTCTTAAAGTGGTTATGGAGTTCAGGCAACAAATGGAGCAGAAAGTTGTCTGTTCATTTGTTCTCATATTGAATGCTGTATAGACCAATGGTGCAGGGCTCACAATCTCAAAAAGGTCAGATATCATCTCAAAAACCAATCATGCCTGAATGAATATCTCGCCCACCAATCACTTTTACTGCATTACAATATTAACAGTAATAATAATTAAATAATACATCATTTGATATTATTTAACATTATCGTTGGTGTTGTTCTTAGAAAAAGATTTATTAGGAAATTGACGAATGCGGAAGACTACCACCGAAAAAATTAAGCAGTACTAGCTTTCTTTACTTTTTTTGCCTTATTAAAAGAACCTTCTCAGTATGAAATGAGGTGTGCAGTTTTTTTCTTCAAAGTGTGAAGCATCGATAGAAATGTACTAAACTCTTCCCAACTCAACACTTAGGCTGCCAAAGTTAACACGTGCCTACTAAAGCCTGCTCATAAAGTAATTCTATATTATGCTGTATTACAACCTTATCTGTTATTGTATCCCATTCAAAAATACATGTTCAATAGAAGCTTAGCAGAGATTACATCACAGTATTTTTTTTCCCCAATCACGTTCATTCACTCTTTCCTTTGAGACAAGAATGCATTTAAACGTTGTATAAGATCCTCATCAGATTGCGAACAAAAGCACTACTATTGGCTCATTGTGATGTGGTGAATACAGTCGCTGCTTTGAGAGATAAGAAGGGCCGTGTTCCTTGTGTCTGATGAATCCCGGGCCGGCTGACAATAATGAGGTTATGATCTGAGACGGAGCAGGTGCCTTTCACACACTCACAAAGACGTCCACGTAGAGGTGAGAGAGCGGCGGAGGGAAAAGAAAAAGGCAGGCCGGATAATTAGGTTTGGGTTAACTGTTGAGCGCTAACAAAAGACTTCCAGAAGAGAAAAGTGCCCCTGCAGAGAGACGGGGCCGGGTCCTTCTCTGACCAGTGTGGGATCTTAAACGTGGCTCGATTTGTGTAACAGTTGATAATGATACTGAGTGATACTTTTGAGATAGATAGATGGATAGATTCTTTATTGATCCCCCGTAGGAGAAATTCAGGATACAATAGATCAGTTTTTTTGTGTGTCATGATTAAATAGTAGTTTTGCAGAAGGATGTGATTTAGTCTGTAAGGGTAACAGGAGTAGGGATCCACAGACGTGTTTTTGTTGTTGTTGTATGATGCTGATTCTAGAGGCTGATTTTTCTTTTCTTTTACATTTTTCAAAGGCATGCTATGAGGATTTGATTTTGTGCATTAACAGGGGTGAGCGCTAATTTAATGTTATACTTATTAATTTACCTATTCATTTTTAATAAGGAGAATTATTCCTGCACACCGTCTTAGTTGCAAATAAAAAAAAATATTGGGAGTGCAACGTTTCGGCGTTATGCCTTCATCAAGCAAATATTTAGTTATTTGCTGGGTGAAGTGTAATGCTGAAACGTTGTTCGTAATTCTCCTTATTAAACTGTAGGCTGTACAGGCCTCTCCCCCGGTGCACCCGATCTGCAGAAAGTGATGTGCAAGTTTTCATTCCTGAGGCTTGTCTGAATGAAATGACTGCAGGTTTGAATCACAATCAGGGAAGTCTACAAATTTGCTGATGTTGCAACAAGTAAAGTATCGTTAAGAAAATAGATAAAAAAGCATGCACATCGTACAATTTCCAAAACAAAACTGGACTTTTATGGACTTTATAGAATTGTTTTGTTAATTATCTATAATAATTGCATTCGGAATTAGAGCAGAATAGATTAGATGGTTGTTTTACTAGAATGAAGTATATCATGCAGCAGCAGCATTTTGGGCAAAAACTAAATATATCGTCTGACTGATGTCACTCTTTAAACATAAGTTATGGTTCAACGAAAAAAACCAAATGTGGTAGACACAGAGATGACAGAATAGAGACTGTCAATGTGTCAGAGTTTGTTGTTTTATTGTAATTGGAGCTAATTTCCTCGACCCTCAAATCCCGTCTTCCCCCGTGTTTGTCTTGCCAGAAGTTCTTTGGGATTTACATAATTCATCTGCGTAGTAAAACAAAACCCAGTGCAAATAACAAATAACATAATTGAAATATTGTGAATATTACAGTCAATATTCAGCTCAGAAAGTAGTTTTTGAAGGCCGTGGGTAATAAAAATACTGCTTTTTGTGAATGGAAGAAAATACTCACACCCCCATTTCCTTATTATTTGAAATTCTGTATGTTTATGTGGAGGCATTGTGTACATTACCAGTATCTATATGAAGTAGAATTCACTTAAACTGTTATATTAACATGTCCGTAATGGCTTTTATCTGAAGTAACCACCAGCATTTGAAGACTTATCTACCTGAGTTTACATTTATTAGGGTGACTTCCTAAAACAGTCGCATACTGCACCTCTATAAACGCAAGATCATTCAGAACTAATTCTATTCTTATGACTAAAACACCAAAAGTATCACATAAGCTTGTCTCCATATTAACAAAACCAGATTTTTTTTCCTTTTACAATTTCAAATGTGCAGAACAAAGACGTTTTGACTCCAAATACATTACTTTAATAGGACTTTGAACCATGTGATTGACCTGGGCTCGCTTCATCAGTCACTTCTAAATCTCCTAAACAGGCTTTAAACGTCATTGCAGTCTTTTTAAAGTCTTATACTGCTGTCCATTTTGGGAATCGTAATGACCCGAGAATTGGCATCAGCTTTTCTCATTCAGCATAAAAGGAAAATGAAGAGACGATTACATTTAGTACGGTCCATCTGAGTGAGAAACTGACCCAGCATGTTCCCTGGATCATTGACAACTTTTTTTTGTCAATCTGCTGCTAAATGAGTTTGTTTTTCCTGACTTCTTCATTAATACGAGAACTCCCAGAAATCTGAAACTACTAGAACTCTCAGAGCTGTCATTTTGAGTGCTCCCATTCAAACCAATGGAATTCCCACAAAATGTATAAAAAATAAAGTAATGTAAAAAGTTTTTACCTTTGCTAACTACCAAGTGCTAAAACTAGTGCCGAAATATATTAGCCCAAAAAATGCTGATGCTAACTTCTGACTGTAAACAATGTGTTATTATGGTAACTAGCACTTCCTATTCGGTGGTGGAAAATGAGTTCAAAGGTCAAACTCCTAACATTTCAAAGATAATTTCATTTACAAAAATAATGACATAGAAATAAACTTTTATTTCTATTAAAATAAACTATTGTATATTTTGCTAAATATAGAGATTTAATACTACTGCTTCTTTTTATGGTGGAGATTTTATTTTATTTTAGCATATTTTAGCATAGCAGTTATTATTCATTTTTCTTGTGTTGTGTGCGCCTCATTCCTACTTGTGTTGTGTACTCCTACTAACTTTTGATGCAACACTGAAATTTCCCCATTGTGGGACAAACAAAGTATCTCCTAATCTAAATCTTAATCACACTTCAAAAAAATTAAGCCATCTGCTCTAGGAGTTCTATTGATAAAGAGTCCATATCATGTTAAAGAGTCCATATCTTTTGTTGCTCTCAAAACAAAGCAGGCCATTTTTAACCCAGCGACACAATCCAAAGCTTCCTCCTGACCTGAAACACATGTTATCAGCTGTGGTCCATGCTCTAAACAAGAGGCTGGCTCTGCACCAGTCTGATCTGCATGGGCTGTCTGTCCTTGATTTAAAGCCTGGTTCCCCCACGTTCCACATAGTAAATCTCTTTTTACTGATAGCGCAATGGTGTACAAAAAAAAAAAAAACCTTCAGTGGATTAAGAGGAGCAGGCCAGGGCAGAATCGAAAAGAAAAAAAAACCTGTCTGGATGAAAAGCTTATACTCAGAAGGTGGGCAGCTCGAGCGAAGTGGACGGAGCTGTTGCCCCCAAGGGTATCTGTTACAAGTGGGTTTTTGGTGTTGCTTTTATGTTTTTTGAGAGTGTAAATCTCTCTGGTCTGTTTTGTACAATAGACACCGTGTTTTCCTCTTACCCATTGAAAGCGTTCTCCATTATCTCCATGGCCTTTGGGATCCCTGTACTCCACTGAAAATCTATGCATTTTGATGTCGCCAATCACCCCCCAAGCTCAACACTTATTTTTTACTTTTTCAACTGGCAAATGTGCTTGATTTATGTTGATTTGAATGCCACACTTTAAGCACTGGTCAGTTTTATCTGCGCAAGATTACTTTAAATGATAGAAAAATCAGTTGGTTATACACCCTGCATATAACAGTGGGTTGCAGCACAAAATTATCCCTCATTTTTGTTTATTGCTATTTCTCATATTTATTTTCTGTGGAACCGCACCAATAGCTGAGTCTGGAGTCTGGAAGGGCGGCAGTTCCCCTGGGCCTTGCAGCTGTTATTGGCATATCACAGAGTTTCATCTTCAAAAACTCATAACATTTTCAAATTCAATCCGGTTGCGGCCTAAATTAGACATTAGTCAGCACTTCAGGTAGAAACCTCTGCCACTGAGAGAAATTAAGGCGCATTGTGAAGCCAAGCTAGCTCTTTTATCACTTGCGGAGAACACTGGCAGACTCTGTGTTATCTTCCGCACAGTCACTGCTTCAAATTGTTCCTCATTTTTCAGACTGCGTCTCCACAATAGGATTCTCTTTCAATGCATCATTACCGTTAATGCTTTAAATTGTATTCTTTTTGATGCCTTTAACTCGTAAGACTGCTTGACCAACAATCTACACAAATTTTCCGGCACGGTGGCTGAGTGGCTAGCACCCTCGCTTCTCAGCTTGAAGGTCCTGGGTTAGATTCCCGGTCGAAATAGGTCCTTTCTGAGTGGAGTTTGCATGTTCTCCCCATGTCTGCATAGGTTTCCTCCAGGTGCTCCGGTTTCTCCTACCATTAAAACATGTGCAATAGATCTGGCATGCGCCTCCTGTACGGCGACCCCGCTCCCATCTCTGTCAGGAGTAAGGGACAAATACCCAAAAATAACTATTGTAAAGCGCTTTGTGACTCTAGTCTGTGGAAGGCGCTTTATAAATAAAGATTACTTACTTATTTTGGGAAGAGAATATTTTATGTTCTAGCTATGGCCAGTTTGTCACTCTTTTGAAACTTATTTTTCTTGTGTTAGATAAAAAATAGTTATAATGTTGATCTTGTCTTTGGGCTTTCTCTTCATTGGTTAGAACTTACGCTTCACAGCAAGAAGTTCCGGGGTTCATTTCCACCTCCAGAAACCGACCCAGGTCTTTCTGAGTGGAGTTTGCATGTTCTCCCCGTGTCTGTGTAGGTTTCCTCTGGGTGCTTCAGTTTGCTCCATGTGCTCCAGTTTCCTCTACCTCTATAAATATGTACAGCATGTGCCTCCTGTATGGCGACCATGCTTCCATAGTGAGAGACAAATACCCACAACAACTGTAAAGATTACACACTTTCTTATTCTTACTACTTCTGTAGACGTAAGTAAGAAAGGATAAGGAAAAACAGCAAAGGGAAGAAAGTTTGCTTTGTTTATCAAAATAAGGACATTTGGTATTTTGAGGGGACTCTTTTATTTGTATGACCAAGACTGTTTGGTGCACTTTGTTCTGATTATAATACTCTGACCATGAAATAATAGATGTTAGAATGTGGTAAAGAGCGTGTGTTCTCATGTTTACCAAATTCTCTGTCTCCTCCTCTCACTCAGTCCCATTGTTGCACTTAAGATACTCTCTATGTTTTCACTTTTATAGCATGTTTGTACATTTCCTGTTGTCCCTGTTGTTTGCATAACATATGGACTTATTCATTGTGAGCTCAATAAAGATGTGTCTTATCTCTTCCGTACGAATTCTGGTAAACATTGTACACCTTTAATATGGTCCGGCAGGTATCCCTTCCCCACCGTGTTCAGCACCTGCAGTAAGAAGGACCTGGCTGCCAGTCTGGAGAAGGGCGTGGGCATGTGTCTGTTCAACATGCCCGAGGTCAAGGTGCTCTATGGGGGACAGAAGTGCGGCAACGGCTACGTGGAGGAGGGCGAGGAGTGCGACTGCGGAGAGCCTGAGGTACAGACCACAGCCACGAGTGCTCTAGTGAAAGCAAAGCAGGGGCATAGTCTGTTGGCTCCATTATATACATGTGCTGTGAAAAAACACAATTATCAAAGGTTGGAATCCATTGCTGGCTCTTGTGTTGTTGTTTTACTTTTTTATTGAATATAATGCACATTTTTGGTATTAGAATGGATGCTAAAACTACATTTTGGTGAATGGTCATGATGATTTTCAGTGGGACTCGCATTCATTTTGCGAAATTGGTGAATTAATTAATCCTCACAATACATTTGACCATCTTGTAAAGATATAGAGGAACTGCTTGTACAATAATGAGGGATTTAATTGATAGGGACTAGGGTACACAATCCACATGTGAAAAACTACAACATTTATAGTCAAGGCTAATTTGCAATGTCCGTCCCGTTAACTATTTGTGTGTAGCACTTTTGTAGCTGTTTATATATGTGCTTTATTATAACTGTGATTTAAGTAAGGAATAATGTATTCTACAGTAATGTATATTCGCCCTGTCTGTACTTATTTTCCGATAATGACCTGCGTAATATACATTATCTCGCTTATTATACGGCTTTGTACCAACAGAACACACAAAATAAACTTCAGTCCACTCTTAGGAAAGCTGAAAGGTTTATTTAATTACAGAAAAAAAAAAATAGTTCCCAAAGGCTTTCCCGTGGCTATGCGAGTAACAGTTAGGCTAGCAACTTCCAAACTAGAACTCTCTCGAACTGCATGAAAACTGAATAAAGAAGTTTGAACATCAGCGGTGAGTGACCCAAACATAAACTCAACCTAAATCCATAATTTGATTTTCTGCAAATGTTCCTAAAATGTCCCGGAATCTACTTCCGGGTTTTTGGCGATCGCTTTTTTTCGCATTAAAACAGTATTTTGTCGAAAACATTAACAGATACAGATACTTCTGAAAACCTCTGTGCATGTGTATTAAGAATGTATTCTCCGATTAACATTTAATTGTGTTGATTGATTGGTATTTGCGTTTATTGAGCGTGGCTAGCTCCGGATTGGCCGGAACTACTTGAGGAGTGATCTACACATCTGAATTACAAGCAGAGGGTGTGTTGCCATGGGCAGCGGTCATTATTCTCGCTCCCATCTCTGTGTGGAGTGAGAGGACAAATGCCCAAAAATAAAAATTGTAAACCTCTTTGTGACTCTGGTCTGTGAAAGGCGGTATATAAATAAACATTACTTACTTACTTACTTATTGTTTTGAGAGGTCCGTTATCAAGAAATGATGACAGGTAGAACGTTTTTGAAATTACATTCAAATCAATGGAGCGTTCTACTGCTGCTGTGAGGAGCCGTGTAATAATAATGAATTAATTATGTGTCCAAATATCCTTTGGCCTATATGTTAAAGCTTTTGTGATGTTTTCCTAGCACTCGTATTAATCACACAATCAAAGGTAACATATTTTAAACATTTGAGATCAAGTTGGCACGGTGTTACCTCGTGTTTTATTTGCGTCATTCATTCCATCTCCCAAAAGCATTTGCCAAGATGCTGTCGTGATGCCAATTCCCCTTCCACGACTCATTCATCAAAGCGCCGTTCACCTGAGCCCCGAGTCCAAGCAGACGTGCTATTGTTCCAAGTGCGATGATGGTTCCATACAGAGATGTGTGTCTGCTCCAGCTCTGCCCCAGCTCTGCCCCAGCTCTGCCCCAGCTCTGCCCCAGCACGCCTCATCTCACTCTCACACTTCACAGCACGAGGAGCGAGACCAGAGACGATCACATACAGGAGGCAGGTTCAGGCGCACTCACAGCGGCTTTTTACGCAAGGTGTGAGTCTAATACCAATCGGGTGGAAGGAATGTAGCTGAGGAGATTTTAGCGTCCGTCTGCAATGTCCTGATTTTAACACAATTTCCGTTTGAGAACTGAATTTTTAGTGGCCCCTAAAATGATTTATTATTATCATTATCATTAACTTGCCGCATGGATGGTTATGGGCAACCATGGCATGTTTCACCTGATTCAATGTATTCTAACATTTTGACCCAGCACATCATTAGAAGTTTAAGAGTTAAACATAAAACAGTGTGTATAACTTTATATTTGGTCCAGTTTTGGTTCAATCTAAACAATAAACACATTTGGTTTTCAGAAAAATCAACCAGAAAATAGTAGTGAAACTCATGTCACATAAGTCATGTCAAAATACTTTCATAATGTAAAAAACAAATGGAAATCCCTTCTATCGTTTCAGCCTCCAACCAGTTTTTTTTTTTTAAATTCATCCCCTGATCAAAATGAGTTTGACACCCCTGAGTTGGAGGTTTTTTTGTGCTTTGTATTTGTACAAAGATGCTCCCTCTGCTCCTCCGTGTCGAGAGAGGCCAGTTGAGGTGGCTCGGGCATTTGTTTTGGAAGCTTCCCTGGGGAGGTGTCCCGGCCATGTCCCACTGGGAGGAGGCCCCAGGGCAGCGCTGGAGGGACTGTGTTTCTCAGTTCTGGCCTGAGAACACCTCGAGTTGGATTGCCTCCGGATGAACTGAAGAGCGAAGTGTGCATGGAGAGGATTGTCTGGGTGCCTCTGCTCAGACGGCTGCCCCCGGGACCCAGCACCGGATAAAGCGGAAGAAATTGGATGGATGGATGCTACACCTATAAACATATTATGAATTTTCACATATACCACAACTTTTTTCCCTCTGATCCCACCAGTCTTAGCCTAGCGAAAGCAAACTTCGTTAAAATGACTTAGCGTTAACGCCATTAATAACGCACGTTACAAAGGTTACGAATATTAGCATTGGTGGAGCATTCTTTGCCATTTTTTCAATTGTATGTGAATCGTACCTTCTCTTTGCCACGGTTGCTCAACAAAATAATCCTGATTATTTAGTTAAACCTGGAGTACCTCAGGTACTAATCCATGTAACTAGTTCCTGGCTCTCAAAATAGTTCTGTCACTTTTTCACATGCACAAGCTTTTTCAGACAGATAAAGTGAGTACCAGCCATCACTCGGCCAAAACCAGCTCTCAGTATGTAAAAGATACCGTTTTCTGTTAACACTAGAAGTACCGGCCATATTGACGCCCAGTTGAGGAGAAGAGGAGCTAACTTGCTACTTGGGTTGCTAACATTTGCTTGTCAAATGAGGTGATGACCGAAAACAGCAGGGGGCTGGGGTGGGTTTTGTTTATTCGTGTAGGGGAGGAAGAGCTGCGCATAAGTGGAGAGAGTAGAGTGGTCTCTGAGACGATGCAGTAAAGAGATGCCATGGCAGTCCAGGTTCCAGACTGTGAACCCTGAGAATGAATACAACACTGAGGCTGAGTTTACACGGAGACAATGTGGCAGTAAAACGGTATAGTTGGATGTCGGTTGCTACCAACCGTTCATACAGAGACTGTGTTTCAGGGGGGTGAAAACGTAAATGTTCAGATCCAGCCTGCAAAGTGGGACAACTCAGGCCCTGTTTATACTGAGACGCTGCGCAGACGTTTCCAGGCTATTAACAGAAACGACCAGGCTCCTAATGCAAATTTCTCAGCGTTCACATGAGGTTGAAAAACGATGTAGTTCTAGCGCCCGGCCAGTAGTGGGCAGAGAAACTTTACAACACTCACACGACCCCCAGCCCTGTGCCCAGCCCCCCTCTCGGCAGTATACTCACTTCCTGTGCCAGACCCTCAGAGAGTACCAACATCATTCTGCATTTTAACAGCAGCTGTGAACATGGGAACTGAACCTAGAGCTTCGCGTGGTCTCGTTTGGACGAACGAAGGAGTAGAAATATCCTCTGTCCCGCGCTGGAAGCCCACGTAGCTAGTTTGTGTGGGCGGCGCCATTATTGTTGATGTTTGTTCTCCGCTACTGCGCATGTCCAAATTTATGTGCGGGGAGCAGCGCGGAGGTGGGGTCAGAGCAGAGGGGGATTTCACACCTATTCCCCTCTCGCGGGTGTGAAAAAGCTCCCTGCTGTGCAGCGTATCTGAGGCCCTGTTTATATTGAGACGCTGCGCAGACGTTTCCAGGCTATTAACAGAAACGACCTGGCTCCTAATGCAAATTTCTCAGCGTTCACATGAGGTTGAAAAACGATGTAGTTCTAGCGCCCAGCCAGTAGTGGGCAGAGAAACTTTACAACACGACACACGACCCCGAGCCGCGTGCCCAGCCCCCCTCTTGGCAGTAACCTCACTTCCTGTACCAGACCCTCAGAACGCACCAACATCTATCTGCATTTTAACAGCAGCTGTGAAAATGGAAACTGAACCTAGAGCTTCGCGTGGTCTCGTTTGGACGAACGAAGGAGTAGAATTATCCTCTGTGCCGCGCTGGAAGCCCACGTAGCTAGTTTGTGTGGGCAGCGCCATTGTTGTTGATGTTGGTTCTCCGCTACTGCGCATGTCCAAATTTACGTGCGGGGAGCAGCGCGGAGGTGGGGGTCAGAGCAGAGGGGGATTTCACACCTTTCCCCTCTCGCGGGTGTGAAAGAGAGCCCCCGCTGTGCAGCGTATCTGAGTTGTCCCACTCTGCAGGCTGGATCTGAACACTTACGTTTTCACCCCCCTGGAACACAGTCTTCGTATGAACGGTTGGTAGCAACCGACATCCAACTATACCGTTTTACTGCCACATTGTCTCCGTGTAAACTCAGCCTCAGAAACGCTGCACAGCAGGGAGCTCTTTCACACCCGCGAGAGGGGAATAGGTGTGAAATCCCCCTCTGCTCTGACCCCCACCTCCGCGCTGCTCCCCGCACATAAATTTGGACATGCGCAGTAGCGGAGAACAAACATAAACAACGATTGCGGCGGTCGCACTAACTAGTTTTGTGGGCGTCGAGCGCGGGACCGAGGATAATTCTACTCCTTCGTTCGTCCGAATGAGACCACGCGAAGCTCTAGGTTCAGTTCCCATTCTCCCAGATGCTGTTAAAATGCAGAATGATGTTGGTGCGTTCTGGGGGTCTGGCACAGGAAGTGAGTACACTGCCGAGAGGGGGGCTGGGCACGGGGCTGGGGGTCGTGTGAGTGTTGTTAAAGAAGCTATACCCGATTTTTTTTCTAAGTAGTTCATAAAAATGCTTTTTACTACATACAAGTTGTATCATAATACATCATTTAATTGAAAACTTGAGGTAATTGATTCAGCTGTGTAAGAATTACAAGCAGTGAAAAGTGCTGAGTAGAGTCTGAGCGGGCCGCTCTTTCTCCTCCGCTCACAGAACGAGCAGCGACCAGCCTGCGTCCTCTAGCCCCTACAGCGCTGCTTAACACTAGGGCTTCGACTTCAAAATTCGAATATAATTCTAAAATAAAAAATGATGAACAAAATAATTGAATAAAAAAATGTGAACAAATATTAGACAACCCTTGTAATTCGAAATGTATTTAATGACTGCAAATAAAATAGTTAGCTCCCAAAGGTTTCACCGGGACGTGCTAGGCAGTTAACAGCTAAGCTAGCTAGCTGTTTCGTGGTAACTTCCGGGTTTTTCGCAATCGCTTTTTGTCACTTTGAAACAGTATTTTTGTTATGAAAACGTTAACAGCAAATTCTGAAATCATCCGTGCATGTGTGTTAAGGATGTATATGTGTACTGTATTGTCCGATTGACGTTTAATGGTGTTGATTGATAGATATGTATTTGTTTATTGAGCGTGGCTAGCTCCGCTAGCTCCGTTGGCTTCTCTACACAGACGAGTGATAGTGACAGGCGCTGATAGCTTGTTGTACTTGCAGAGTAATGGCAGTATTTTACACACCTGAATTACAAACAGAGGTTGCATTGGGGCTTCAGTCATTATTGGTTTGAGAGTTCTGTTATCAAGAAAAAATTATCGGAAGAATTGCTGCTGCTGCTTTGAGGAGCTCTATAACAAATTATAATTCAATATTAGAATATATTCTAAGGTTTTAAATTAATACATTCGGACGCAAAACTAGCGGTATTCTTTTACTTATATATTGTGTTAGCAGTGCGTTGCTTTAGTGCCATTTCATCGGTGATTGTTGCACAGCTTACAAGAAGTTGCGCTAATGCTAATGTTAGCATATTTATCAGATCGCAAATAAAACTAGGTGGCTCTGTGTTATGAGAGCGTAGGGGAAATAAGAAGCCATTGAGTGAGTTGGGGGGCGGTGCTAAACATTCAAACATTGCAGAAACGGGTATAGCGCCTTTAAGTTTCTCTGCCCACTACTGGCCGGGCGCTAGAACTACATCGTTTTTCAACCTCATGTGAACGCTGAGAAATTTGCATTAGGAGCCAGGTTGTTTCTGTTAATAGCCTGGAAACGTCTCCGCAGCGTCTTAGTATAAACAGAGCCTGAGTCATGTGTGACATCACAGCAGTTTCTCCTTTGAGCAGATTACAAATGCTTTTGGACATGTATCAGTTACTTTCATGCAATTCTCTGCTGTTTTATAACATCATCATTTGTTTCTGTCTTGTCAGTCAGAATGAAACATACTTATGAAGATGAATTGTCATTCCCTATAAAAACCAATAGTCCTCATTTCATTGCTTTAGTCATTACAAAAAGAAATTGTTGAACTAGTTCAAAATCTGTCAATCTCATTTCATACATTCCTATATCTTTTTTTTCTGTAAATCATTCCTAAATTGAACAATTTCTCAATTTCAGCTTCACTCATGACGAGGTGTGTGTTTTATTGTTTACATTTGTCACAGTTCTACCATAATGATATTCTGTATGTTTGTTCTACGAAAACACTGTAAGTGGCTGTATTTTTGTTGCACAATTTGTTGCACAATTATCTCTAGATTATATTCACATTCATTTTAATGATAACCCATACAATTCCATTATCAACTTTGCTCTTCATCTGAAGTTTCTGACACATCAGTATGTCCTATTTTTATATTTTCTGTAATGTTTTCTGTAGCATTTTCCATTGTATCTGCATCAGGTGTATTTACATTACTCAACATACTAGGATACCCCCATGTCTGATGAATACTACAGACCCATCCTTTGTCTCCAGTATCGTATTTTTCATCTGTAGGCCTACGTTGCTTTCTGATTGCCCGCCTGATTAGTTCTGAGCATTCCACCTCTGTGAAAGCTTTCTAGAAAATAAAAATAGAGCTTGATGTGATTCACAAAAGTGTTTAAACCTGATTGTTGTGATGGGCAGCGTCCTTTGCTGCCAGAAAATGTATGCGGCCGAGTATCGTAGATCATCCCCATTGTCTTCATAGAGAAGAGTTGCAAAAATGTTCAAAGAGTGAAATTATGCAAATTATTATAATTTTTTTCATATTATGAAATTAAAGGTAAAAGGGGGTTGCCATAGAAACAGCGTCCGGGAACCATCTCCAGATGTTGATGCTCTTGGTCAGGACCGGAGCTTGAGGATTTACCTATTGTGAATGTTTTTAGTTGTAGGGGAAACCGGAGCACCCGGAGGAAACCTACGCAGGCACTGTTACAGTAACAGGTGGAACCGAAGAGCACGACTTAACACAGTGAAAGATGAACAATTTATTGATAGTGAGGGTTGGGCTGAAGGGTCCAGGGGCGCAGAGGCTGGGTCCAGAGGTGCAGGTAGTAGGGCTGGAGTAAACGATTCTACGCCTAATTTGCATAATTGGCAATTTGCAAATAACTGTAACGGACGCTGTAGGAGAGAGGAATAACGTCGTGGGAGAGACAAAAGTGAGTAAAAAACACCCTAAATATGTTTAGAACTACAAATGTACAAAAATAATTTCAACATTAACAACATTTAATGATTTTAATGCTTGGTCTAGATCTGTCGCCAGTCGCTTTTTTGAAAAAAAGTCACTACAGGGTCTAAAAAGTTGCTAAATCTAGCGACAAAGTCGCTAAGTTGGCAACACTGACTTAGCGTGACGCCCGCTCTCCTCCAATCACAGAACGAGGCTGCGTCCTCTAGCCTCTACAGCGCTGCTAAACACAGTAGCATGTTAGCATAAGGGGCTATAACTCCTCTTGCTGTAACTGCAGACACAGCAAAACAGCTCAAACGACACAACAATGAGGAAGAGAAGAGGGAACTAAAGCCAAAAAATGATCAAAGAAGAAATCAAGCCCGGGTAAACATAGCTAGCTTACATCGTATCCTCTGGAGAGACTTGTCTATGGGAGAGACCTGCGGGACCGCCTCGGATTATCTATGCTCAGACTATCACCGTAGTTTTAAGCTCCCGCAGACGTTATTCCTCCATGCGTCTCTTCTCTTCACACCGCGTTTGTAAAACTATACATTATAATAGATCCACGGTAAAACTGGTAAAACTCAGTGCAGTGCAGCGGGTGCTGACTCTGAACGTGGTCTTGTTTACAAGTGGTCTCCACACGATTGTCAAGTGCCTGAGACGTTTGGAGAAATCTGGTCATTTATCAAACAAAAGTATTCTATCCTTGGCAGTCTGGTGAATGACTGAGAGGCCACCATACTTTAATAGACTGCAATATAAGATCTCAACGCTAGATGGCACTAAATATTACACAGTGTACCTTGAAGTTGCGCTAACGCTAATGTTAGCATCAGATCACAAATACAACTAGAAGGCTCCGCTTAGTGGAAATGAGAAGCCTCTGAGCGAGTTGGGTCGCGGTGCTAAACATTCAAACCTTGCAGAAACCCATATTTCTCCTTTAACAAAATATATTTATTGCTCTTGAATATGAAAAATAAGACATTCTTAGTTAGAGGTAGCATAAAACCTTGAAGCCTTGAAAACACATCTAGCTTACTGAAAAAAGTGCATCTTGAAAATAACACTTGATGTTTAGCATTCAATAGAAAAAAAAAAGTTCACCCAAAATATTTAGAGAAACTGAAATAATACAGTAACCAATGTAAACTTGAGGGCTTTAAGCTAAAGAGAGTGCTTTTCCAGCAAAAAAGAAATAATGCAAATAAACATTTAGAAATCAACAGTTATCTTAGACCTAGCTTAGTGAAAAAATCATCTTCATTCAAAAATAACAAATAACAACTTAGACTCGGACACTTTCCTTTCCCCTTAAAGGAATAGGCCACCGTTTTGACATACTGACACATGTTCTTACCTTAGACTAGTTGATATGTACCTGTCTGGTCTTTGTCCTAAAGACTTCTCTCCTGCTCAAGTCTTTAGGAGTTAGTGCGCGGACTTAGCGCTCCTCGTATTATTACGCCTCAAAATATAGAAAATCGACATGTTACATTTCTGTGTTACTATACTAGGTAGTGTAACACGTCACATAACTCTATTTAAATAGGGAAAACGTGGAAGAGTTTGGTAGCTTCTAACGGGAGCTGATTTGTTACTATACAGTATGTGGAAGAGGCTGCGTTTGTGCTCTGTTTGCATGACAGAGCGCACGGACACAGACCAGACAGGTACATATCAACTAGTCTAAGGGTGTATTCAGACCTGAAAAGTCCTTTGCTCCGCTTGCTTGATCCGAATCAAAAGCGGACCAAACTTTTTTCTTTTGCTCCGGTTCGTATTCAGACTGTCCTTTTTGCAAGTGAACTTTTTTATATAAACATATTGACACGTGTGACGATCGGCTCCTATTGGACAGCGAGAGCTCACAGAGGATAGACGCGGAACCAGAGGAAAACAGAGGGCTCGTATGTGCAGCATGTCTGCTCTGCCTATGTTTGCTCTTTTTAGACCAAAACCACCTTCAACATCAGCAGCAGCTCATATGACGCAGGCGAAACACGTTGTTTTAAATATTGGAACAGCGTCGGAGAATGCGTGAGGAGAAAGCCGAAGGAGACTCTGTCTGTGCGCTCCGTGCCCTGTCCCACACATGGATCTATGATAAAAACGGCCCTGTTCAGCATTGTGGATAAACCATGGATCTATAATAACCACGGGACAAACAGACGCTGAGGATCAGGTAGGAACCAAAGAACACAATTCACTACATGATGCGGAATATTGCTCTTTGAGACGTGAGTCAAACAGTGTCAGGCTTTTAATAATGCAAATGGTTTGAAGATGCTGCCTTTAACATCACTGTATACTGTGAACAGTTTTAACTCCATAAGCCTGTTGCACAGCGTCTCCTCACTGCTCCAGGTCTGCACACGGCTCAGTGTTGTTAGCAGCAGAGTTAGCATCATAGTTAGCAGCATAGTTAGCATCATAGTTAGCATCATAGTTAGCCGCTGCGTGGCTAATTCCTCAGTTTCTGTCTGCGGCTTGTTAAGCCCAAAAAATGCGCACGTACCTTGGAGTTGTGTCGGATCGACACCGGATGTATTCAGACCTGATTCGACTTGGACCAGAATTCGTTTGGAAGCGGACCGAGACCACCTCAAAAAGTGGGTCTCGGTTCGGTTCTTTGGTCCGGACCAGGATTCGTTTGTGTGTATTCAGACCTGCATAAAAGATTCGGATCAGAGTTCCAAACGAATCCTGGTTCGTTTAAAGTGGAGCAAATGTGCACCCTAAGGTAAGGTAAGAACATATGTCAGTATGTAAAAATGGTGGCCTATTCCTTTAAGAATACTGTCTGTCTTTATGTGTGTGCTTGTGAACATATGCCTCCAGCCAGAGTTGTCATTCTCCAGTGACTAAACTAGCGCAGCTATCATGTAGCGCGGCTAGCATGTTCGCCGATGCGGAAGTACCGTCTAATAATAAATAAACGTATGGCGCACCTCCGTGAACACGTACTGCTGTTATATAAAGTCTATAGAAGATCTCTGGACACAGAGACGCTGCAGAGCTTCCTTCTTGGAGAAGAACTTTACACAAAAAGCTGCTAGCTTAACCCCGCTAGCTTAACTCTGCTAGCATCAAAGGACTTCTGCTGCCGTCTACTCTATTAATAAAATAAACATATGGCGCACCTCTGTGAACACATTCTGCTGTTAAATAAAGTCTCTGGAAGGTCTCTGGACACAGAGACACTGCAGAGCTGCATTATTGGAGAAGAACTTCACACAAAAAGCCGCTATCTTAACTCCGTTAGCATCAAAGTCTGCTCGCTACTTCCACCGGGCGCCACCGCAGCCCAGGACTTCTGGTCTGAACACCCCTAGCCTCTGAAATTTGAGAATGTGCGTCTACTGCGCGTGGAAACTACGTTCCAGCGTCGGCAGTCTGAACGCCCCATAAGACAGCACTCGCGTACTACTACTCGCTGCCATCTTTGTTTAGAGTCTGACAAATCGACACGCATATTTTGCGTCAATGTATTTATTTTGTCGACGTCATCGATTATGTCAACGCGTTGTCCCAGCCTTCTGTGCAAATTCCCCCTTGATCCAACTCAGATAGTTACTGATCCCAAATCTGTCAAAAAACACATTTGGGAACAGTATCTGACAGAGGGGTCTATGGGGCAAATGTACAGAGTAGACAGCCCCTATGACCATTTCTCACTCTCTCACACAATACAATACAATCCAATACAATTTATTCTTGTATAACCCTAAATCACAACAGAGGTCATCTCAGAGACTTTACAAAACCATTGAATCACCAACACAGATCATAGAATCAACAGTTAACACATAAAGAATATAGAACACATGTTAAAAAATGTCCATACATGTTGTAGAATGTTAAAGTGTCCTGGATCATCACCACAGTCTTTTTTGTTGGACCCTAACCGTCCAACAGACCCTCCTGCATCGGCAAGGAAAACTCATAAGAAAAACCCAGTGGGAAAAAAGTGAGAAACCTCGGGGAGACCCATGGTTTGAGAAAGGGATCCGCTCCCACGGACGGACGGGCTATAGATCCAGGACCTAAGCTACAGAACGTGGACCAGTGGCCGCTGAATGTGGACAGGTCCGGTGCAGAACTAAAGCACTCCCAGGCGGGTCGGGCAGGGCAGTCCGCAAGTGTAGATGGAGGAGGCCACACACACACCGTTTCAGAGTTTTTAGTAACCCGTGGGTAAGGTAACCGGGCCACGGGTTTCAGGGCCCCTGGAACACGTGGCCATAAACCTTGAGGGTCCCAGGTCAGCGCTTGTCTAGTTACATTGGAGAGTGGCTTGCGGAACGTGTGGCCTTCTACTTACATTTCAGTGAACTTTTTAGAACAGATTCAATTATATGGTTGTCATCCTGAGATAATAGGCTTTACAATTAAGTATAACACGCCATAGTTTCCCATTACCATCAATGCTGCAAGTGGCTGTATTACAGATCATTGAAAATCATGTCAGCGGCCTCTGAAGATGGTGTCTTGGGCCGGATTTGGCAGGTCTGTCTCCCAAATGGCCTTGTGTTTGAACTATTCAAATAAATTTACTTTGCAACAAAAGGGGAAACAGGTATCTGAGTCATAGATAATCTTACTTGAAAGAAAGAGCCCTGGGAGTCACTATATGTCTGAGCACACATGAAAACTAGTCCGGTTTTAGAGCTAGGAATAGTTACATTGATCTCACTACATAGATAATTTTTTGTGGATTCAAAGTTAGGTACCTCAGCTTTAATTTAATGTCTTTTTTTATGACTAATAACCTGGATTCTTTTAGTGCTGTCGTCTCTCTTGTCCGCAGACGTGGCTTGTATCTCGCTGGTCCCGAATATAGATTGTGAGGTTTTTTGTTAAAAAATCTATTTAGACCAGGGCTGTTTGGGGCCGAACTTATAAACATTTATTATACATATTTTTTACGTCATGAAGGTTTTTTGAGAAATGACTTGTTTGAAAGCGGGGCCTCACGATCCTTCTGACTTTTTGGGTTTTAAGATAAAGAAGCGTGTTGTGGTCTGTGGTGTGAGAATCTTACATTAAAAAAATGGTACACCAGATTTAAGGTGGTCCTGATCTGAATATTTTAGTTTATCAATGCAACGGTAAACTCTTTGTTGTTTGCATTTTATCTTTCTTCCTCATTTCAAACTCAACAATTTATTTTTTTTAAGCTCTAAAATTGCCACTGGGTCAGGTCAAAGAGGAAAGGCTCCTCCAGACAGGAAGTGTGCTCTGTTGACCTAGAATAGTCTTCGTCAGTCCATTTCCTGTGGTCATGTGTGTCCAGACGGCGATGGCATAATCCTTAACCACTCTGTTGTGTTTGTTGTATTTGTTTCAGGAGTGTTTGAATCCTTGCTGTAACGCCACAACCTGCACTCTGAAGGGAGACGCCGTGTGTGCCCATGGACAGTGCTGTGAGGACTGCATGGTGAGACGCATTTTACACTCACAACATTCAGAATAACTAATTATTTTAAAAGAATAATCTTCACAACCGCATCTCTACTCTGTCCTTTAAAGGAATAGTTCACCGTTTTTACATACTGACATATGTTCTTACTTTACCTTAGACTAGTTAATATGTACCTGTCTGGTCTTAGTCCGTGCGCTCTGTCATGCAAACTGATAGCTAGTTTGAGGACAGTTGAGGCAGCATCAAGTTTTCGTGAGAAACTAGCTATCCGATAAGTCTCTGCTACTACTGTGTGTACTACAAGTCACGCTGCTTCTATTGACGGAAGTGAGCGAGAGAGAAATCTCCGGAGAGAAATTAGTGCGCGGACGTAGCGCTCCTCAGATTACTACGCCTCACAATATAGTACCCGTTTTATCCGCTGAGAAAATCGACAGTTACATTTCTGTGTTACTATACTTTGCAGTGTAACACGTCACGTAACTATATACATTTAATAGGGAACACTTGGAAGAGTTTGGTAGCTTCTAGCGGGAGCTACCTTTTGGGTACTATACAGTATACAGAGGAGGCTCCCGTTTTTGCTCCGTTTGCATGACAGAGCGCACGGACTAAGACCAGACAGGTACATATTAACTAGTCTAAGGTAAGGTAAGAACATATGTCAGTATGTAAAAACGGTGAACTATTCCTTTAAAAACACCAGATTGTCATGAGGAAAAACAAGGACCCAAAACGCAGAACTGCAAAATAATGGATTTAATTAAAAAGTAATCAAATCAAAATCCAGTGAAAAACACCACAAAAAGTGACAAAACAGGGAACGAGGACAAGAACTAAAACAGACGTGGAATGACAATGACAGCACAGGGAGAGAAGGAACACACAGATTTTACATACACAAGACTTAACGAGACACAGGTGATACAAACGAGGGCAGGGCAGGTAATCAGGAAACAGGAAGTAGAACTATAGAAGACCGGTCGGTAGTGATGGCAATATGAAGCCCCATGAAGCCTTGAGGGATCGCAGCCTATTACTCGGCCCATGAGTCGAAGGCTCGAGGTGAATCATGCTCCACTACGCCATCATGTGGACAAAGAAATACATAACACTCTTAAGTGCTTACAATGAATGGTGAGATCTAATGTCAAAATGTATATTTACAATCTATGGTCTAACGTGTTGAGTTTGAAATGATGCTTCATGAACTATGAACTATTTGAGTCTTTCAGTCAATTGTGTTGATACAACAAACACATCCAAAGTAATACAGTTCTACAGAAAGTGATTAATGGAGGAAAAACTACCAAGAGGTGGATTAATTAAACACAACAAACCATTTATTCCCAATAAATAAATACATTTACTTTGCAACACAAAATTTATTATGGGTAGACCAGGATTCGAACGCTATATCTTCTACTTCGGAGTCCGTCATAGACCGACTGCGCCACACTGCTGTTGTGAAATGTATTATCCAGCGTATTATTACTAATAACTTGAAGCCTTGATATATGAGGTTTTACTAAAGTGAAACGTTTTTAATTGTATTTCATATGAAGTAGTTTCTCTATACTTAGTGTAGGACTGCTCCACATCACGCACACACACGTACGCACACCCACGTACGCACACAGAGGCAGACGGGGACAGCCAATACAGTCTATGGTACAGCCGCGGATCACAAAGCACCTGTCAAAGCAATGCACTCTCCGAACTATATGAAGCACTATATGAACCGTCACGTGGTGCGGGCGCTACGCGAGGCTTCGAACGTCACCACATACGTCACCAACACACGCCTCGAACCACGCTTCAAAAAATACGCCCCTTTTTTACTCGGTACACGCTTCGAAGACCCGGCACGCTCAGCACATCACTACCGGTCGGCACTGGATCATATACGGAATTGGGATGGATGCGGAAATAACAATCCTTCTTTCAATTTTGTTTTAGACTTATAAGCCTTAAAGATGGGTAAGGTTAGGGTTATGGGTGAGTTGGGGTCATTCTATGGCAGGGGTCGGCAACCCGCGGCTCCGGAGCCGCATGCGGCTCTTGAGTGCCCCTAAAGTGGCTCCTGGAGCCTTTTCAAAAATGTCTAAAAATGGAGTGTGAGGACTATATTTTATTTCTAGTTTGAATGTGGTTTCTGTAGGAGGAAAAACAATCTTTACGTTTTTAAATGCAGTAAAAATATGTATAAGTAATATCTAATTTCAACATTTCTGTCAACGTAGTGCGTCATATCCTATGACGCGCGGTCACGCGGCCCCGCCCCATGCGGCCGCTGTTGTAAACAAACCGCCGTGTGTGCATCATAGACTGTAAGTGCACATGGATCCCAAAGCTAAAACGAGAAAGAGTCAATAACAAGACTGGACTAAGAATGAGAATGAACATTTTCTTTCAGTCAATGAGGAAGGACTGCTTCATGTTTGTAATGAAAATTTTTGTTGCAACACGAGGAACAATGACGCGCAAAACGACGTAAAAGGTGATTACGTGAAGGATTCATTCATCAAAAATTCAGAGCACCTATTTTCAGACTTTAAAACCTTCTCAAAGACGGTGAAAGAAAAGGCCATTAAGGATTTTAATTCAGCTCCAGCAAACTTCAACCTGTGACGTGATGGATATGAGCAGACAGTGATGCAGGTATGTGACCTCTGAGCCCAAAGCAGATTGATTTACTGTATTTCTACAATTGCATGAAGGCAAAAAAAATGGAATTTAAACTAAAGCAGAGTTGTCACGTGTTGCGTCATTCACGACACGCGTGGTGCGACACGCTGCAGTGAAAATACACATTTGATAATCATGAATGATTATTATGTATTTGTAGCCTTTACTTTAGGTATTAGATATTAGGCTAATATAGCTAATACATCTTGCAACCTGTGTTAACTTCATAAAAGCCTTATACAAGGCTGTTATTTTTTTGCGGCTCCAGACAGATGTTGTTTTTAGTTTTTTTTGTCAATTATGGCTCTTTGAACATTTTGGGTTCCCGACCCCTGTTCTATGGGATTGGCTGGTTAAGTTTAGGCATGGATCTATTAGTTTAGGTAGTTGATTATATTTACTTCCGCTTTTGTCCGTATGATCTAGTGCCGATCATAGAAGACACAGGGGTTAACAAATTACAAAATAAAATGAGAAATAAATCTAAACCATGACGCAGTATTTATAATGAATCTATAGCAATGCCTGTTTGATAACAATATTCTTTTTTTCTGTGTTTTTACAGTTTGTTTTTAATTAGTTTTAAATGTGAAGCACTTTGGGTTGTATTCTGTAGGAACTGTGCTATAGAAATATCTTGATTGATTGATTTATAATGCATCCATAGCAAGACCCGTTGAGTCAAAATAATCAATTATATATGTTTCGTAAAGTTCTGTTGAATAAATTGAAGTAAGAAGATAATTGCCGGTAGAAAGTGCATAGTACAGACCATTCCAGCGTCTCTGCTGTTGGAGAGTTCTATCTCCGGTGAGACACGGACCCAGATAATTAACTGAGAGTGTCCTTGGTTGAGCACGTCTCTGTATCACTCAGGCCAAGTACTGTGAAGTTCACGTCTAAAATCACTAGGGAGGTGTCTTTTCTTAGAGACATAGAAAACATGTTCTGAAGTAGAGCAGATTCCTGACAAAGAACTTTTGCAGAGATGATTAAGTGCACTTTTCTGCTCTCTCTGTCCTTAGACCTTTCTCTGAGTATCCGCTTACAGGAAAATAAGTCATCGCTGAATGTTGCTGTCATTGCTCCAGTTGTGAAAAAAAGTAAAAATAACATGCTGTCATGATTCAAAAGGAAAAAAAAATAACAAAATGCTGGACAGCTAATACAGTTGTTCAATAAAAGTAAATACCAAACAGAATTCAGAGTGAAAAATACAGAAAGTAAAGAAACAGGAGCCACAGACAAGAAGTCGGGGCAGACATGAAGTCGGGGAAGGTAATCCCACAACAGGAAGTAGAACTGAGGAAGATACAAAATAAAAAGTAAAATACATTTAAACCATGACACATGCAATATACATATGTGTGGATAACTCATAACATATGTGTGGATAAAGAAAATCAATTTTTATGAAGCATATATATACACCTTTATATGCTGAGATCTTGTTGGCTGGTACCGTCTTTCAATTCCATGTTTTAATATTTTGTATTGACCTAAATCACAACAGTAGTCGTCTCGGAGGACTTCACAAAGAGGACTTTTTACCACTGGAGCGATGACAGTAGTAAACATTTTATGACATTAGTTCATAGTTTGTGTTTTTTCTGGCTGCAAAGTTAGGTACTCCCGCTTTAACATCACAAACATAGATAATCACAATACATAAAAAGAGAACACAGATAAAATCCTTCAGTTGAGAAGGGGCCGGTCTCTCACGCCATTTCTCTTCACGAGGCCTCCCAGCTGTCCTGCATAATGAACAGAATCTTTTTAATGTGGCATATTTTCCAGCTCAAACCGGCCGGGACCCTGTGTCGAGAGTCTAGTAACTCGTGTGACCTCTCGGAGTTCTGCACTGGTGCGAGCCCCCACTGCCCCGCCAACGTCTACCTCCATGACGGTCACTCCTGCCATGACGTGGAGGGCTACTGCTACAACGGCATCTGTCAGACGCACGAGCAGCAGTGCGTGACGCTGTGGGGACCAGGTAACCGCACGGACCTAGCCGCGGACCTCGCCACGCTCGTTCATGTCTGGCCCCCGACTCCAGCTCCTCTGTGTTCTGTACAGGAGCCAAGCCGGCGCCCGGAATCTGCTTCGAGAGAGTCAACTCTGCCGGAGACCCTTATGGGAACTGCGGGAAGGATTCCAAAGGCTCTTTCGCCAAATGTGAGGCAAGGTGAGGCGGTGTGCAGCGGCTATGGATGAGAGAGCGAGATATTAAATACTACGACACCATTTCTTTTCTGGTTGTGAGAAAGGAGTGTGTTATAGTAGGGGCATGACTCTTTTGACATTAGAAAAGACCTAATTCATAGATTATGACCTTTTTTTCTACCAGCCCTACTTGGACCTACTGGACTCGGCTCTACTCTACCTGGTTGTGTTTCCATTATGCTTTAGTATTTGGTACCATTTCATATCAACCTACTAAAAGTATTCAGGGCAATTCCTCTGTAAACTACAAAAATTGCTCAAATTTGGCTAAATGAATCTTAATTTGAGGACATTTTGACTGCCTTCAAACAAGAGTGGCCAATGGGACAAGCAAAAGTATCTTGTTTTAAAAATACAAAATAAATAAATAATAGGAAATAATAAATTAAAAATAAAGCAACAGTTCTTGAAATATGACTAAAGGGCTTGTCTCATTCGCAAATCAGAATATACTCGATTCAAGCAATTATTACCTCATATTTTATCATTTTTTGCAGTGTAACCATGGCTTACAGCAGCACTGGCCAATCACCGACAGTTAAAGCACTTTTGTACAAGTTCAGCTTGGATTAAACCAGTGCCACGCAGGTTCCAAAAATGTACCTGGTTCCAGTTAAGCAGAGCAGGTGGAAGTGCTCCCAATCAGTGTGGAGTTGGGTCAAGTAGGGCTGGTGGAAACGTTGCTATTGCTACTGGTTGTGTATGAAGCCCATGTATGGTCAAATAAACATGTTTTCTCGTTTGAAATTCTTCATCCTCTTTGAAGGTAAAGCGGCTGATTCTTCTTGGCAAAAAGCCGCCAGTTCCTGTAAATTCCTGCGCCGTGAGATCTCCCCAGACTCAAGGATTTCATCATTTGAAAATGGAAAGCACATTTATTTGACAAGATATGGCTTTGCACAATCACTAACAATGAGTAGAACAAAAAGAAGCAAAAAAGTCTTTATGTTAACGTGAATAATCTTCAACATACAGCTAAAACAATGACATCTCTGCCTGGGTGTGTACCCTTTCAAACACAACCGTAAGCATGTCGGAAATGCTACCACTGTCTATTTCTGTCTGTTTTGTGTTTTTGCTTTGTAAATAATTTCTTGTAGTGTGTCAACTGTTTTATTGTGTTATGTCTGTTTTCTTGCTCTCCCCTATTTTCTGTGTTTTACTGCCTTTTATTATTGTAATTTTATTATCTTTAGGGAGACTATTCACACCTGTGCAGGGACTGCAGATGAAACATTCCTGTCAAATAAACTAATAATAAATAAATAATTAAAACTAATGAATACATAAATAATGTAAATGATATACAGTGGCACGGTGGCTGAGTGGATAGCACTCTCGCCTCTCAGCAAGAAGGTCCTGGGTTCGAATCCCGGTCGGACCAGGGCCTTTCTGAGTGGAGTTTGCATGTTCTCCCCGTGTCTGCGTAGGTTTCCTCCGGGTGCTCCGGTTTCCCCTACCACTAAAAATATGTCCAATAGTTCTGGCATGTGCCTCCTGTACTGGCCCCGCTCCCATCTCTGTGTGGAGTGAGACAAATGCCCAACATTAACAATTGTAAACCGCTTTGAGACTCAGATCTGCAGTGAAAAGGCGGTATATAAATAAAAACTTACTTACTTACTTACTTACAGTAACTGCACAGCAACTTGAAGCTTCATGCGCATTATGTCATGCTCCACAGTTTGAGAACCACTGATCTGAACCATATCCATAAAGGTGTAGATTAAAACTATACAATGATAAATGAATAGACATTATTTTGAAGCGATTGTAGAAACCTCTTCATTCAGGGGTTTACTGTGCTGGAATCATTGCAAACAGTTTTACTTTCAGCATTCTTATGAGAGTGCGCTTAATTATTAATGTATTAATTTGGACTGAGAGAAACTAATGAAATCCCTGAGGCTTTGACAAAACTGTCAATAACTTGCAACACAAGGTCTACTCGTAATTCTGTTTTGGTTTTTTTGACTCATCTTCCTTGTGTGATGTTTCCAGAGATGCCAAGTGCGGTAAAATCCAGTGCCAAGGAGGAGCCAATCGTCCCGTGATTGGAACCAATGCTGTCTCCATAGAAACCAACATCCCGCTGCAGGAGGGGGGCCGTATCCTCTGTAGGGGGACCCACGTGTACCTGGGAGACGACATGCCGGACCCCGGGCTGGTCCTGGCCGGAACCAAGTGTGGAGACGGGATGGTGAGTGTTGTTTGTGCAGAGATGCTTCGCCTACTCTGGAAATGCAAATAAGAAACACACAACACATGATAAATGAACAATAACTCTATACTGAAATAAAAAAAATCTCTAACTTTAACATAAGAAAAAAGCAAGTCCAAAATCTCCAACTGTAGCATACTGAAGAAGCAAGAATTAAATTTTAGTGCAAGAAATATATAGTTGTTTGGATTCAGGTTAGCTTAGCATTAGCATCCGAGTAGCACCGGGTGGGGAGGGGAACGCATTCCATTGGTTTCATTCTATCGGTCCACTCCAAATATATTTATGATGAGGCTACAGGCATCTGGTCATGTCCATTCCTATTTGAAAACACATGATAACTTTACAACTATTGGGGTTTAGGGACGTTTCCCCACAGTATTTTAAAAATGACGTCTGGATAAATCATTGACCGCATCTTTAGGCTTAGAATGAGTGAGAATTTACACAGATAATGTATAGTTGCAGACACAGAAAGGCCCAGTGTAGGTAGATGGCATGGATTGACTGTTTAGGACTATAGTGAAACAAATATATTCTTGTTGGAATAAAGGCCCAGTCGATTAATTAGCCAACTAAAAAGAGGTGTTACAATACATAAGAGATAATTATATTTTCAAGCACAAAAACACACAACATGAATAAAGTATGGATAAACTTGTGAATGTGATCAATCTAACTTATTAATACAAAGTAAATAGTGAAACATTCCTTCACCATCACGTCCTTATCCAAACTAACCCTTTCCTTTCCTTTGAAGAAGAAATAGTTTGTTCGTCAATATTCCGTCAACGATGAGATATTCTACCTATCAAAGCTGGACAAGCTTACTTTGTTTGTTTTTTTCATCAATACATTGTGTTAGTCCCATCAGAAAGAACCTTTTGTGAATAAATCAGGTGACAATATTTAATTTTATCTCATTAGAAAACGTCATATAGTTTACATACTGAATGGCTGAGTCAGAGCCAGTTATTTTTTGTGATTTCAAAGTGAGTTTCTCCACCTTTAAGCGACTAAACTAAAGGCTCTAGTTCTTTTTTACAGGCGCCTTTTGTGATTCTTCCTTGTTCAATAGTAAATGTGTTCAGTGTACGTCAGTGTAAAATCTCTTGTGTGGTATAATTCAAATAGAAACATGCCAACATTACTTACTCCACCTTTAGCTGCTATTGCTGCCCAGGAGTTGATGGTTCCCAGTCCTTCCATGATCCCAGCTTATGTGATGGAATCTTGGCTGGAGTCAGACACAACTGTGGGCTCATAGACTCCTCCCTCAGTCCTCATAAAGCGTTGGCATTAGCTCGTGGCTCGTGATGCCAGCGCCCCCTGTGCCCCGCCGGCTGTGAGCGCCAGGTCAGCTAGTTGATTGGCTGTTGTCTCGGCGATGCATGAACTAGAGACGCACATTATTCCTGGGCCAAGTACGCCACACTGCTCTGTGATGGCCCGAGGTTCCTCTTTTGTCATCGGCTTTTGTTCTTTCCCACAAGGTTGTTAAATTTGGTGCCAATGAGGTCATGTGTTTGGCAGAAGAGGCTGAGTCTAGCTACAATGGAGTAATGCATTCGACCGTGTTTAAATCTGGTTGAAACAGGCAACACAGCCTCCTAATCTGTTTATGTTTGTGATTGTTGATGACTTGGGACGTTCTATATTTTATTAGTGCTCTCGTCTATGTCAGTTGATCTACTTGAAATTGACAAAAAAAAACATAATGCAGCATCCACATTTGTGGATGACTCTAAGAAAAGTGGTGTGTCTGCGGCTTGCAGTACGGAGGCGTGTCGTGTAGTGACGTCACTACACGACACGCCTCCGTACTGCAGGCCGCAGACAGATACACTTGGCTATTGGGACTTTTTTTTGCTGATAAACGGTATAAATGAGTGTCCAATAGTGTTGTCTACATATCCTGGTCATAATTTTGTCACTGGTGCAAATTAGTTGAAAGTTAAACTTTCTGCCTAAAACCATCTGTGAGGCGCCATCTGCTGGCGACCTGTATTACTACATTTGAAATTTGAATCTGGCGCCACACTGGCGCGGCAGCAAGACCTGACGTCTGAAGCAAGACCTGACGTCAGCAGCCCCCCGCCCAGAGCTATATAAACGGCCCAGTCTCGTTCACGCCCCCTTTAGTCCTCCAGGCTACGCCCATTTAGAGGAAGATTTGAACAGGAAATGTGAGTGACGTAAGCTCCGAGGAGCGGGGGTGAGAACCACTTTAAAATTATATTTTGTCTATATTTATTTTTTAACCCTAACCCTTTATTTATTGAGTGTGTTAACAGTAATAGACATATAGCATTCAGTTATATAGAAATAAAATGCAAAGAGAAAAAATAAGATACAGCTGAATGTTGACCTCACGCGACTGTGATTTTTGACAACTCGGGACTTTCTACTTCTTTTGAAAAGTGGATTGAAGTAACAAGAATAACATATTGTATAAGTGTGCTAGTGCCTGTCTGTTGATCTACTTGAAATTGACAAATAAGAGATGCAAAAGGGTGCAAAGAGAAAAAAATAAAAATACAGCTGAATGTCAACCTCACGCAATAGTGATTTTGGACAACTTTGGACCCAATAGACTTTTTTGCGTCACTTGTATCAACAATCACTACTTCACCTTGTCCCATTTTCTATCTGATTATGGAGGCCGCAAAAGGTCAAAAACATAAGAGTCATTGAATGCTAAACTCTAAATATCGACGTGATAATATTGGTAGCAATTCATGGATTCTTGGAACCCTCCTCCAAGGCCATCGTTTTTAACCTAACAATTTTAAAATATTGCATCAGTGAAATGTCGAAAGAATTAAAATGACTTTATACAACTTTATATATATATTTCACTCGGGTTCTCTCAAGGGTGTCCTCTTCATCTTTTTAAAAACGTATAAAACTTCCGAAATTACCTTGTTTTTTACTTTGAAAAGTTTGCAAAGACAGATGAAGATTACATGCTGTGTCAGTGATTAGTATTCAGTGAGTAGCAAAAGCTCAAACAGCAAGGCCTCACAACTTTTTACATTATATTTGAATAAACCTGAATCTGTATAAGATCTTTTTACAACAACACTATCTTAAAACGCATTAGTCTGTGGGTATAACATTAATGTGGTTCTGTGTAAATAAACTGCACCGAGGGCAATGTTAGAAAGTGCTTTTTACTAGCCAATATTAACTTTATTGCTTTTCTTGTGAAATCCTTTGGTAAGTAAAGCGTCGCTCATTTGCCGTTACGCGGAGAGAGCCCTGAGTCTTTTCTGACATTTACCTTGAGCTGCGGAGGTTCTGTAACATTTAGTGGTCATCGGCGCTTATTTGAATATTTATGATCAGATTTTCTATTCAAAATGCCTCAGAATTATGGTTTCTTTTACAGGTGTGTCTGAACCGCCAGTGCCAGAATGTGAGTGTGTTTGATGTGCACGAGTGCTCGGGGAAGTGCAACGGACGTGGGGTGAGTGCAAAACAACTCTTACCTTTCTGTGCTCGTTACTCGTCTGTTTAGTCTTTAACCAACCCATACGTTTTCTGTGATTATTACACGTCTGTTTAACGAAGGACTTGATCAACTCTCCAAGCAGAAGGAAATATACATGTTTTGCTTTTCACAGTCACAGTGTAAGGTTAAGGTCAAGGTTAAAGAAGAATGTATATGCATTATTTTTGTCCGTTCAAAATGATACTGAGACTATTTACTTTCATGTCTTTGAATGTGAAATAATATCTTCAGTAGAAAATATATGGTGAAACAAGTATGAAGGAGAAAACCATCTTTCCACCTGTAACTTCCTATACTAACCACCAGAGGGAGGAGATGCAATGATTGTTTTTGCAAACATCAACATATGACTGTAAAGAATGTAAAAATCACTTGAGGATTTGCAAAAACAATGTTATGGGCAATAATTTTGTTTTAAGAGACAGAAAACTGAGTGTGATGTCATAGTGGTGCAATGACATCAGACTTTTACAGGATTTAAACAGGAACTTATAAACCGAAGGGGCACATTTGTGCTAGAAGTACCTGGTATTGGCGTGGATGGAGCTAAAAGCAACTCTAGGTCTGTTTTTTGATGAGGGAACAATGTTGTAACATAGCCAAGATCTGTGAGAGTCCCTGTTCAACTCTAACAGAATAATTGCTATTCCAGGTCATGGGTACTTGTCTTGCACAATGTCTTTATTACAGTCCACTGAGATGGAGAACGATTTTATTAGAGGTGTAACTTATTTTAACAGCCAACACTATGCGTCTTCTTTAAATAGTAGATTGAAGTAATAAGACATATTTTATATTTATAGGACTCTAGACGATAAAACACAGCAACATGCAGCATCTATATGTGTGGATAGCTCTTAGAAAATCAGTGGGATTGGGACCAACGCAGCTTGAAATAATGTTTTATATATATATATATATATATATAATTTTTTTTATAGTGAAGAAAATAAGTATTTGAACAGAATCAGAATCAGATCAGAATCATTTTTATTGCCACGTAAGTAACAGGAAGTCACAGACTTGGAAATTGCTTTGGCTCAGTGCAACAGTCAGAAAGAGATAATAAAAATAAAGAATAAAAAACACTTCTAAGGAATACATTTAAATTTAAAATAGAGTTACAGTTACTATTTAAAACATACAAGTGCACATGGTGCACACAATGTAAGGTGACAGCAGTACAGTGAAGTAAAGTGACGTATGATGGGCAGTAAAGTGACTTTATAAAGGGCGGGGGGACAGGTTAAGAAGTGTTCAAGACTCCAACAGCAGAGGGGAAGAAACTGTTCTTGTGGCGGGAGGTTATAGTCCTGATGGACCGCAGCCTCCTGCCTGAGGGAGTGGTTGGAATAGTCCATGTGCAGGGTGAGAGGGGTCGGCTGTGATACGACCAGCCCGAGCTCGGGCGACGTATAGGTCCTGCAGCGATGGAAGGCTGCGGCCGATCACTTCCTCTGCAGAGCGCACAATGCGCTGTAGTCTCTGTTTGTCCCTGACTGTGGCTCCAGCGAGGGGGGAACAAACAGACCACAGCGCAAGGTTCTGGATCAAGGTTTGATCCAGAACCTTGATATGCTTATGCTATGTATATATTTATACGATGTCAACCCCAACCAACCAACCAAAACACCCCCTACCAGGTCATAGAAAAAAAGATTTTTTTTTTTTTAAACTGACACATACTTGCACATACACATAGAGAAGGAAACATAGTGACTTCAAGTAACTATATACTTATTATATCAATCAATCAACTTTCCTACACAAGGAAACACAAAGTGCCCCATTTCACATCAGACATAAATCAAAAACATTCAAATCTACTTAAAGATGATTTAACAATATGATGAAAAACAAAGGTATTGGAGGATTTTCCCAAATGTTAGGAAAGAACCGGCCTCCCCACTTTTTAAGAAAACTCTCACCAGAAGGATTGACAATTGGGAGGACCAACAGTCTTGATGATCCACCCGGAAGTAGAAAATCCTCCTTTATACCTTTATAAGATCACAAGAGATATTAAAAACATAGCAAATAAAATGACACAATTAATCAAGAACATTAAAATTACACATGGGTTTGAAATAATAAATTTATTAAAAAGAGAAAAGATATAATCCCTCAATCTGTCTGCAGCAACAAAAACAAATACCTCCAATCCACATTTTTAATCTTCTTAATCTGCTCCTTTTGTTTAACTTTGCTTATTGCTTGACTCACCAACAATATTGAAGTTCAATCTGCGTCGCTGTTTCTTTAGTAATTTGCGTTCAATCATTTGAGTCGTTACAACTATGACCTTTCCTACAATTTCAAAAGTGTCGCTCATTCAGGCTCATTACAACAAAATGCCAAACAACAGAAGCAGATCATTCCGAGATCTCCGGATTAAAGGGACGTCATTGTAACAGAACAAACAGAACCGGTTCCACTTAAATTGAGAATTCCCAGTGAATAAATGCATTCTGGGGATATGCATTTATTTGTTTTTTGCAGTTTACACAAGCCTCCCAGTACTTGCTCTGTGCTCACATAGCATTTGACGTTAACAAATTGCCGTTTGATCCGGGATGTTATTGTACATAAATGGAATAGCATGAGTTGGCTCTATAGCTGCCTGATAAAGCCGCAGCCGAAGTGAAGATGATAAAAGCCAGATGTTTCCGTTCTATTCATGTCATTGCCCCCTTTCCCTCTCTCCCTTTCTTTTATATTTCAATGAGGTGTTGTGCGAGTGCTATATTCCACTACACAAATACAGATAGGGTCCCTACTCAATCACAAACGGCCTGTGATCCCCCAAGTACCTCTTAACCTCAGTTTGAAGGAGTGTCCCGGGGCAAAGGGAGGAGGGGGGAGTACAGTGCAGATCCCCCTCCGCTGACAGCTGGGCCGCCTCATGTCGCCTGGGAACACTCTTGGATCCGACTCCAGCTCTGGAAACGGCAGACATTTGAAGGGATGGACCCCTAAGACCGGAACACATGTTTTATCTATGACTACGAGGGCTGGATATACGACACTGCAGTAAATATGCCATAATGTAACAGTATAATAATATGGCATTTGTTTTTTTTAAGGACAGTAAAAATCAAGACAAACAGTAGAAATATAAGCAGAACAAAAAAACTGAAAGCAAGGACATAAGGGACCAACAAAGACACCAAAGAAAACAAAAAACTAAAACTAAACTAAAATACAAAACTAAACAAAAAACAGACAAAACACAGGATTTTTCACATTTAGACAAAAACTAAAAGGCATTAATAATTCGATGACTTTTTTCAACTGAACATTCTCCTAAATTGTGATAGTGGTCAACATAATGAATAAAGCTTGCAGTATTTAATGATTTTTTGTTACTAGAATTGTTCATGAAAAGTTTCCCTATGAGAAAAAAAAAAGTACAATCTGTTTAAATGTTATGTCTCCAAAATACATACTGTACATGTAAACAAATGTCATCTATATACTGTATATATGTGTGTATATATATATATATAAACTGAAAGAACTGAAAGCAGCCAAGTCCCGGCACAGAGAACGACTACAGGAGCAGTTTGGTAACAACGATACTGCTTCTGTCTGGAGGGGCCTACGGGAGATCACCAACTACAAACCCAAAGCCCCCCCCTGTGCTGATGACCACAAGCTAGCTGACGAACTGAACTTATTTTTCAGTCGCTTTGATGCTGCCCCTGACACCTCTCCCTCCCCCACCCCCCACTACTCTAACGACCCACCCATCAGCCCTGCCCCCAGCCTAACAATAGCCGCTAAAGAGATTAAACAACTCTTCTTGAGGCTGCACCCCCGCAAAGCTCCTGGCCCGGACCACGTGTCTCCGGCCACTCTGAGACACTGCGCCAGTGAGCTTACTCCTGTGTTCACGGACATTTTCAACACCTCTCTGCAGTCCTGCCATGTCCCGGCCTGCTTCAAATCCTCCATCATTGTCCCCGTCCCGAAGAAGCCCAGGATCACAGGACTCAATGACTACAGACCTGTAGCACTTACGTCTGTCGTCATGAAGTCATTTGAACGCCTGGTTCTCTCCCATCTCAAGTCCCTCACCTCCCCCCTACTGGACCCCCTGCAGTTCGCCTACAGAGCCAACAGATCTGTAGACGACGCCATTAACCTGGCCCTCCACCACATCCTACAGCACCTGGACTCCCCGGGGACCTACGCCAGGGTCCTGTTCGTGGACTTCAGCTCTGCCTTCAACACAATCCTGCCATCCCTGCTCCAGGACAAGCTTTCCCAGCTCAACGTGCCCGTTTCCACCTGCAGGTGGATCACTGACTTCCTGACGGACAGGAAGCAGCGAGTGCGTCTGGGGAAGAATGTCTCGGACTCTCGGATTATAAATACAGGAGCCCCACAGGGCTGTGTTCTTTCTCCCCTGCTCTTCTCCCTGTACACCAACCACTGCACCTCCAGCCACGACTCCGTGAAGCTGATCAAGTTCGCGGACGACACCACCCTCATTGGACTCATCTCCAACAACGATGAGTCCGCCTACAGGAGGGAGGTGGACCGGCTGGTGTCCTGGTGCAGTGGTAACAACCTGGAGCTGAACGCCCAGAAGACAGTGGAGATGATTGTGGACTTCAGGAAGAGCACTGTCCCCCCGCCCCCACCCTCCCTGATGGACTCCCCCATCACCTCTGTGGAGTCCTTCCGTTTCCTGGGCACCACCATCACCCAGGACCTCAAGTGGGAGCCGACCATCAGCTCCCTCATCAAGAAGGCCCAGCAGAGGATGTACTTCCTGCGGCAGCTCAGGAAAGCCAAGCTGCCTGCACAGATGTTGGTGCAGTTCTACACGGCCATCATCGAGTCCATCCTCACCTCCTCCATCACCGTGTGGTTCGCTGGAGCCACAGTCAGGGACAAACAGAGACTACAGCGCATTGTGCGCTCTGCAGAGGAAGTGATCGGCCGCAGCCTTCCATCGCTGCAGGACCTGTACGTTGCCCGAGCTCGAGGCCGGGCTGGTCGTATCACAGCCGACCCCTCTCACCCTGCACATGGACTATTCCAACCACTCCCCTCAGGCAGGAGGCTGCGGTCCATCAGGACTAGAACCTCCCGCCACAAGAACAGTTTCTTCCCCTCTGCTGTTGGACTCTTGAACACTTCGTAACCTGTCCCCCCGCCCTTTATAAAGTCACTTTACTGCCCATCATACGTCACTTTACTTCACTGTACTGCTGTCACCTTACATTGTGTGCACCATGTGCACTTGTATATTGTAAATAGTAACTGTAACTCTATTTTAAATTTAAATTTATTCTTTAGAAGTGTTTTTTATTCTTATTTTTATTATATCTTTTTGACTGTTGCATTGAGCCAAAGCAATTTCCAAGTCTGTGACCTCCTGTTACTTACGTTGGCAATAAAAATGATTCTGATTCTGATTCTGATTCTGATATATATATATATATATATATATATATATATATATATATATATATATATATATTAGGGCTGTCAAAATTATTGAGTTAACGCACGTTAATTAATGTTTTTTCATTAATCGCATTAAAAAAATTAACGCTTTTAACGCAAGTGCCAAATGACTAGCACCCCGCGTGTGTGACCGCGGGGCACTTGCTGTGAATGGGAGTCCGCAGCGTTCTGGGGCAGCTGCGGCCACTTTGCGGCCAGCAGCTGTGAGCGGCTTTCAACAACACAGGAGCGCACAGCCGTAACATGGCCATGTACCCAAGGCCATGCACACGCACAGGACCATATCTGCTTGTTGTGTGCGTGTAACCAGTGCACACAATAAAACAGTGCTGCAAGAAACGGTCCGTCTCCCCCGTGTCTTCTCCCGAAGCGAAAAAAATGCTAAATTAAAGCTGGAGTACCTAACTTTTCCTTTGCACTACCATTTAATGTTGGTTGTGCCCAAAAGTGAAATGTTGTGAGCCAATCAAACAGATTTAATGACAGCCATTGCATTTCAGACTTTTTTCAAATGTCCCTCGTCCCTGTAACAAACAATGGTTTGTAGAGGCACAACAATGAAGAGGATCCACTGCCTTTATGAGACAGAGAAGAAGAAGAAAGAGGAGGCTTTAGCTGATGCGGAATATGTCGAGCTGAAAAAATAGTGTCTACTAAGACAGAATGTTAATAATGTTAATGCCATTTTTTTAGGATATATTGTTATAATAAACAAATACAGTACATATGTACACTGTGTTGTCATTTATCTTTCCATTTATACAACCATTTACAGAAAATATGCCATCATTTTGCCGATAGTTCAAAATGTGATTAATTACGAATAATAAATTTTTAAGCTGTAATTAACAGCCCTATATAAATATAAACATATGACATTTGTTTACATGCATTGTTTTGGGGTCTCGCCTATAAGATAATGCAGCTTCCTGGGAGTTCCTTTTTACTACAAATGTTTGAGTGAGTGTATGACTTGTTGAAGTTTTGTAAATGCAAAAGGATCTATTTGACGTTTTGGGTTGAGAGCTGATTGGAGTGAAGGCGCTCCTATTTTTCACTTTTCTGTCTGTAAAAGCTGATCTAAAAATGTGACAGAAGCCAAAATAAATGCATTATAATTGTTTTGTGGTTTGAAAGTCACGTACCCCAGCTTTAAGTGAGTAATGTACGTCAACATCAGGAGAAGTGCTGGGACTCGACCCTTTTGTTTTTCCGCATGCGCATATATGTCATTTTATTGATTTTTTAATATCCTGAACCTGGATGTGCATGTTCTGTTGTTGAAAAAAATACAAAAGTTGTAATTAGTGTGTTATGGGTTTTTTTCAGGTGTGCAATAATAAAAAGAACTGCCACTGTGAGGCGCTGTGGGCTCCTCCGTTCTGTGAAAAGGCGGGGTTTGGAGGCAGCGTGGACAGTGGACCAATGAGACTGGCAGGTACTGTTGTCACCTTTCACCCCACCTCATTACCATTTTTATAGTTTTTCATTGTTTTACAGCTTTTTTCACACTGAGATATATATATTATGTGCAGAGTCCCTCAAGAAAGCGGAATAGTAGTAGTAGTTCAGTAGTACAGCATTTTTTCTGATTGGTGATTTATAACTATTCAAGAAGTTAGTTCACTTGTGAGCAGTTTTTCTACATAGACATAAATAATGGTTGCTATGTTTCTTCTATATATTTTTTTCCTTTTTAGAGAGTCAAAGATTAAAGCTGGGGTACCTAAATAGTGACTCATAAGGCTGTGCAAAAGATATCTTTGTGGCTTGATTTATTCACAATATATTACTATTATGAAAATCTTTTGGGTAAAAGTAAATACGTTATATTTAGAAGGAATGTTTGGTTCCTCAGCTGTAGTGATGCAATGAGTAACGTTTAAAATAGGGCTGTCAAAGTTATCGCGTTAACGCGCGTTAATTAATTTTTTTCATTAATCAGTTTAAAATAATGAACGCTTTAAACGCCAAATGACTAGCACCCCGCGCGTGTGACCGCGGGGCACTTGCTGTGAATGGGAGTCCGCAGCGTTCTGGGGCAGCTGCGGCCGCTTTGGACAGCGGTTCCCGCGTCCAGCAGCTGTGAGCAGCTTTCAACAACACAGGAGCGCACAGCCGTAACATGGCCATGTACCCAAGGCCATGCACACGCACAGGACCACTGTGTGCACTGATCACGCACAGGCATGAACAGTGCACAATAAATACAGCGCTGCAAGAAACAGTCCGTCTCCCCTGTGTCTTCTCCCGAAGCAAAAAAAGACGCTAAATTTAAGCTGGAGTACCTAACTTTTCCTTTGCACTACCATTTCATGTTGTTTGTGCCCAAAAATGAAATGTTGTGAGCAAATCAAACAGATTTAATGACAGCCATTGACATGCATTTCAGACTTTTTTCAAATGTCCCTCATCCCTGTAACAAACAATATTCATAGAGGCACAATAATGAAGAGGATCCACAGCCTTTATGAGAGAGAGAAGAAGAAGAAAGAGGAGGCTTTAGCAGATGCGGAATATGTCGAGCTGAAAAAAAGTGTCTACTACAGAAAGACAGAATGTTAATAATGTTAATGCCATTTTATGTGGATTTATTGTTATAATAAACAAATGCTGTACATAATTTTGCCAATAGTTCGAAATGCGATTAATTACGATTAATACATTTTTAAGCTGTTTGGGGCGACAGTAGCTCAGTTGGTAGAGCATTGGCCTTAAGGCCAGAAGGTCGTGGGTTCAATTCCCACCTCTGCACCTTCTCCACCGACTCCCACTGATGACTGCTGTCGTTGTGTCCTTGGGCAAGACACTTAACCCCACTTTGCCCAAAGCCCCCACTGAAAGATCAAGGCTATGCTCACACTCAGAGAGCAGCCGTCCTCCTGTGGACTCACCACCTGCAGAGGGTCAGTGAGGGGCTGGTGCTATGAGACTTGGGTGGCATCTCTGACTGCCACCCCCCTGACCCAGAAATGGATTAAAGGGTAGAAAATGGATGGATGGATGGATGGATGGATGGATGGACATTTTTAAGCTGTAATTAACTCGATTAAAATGTTTAGTCGTTTGACAACCCTAGTTTAAAAGTTTATTTATTTCTGAAATTCAACTTAATGAAACTAATACAAGATTTTAAAAGACTTGATTTTCGCATGCCGCTGTAAAAATGGCGCTGTGGCAGGAGTGCTGTCCTGGTGCATACTGGAGTAGTCTTGCAGAGTTTTTCCAATGTGGTTTCACTGGCAAATGGCAAATAAAATCTCAAATTGAGATAGCGACGTAAAGTGTCATAAGCCAAGTCTTTGTTTTTTAATCAGTTTGGCTACAGTCCATTTTCAAGATATTTAGTTTTGTAAAGTTGTGAGCCAATTATCAACATTATAACAAACAGCATACAGACTTGCTACATCCCACTTGTGCGTGTAAATCTTATATTAGTTGGAATTTAGGAACTGTTTTTATACATTTATTACAAGGTTTTCTTGCTAAATGATTCGTATATCTATAAAAAAAAAAATTACATTGTACGTTAAGATAATCACAGGTCTTAGTTCCTCTACCTGCAGTCTGGATGTACTACCTCCTAGATTCCTGAAGTCTGTTATGTGTAGTCTATTACCCTCATTGACACAAATAGTAAACATGTCTTTTTTATCTGGAACATTTCCAATGGCCCTGAAAAAGGCAGTCATCAGGCCCCTCCTAAAAAAGAGCAGTTTGGATGCTGCGGTACTTGAAAATTACCGTCCCATCTCAAATCTGCCATTCATGGGAAAAATTCTTGAAAAAGTTGCCTACCAACAACTTACTGAATTTTTAATATCTAATGACTCATTTGACATGTTTCAGTCTGGCTTTAGACCACACCACAGTACTGAGACCGCTCTAGTCAAGGTAACAAATGATATTCGGCTTAACACTGATGCAGGAAAAGTCTCTGTTTTAGTCATGTTAGATCTGAGTGCCGCTTTCGACACCGTTGACCATGAGATTCTCATGCAGAGACTGGAGGACTGGGTTGGTGTTGCTGGTACTGCCCTAAGCTGGTTTAGGTCCTATCTAGAAGAAAGGAAGTATTGTGTGGAGATTGGAGACTATGTCTCAGATAATATGGCCCTGACCTGCGGAGTGCCACAGGGGTCGATTCTGGGACCTCTCCTGTTCAATATTTACATGCTGCCATTAGGTCAGTTAATTCAAAGTATGAAAGTGTCCTACCACAATTACGCTGATGACACTCAGATCTATGTCTCACTGACTGCAGGAGAGCATGGACCGGTGGACTCACTCCTTCACTGTATCCAGCGGATCAGTGAGTGGATGCAATGCAATTTTCTCCAGCTAAATGCGGACAAAACCGAAATGATTGTCTTTGGTCCCGAGAAACAAAGAGAGACCGTCATTTATCACCTTCAGTCTCTCTCCCTAAGGCCTTTAAATAAGGTCAGAAATCTGGGAGTAATAATGGACTCTGACTTAAACTTCAATAGCCACATTGGATCGCTAACATCAGCAGCTTTTTATCATCTGAAAAATATTGCCAAAATTAAAAATATTGTGTCCAGGGCAGACTTGGAGATTCTTATCCATTCTTTTGTTTACAGTAGGCTGGATTACTGCAATGGCCTGCTCACAGGTATCTCCAAACATGCAGTAAAACAGCTGCAGTATATTCAAAATGCTGCAGCTCGAGTCCTGACTAGAACCAGGAAGTACGACCACATTAGTCCGGTCCTCAGGTCTCTGCACTGGCTTCCCGTGGCCCAGAGGATAGACTTTAAAGCAGCTCTCCTGGTGTACAAGTCTCTCCATGGCCTTGCACCAAAGTACATCCATGATATGCTAGTCCCATATGAACCAGCCCGGACTCTGAGGAGCGCAGGGACGGGACTCCTGTTAGTGCCCAGAGTCAGGACTAGACAGGGGGAGGCTGCTTTTCAGATCTATGCAGCTAAAGTCTGGAACAGTCTTCCTGAGGATGTGAGACTGGCTGCCTCTCTGTCAATGTTCAAATCCATGTTAAAGACTTTTCTTTTTTCCTATGCATACAACTAGAGAATTTTATCTTTTTAACACACCTTGTTATTTATTGTTGTAACTTTTTGTGTTTTTAACTATTTTATTGTTTTTAATTACTTGTGTGATTCTTATGTTTTTAAATTACTTATGTGATTTTAATGCTTTTTAATTACATATGTGTTTTTAATTGTATTTTAATGGTGATGATTTGTGCATTGTGTGGTGTGGACTGTGAGGCGCTTTGTGTTGCCCTGTGCAGGAAAAGCGCCCTATAAATAAAGATTGATTGATTGATTGATACGTTGAAGTAAATGGGCTTTTTAACAATATTGTCGAGTTCCACTTGTATTTTACAATGCAGTATTAATGATCTAAGATTGTTCCCAACTTTATTAAAACTAAACTAACTTTACTAATTCCGTTAAGAAAATGCTAAACAGTCTGGAGCTGCCTGAATCCTCTCTTTCATCCTCTTCATCCTCAGCCTTTGTGTTGAACTCTTCATCGTCTCCTTTCATCTTCCTCCATCTTCCATTTGCACATTTCTGGATCCTGGGTGTGTGCGCTCTTTAACCCTGTCCCCCCTGTGGCTCTTGTGTGTAGACGTGCGTGCGTGTGTATTAATGTGCGTGTTGTCATATGTGGCGTCAGCGGACAGCGTGGTGGTCACCGTGGCCGTGCTGGTCACCCTCCTCAGCCTCGTGCTGGTCACCGCCCTGCTCTTCGTCAAGAGGAAGACTCTGCTGCGCCTCTTCTTTCACAACAAGAAGAGCACTCTGGAGAAACTGCGGTGAGGGGAACTATAGCTGATCTCAGTTTGTTCAGATGCAGACGGATAACTGAGACACAAGTCTTTAAAAAAGTGATGTTTAAGTGTTTAAAACAATAATCATGGGACTATAGAGTGGTGGATTATTCAAAACAGTCCTATCAAGTGTTCAATTCTATTCCATTCAATGTATTTTTGTATAATAACGACGGTAGTTACCTCGGAGGGATTTACAAAGAGACTCAAACAGTTCATACACAAGAAATGCAATAATAAAAAACCAGTGGGGGCGGGTACCGGCTCGAAAGTGGCCAAAATGACGTGCGCTGACATGCTTGCATTACCACCCCCGGGCCGATAACTATTATTCAATGCTAACATATAGCATTAGCTGACCTCTGGATGGTCTTTATAGGATGGTCCAAAAGTCGGCTCTTGGCCCAAAGCTCCGTTCCACATGTGTGTCAATGCTGAGGGGGGTGAATTTTTTTTGGACCAGTCAATAGTGTAATAAGGGGCAGATGACCGATGTCCAATAGCTGTGTTGTGAAGCATACAGTTATATAGTTGCATAGTCACCCACAGGGCTGTGTGTGTGTGTGTGCCTATGTGTGGAAAAGGAAACTTGTCATTCACTAATTGCTTGTTCGTAAAGAGGCTCATGCATGCTTCTGGTGTGTATGCACCCGGGTAACTACGGAACCTGTAATGTAAAGTGTTATATTGTATGAAAACTGTATGCTGCCTGTAATCTCCGTTATGAATATTTATTTATCTGCAGCTGGACACATGTGTTTCAGTCATGCATAATCTCAGTCCTATGATTTTTCTATAGAAAGGACCTACAATTATGTTTGTATTTTCTTGAATTCATCTGAAATGCTTTAAAGTAATCACACGGAATAGGAAGTAGGCACTGAAGCAGATTCCTTGCTTCTTTCTTCGGCCAACTCCTTTTGAGTTTCTATAACAGTGTAATGATGTAATGATGCAAACTATATTTGTAAGAATTGCTCAAATAAACTGAACTAAACTAACAGATAATATAGTTAACTATTTACCATAGTTACGGAGAGTAAACAAACGCTATTTCTCGATTAACCTAACACACAGCTTGTAGCTAGCTGCAGAGGACAAAATTATGGAGCAAATCCAACAGGTATTCAAGCATTCAAGGACTATAATAAGTTGTCATTAGTCACTAGTGGTTGTCAAGAACACCTATTTCCTCTGTAACTATGGAAACAATCACTTCCACAATCAGGTGAATAAGAATCACTACTTTCATTGTAGCTCTCGTTGATTGATGGGGGGGGGCGAATAAAGCATCTCTTAATCTTAATAGGAAAGGTCTCGATTCCAATTTGAACACAACAATGATTATGAAAACATTTACGTTTCTTTTATTACAGAGTTAATTCAACTTTTTCATATTATGGAACATTAAAGCCTTATTCCAAAATGCATACAATTCTTTTTTTGTCACAATTCTCTAAAATTTGGTGATTCAACGAGATTTCCATAATATATCTGCAATCTTTTTGGATAAAATGCAAGGGGGGAAAACGGTTTAGAAAGTAGTATTTAATATTACTAAATGTAGAAAATGTGAAGGAGGGCAAATACTTGCAGTTTTTGAATAAAACAGCCACAGAACTAGCACAACCATAACTCTTAAAAAATCCTTAAATATTGTAGTCATAGCTTGTTAATTGTACATTGTATTTAAACATTTTCCATGCTCCATTCTCCAGATCTATGGAAACGGGAAGACCAATCAGCCCCATCAGATCCCAGTCCTTGTATCGACCTAAAGCGCTGCGTAAACCTCCTCCCAAACCGTCGGCCGCTAATATTTACAAGGTATGTCTGACTGTGCCGTCACTACACACAATACCCAGCACCAGCTCTACATCACTTTCCCCATTTCCCTATTTACCTGCATTCCCTTTCGCCATAATATTCTCCTTGTCTCCTTTCTGCCGCACCGTGCTGCATGTCAATCACAAACTCCATTAGAGCGTTGACAAAGCTGCTCCTATTCTCCTGCTCAGGTTGAGATTGTTGACAGCACCAGGTGATGCCACGCTGCTTTTCTATCTCCTCAAATGCTAATTACAAGCTTTTGTGGACAGCTGGCACTGGACTTTGAATGAGAGAGATTGATCTAGTATAATGCAGTAGCCAGAATCCAGGGTATATAGCAATTACAGCCATTCATGACGCTTATTTGTGATGGAGGGGAAGACTTGAGATGTCAGAAGAGAATACGTTGTTTTTGACATTGTTTGGTAAAGTAGGATGTGTGTGGGTGGGCTGCAGTAGTCCCCCAGTCTTGGCTGATGCCTTTATAAACTGTATAGACTTGTGATTCCTGTCTTTTCATACTGTATTTTGAGGGGTCATTTTTCCAGAGAATATGGATGAAGATACAAGAATAATCTATGAAAATCAATTTTGGCTTGAATTAAACATATTTGACCAGCTAATGTCTCCAAACACTAGTTGCTTTTGTTAACTTTGCAAGATTCTAATCAGAGGCCTTTCTATTACAAGAGGCACTGACATAATTCAGCTTTGACAGAACAAACAGGCATAATGGTCTTCTAACGAGCCGTATCAGAATAATAAGAAAATGAGAGGGAGAAAATGAGTAAGTAAGTAAGTAAGCTTTATTTAGTAAGTAATAAGCTTTATTTATATACCGCCTTTCACAGACCAGAGTCACAAAGCGGTTTACAATTGTTATTTTTGGGCATTAGTCTCTCACTCCACACAGAGATGGGAGCGGGGTCGCCGAACAGGAGGCGCATGCCAGACCTATTGTACATATTTTTAGTGGTAGGGGAAACCGGAGTACCCGGAGGAAACCTACGCAGACACGGGGAGAACATGCAAACTCCACTCAGAAAGGCCCTGGTCCGGCCGGGATTCGAACCAAGGACCTTCTTGCTGAGAGGCGAGAGTGCTATCCACTCAGCCACCGTGCCGCCCACGGAGAAAATGAGCTCCTTAACTCTAGAGTTCCCAGAATTATGAAACTACTAGAACCTTAACCTCAACTCAGAACTTTTGAGATCAGTCAAACTTTTCTACTCTGTGAACAGACTGGATTATTTGTAATGGGACAGATTCACCGGGGTTTGACCATACCAATGAAGCTTTCCGAACAGCATGCCTATCATCCCGAACCCACTGTCCCAGTACTAGCTGCGGTTCGGCGGCTCCAGGCGGGCCCCCGCCGTAAAGGCGAGAGTTGTTGGAAGAGCTCTGTTTACGACGCGGAAAGCGTTCAGCCCTGGACTTAAATGCGTGAGGCCATGGACATGTCCAAGGTCACACGCAGCGACATAATGATAGCAACAATTGAACAATGCCTGTAGAGACGGGAACAAAAGCACAACGCCAGCAGCTATCCATGTATTGTCCCATATCCCTCTTGTCTCAGATTTATTTAAACATATTCATGAAACCCGTGTTTCCACTCAAATGTAAATGGTGATATGTCTCCTTGTATTTTTGGCAAAATTGTGGAATTAATGTTAACCTTATGCACCTAACGTTTTTTGGAAGTTAAGGCTAACCACATCACATAACTTACTTTATGTGGTAATGTTCAGGAAAAACAGAGCTGAGACAAATGTAATTCTGGAGGGATAAATCACATGTCTGATTTTCAATTCGACATCATTCCCCAACAGAGTGAAATACGATTGAACAATAATCAAATTTTTGCTATTTTACTGCCTATGGGCCTTACACATAAAGGCATATCATAAATGACCATTATCAAATACGGCGTAGTTGGTTTCCAGCAGATACTGTAACATGGCAGAACTGTTGTGAATCATCTGAAGCTAATTGACGACAGCTCCAAACAGAAAAACATTAATTAAAGACTCCATTGTGCGCATGTTTGTTATTCGGAATTCTCTGTCAAAGATTGTCCCTCTCCTCCAAAACAGCCAGTTTCATTCGCGCGATCTGACTTAATCTTCTGTCATTGCAAATAAGGATTTAAGCATTTGTGTTGTTCTCATTCCATTATTCCATATTTCTCATCTTTGTACAACCCGACAACAGTAGAAATCCAAAACAACGTTTGCGAATATTTGGCATACACCTATCCTTATTATCATATTTCCTCATCCTATCATCAATCTTTTATTGCCCTAGAGGCCGTGTGGCGTCATGTTGGCTATAGACAAGTTTTGATTTAAGAACGAAAGGCCGTCATCACAAAGCGCACATGTTCGTCATTAGAGTAGAGGTAAGGAGAAATCTTATTTAAATTCTTATTGACTCAGTTACATCTCTGACTCAGGAAACTTAAAACGTTTATCATAATGCGGAGACTTGCTTATTTTTGTATATGTGTGTATCCGAAAAGCTATTTTTTAATTGATGTTGAAAATATACAACATTACATATACATTGTATACAAAGTCACATCTTCATGTCATTCTTGATTCTAGCCAACACAATGGTGCATTATACTGGTTTACATGAAAAAAACCCTATTAAGTTGCATTATACTGGTTTACATGGAAAACCCCTATTAAGTTGCATTACTGTATACTGGTTTACATGGGAAAAATCCCCATTAAGTTGCCATTATACTGGTTTACATGAAAAAACCCTATTAAGTTGCATTATACTGGTTTACATGGAAAAATCCCTATTAAGTTGCATTATACTGGTTTACATGGAAAAATCCCTATTAAGTTGCATGATTACACTGAAGTCCTTGAAACTGTTGAAACCTTGAAACTGTTGAAGTCCTTGACACTGTTGAAGTCCTTGAAACTGTTGAAACCTTGAAACTGTTGAAACCTTGAAACTGTTGAAACCTTGAAATTGTTGAAACCTTGAAACTGTGGAAACCTTGAAACTGCTGAAGTCCTTGAAACTGTTGATGTCCTTGAAACTGCTGAAGTCCTTGAAACTGCTGAAGTCCTTGAAACTGCTGAAGTCCTTGAAACTGTTGAATCCTTGAAACTGTTGAATCCTTGAAACTGTTGAATCCTTGAAACTGTTGAATCATTGAAACTGTAGAAATGTCTGAAAGAGCTGAAGTCCTATTAAAATGCATGGGCCTATTAAAATGCATTGCAGAATTCTCAATGCAAATTAATGGCAGAATTCCCAAGCCCGTAGAAAAAAACTGGAAAACTGCAGAACTCTAATTTTTTCTGAAAACTCACAAGTTGTGGAAGCTGAACATGCACAAACTGCAGAAAATGCTGAAAATGTTGAAGAAAATTCTGAAAACTATGAATTTGTGGAAGCCCCATTATAAGTCAATGGGAAAAATCGACCGATTTTTGTCCGATTGCGGAAAAACCGGAAATCGCTGAAGTCCCAAAAGTAATAGCAATAATCTCCCAAACATGTGGAACGTTTTGATGTATAACTTGTGGAAATTGTTGAAAATGTGAAAGCTGTGAAACGTGTCAAAAATCAGGAAAAAGACGGAATAATAACTAGAAACCGTTGCAATGGCTGAAGCCATTGCGATTGACTGCGGAACAGATCTAATGTGGAATTTAGCTGAAAAATCCTTGAAATCCTTGAAACTGTTAAAATACTTTAAACATCTTTGAAACTCCTGAAGTATTTGAAGCTCCTGATATCCTTTAAACTGTTATCCTTTATACTGGTTTACATGTAAAAACCCCTATTAAGTTGCATTATACTGGTTTACATGGAAAAATCCCCATTAAGTTGCATTATACTGGTTTACATGTAAAAAACCCTATCAAGTTGCATTATACTGGTTTACATGGAAAAATCCCTATTAAGTTGCATTATACTGGTTTACATGGAAAAATCCCTATTAGGTTGCATGATTACACTGAAGTCCTTGAAACTGCTGAAGTCCTTGAAACTGTTGAAGCTGTGAAACTGTGGAAGGTTCCGCAGTCAATCAATAAAGAACGTGAAAACCAATGGTTGACTGCGGAAGGTTCCGCAGTCAATCAATGACTGCGGAAGGTTCCGCAGTCAATCAATGACTGCGGAAGGTTCCGCAGTCAATCAATTAAAATGTGAAACCAATATATGATATAGACCTGAGACATGCCAAGCCTTTGTTTGTAAAAATGTTGAGGATTTTGGATTACAGTGCATTTTCTGAATTTTTTTATATGGGTGTTTTCTTTGCCTCTACTGGATTTTTGAGCAATATCCAAATTCTCTGAGTTTCACTTTTTATGTTAAACACATTTAGGGAGATGTTTGTACCTATTCAAAATGCAATGTCTATGAGAATATTGTTAAGTTTAACTAGAAACCGTTGCAATGGCTGAAGCCATTGCGATTGACTGCGGAACAGATCTAATGTGGAATTTAGCTGAAAAATCCTTGAAATCCTTGAAACTGTTAAAATACTTTAAACATCTTTGAAACTCCTGAAGTATTTGAAGCTCCTGATATCCTTTAAACTGTTATCCTTTATACTGGTTTACATGTAAAAACCCCTATTAAGTTGCATTATACTGGTTTACATGGAAAAATCCCCATTAAGTTGCATTATACTGGTTTACATGTAAAAAACCCTATTAAGTTGCATTATACTGGTTTACATGGAAAAATCCCTATTAAGTTGCATTATACTGGTTTACATGTAAAAATCCCTATTAAGTTGCATTATACTGGTTTACATGTAAAAACCCCTATTAAGTTCCATTATACTGGTTTACATGTAAAAACCCCTATTAAGTTCCATTATACTGGTTTACATGTAAAAAACCCTATTAAGTTCCATTATACTGGTTTACATGTAAAAAACCCCTATTAAGTTGCATTATACTGGTTTACATGTAAAAACCCCTATTAAGTTGCATTATACTGGTTTACATGGAAAAATCCCCATTACTGTAAGTTGCATTATACTGGTTTACATGAAAAAAACCCTATTAAGTGGCATTATACTGGTTTACATGAAAAAAACCCTATTAAGTTGCATTATACTGGTTTACATGGAAAAATCCTATTAAGTTGCATTATACTGGTTTACATGGAAAAATCCCTATTAAGTTGCATTATACTGGTTTACATGGAAAAAACCCTATTAAGTTGCATTATACTGGTTTACATGTAAAAACCCCTATTAAGTTGTATTATACTGGTTTACATGGAAAAATCCCCATTAAGTTGCATTATACTGGTTTACATGTAAAAACCCCTATTAAGTTGCATTATACTGGTTTACATGGAAAAATCCCTATTAGGTTGCATGATTACACTGAAGTCCTTGAAACTGCTGAAATCCTTGAAACTGTTGAATCATTGAAACTGTTGAATCATTGAAACTGTAGAAATGTCTGAAAGAGCTGAAGTCCTATTAAAATGCATGGGCCTATTAAAATGCATTGCAGAATTCTCAATGCAAATTAATGGCAGAATTCCCAAGCCCGTAGAAAAAAACTGGAAAACTGCAGAACTCTAATTTTTTCTGAAAACTCACAAGTTGTGGAAGCTGAACATGCACAAACTGCAGAAAATGCTGAAAATGTTGAAGAAAATTCTGAAAACTATGAATTTGTGGAAGCCCCATTATAAGTCAATGGGAAAAATCGACCGATTTTTGTTCGATTGCGGAAAAACCGGAAATCGCTGAAGTCCCAAAAGTAATAGCAATAATCTCCCAAACATGTGGAACGTTTTGATGTATAACTTGTGGAAATTGTTGAAAATGTGAAAGCTGTGAAACGTGTCAAAAATCAGGAAAAAGACCGAATAAAGAACACCAAAACCAATGGTTGACTGCGGAAGGTTCCGCAGTCAATCAATTAAGATTAAACGCAATTTGACGCTAAAATGACATCCAATGTAAATGTAAACAGTATGTTGATACCACCAAAAGAAAGAGTCCTGTATTCTGAATTACTTAAATAGTAGTATGGCTAAATATATGTATGTAATTGCTCAAATACATTTTATAAATAATCAGCTACAAAAATGTAATTCATTTCTCCCCAACACAAGAAAGAAGCTTACCGCTGTGTAGTGACGCAATCCATAATCTGCTCCAAGTACTAATGCACACTATCACCCACAATGCAGATCAAACCACAATCTTTGGGTTAAAAAGTGAATAAACAGTTTGCTAACTTTGATAAATGTTTTGACTTACTTTTCATCATCCGGTGTATGAAATAAAAAGCAAAAGAAAAAAAGATGAATAAATGTTGTAACTGCTGTCACCTCATATTATTCGAGAGGTTCCGTTTGAGCAGTGTTCTTCTGATCCTCCTCTAAAGTTCCAAATGTCTTCCAGAGCAGGGAGACGAGTGCAGGCAGCAGTGGAGCTAAATGAGGCCATTCTCATGCATTAGAGGCAGAATGAGGAGATGCTGCAGTGACTTGCCCTGTTTACAAAAGTCCCAAACTGCAAACAAATAACAAACACAACTCCATCCAAAACGCACTCAGTTAGTGTTTGATGTCTGCTCCTTTTACTGTCGGCCAGTTGTCTCAAATATTCATGTTACGACTTGTGCTCAACATTTCTGCAGAGATTGGAGTGGATTGTGGAGCAGGTTTTTTGTTTAATACAAAATGCAATGTGCTGTGAGGTTTACAGTGATATGACATGCATCATCACACTTTTAAACAATGTAAATATGAACATGTTTATTACTTATGAGTTAGGAGTGACCTTCTACTGGCACCTGCATCATGGTTACAGCGGCTGAACTGCAAAAGTCATTTATTCATAAATCAATGGAGTTCTGATTATAAATGCATGTCCATTAAAGTCTAATGCATTTTGTCTGTTGCAGCAATAAATACTTTGGTAGACTTTAGAAGAAATTTTAGGACCATACTACAGTCGGGTAAAGATACACCATGATGTTGTGTCATGAACTGAGGAGACAAAAGTGTCACCAGAATGATTGACAGTTAGGAGGACCAATCGTCTTGGTGATCCACCCAGAAGAAGAAAATCCTCTTATATACCATTAAGTAAAGTAAAGCTAACCTATGAAAATAATGCATTGGTTTTTATACAGCGTTTTTATCGGATACTCAAAGATGTGTCACACGTGATTATTCTTTCACACCATACACAGTGATTATAAATTACTACTCTAGCCACAGCTGCCCTGGGGCACATTGACAGAAGCGATGTGGTCAGTACTGTATGTTCTATCGGCCCCTCCGACCACCAGCCATTCACACACACACCAGACTCATCCTAGGAAATGTGGGAAAAGTGACTTGCCCAAGGACACAACAACAGTTTGGCACTTTACAGCCTAGACGTCTCCCATCATAGAACTAACCAGGCCCTGCCCTACTTAGCTTCAGAGTTCTGACAGGATCTGGCTTTCACATTCAGGTGACGCTTGAAAGTCACGTCTAAAAGTATTGAAATCATTTCCTTATACTCCCTTACTCGCTAATAAGTAAAAGTACAATGTGTGTGTACAAAATGCATTGTGTTGAATAATAAAATATACAGCATTTATTTCAAGCATTGCCTTTCAAACAAAACATTATACTGTTGTAGTTTTTTTCTTGAAAGGGAATACGACCATATACAAAACATGTACGACATTATAACAAACAATGAATGAACTTAGAAGCATGGCTAACCACTACAAACTTGTGTTTATAAAATATTCTAATGTTCTTATGTTTGGTTCAGGGTTTTTACCAGCTGTGAGCCTCCTAAAAACAACAAACAAATATATGTCACTCATTCTCACTTTGCGTGTTGGGTTACAGAAGTAAATGGACTTCTGCATAAAAAGTAAGTATACATAGAGAAAGTATACAGATGAAGAGGAGTAAACAAAAAAGGTTGCCAGAAAAGCAAGTAAGTAAAGTCAAAGAAAACATGTACTTATAGAATCACACTATGTCACTGGCCAGCTCTGAGCATAATCAAATAAATAAGATCCATGAAAGCTGTGGCAGTGTCGGTTTGAGAGACGGTCCTGATGGCTCGCAGACAGAGCTGGTGCAGATTGAAGCGTGTGCAGCAGGCGGCGGAACAGTTTGAGTAGGAAGTGTTGTCGCTGGTGGTTCTCCCACACAGCTCTCTGTCTGCACACACAGACATTGTTCAATCGCCAATATGTTTCACTGCGGCACTTTCTCAGAACAATACTTTGGTTCCATGAAAGATAAAAGATAGATAAACGATCAACGGAACCTGATCCAAAGCTTGTGTTTGAAAATAATGTTACACTCAAATTCAACATTTAGCAATTTTATTCTTTCATCTGTGTTTAGTTTTACACAAAGATGTAGTCATGCCGACGCGGGAGGGTTCAAGGACAGGGGATGATCCAGGACATTACGAAGAGCCCCGGAACTGTATAAGAGATAGAGCAAAAATTCAGAACAGAAATAATTATAAGAAAATATGTATAAAAATGTTTTTGGGAAACCAGGTCGCTGTATTGACCAGATGCATCAACGTCATCCAGTCACGTGATTGTGAATGAGCTTACGGCGGAAGTATTGGAAACTAGCATTGCTGCGAGAGCAAAACGGACACAACTCTTAAAAACGGAGCTTCCTCTCCTAAATCGAGAAGTGGCTGCTTCAAGCACATGGAGAAAGGGCAGGCTCCTTTTGTGGCACCGGCACCTGCCACAGCTGATCAGTGGCATGTACACAACAAGTGGCGTTTAAAACGGCATGTGGGGAATAAATGGCGTGTAAAGTGGCATGTGGGCAACAAATGGTGTTTAAAACGGCATGTGGACAACAAGTGGCGTTTAAAACGGCATGTGGGGAATAAATGGCGTGTAAAGCGGCATGTGGACAACAAGTGGCGTTTAAAACGGCATGTGGACAACAAGTGGCGTTTAAGACTATATCCACACGAAGACAAAACGCTTATAATTTCAGAAACTTTTTCTGTAAACACGGAGTTAGCTCAGTAAATGTGTGCGTCCATATGAATGTAGTCAATACGCCTGAAAACGCTGTGAAACTATGCCAGACCTGTTGGTGGCGCTGTGACGCAATGACGGGATCAAGCCCAAACTTCCGTGACGGGAACTGGGCATGCGCAGAATTTTGTAAACAGACAACATGGCGAGTGGGCGAGCTGGTACTACATTAGTATGGACGGACGATGAGGTTGAACTGTTGCTTCGGGTCACACTGGATTACAAAACCAACAAGCTACATTGTTGTTGTCATTATTTTCTGAGTGCGGCGCATGCGTGCTTTAACAAGAGGCGGGGCGATGACGCAAGCCTCTCAGATACATTGCGGAGAGGCAGTAACCACGGAGCGGCATATACGGAGTTTTGAAATCTTTCCACTCTGGGACCTAGTTTCAAAAATGTTCGTTTACACCCCCCTGAAACGCCGGCCTCGTATGGACGATACACTGGATTGATAAAGTATTTTTGCGTTTAGGCCTGAGCTTGACTTCGTGTGGACAGGGCCTAATGGTGCGTTCAGACCAAACGCGATTTCTGCGGCCAAAGCGGCGGGTCTACATTGACACAACATGGGGGACGCGCGCCAAGGAGCGGCGAAAGATCACGCGGCGCGAATTCGAGCGTTTCGCGCGATTCGCGCGGCGTGTTTTGAGATGTCAAGCGTTTTGACGCGCGTTTCGCGCGATTCGTGCCTCCAACGCGGCCGCCGCTAGCAGTTGAACAATGTTGAACTTTTTGGGAGAATTCGCGTGTGCCGACCAATCAGGAGCTTTCTCCTGATTCGGAACCGGGGCCCAAAAGCCTTATTTCTTGGGTTCAGGAGCCTCTCGCCCCCTCCTGGGACCCCCCAAAAGGGTGGCCAGCGAGGCGGTTTTAGGGGATCCCGCTGCCTTTGCCAACCCCAGGGGGGGTTATTTACTCCCTTTATTTTCTTCGTTGGGCCCAAGAAAAGGGGACGGGGGGGGTTTTTTTTTGGACCCAATTTTGGAATTTTGAGGGGGGCTTTTGGAAAAATCATTTCTGGAAAAGGTTCATCTTCCGTTTATTACGCATTTTTTTGCCTTTGTGACGGGGATTGCGGAGTCCCTAGTAGGGGGGACTGTTTGGGGGCCGGGGGAAATTTTGGGTTTTTCACGGTCCCATAGGATTTTGAGGTGGGGGACGGCGTATTTTTTCAACGTGCCCATTTTGCCGCAGCCCCCACCGGCGGGTTTTCCTCGGGTTCGCCTTTATCGGGGGGCGTTTCCACTTGGGGCAAGTTCCCCCCAGGGTTTCTTCCCTGTTGGCCTCTCTCTTCTTTCTCCGGAGGGGGTTTTTTCAACTCGGGTTTGGCGTGAAGGGCGGGGGTCTGGCCTCCGTTTGCCAGGGGCCAGTGGCCCCATGAAGGTTGTTGCCTTATCTGGACCGGATTGGCTGAATTCTGCCGCCCCGGTTTTCCCAGGGCCCCAACGGTCCTTTGGGAGGGATTACCGGGGAGGGCGGCTTTCTGGGGACTTCCATTGTCGCCCGCTTGGGTTTTAGAGTTCAATTTCGAGAAGAGCCCGGGCCCCTGGTGCTTCGGGCCAGGCGATGTTTTTTCTTGGGCCTGAATTGGAACCCCCCCCCCCCCACGGTGGGGGGACTTATGGGGACGGCGGCGGTTTCCTTCCCAGGTGCGGCACGCCTGGTCGGACCCATTTCCACGGTGTTGGTGGTCCCGTTTCGGGTCTTGGCCCCCAACCCCTGCCCCACCAGTACGTTTTTCCCCAGCTTTCTACCAGCTGGGGTGGGCCGAAAGTGCTGGGCCCTCCGATCTCGTCGTGTGGGTTTCCCCCCCCCACTCGGGGCATGCTTTTCGCTTTTTCCGAGTTTGGCAAAGAGGGTGGCTTTTGGAAAGGGTTTCGTTTTTGGATGCCGGTTCGTCACCGCCCCCACCACCCAGGGGGGGACGGTCGCAGGTGGGACGTGGGGCTTGTTTTTTCGTGTGGCTTTGTGCTCCATTGGAGGGACCGGGGGGGTCTCTTTGTTCACGTGGGGTCCCCTTTTGGGGGTGGGTTAGTGTTGCCCGCAGGGAAAGTGGGGTCCAACCACCGACGCCCCCAAGCCGTAACGGGATGGGGTGCCTTGTGTGGGCCAGCCACCAGGGGTTGGGCCCGAGGGGGTTTGGTCTCGGGGCAGAGGGCGTTCAGACCACCATTTAAAAATGTTTATGGTAAGGCTGGCGGGGCCCGTCCCCCCCCCCCCCCACCTTGCCTTCCTCCCCAGGAGTTTTTTGTTGGGCCTTCCCACCTGCTGGGGGAAAACATGTCCCTCATTCGTTCGGGAACAAAACCACCTCGGGTCGTGTTATCCACATTCCAAAACCCATCAAGGGGGTGTCCCCGATTCGGCTCGGGCTCTCGAGGTGGTTTCTCAGGCCTTGCTGGTTTGTGCTTTGCGCCTCGCCTGGTCAAACATGCGTGGGCCAGCGTATTTTCTTTTGCCCCAGGGGGACTTGCAATTCGCGTTTGGCGGGGGGGGAACTCCCTGTTCTCGTGGGAGGCCTGCCCGGGGGGAATTTTTGGTGGTCTTCACCATCCCCAGTTGTGGTCCAGGAGGATTATTTTTTTTGGGGGCTTTTTGGGTCCCAGGCCCACCCAGGTTTGGGACCTATTCGTTTCGGTTTTGGGGCCCTTCCCACTCTTTTTTGCCCCGCCAGTTTTTTTTCCTGGGACGGGGCTCCGGGGGGCTCTCTCGGGCCCAGGATTTTGGCCCCTGGCGCACCCAGTTTTGGGCTCAGGGGGTCCCTCTGTTACGCCTTCCCCCTTTTTTTCCTCTGGGATTTCTGGGCCCCCCACCCTCCCCCAGAGAAGTTCCCTTCGGGCGGGGCCCCACAGGTTTTGTTTTTGCTGGTGGGCCCTCCGTGTTTGGTCCTGCCCCAACGGGCCTGGGTTTTCCCACTGCTATACTCAGGACTTGTTGGGGCTCCCCCCCCTGGCCTTCTCCATTCCCCAGGCGGGATCTGCTCTCACAGGTTGGGACGGGTCCAGGTGTGGGCAATCCCTGTCTCACCGCCTCAAGTATGGGGGTGTTGGCCCGTTTGGCTGGCCCCGGGAGCTGCGGGGCGCTCGGGGATTGTCCCACATTTGGCCCTGGTCCCAGGCGTTTACCCACCACTCTTGAATTTGCCAGGGGCGGGGCCTTTTTTTTACCTCGGCGGCTGTTTATGAGGAATAGGTTTGGGAAGTTGGTTTCTCCCGCCTGGTGGTTTCCCGCGGTCAGGGATCCCGTGTCGTGCCCCGGTGGCGGGTTGGTTTCAGGAGTTTTCCCTTCCAGGTCTCTTCCTGGATTTTTGGTAGGTCGTGGGCCCCATCTTACTCTTGAAGGTTATATGTTGCTTGGCCTATTTTTCATTTGTTATCATGGCCAGGTATGATTTAACTGTTTTTACTTGTTGGTGAGCCCCCCCCCCACCCCCCCCCCCCCCGGGGTCCAATAAACCTGGTGTCTCTCTTTTTTTTACGCGGAGGGTTAGGCTGCCCCCACCTTCGCGGGTGCCCCGGCACGGTCTCCGGTTTTGGGGACCTGGCCTTGGTGTTGGAGTCTCTTCTGCCGGCCCTTCCCGTATGGGAAGCCATTGGGGCCCGAACGGACCTCAAAGTGGGGGTTCACCTATAAAAACTTGCTTTCTGTTTGGCTGTTGGTTCTCTGCCCAAAAAAGGGGGTCGGTGGAATTTTGCCATGCCCCACTTTCTTGGTTCCCAGTCCCTCCATGGGGCCTTACATGGGGGACCCGGAGAAGGGTTTTGGCCGTGGTCTTTGTGTGGCCTAATTTTCACCACTTTCCTTCCCTAAGGTGCTTTTTCCCGGTGACTATTGTTTCAAAAAAACCGGACCTTTGGAGGGTTTTGGGCGGCGGGGGTTTGTGTTCCTTCCCATGGATGGGGGGTTTGGGGGGGTGGACAAGGGGGACTGGCCACCTGCTGCTGTCATGTGAGGGGGCCATTTGGAGGCCTTACGTTGCTTGCCGGACGGCGGGGTTGTGAGGGGCGGCTCAGTGGAACCAATAGCTTCTTTGGTTGTTTATGGTGGTTGCTAGGGACTTAGGGAAAGGTCCCACTTTCGGAAAGGCAAACGCCTTTTTTCCCCCCACTGGGTGGGTTGACGTTTTATCCCAGTCAGGCCCGGTTACGTTTCGGCCGAGCCGCGGGGGGACCCGCCAGCCGAGGTGGAGGGGCCCATTCTTACCAGGGGGTGGTCTTTACCTTTTTCCTTGGGCCGCTATTTGGGGGGGGTGCCGTTGGGGGGGGGGGGGGGGGGAAACTATGTGTTGGCTGCTATGCGGTCTTGGGCTTACCACCAAAGCACGTTCCACCAGATTTCTTATAACATCAAATGTGGCCCACTCCGGCTCCATCCCTTGGCGTTGGGTCCTTTTCCGGGGAATTTCCTTTCTTGGCTTCTCCCCTCCGTGGGGAGGTGTATTGTGTGGTTCCCCCCAAGTTCCTTCGTGGAACCCAATTAGCTGGCCTTTTATTAGGTCATTTTCAGTGCCTATTGGGCCACCCCCCGCCCTTGGGCGGTTTTTTTCCCAAAGGGAAGGGATGGGAAAATAAGAACGGAGGGTTTACCATTTTGTAACCACGGTTACTATGTAACCACGGTTCTATGAATCCCGGATGACCGCCAGAGGCGCTCTGTCCCCCACTCAGGGTCCTTGCATCCGCGAGAAGATTCTGCAGGAACAGAGTGCTGGATGACGCTGGACTTTATTACCTCCGGTGTGTCACCCAGGGGGTCACAGGTGTGACTCATTTGGTATTATTACTCGAACTGCGCATGCGCGAAGGGAACATTCAGTGCTATGCACCGCCCTCTGGCGGTCATCCGGGATTCATAGAACCGTGGTTACATACGTAACCCTCGTTTACGTTTGTTCTCTGCTACTGCGCATGTCCAAATTTACGTGCGGGGAGCAGTGGGGAGGTTTGGGTCAGATCAGGCAGGGAATTCACACCTTTTTCCTTACGCGGGTGTGAAAGAGAGCCCCCTCTGCAGGCTGGATCTGAACACTTGCGTTTTCACCCCCCTGGACCACAGTCTTCGTATGAACGGGGGGTAGCAACCGACATCCAACTATAGCGTTTTACTGCTACTGTGTCTTTGTGTAAACTGGGCCTAAAACTAAGCTCAGTGATCCCCTGGAGAACGTTTTCATACAGAGAACATTGTGTTGTTTGATTAAAAAACAAAAAAAAACAAAAAAACACATAACTCATAAAACCTCTTTGCAGCCTGTTGGTATGGCTAGCTATGTAAGGTTTTTCAATAATTGATTAGTTGTGATTAATCAGCCCAACAATTAATTAAAATGTTTTCCTTGTTTATTTGATAACAACTCTCTTTTCAGGGTTTAAAAGCAATAGACGTGACCATAAAGAGGGAGAGTGATCTTCCCGCTGCCGACCCCAACACTCCCATCCCACTGAAGTACGAGGAGAGGAGCACGACAGGAGCCTCCGTGCCCGACAACGGCCTCTCACTGCTGTTAGAGAGAAGTTAGTATCCGCCACATAATCTCTCTCATCCATACTAGAACATCCTCATATATTCCTGTTTCGCCTCCAGCCGGGGTCGTGCACGAGGACCAGAAGCACCCCACGCGCTCTGGGATGATCCCCGGATCCTGGCAGCACCGGCTGAAGATGCAGCTCTTTCTCAAAGCAGCTAAAGCTTATTATGTGCTGTCTGACGCCGCATCCACCCTGCTCAAGTACGGACGAGCTCTGCGCTACGTCAAGCTGTCCCTGCAGTGCTACGGTAACCTCCTAAACACACATCTGTAAACACAAACACACACATACATCTATAAACACACCACACACTACAGGTGTACATTAGCGCTCCTGCCATTCTCTGGTTCAATGCGTCTCTCCTTTAGGCTATTGTTTGTTAATGTACAATGTCCCTGTAAAAGAATCAGACCAATCATTATATTTCAGAACTATGCTCTTATTTAAACCATCTGTCAAGTATGTAGGAGTTTTAAGTCATGCAACTGTAACTTCCTCTGTTTATGATGCGAGAACAGGTAAGTAAGTAATCTTTATTAATATGCCACATTTTACAGACCGAGGTCACCAAAGCACTTTACAATTGTTGAGAGTTCAGATTTTTCCCCCAACATCCCCATCCATTCACTCTCTCATTACATTCAGACCTATTCTACATGTTTTTGGTGGTAGGGGCAACCGGCGCACCTGGAGGAAACCCTACGCAGACACTGGGAGAAAATGCAATCTCCACACAGAAAGGCCTGCTAATAATAAGCTAATAAATGTTGTTGTTTTTTTGTTTTCAGTCTGTACATTGATGTTAGATATAGATATGAAAATGTTGATTGAAACTAAAAAAATGTTGATTGAAACTAAAAAGACAAAGCCGTTAAGGTTTACAAGTTTATGCACCCAGCTAGTGATTTAATAGTTTTGGCAATATTTTGGAATCTATGAGCACAAAATGTTTTTGTTCTTCTCATCATTAGTGGTTATGTGAAGCCATAAATGTAATGAATTAACTACATTAAATTAAATGTGGGCAGCCCTACCATCAGAGAGGATAAAGAACCTCATCCACAACTATCACAAGAGACTCCAAAAGTCATAGATGTAAAAGACGAAATACACACTACTGAGAACTTCATATCAGGGTCAGAAAAGGAGTTTCTGTTGTCGTTAAAATAAAATAAAAATTAGTTTATTTCACAATAAGTGGCATCACATAACCGCTAACATTGATCGTTCAGAATCTCTCAAAAATGGCCCAATAATGAAGCATTGTGTGTTTGTGTGTGATCCGCAGACGCCTACTGCTCGGTCAGCGGTGCTCTCCACGCCCACGTGCTGCACTTCCACAGCCAGTGCCTGTCTCTGTGCGGGGACATCCAGCTCATGTTGGCCCAGAACGCCAACAATCGAGCGGCCTACATGGAGGAGTACAACTACCAGACCAAAGAGGACCAGGAGATCCTCCACAGCCTGCACCGAGAGAGCAGCTGCCAAGGTCCTACATCTGCACCTGGAACTAGTCTAATGTTGATCTGCTCCGTTCGCTTTAGAGTCGTCTGACTTTGTTCAAACGCAAAATACCAGGAATTTCTCATTTAAGTGGAGAAAGATTCAAGAAAATGAAAAGTCAGTTTTTCTAAAAAGTCTGCTTCAATTGCAGTTGTCGATTCCTCGACAGCAGGTCAGAGAATCAAACAGTTCGAACACAGCAAATGCAATAGCAACAAACGGATAGAAGCAGAAGCAATTTCCCCTCTGTGGGTCTAGTTAAAGATCTTACATAGATTTTCCGCATATGATACAGTATGTCTCCTAAATTCAATCATAATGTGCCATGTCATTTCATTAAAGTGGAGAAAAAATCTAGAAAATGATTCAAAAAAGGAGAATGACAGAATATTTAGGAAAATGATATCAAGAAATAAAAATAGTAATATAGATAAAAGAAAATGAAAGAAAAAATAACTTGGACCTCAGGCACACATTTTCACGCAATTAAAATGTAAGTGTAAATATTCCTGTTGTTTGAAAAATGTTCTATGCCAGTGCTATTAAATGTTTGCAATAAACGATGTATAAATGCTCTTACATGTACCTGTTGTGCGTGTCCCAGCCTTCAACATGGCCACAGACCTGGCCTTGGACCCCGAGTACCAGCTGTTTGTGAGCGGCAAGTGTTACGAGGCGGCCCAGGAGCTGCTGCTGTGCGACGCTCTGAAGGACGGCGCCGGAGAGCAGCTCAAGCAGGTGCTCAAGCGTCTGGGGAACATCCGCAACGAGATGGGAGTGTTCTACATGAACCAGGCTGCCGCCATGCAGAGCGAGAAGGAAGGTAGGACCCAGCGCCGCATCCACGCTGGAGAGACAAGACTTTTAATGGTTCTTACTTGTAGTGCTACAACAAATCCAAGCTAAGGAGTTTAAAAATGTACTAAGTGGTTGCACCCATACATACACATTGGAAAAACTGTGCAAGACTACCCCCAGTGTGCACCAGCTAACTGATTTATTGTGCACGAGCTGAAAGAAGCACAAGTTGCACTCACAGTTTAGCGCCTGGATGGATAAAGATACCGATCAGACTGCCTGAAACAGTGACAAGCGACAGTAGCTCAGTTGGTAGAGTGTTGGCCTTTGAGCCGGAAGGTCCTGGGTTCGAGCCCACCACAAGACCTTCACCATCGACTCCCACTGTCTGCTGTCGTGTCCTAGGCAAGACACTTCACCCTCATTGCCTAGAATGAGTCTGGTGTGTGTGTGTGAATGGTTGGTGGTGGTCATAGAGGGGCCGTTGGCACAGACTGGTTGCCTGGGGCTCATCTCCGGTCAAAGTCTGTCACTCTCTACATTCTTGTGTTTAAAATGATAGTAAAATACAATATCCCACTTCTGCCCCTAGATATAAGTGTTTAACCACATTACTGTATACATTTTACTCGTTTGTCTAGATAGTTTGGATGTGATAAACTATTTCACGTTCTAAAACATGAAAAGTTCAAATAATTGCTGAAATAAATACAATAATATGAATAGTACTTTAAAGGTATATATCATTATAGTGACTGTGGCTGTATGGTATTGTATGGTGTGGTATTTTTATTTTTACAGAGACAGTGAACAAGTATTTAAGTATTACAAATAAATAATAAATAGAAAGATAAACTCCCTGTTTGTGAGGATTGCAGTGTGCTTGGAGCCTGATCTCCGTCCTCTGGGTTTGTTTGTTTCTCAGTGAAGACGAGCGTGTCTGTGGCTGAGCAGGAAATCTGGAAGAAGAGCTTCAGTCTGTTTGAGAAAGGCATGAAGGACTTTGAGGCGATCGAGGACAGCACCAACACGGCGCTGCTGCTGTGCAACACCGGCAGACTGATGCGCATCTGTGCCCAGGCTCACAGCCCCGTGTTCGACGACCTGAGCAGAGACGAGTTCTCACCAGAGGAGGCGCTCTACCACAACAAGGTACGACAGCGTCACAATGTTAATGAGGTCTCAGTGAATCATTGTCGGAGAAGATATCGTAAACACTGCCTTTGAAACACTTACATTTATACTGTATACTGTTGTAAAAATGTTTCACACAGACGGAGAAAATGACTATGAATAAAACATAGAACTGTAGCTGTCAGCTTGTCTGAATTTAGAAGCATGGCTAACCACTTCCAACCTTTTTTTTGTTGTGTTGCCATCTGAAAATGAAATAATCATTTTCAAAAGCCAAGAATGGAAAGTATTAAAAGGTAAAAAGGATTAGGGTTAAACATGTTTTAATTCAGTGTTTTTCAACCTTTTTTGAGCCAAGGCACACTTTTTTCACTGAAAAAATCTTGCGGCACACCTCCAGGAGAAAATGTAAAAATGTATACAGTACTAATGTAAAAATATATACTGTACATACTCTGTGTGATATATAAAGTATATCTTATCTTATCTTATAATGTATACAGTATACTCTGTAGCCTATATTCACAATATACAGTTATTCTCATCAAAAGGCTTAAGTCCAGGCCTTGACATTAAGCTTTATTTAATATTTCTCGATACAATTAACAAGAGTTTGGGAATAAAGTGGCTCTAACTGTGTGGAAATAAACTAAGAAAATCCACTCTCTGCCCAAATAGTCAAATAATAACTCACACAAAGAACATGCATTGTTAGTGCATGGGAAACATTTAGGTATCCGAGCTTTAAATTCAGGAGTTTTGGATGAGGGACACGGGAGGTCCTGAACGCGAGTCCATGGTTCTGTCCGGTCCGCATGTCTGTGGTTCTGTCCACTCGACTATGGTCTGCGCTCGGTACCCAGTTCAGAAGTGCGTTCGCGAGAGCTGTTGTACAAAAATTGTACATTTCATAGTTAAACCACTACAACGCGGCCACAGCTGCCCCGGGGCAGAGCGGAGGATGTTAATCCTGTTCAGAAACGGCATAATTCATTTTCAAAAACGTCTCTATCACTTTCACTTCTCACTCGCAACAAAGCTCTTGTCTCGCTCCCTCACACATTTGTTGGTCGCATCCAATTTTACCTTTCTCGCCACAATGCTGACCTGTTACAGCCAGTGGTCGCATCCAATTTTTCAGTTTCAAAGTACTTAGCTATCTGCTGCCATCTACTGATTTGAAAAAGTATTACATGGTTACTCCACAGTTCAAAACAAGTCACCGCTCGTCAACAGCGAATGCAGTTATTTTTAGACAAAGTAGACGAATTTCTCACGGCACACCAGACAATATCATACGGCACACTAGTGTGCCGCGGCACAGTGGTTGAAAAACACTGTTTTAATTAACAGTACTTCACTATGTCACATGAAGCAAAAATTGTTTTAAAACAACTTCTGCTTGTATGAGTCTGAGCAGGGCATTATCAAAAGCTAATCTCCATAACTCAGTGCTTACTAATATTCTTAATCATTATGAAGGGACTTTCTCTCTACCTTTTTAGGGTATATTTAAAACTGTATTTAGTATTCACATATATTTATTACAGTAAAACATATTGTGATGAACATTTATTTCAATAATACTGTTGTCAATTTAACAGTCTTTGAATTTACTTTTCCATTGTATGAACAATCTATGCCCACATATCAATTATGGCCAAATCTGCTTCTCGTGGACCCCGTCTCTTATTTGATTTGATTTCATTTAACTTCTTTATACCCATACTTGTAATGATATGATGCTCACTATTTAATCATACATTTGTGTTCTGCAGGCCATAGACTACTACCTACGTGCAATGAAGTCCTTGACCACTAGAGGGAGCCATCCAGCCGTTTGGGACAGTGTGGTCTGGGAGCTGTCCACCACATACTTCACTCTGGCCACTCTGCTGCAGGACTACGCCCCGCTGTCCAGGAAGGCTCAGGAGCAGGTGGAGCAGGCAGCACGGGCAGCACAAGGACGCATTGAGACTCGAAAATGAGAATAAAGTCATTGTTCTGTGTTTTTAGATTGAGAGAGAAGTGACGGAGGCCATGATGAAGTCTCTGAAGTACTGCGACCTGCAGACGGAATCTGCCCGACAGCCGCTGTACCAGTACAGAGCCGCCACCATCCACCACCGCCTGGCCTCCATGTACCACAGCTGCTTCAGGAACCAGGTGCCCCATGCTCACTTTTACACCGATTCAAGTTTAAGATTTTAGAGATTCTTTATTTGTTCCACAGTGGGGAAATTTCAGTGTTGCATAACTGGATATAGAACAGTAGGAATGAAGAGAAACACAAGATCAATTAACAACAACTCTATACTAAAATAAAAAAATCTCTTCTTTAGCATAATAAAGAAGCAATTTGAAAGGACTGTATAATAAAGTACAAGAAGTATATAGTTGTGTGTATACATCTGTACATGTCGCAGCAGGAGGAGGTAAGTGCCTGAGTAAGCTTTAAAAAAAATTGTGCATTTATAGTCCTGCAGCATGAGGATCTTTTAAACGTACTGCATCTCAACAAATAATTTACTTACAAATGTTTGAGTATATAATGCTTCGGTGCTACTTTTACATTTACATTTTCAATCATTTGGTTTGAGTTTTATATTTGTAACTACATTCAAACAATTTGGGCGCCCAAGTGAGCTCCAGCCCTGAATCACATTGAATATTACCATAAAACTACAATCATCAACAATGTAACTCTTGATCTATTTTTTATTGGATTTGAATATTTTTAATTCTTGAATTAAATTCCAATCAGAATACTTTCTAGACTAGACTTAGTTACATGTGATATACTAAGATATTCTAAAATTGTTGCCAGAGGCTTGCTACCCAGTCTAAAAATGACATGCCCCACCTTTTCTTTAGTTCTCTATCTCTAGCAACATTTCAGGATTTCACCTTTTGGAAAAACTGTATTACTTGGTAGCGTGTTTGTGTGTTTTCTTTTCTCACTGAGCCTCTCCCTGAGTACAAGTAAAAAGAAAAACCTGAATGACGTGTGTGTTGCAGGTGGGGGACGAGGCCCTGAGGAAGCAGCACCGCAGCCTGGCAGAGCTGCACTACAGTAAAGCCGTGAGTCTGTTTCTCAGTCTGCGGGACGCGCCCTGTGAGCTGCTGCGCACGCTGCTGGAGAGAGTGGCCTTCACTGAGTTCACCATGGCAGGTAACGCCACATGGACGAGACACAGCGCTGTGAGAACCAGGGGGAGGAGTCATTCACAGATCAGGTTCAAAAGACTTAAACAGACTTATGTGACGAGTAGTCAACCAGGCTCAGCCCAGTTCAAGTGACCAGACCAACATTTAGTTTCTAGCTTTGGAAGGTTTTTCTTGTTTTCTTAAACGATTAAGTTATTATTGTTCTTTAATACGCATATTTGACCCATCCTACAATGCAACTAGGGCGTCTGTCAGGAGCAGTGGTCGCTGTAGCACAGCGCCCAGGGACCGTCTCCAGATCTTGATGCCCGTTTTGGTCAGGACCAGCTGTAGGATTTTACCTATTGTTCATGTTTTTAGTGGTAGGGTGAACTGGAGCACCCAGAGAAAACCTACGCAGAAACGTGGAGAACATGCAAACTCCACTCAGAAAGGCCATACTCCGACCAGGATATAAACCCAGCACCTTCTTACTGAGAAGCGACAGTATTTTGACAGTATTTTGACACTGTTATTACTTTATAAAACAGTTTAGGGTTTAGATATTCCTTTCTGGTAAATTATTTCTTGAAAAATCTTAACCCGTTACCATGAATACTTGCCAGTTACTTGTATTAGTTGTAAATCCAGGGCCCACTGGACGCCACTGTAAACCAAACACCAAATCATAATCAAACTAATATAAGTAGTTTTCACCTGGTGTGTTTTTATGGGTGCAGGTCAAAGCAGCAACACCGCCAAGATGAAGAGTCTGACCGCGGCTCTGGACGTCATGGCGGAGACGAGACACGCCTTTCAGCTCATTCACAAAGAGCTGATGGAGGAGGAGATGGAGGTACACCGCAAAAAGTGATGAAAACTGCCTAAACTGCCTTAAAATTAGATTTGCCAATGGGACAAGCAAAATGATCTTGTTATACTCATTATTTGAATAAGAAACACTTGATTTGAGCATTTGTTACTTAAAATGTAAAAAAATGTTTGCAGTGTAAACAAAAAATTACTGTATATCCATTCTGTCCATGTAATATCTATCAAACGTGTACGAAGTTACCACAGACATTTATTTCCTCTTTTCCCCCGCAGAAAGAACAGGACGAGGCCGAATCCGGAGAACCCACAGAAGATTCCCCGACCAATGACGGCGCAGGACTCAACATCCAGGAAGTGACCAAGCTCATCGGTGTCTTCGAACCCAGCTTCTCCTTCCTGTTGCTCCAAGTCATAAAGATTCTCACGACGATAAAACGCAAATCAAGGTGAGTGTGGGAGATTATTGCACCGCAACGACTGCTTTTGTGAACTGACAGAAAGTGTGCGTTTTGCAGCAGTAAGGACGAGGAGCTGCTGAAGACGTACAAAGATGTGTATTCCAAGTTACTACGCGGCGAGAAGGGCGGCCCGATGCTCACGCGGGTCAAGTTTTACATCGAGCTTTTAAATCAGCTCAAGGCAGAGACAAAAAACTCAGATGTATAGCAAAAAACTGTTTGAACACGACTGAATGTCTTGGCTTTAATCCTTCGAATGCATTTCAAGCTACAGCGACGGCTTCCGCATTAGGACGCCATTTTTGTTCTCTTTGGTCCAAAATTATTCAATCTTTTTTCCAGATTTTAATTCTGAAATCCACAAGAGAGTTCCGGTGGTTTCCGTAGACCAGATTCTGTTCCACACAAGTGCCCATTGTGCAAATTTAACTGCACAGATTTTCTAAATTATTCTGGACTTTTGTTCCATCTTCCACAGCGAAACTAAAGCTTTCTAATGACGTCTTTGCTAACAAAGATTCCATGACTTCAGATTTGTACAGAACCGATGTTTGCAAACGAGCTCAAAGATTTATCCCAGAGGAAAAAATGTATTAAACGTAGATAAAAGTGTTAAAGTTGACGGATGGCACCAGCAATAATACTGTGAATGAAGCTGGAGTCCTGTGTGAAGCTTTCACTAAAACTTTGTGCAATAGAACGGCAACTGTTCAATGCAAACTCTGTGTTGTGAACGGCTCTGAAGCATGTTTGTGCTGTGACTTGTAAAATAAACCTTGTATTATAGCTTTAACTTGATGTCTTTTTGTTCAAAGTTAAGCGAACAGTGACATGTCCATTTCGTTCTGTTAGAGGAGGGCTGGAACTGATCCATTCATCATTTTTGAAGCGTTACCGAACTGAAGCATTCTAAGAGCTTTTATGATTAGTGACATGAAATAAATGAAAAAGTATTTCTAGTTACAAAAATAAACTATTACAGGTGAAAATCAAAATTAGAATATTGTTAAATGTGTTTTTTCTGTAATTCAACATAAAATATGAAACAAATGATCAAATATGATAATTCTGAGTTTCACCTGAATGTTACAATCATGAATCTAGTCCAGTGGTGGCAAACCCCGGCCCATGGGCCAGATGTGGCCCTTTGGATGTTTCTATCAGGCGCCTGAGCTCTCCGCAGACACAGTATAACAATTACAACATCCTTCTCTTGTTTCACCACAAAACATAACATTAAATATGATACATTTGTATAAAAAAAATGAAGCCTTAGAGAAACATTGGAAATTACGAACGGCCCCCACAGCAGGTGGATATTCCAATGTGGCCCCAGGAGAAGTTTGCCCACGCTTCATCTAGTCTCCAGGATAATGTTCCGAAGTGGCATCATTACAGCTTTGTTTGGGTCAAATTTTCTAAAAGAAATGCTCATTAGTCGATGAAACTCAATGATACTTATTAATTACATTCCCAGTGTTTCTGTATTTGGCGAAATAGTACAACATGGAAAAGACTTAAAAATATTCATAATTCAGAAAGTGACATTTATTGTGCTCCTAAAGCTGAGAGAAGAGGACACAGTTGATGATAAGGTGCAGTGATAAATAACAACGCAACAGTAAACACAAACAATAGTCCCATCACTGGACAACACAGCGGTCGCTTGTGTGCTCCTCCTGGTGGCTGCTCTGTGTCACTGCAGCCTCTTTAGCACACAGGTCTCTGTCCAGAAGCTGCTGAAGGAAGTCTTTGCTCTCACTCGACGGCAGGTTGTAGAAGAAATACTGAGGCACCATCTCAATAAATCTAATGAAAAGAAATTAAAGTGTGTACAAACTCTATATAAAACATCTAACAGCCAACCTTTTCACAACTGTATTAGTGTGAAATTAGGTTCTGCACTTTTGAAATAAATCAAACCCAAAAAATAAACGTCTTTATAACGTAAACCTTCTTTAGCATCTGCATTTCCTAGTGTGTACAGTACAACACTCCTTTATTGAACAAGGCTAAACATTTCTTCTGCGATTGAACAGAAGTTGAAGAGTTATATTTAAATGACGTCTCAACCAAATAATAGTTCAGAATAATTTGTAGAGATACTTTTACTTCAAGCTGTTTTTGTTTCATTTTAACATGATGTGAGTCCAAATAGAGTCAGACCACGACATGCTAACAACAACTTACATTTTTATTACTGACTTTTTACACACTGAGAGCTGATTGGCTGAGTGAGGGTTGGTTCTCTCCCTTTCACTGAAAAAGCTGAAGATGTGACAGAGGCTAAAATAAATGCAAAAACTAGCGATGAAACCAAATTTATATTCATTTTTTGTGTTGGCTATTCCAGCAATGAGTCATTATTTTGTGTCTGTTTCTGCTTTTTTACACATGAAACAAAACAGTCCTTTCCCCTCTGTCTCTCTGTGTACATTTGTCTCCACATTATCCGACATGTGTGATGCGTAATCCTGCGTGGACTGGGATTATCCAACCTTCTGTGCGACCGCATCACGACCACACTGCTCTGGGATTTCCCATCTAAATGTCTGTGATTAAATATCGTGCGACGTAGAGTAATCCATCTGGACTGTCATTCCACATTTAAACTCCAAGATTAAGCATTTTTGTTCTGTTTAAAAAGGTCTAGAGTCGACAACATCGTCTTTGATAGATAGTCTTTGATAGGCGACATAGTAATTATCATCAGGTAATTAACTTAAGATAAACTTTATTGATCAAGAAGGATATTACAGTGGTGTCAGCTGCTCTCATTCACACAAGTACATAATAAATAAGTTGCTAAAATACAATAAAATCAGTGCAAAAGAGGTATTCTTGTATCTTTGTGTCTCTTTTATAATATGTTTTTTAGTCACATTTGGGCATGGCACACATTTTGACCAGGTTTCTCTCGTTACAGTGGATTTTGATCTTAAAAGTCACCCGGTTGATTACAGATGAATCTATAGATAAATCCAGATCTTTGTGTGTATGTGTGCAAGTAGATAGATTGATTAAAGCTGGGGTATCTAATTCAATTCAACGATAACAGTAGTTATCTTTGCAAAACCGTTGATTCTCCAACACAGATCAGAGAAGAAAACAGTTCAAAATGGCCCCTGTCTTATTTTTCAAACCACAAATTAAATCCATCAAACTAGTTCCTCGCCCTGAAAACAATTTGGTTCTATCACTACTTTTCACATGTCTGTATTTTGGCCTCTGTCACACCTTGAACTAAACCTTTTCTGACAATAAAGAGGAAAAGAGAAGACCTAGTGACTCTACAAGAATGATAAAGATGGAAACATTCTCTAATAATAATAATAATAATAATAATAATAATAATATGACAGTTTGTTGTGGTCTGATCTGATACAACACTTTACTCAAGACTCTTTCTGTTGGGACTAACAACATGTATTATCTATGAAAGGAAAGATTTAGGTACCCTAGCTTTACAGAGAGAGTGTGAGCACAGATATGACCACAACACGCTCAGTGAATGTGTTTGAGCTTTACTAATACTAAGAAGCTTCATGGATTAGAATGTGCCGTCAGTGGTTGATCATTTCAGACTGAATGACAAAGACTGGACCAAACAAAAGACTGTGTTTATGGTCGAGGACAGAGACAAATGTAAAATAACTCTTCACAACTTCGAGAAGAAGAATATTGTTCAAACACATGTTGTAATGTCTTATTTTGATTTGTGTGTAGCATCTATTTCAGTTTAACATGTAAACTAAAGGGTTGGCGTCTATAAACTTTAGCTTCTGCCTGTCTGACTGAAACTGTCAGAAATGTCAGAAATAAATAAATAAACTGAAAGGTAAATGTAGAGCAGGACTCACTCGTGAGGTTTGATCTGCGTGACAGTGCGGAGACAGTTATCCTCAGAGAAGGAGTGCTCGTGGAAGAGCACCCACTCAGGGAGGCCCAGTCTGGGGCTCTTGGGGCCGTAGCAGGAGGACGGGTGGATCTGAGCCACGTGTTTGTGAGTGAGGATCAGGTAGTTCCCACAAGCGTCCACGTCCCGGGCCACCTGCACACACACCACACAGACACAAGTGTGTTGCTCATTATCACGGCTGCACAGGAGGCGTCTGCAAACATCATACTTGTAGTTTTAGAGTTTGCTAATTGTGACAAATGTGAAAACTGTGATTTGGATTTGATAATTAATGATTAATTGTGCAGCTCTAATGAGCATAGAACTGTTTAGATATAAGTATAGTATATTCACATGAGGACTCCCAGAATTATGAAACTAATCCCAGAACAGACATGGCTTCCATTCAAATCAATGAAATGCTTTACTACTTTTCTTTAAAAAAAGAAATTTATACGTGTTAAAACTGGTGAACTTGAAAAACAGCAAAAAGATTTGTTAAAGGGAAACTAATATTAGCACTCAGCTCAGAACCAGAACCAGTCTGGTTGACTGGCGACAAAAAATGACTATATTTGAATTTATAATTTATAATTTTCTACTCAAGTTTAACAAAAATAATGAATTATGCTTCTAAAACAAAAAGCAGTCAAATGGACTGCTCTGAGAGTTCTGGTGTTGTGGCCTGGAGTCTCTGACCTGCATGAAGAACCCAGCCAGCAGAGCTCTCTTGATGTTGACCGTGTTGTTTCTGGAGCCGAACGCCGGCAGAGACACGGGCAGCTCGATCCTCTTCAGCGTGTCCATGAGCTGCGAACACAGAACCTCCGCCGTCACCAAAGCGCCGTGGTCCAGGAAGCTGTCCTGACACCATCGCTCCACGCTGCAGTCTGAGAGGACGAGAGGACACATGTGAGACGGCGTTCAGGCCTCAGGCAGGAGGACAGTGCCGGGCTCACAGGGGTCCTGCTGCATCTGCCTGAAGGCCTTGTAGATGTTGATGAGGGTGAAGTGGTCTCCCTCTGGGTGCTGGTGCTTCCTGTGGCACTGGGCCGCCTCAGGCTTCAGGTCTTTAGTGGGAACCACAAAACAAGATGGGGCTGTGGAAAGATCACAACGCAAACATGTTGGTTTGCAAATCAGGATTTAAAAATCTTAACTGGGTTATCATTTCATTTAGTCGTTCCTCGCAGATGCAGAAGGGTCTAGAACAGTGATGATCTGGGAAATGTGTGGGCAGTGGTCACCCCACTCCTTACGGAGCAATAGCTCCTTCGTGTTTGCTGTTTGATTCTCTGATCTATTGTTGAGGAATTGACAACTTAGTAAAGTCCTCCTAAACGACTGCTGTTATGTGTGTAACGGCGATAGAAAATGTAATGAATTGAATTAGGATAAAGCACTTCACTTCTTTCACATATCACTATTAGAATATTTAAAAGTAACTTCTAAGTTTTGCATTTATCATTGTTTTACATTTTAGCGGAAGCTCTTCGTAACCTGGCAACGCAATCCCAAGATTGTTATCGCGTGGGTTTGATGCTTTGTTGCTAATTAATGAAAGTGTGATTCTGAATCTGCTACAGAAATACCACACACACATGCAGGCAGCATACTGTGAGTACTGTACCTAGTATTGTGTACATGTGTATATTTACTGCAGCACCTGTGTGTGTATGTACTGCAGTACCTGTGTGTATACAGTCGTACCTGTGAGCATGGCAGCGATGATGACCATCTCGCTCACACAGTCGTACTCGCAGGAGGCCAGAAGACTCTTGGCGAGCTGCGGCTCCAGGGGCAGCTCTGACATGATGATGCCCACCTCCGACAGGTTGCCATGGTTATCCAGAGCAGCCAGGTAGTCCAGCTCCTCCAGCGCCTGCATCAGACTGCTGGGATCTGCAACCACAAACAAGACCTTGGGTACGTTCCACATGCAAGATTAAGATGATTCTGGTTCTAACATTACTGTATTAGAATGTTACAGAAGTTATAGAAGTCCTTTGACAATAGCAGCTGTTTCTGTGTCCAAAAAAATAACAAAAACTATCAGTAAATCTAAGTAAGTCCATTAGCTGCCATGTCACTTTTTTCTCTCAGAGGATCCTGGTCGTCTTTTCTCAGTCACTTTGCCTCATATATCCCACAATAGAACAATAAAAACCATCTTCCTGGTTTGCTTAAAGCCATTGAAGACCTTTGAAAAACATTTTATTTATTATATAATTTATGACAGTCCAAACATATTCCTCTCCTTCTTTAATTCCTTGTACAGTATGTGTGTATTATTTATTTAGACTGTGGTTACTTAACACAAACACATACACCATGATACGTTTTTTAAGTACTTTTAATAACTTTCAGAGCCCAGAGTGAGTTTTGCGTCACAATGAGGATTACTGTCACTGCAGCAGTTCTCTTAAAAGCTTTAGAATCATATTGTTCCCTCATGTAAAATGGAGGGAAACCAAATACAAAAAAATAAAGACTATTATTTTTCCAGCCATGGATTAATTACAGAATGTGGGATTTTTGGATTGTGCCTTTCATGTGATAATCCAAATATGTGACCTACTGAGGCCTCCTCTCAGATTAGCATGTTCATAATCCCTCCTCCCACATCTGGCATGTATCACTACGCCAATGACTCTCATCACGAATAACAAGTCCCACTGCTCATTTAGTGGCAGACCCTGGTGCAGTATGTGTAATATTTATTTATATAGCGCCTTTCACAATTGTTGTAGACATTTGTCTCTCATTCCATACAGAGAAGGGAGCGGGGTCGCCGTACAGGAGGCATACATGTTTTTAGTGGTAGAGGAAACCGGGGCACCCAGAGGAAACCTACGCAGACATGGAAAGAACATGCAAACTCCACACAGAAAGAAATCCAACCCAGGACCTTCTTGCTGTAAAGCACAAGCGCTAACCCCTGCATCACGAGTGGTTAGCCGAGTGTGAGCTGAATGAGTGGCATACACTGGTGCAGTATGAGTGTGTATGTGTGTGTGTGTATGTTTAGGAGTGGCAGACACTGATGCAGTATGTGTGTGTATGAGTGTGTGTGTGTGTGTGTGTGTGCGAGTGTGAGCTGAATGGAGCGGGAGACAAAGCCCAGGAAGCAGGTCAGCCCCAGAACAGGAGCTGTCAGATCCACTGGGCCACGCTTCAGCGGCCAACAATAACTCCACTTGTGTTCACCAGGACAACCACAGAACAACCACAGCACAGCGAGCCAAAAGGACACCGCCAATATTCCAAAAGTTATGACCACACTGCTGCTGTCACCAAACTCACTGTTTTTTACTACATTTTGATTCAAAGGAAAGATTTGGTCGCCTTTCAACAAACTGTTTTTCTTGTTCTTCACCAGTCTTATCTCTTACTAAAGGGGAGATAAGACTGTAAAAAAAACAGTTGGAACATTTCAGTTTTTCGGGGGAATTTCTCAGCTTTCCATTGGCTCTGGGAGTTCCAATAATTTCATAATTCTGGAAGTCCTCGTGGTAAATGACAGTTGGAGCTTGTCATCTGTCTCACCAGGTCGGTCGATGAAGTCACAGTGCCCCAGTCCCGCTATCTCCATCCTTTTCAGGAACAACACTGTAGACGTGATGTTTGCCTCCGTGATGAGAGGCCGAGTCTGCGCCGGAAGCTGCCTCTCCTCTGGGTACAGACAGAAGCACTTACCTGCGGAGGGAAAGGAACTTATTGAGAAAAGAAGTGTATTTTTGGATTTCTTTGTCTCAGTCCCGGTCTCACCTGTGGGTCCTGCCAGCTGCCGTCTGCTCGTGGCTTGGCCTGCACTGATTGGCTGGATGAGAACTGAGTTTGTTCTTATTCTGGGATTGTACACCTGAAACAGAATTACACAAGACAATAAGATTTGACTACATGAAAAAAGCACGTAGCCAATCTTTGAAATCAATGGTATTCTTAAGCTTAATTTTCAACAACGACAATGGGGAAAACACAACCATATTGCAACCTTTTTTATAGATTACATTACATAGTTGTACATTACATACAAGTTGAAAGGCAAAGCTCTGGATTTACTGAACAATCTACGTTTCTCTCCCTAGAAATAGATATCCCAACTTTTGTGGTTGTCATTTCTATTTGAAGACTGCAATTATTTAAGTTCTTGCAAAACCAAAAAGGGATACAAGATGAGCAAAAAAAAAACACGAATTTGAGAGAATGTTGAAGATTTGTTAATGGAACATGAAAATATCTTTAGTCTTGTTGTCGAGCAATTTTTCTGATTACTACAAACAGACAAAGCATGTTGAATATAAGAGTGTTGTGAGAAAAAATAGGCACTATTTAATAAAGCATTTATACTAGCTCATGTGTCTTATTTCTGCTAGAGAAGTGTTTGAAGGGTTATCTCTTCAAGTCTTTTTCAACTTTTACGAGTAGATATTTTTGCTCTGAACAAAATGAGACTGTTTAAACATCTTGGTCTGGTGAAGTTGGTCAGAAATATCACAGTAAGTAATATTTTTTCTCGCAGTGAGTGAGAACAGACCTGATGACACTGGGGAGTTGCAGGAATAAACAAGTAGTTTGGATTCCACTTACAAATCTCCTCTCCAGTCCTGTGTCGATGACGAAGGTGATGGAGTGGACGGCCCAGAAGAAGTCCTCGTTGGGGCTGGAAGTGAGGAAAACTCTCCTCCTGCGGCCCCTGTGAGGGGGGTCCTGGAGGCTCCCAGGGGCCCCAGGGTACACTGTGATGGGCAGCAGCTCTCCCAGAGCAGAGGGCAAACTGTCGGCCTCATGACTCAGGATCTCACAGGCCAATCGGATCTCCTGAAATCAGAGAAGAGTTTTCATCATGATCACCATGGAGACAGGACGCTGCTTGTACTATTATATATTTGTGCCCCCAAAGTTTGTGCCAAAATGTCTGACGATGCTGCCCATTTTTGTTTTCTCGACAGATTAAAAAGCAGAAATTCAAACTACTCACACATGCATGAATGGAACGACAAACATATAAGAACACATCTCTGTCACAGTTAATGAGCGTCAACAGTGGTTCTCAACTGGAGGGTAAAAAGTGGGACGTGGTTAATTATATGTTATTTAGAAAACTATTTAAATCTTACTCCATTGGCAGATTTCTTTAAATTAGCTACTGAGCTCATAGACACATTTTCTACTACCAAATGTTTTTTATTCCCTTCATTCCAGTCTGTTGGAGTTGGAGAATTTTTGTAAAACAATAAATGATTATCAGTTTTTCTACAGCACTTTTCGCCACAGTTGTGAAAATGCACTTGACGGTCAGTTGACGGCTTGGTGTTATATGTTGATGATGGGTTCCAGTCGAGGACCACTGGAGGATATTGGGTCAGATGTGCGGAGTGCTCCTTCACCTGAGTCGTGACCAGAAAGAGCAGCACGTCCCCCTCCTCCTCAGAGCCGTGGATCTCCAGCACCAGCCTGAGAGCGGAGCAGAAGTACCCTCCAGGAGCAGCGCTGTGGACCACCTCTCCCACGCCCTGGTCCTGCAGCTGGATGTGGGTGACTGCGGTGGGGGTGAGGCGGGTGAGCTGTGTGGGCTCTGGCTCTGTGGCGGTCAGCAGCACCACCCTGAGCTCTGGCCTCTGTGCACTGATCTCTCTGAGCAGAGACAGCAGGACGTCTGTGGCCACGGTCCTCTGGTGCGCCTGGTCCACCACCACCACGCCATAGTGCTCCAGCAGAGGGTCTGACATCATCTCCCGCAGCAGGACGTCATCTGTGCAGTACCTGTGTCAGAATAATAATAATGATGACAATAATCCATCTTGTCAAAAACTGCACGGTCAGCATGAAACGATTTGTTACGTGAAAATAACACACTGTATCAATCAATATATGCACATTTTCTATACATATACACATATATTTGATACTTTAAAGCAGGGGTGGCTACATTTCAAATCACAAACATTTGAACTACTGTGGTATCATTTACACATACATGTATTTATGTCCCCAGTCTCATCTATTGTCAGATTTTTCAGAAAAGTGGAAAAGACCAGCCTCACTCAGCCAATAACAATGCTTTCTGACAAGATGAAGACAGCTTGTTGTCAAGATTCAAGATTCAAGATTAATTTATGTCCTGTAGGACATTTGTCTCGGACTCACAGGCTGCTACATCAAAAATACACACAAGACAGACATACACCACAACACAGTGACACAGACATAAACATCACCGCTCTGCTCGATTCAGGAGGTTCACAGATATGGGTAGGAATCAGTTCTTATACCGGTTTAGATATCTTTTCGGCCTGATGGGAGGAGCTCATACTGAGAGTAGAGGACATGAGAAGGGTCTGAGGTGATTTTCTTTGCCTGTCTAATAACAGTCTCCTCAAATATCTGAAAATATATTTGTGGGTTGATTTGTTCTAAGCCGTTTACTTTGACATGACTCTTTCTATCGAGACAAACACAGTGCATGATCTCTGACCCCAGCTGCTTCTCCAGCTTTAATTAAAATGATTAAGTCTGTTGTGCCACGAACTGTCATTACTGAACAGCACAGTATCGTGTGGGTCTCTCGATAGCTAGCATCAGGACAAAAATAAATCCTTGGAGCTGTCGAGTTTCCCCATCTGATTAAAAGCCTATAGCAGTGTTTACAGAAGGACCAGAAGTCTCTCGGAGCCACAGAACACAGAACAAGTCAAGTTGTTTTGGATGTCACAAGGCTCCGCGTGACCCTGGCCCTGATGACACGCCTGCAGCCTCTAGCCCCGTGACATCACACTTACTGTATTGTTTACATTACCATTTTTAGAAGATATTTTAAAAAAGAAGACGTACATTGTGTTCTGAGATTTAGTCAGAAGCATCAGCCAAGACACATTTGAATTTTTGTCTTCACAATTTGCCTGGAACTAGTAAGTAAGTAGCTAAGAGTAAGCTAAGAGTAAGTGCCGGAGGGCCGAGCGGAACCCTAACCCTAACCCAGGTTGATTACGAGATCTTCAAAGATAAGTTGTGCGAGTTTAACCAGGTGCTACGTAGTACGAGAGAAAGGTATTTTTCTGAAATGATTGAAGGCTGCAGCAACAATCTGCGTGTTCTGTTCTCAACAGTTAATAGATTAACAAACCCCCCTGTTCAAATGCCATTAGAGCTTACTTCCAAACGTAAATGCAATGAGTTTGCAAATTTTTTCAATGACAAGGTTCAAGGCATCAAAAACGCCATTGTCTCCAATCCACAGATAACCATCCAACAGCCAGAAAGGCTCTCTGAGCTAACTCACTTTGCACCTGTAAATGATAAAACTGTCCAAGAGATAATCTCCAGTTTGAGCTCCTCCACATGCAGCTTGGATGTACTACCCACTAGATTTCTGAAGTCTGTTCTGAGCAGTCTGTTACCTTCACTCACACAGATAGTAAACATGTCCCTTCATTCTGGAATAATCCCAAAGGCCCTGAAAACTGCAGTCATCAGGCCCCTGCTAAAAAAGAGCAGTCTCGATGCTACGGTACTTAACAACTATCGTCCCATCTCAAATCTGCCATTTATGGGGAAAGTCCTTGAGAAAGTTGTCTACCTACAGCTTACTAGATTTCTTATAATCAACAACTCATTTGATATGTTTCAGTCCGGCTTTAGACCCCACCACAGCACTGAGACTGCTCTCGTTAAGGTTACAAACGATATCCGGCTGAACACTGACGCAGGCAAAGTCTCAATCTTAATCTTGTTAGATCTAAGTGCTGCCTTTGACACCGTCGACCATGAGATCCTCTTACAGAGACTAGAGGACTGGGTTGGCGTCACTGGCACCGCCCTAAGTTGGTTTGGGTCTTACCTTGAAGACAGGAAGTACTTTGTGGAGATTGGAAACTGTGTCTCAGATCATATGGCCCTGACCTGTGGAGTCCCACAGGGGTCGATCCTGGGACCTCTTCTGTTCAATCTCTACATGCTGCCGTTAGGTCAGTTAATACGCAGAAACGAAGTGTCCTATCATAACTATGCAGACGCACTCAGATCTATGTCTCACTGACTGCAGGAGAACATGGACCAGTGGACTCACTCCTTCACTGTATCCAACAGATCAGTGAGTGGATGCAAAACAACTTCCTTCAGCTAAACGCAGACAAAACTGAAATGATTGTCTTTGGTCCCCAGAAACAAAGAGAGAGCGTCATCTGTCACCTACAGTCTCTCTCCCTAAAACCTTCAAACAAGGTCAGAAATCTAGGGGTAATACTGGACTCAGACTTAAATTTTAATAGCCACATCAAATCAGTAACATCAGCAGCTTTTTACCATCTAAAAAACATTTCCAGGATCAAAAACATAGTGTCTAAAGCAGACTTGGAGATTCTTATCCATGCATTTGTCTCCAGTAGGTTAGACTACTGCAATGGCCTGCTCACAGGTCTGTCCAAACAGGCTGTAAAACAGCTGCAGTACATTCAAAACGCAGCAGCTCGAGTCCTGACTAGAACCAGGAAGTACGACCACATTAGTCCAGTTCTCAGGTCTCTGCACTGGCTTCCTGTGGCTCAGAGAATAGACTTTAAAACAGCTCTGCTTGTGTACAAGTCTCTCCATAGCCTCGCACCAAAATATATTAGTGACATGTTAGTCCCATACGAACCGGCCCGGACTCTGAGGAGCACAGGGACTGGACTCCTGTTAGTGCCCAGAGTCAGAACTAAACATGGGGAGGCTGCTTTTCAGGTTCATGCTTCTAAAATCTGGAACAGTCTTCCTGAAGATGTGAGACAGGCCTCCTCTCTGACAATGTTTAAAACCAGGTTAAAGACAGTTCTGTTTAGCTGTGCATACAACTGAGGGATTTTATATTTTTATCTTTCTTTTTAATGTTCTGTGATAATTTATGATTTTAATGCTTTCTTGTTTTGTTCAGCACTTTGAATTGCCTTGTGTATGAATTGTGCTATATAAATAAACTTGCCTTGCCTTGCCTAAGTAAGTGCCTGAATGATCCACAGTAAATTGAATAAAGATTGGAATAATATTAATGATAATAATAATGCATCAGTTTTATTTAGCGTTTATTTGGACACTCAAAGACGCTTCACATGTCATATTTCATTCACTCCATACACAGTGATGATAAACATCTACTGTAGCCACAGCTGCCCTGGGGCACGCTAACAGATGCTAGGCAACCAGTATGTGCCATCGGTCCCTCTGACCATCACCAGCCATTCACACACACCAGACACATTCTAGGCAATGAGGGCGAAGTGTATTGCCTAAGGACACAGCTACAGTTTGGCACTTTACAACCGCAGCCGCCTCACTGAGGCACCTGATGTTCCCAGAGGTCTCCCATCATAGAACTAACCAGGCCATGCCCTGCTTAGCTTCAGAGGTCTGACGGTCACATGCAGGTATGGACACGTTAAAACTGAGCTCGTCTTTACAAAAGCTAAGCTATGTAAGCAAAGTTAGAACTTCTCCATTCGATGTTTTGTTTTCCTGAAGTTTGAACTAAACGTAACTATTGGCAACGCAATATTTTGACTTGGTATAAAACAAGCTAATGCTGTGAACAAACAATAAAACCAAATGATGCAGAATCTTCTAAGAATGTTCAACATTCTCCATTGTCACTGTCACCACCTGTCGCCTCAGAATCACAGACTCCAACCTCCTCACTCCCCTCAGGACTAAACACCAAAACATGGGGGGCGCAGCTGCCCTCACTCTCTGGAACTCACTCCCTCAACAAATCAGAAACTCTCTCTCACTACAGAACTTTAAATCACTTCTCAAAACCCTCCTTTTTCCACCTTGCCTTTCCTTAATTGTGCTCTTCTGTGTTTATTTTATATCGTTTGTAAAGCATCTTTGAGTGTCCAAAAAAGCGCTATATAAGTTCAATGTATTCATACATATATATTATCATTATCATGTGAGGTTATTCTTCTCATTAGCTTATACATTTATCTACCAGTTTGAGAAGCAAAGAAAGCCTTAACAATGACCCGCAACAGAAAAGCACAGACTTTTCAAACAGTATCATAAATAGTCTCTCCAGATCCAGCCCATTACTGTAATTTACTCCGATAATTAATTTGCGAGAGGCTTGTGTGGGTCTTATCAGCCCTCTTCAGCGGCAGGGGGCTCCATTGTCCCTGGGCTGACTTGTGGAGAGCGTGCAGAGGCGAGAGCGTGACATATGGGAGTGCGCAGGCAGCTGTGAGGGCACTCCTGCACAGAGGGGGCTGGGGTCTTTTGTGTCCCCTATAGTGAAAGGGCACGGGTGTTTAGCATAATGTGACAGAGCAGAATGTGGGCTTCCCAAAGACACGGGGGAAGAATCGAACTGGCATAATGTAAAGCTATCTGTTAAAGCTGGGGTTCCTAACTTTTATTTCCTATGATGAATACAGAAAACAGAAAAAAAGTCTTGTAAAAGTAAAATCAGAGCACAAAAGTATGAAAATATGTGAATATTTGCGCACTTCTTTGACTTGTGAGTTACTGTTTGACAGGGCTGAGAGCTGATTGGCATTTTTCACATTTCTGAATGAAAAATCTGATTCAAAGATGTGACAGAGGCTAAAAATACAGCATGTGAACACTGGTGATAGAACCAAATCGTTTTGAGAGAGTGAGGGACGATCATAATGTGGACAGTATACGTCATGGAAAAAGTGAGGGACCCCAGCTTTAATATATATGAAAAAGATACATTTTTAGAAAATATATAAATTTTTTGCACATGAAGATATGTGCAAAAAAAAAGTTGTATCAATTGTTGTTAACTATTTGTTTATTAAAAATGTATCTTGTCTGTCTGTATGTTTATAATTGGAGCTAGAGTCTGTAGTAAAGTTGAATTGATAGATATTATACTGTATAGACTGAATGCCTCTTGAGAAGCTACTTTCAAAGGAATAAAATCATTTCAAACAACAACACAAAAACATAAACTTATACTGAAATACCAGTAAAATCATCTGAAAACTGATCATAATATGAAATGAAAATGTTGTTTTCATATATAACGGTAATAACTTCTTCTCTTCTTTTCTTACCTTAAAACTGTGTCGTTGGCAAAGCACGTCTCTAAAGGAATCCTGTACCCGACTTCATGCCCGATGTTGACGTCCATCTCGTCGGCCACGCGTAACGCCAAATCCACGGCTTGCTGTGCGTGGGTCTGCGCGCACACCACCATGCCATGTGCGTACTGCTGCGACAGACAGAACTCGGCGCACCACTGTGGAATCTGCAACACAAAACATTCAAAAGAAAAGTTTATATACCATGTCTATGCAGCAATGCTTGAAATTATGTATTATCATTATATATATATAATTTTAAACACTTACTTGAGAACTTCTCCCAGTCCTGGCGCATCCACTGAGCCATACAAACTGTTCTTTGGCCAAAACATCCATAAATGCGTTTTTGGCTTCCCACGCTGGCAACTCTTTCCTCTCCTCCAGTAGCTTGTAAAATCTTGAGGAATAAGGCAATCCATCAAACTGATTAAGCTCCAAAATATCATCAAACTCTTTGTCCACTTCTCCCAGGCTTTCCGAGTCCAAGTTAAAGTCCTCTTCAGAGTCCTGCTCCATGGCGAGTCCAGGATAGAGGCGCAGTAGGATTCGTGGGAAAGAGCGGAGAGAGGAGAGAGGTGAAGTTTGGGGAAAGGTCCTGTTCGTGATAAACGGTGAAGCCAAATGAGAAGAGCTCAGCAGGCGACCGGCCCAGTGTTGTCATGTGGTCAGTAATCCCAGAGAGCGGGCGTCAGCAGATGAGACACACACACAAGAGCGCACACACACACAAGCAAGCGCGCACACACTGAGGACAAAAGACTGGCTCCCATGCGGCTGGAACAAGTAGGAAGCCACAAGTTAATTATTCAGACTTTGGGTTCTTCATTTATGGTGGATGGAGCCTTTCTGCATGGAGATTGCATACTCTGTGTAGGTTTCCTCCAGGTGCTCCGGTTTCCCCTACCACTGAACACATGTACAATAGCTCCCCACTCTCTGGAGCAAGGATTCCCCTGAAAAAGAGATTCTAAAATCTCAGTGAGACTTTCCTGGTTAAATAAATATCAACAAAACCAATACATATGCCTTAACTAGATAATACCCTCTCCCATTGCAGCACTGAGTAATCTAATGTTCAAATATACAGCATTGTGTGAAAGAAGCTGTAAAACATTCACCATCAACAAGTGAAAAAAAAGTGTGTTTTATTTGTCTGTATCTTGTGGTGTCTTTGTATTGTCTGTTATATGGACCTTGAGTCTGGAATGAATTATTACTATTATTATTATTATTATTATTATTATTGTGACCATAGCAGTCTCCATAGTAAGTGGCAATGGCAATAAAAACATTTGTAACCATCTCTACCACCGCTCCTCCCATCAAACTGTAATGACCAACATCTCCCTAAAGGTGGCAGACTTGTACAGCTATAGCATTACCATCAGTGAGGGTCTTCTTTACAGGCCAATAGCTTTCACTTTGGGAATTTATGAGAGAAAAAAAGAGACAGACATAAAGATGTGGTAAAAAAGATTGATTTGCAATGGCTTTGATCATGTTAGAGTTACACATGTTTTTATGATAATCTCTCTCTTTTCCTCCTCCTCCGTTGTTGTTGTTGAGAGAGATCTGACTTTTACATTTATATTGCTTTCTGTGTATGCATTTCTTTTAATGCTTTCTTAACATCATGGCCAGGTGAAAATAGGCATTGGCTATTTTCAAACCAGGATAGATCTTGATCATGTGTGGTGTTATAATTTCACTTTTCCCTTTTATATGAACAAATCATTTAAATGTACATATATAATGTACATTATTATGTACATATAAATGTCATAAGCGCAATGTACACATGATATGAAATAATTGTATTTCTTGTTTTCTTCTGGCACAGACACTGCCACACCACACAGGTGAGACATCTTGGCCTGAGCTGCCTGCTGCTGCTGCTGCTGCTGCTGCTGCTGCTTCCTCAGCCGGTTCTTCTTCTGTGAGGGCTGGACCTTCCCCTGCTTCTGCACCTACAGGTGGGCTTTTTTTTAATCATTGTTTTATTTTTTATTCTTTTTACAGGACTGTTTATATAAACATAATGTTACTGCATAATATGCCAAAATTACCCAAGGGCTGTTACATCAGTGTAGACGACAAATTTACAGAGAAACACCAGATGTCAAGGCACTACAGGTGGAAAGAAGCTTTGGTCTGATACAACACATCTTCCCTCTTTCTTCGATAAAAACATACTACTGAAATACCTTATGCTATAAAAGTACTGAACAAATACATGCAATGGTTGCCACAAGATGGCAGATCTCTCTCTTTTCCTCCTCTTGTCTTCCTCCGTTGTTGTTGTTGAGAGAGGATCTGCCATCTTGTGGCAACCATTGCATGTATTTGTTCAGTACTTTTATAGCATAAGGTATTTCAGTAGTATGTTTTTATCGAAGAAAGAGGGAAGATGTGTTGTATCAGACCAAAGCTTCTTTCCACCTGTAGTGCCTTGACATCTTGGTGTTTCTCTGTAAATTTGTCGTCTACACTGATGTAACAGCCCTTGGGTAATTTTGGCATATTATGCAGTAACATTTTGTTTATATAAACAGTCCTGGGTAAAAGATATAAAAATAAAACAATGATTAAAAAAAGCCACACCTGTAGGTGCAGAAGCAGGGGAAGGTCCAGCCCTCACAGAAGAAGAACCGGCTGAGGAAGCTAGCAGCAGCAGCAGCAGCTGCAGCAGCAGGCAGCTCAGGCCAAGATGTCTCACCTTGTGTGGTAGGTGGCAGTGTCTGTGCCAGAAGAAAACAAGAAATACAATTATTTCATATCATGTGTACATTGCGCTTATGACATTTTATATGTACATAATAATGTACATTATTATGTACATTTAAATGATTTGTTCTTGTTCTATATAAAAGGGGAAAAGTGAAATTTAAAAACCACAACACATGATCAAGATCTATTTGTCTCCTGGTTTGAAAATCAGAGTGCCATGGTGGTCCGTGTGGAATCACAGCGCTAGAATTGGCCGAGGAGCCCCACGGTGAGTCTGACACATGAACCCAAACATTTTATACTGCCAAAAGCCCGTTCCCGCAACTGTTTACCAGCAGAAGACACTTTAAAAAGGCATCAACTTTTGGTATTTGTTAAACAATGGATCCTGTTCCACCTTAACGTGGTTCACCATTTGTGCCGCAATGTTTAGTTGTAATTTTTTTTGTTTTTCTCCCCACACGGCTTCTAACACTACATAAACCCTAGTAAAAACATGGCATTTTATATTAAGTCAAAAGAAAACTGTTCAGCAGTTAGACTACTGCAGTCTTACCTCCTTCAGTCCAGCTCGTTGCCGCCTCTGTGTGGTGTCCTCTGCAAGCGTATTTTACCAGTGTAAGCACAGCCTTTGACAGCTGCAGACGCTCAGACCTACACCCACAGATTTATATCAAAGACCTTACATCAGCAGTCATGAGTTCAGGTGGTTAGAAAAGGTGTAATGTAAAAGTGTGTGGAGGTTTTACAGCTACAACATATAGGCTGCCACTTCAATGATTTATTTTATTGTGGATTAATTTTAGAAGGTTGCCTCAGTGATAAAATGAGGACCCCCTGCGTTTCTACAAAATATAGCAGGTTTTCATTTATGCAGTGGCCTGTAGTTGATAGTGAAATGCCAGACGGTCAGCGAGAGCACACATTCATCGTAGTCCCAATGCCAGCTTCTAGTGTTTGAGGAAGCCTAAAAATAGACACCCACAACAACCAAAGCTCTCTGTTCACAGTTTATATAATGTGTTCTAAGCAATAGACCTGTTGTGGTGTGCTCTTGCAGCTCTGAGTGACATGCACCCCATGAGAGCGCTCTTCCTCATCCCCAGGAACCCTCCTCTCCTCGCCTCAAGTCCAAGAAGTGGTGAGTGGGACCTCCTGTCTACGCGGCTCACTGTTATCTGCCCTATGTTTATCAATCCCTCAGAAGCTGCCATTTCCTTTAAATAACTGATGACCGAGAAGCGTAAAAACAATTAGAATATACAATTTAACTTCTTTTGTTCCAATATATTCACCGGCAGCCTTTTGTATACACTCACACATTCACCCATCCCAGCAGTATACACTCACATTATATACTGGCAACTTGTACAAGGACTAGAATCCCATCAACATCAGATTCTTAGTAAAAGTTGACCATATAAAGGTTTGTATGTGTGTATATTTATTTTTTTAACTGACTGAGTGTTTAGTTAGGTACATTTGTACAATTACACAGTCACACACAGGAAGGTAGACGGCCCACACAAACATACCGACATAGACCGCTCACACGCACACACACAGTGTCCTGGCGTCACAGTCATGATTTGTCAGAAGCGCTTGAAAGAAGGATGGTAAGTTAAACAAGTAGCAGTCAGTGGGCGGTCCCCCGTGCATTTCAGGCGAGTCGCCTGCAGTGAATGTGGATACAATTCCTGGTGTTTATGCTCATAAGGAAATAAGAAATTGTAAAATTCATCAAATGTTTTAAAATTTACCAGGCCAGTTTTAATGGCGCATCACACCGATCATGCGTTGCGACGACTTTCCAATCAAAGACAATGGTGACTTCGACGCGTTGAACTGGCATGTGCGTCACGGGATGCACGCAACAGACTAGAATTTGCGCGCAGAGGCGCAGGGCAGAAAATTGACCCACTCAGGAGAATAAATATTGCTGAGCCTTGGGACAGCATTGTGCAGCGACCAATCAGAGATGCTGCAAAGAGTTGTCACGGACATTAGCGGTCCCGAGCGAAGCCAGACTGAACCTACTCGTAAAACACCAAAACATGAGCCCTAACCAGGACTAAAACCAGGTTGACAATGGTGGACTTATGCTTGTGAACATATACCATGCTCCCGTGACCTTATGCAACTGCTCCAATTGTGGTTCGCAAGATGAGGAAGTAACCCCGTTTAAATAATATGAAAAACGTATGGCTCACCTCCATGGACACCACATAACCTGCTATTAATCTAGACAAGTGCAACACTAGCATTCAGGACCCAGTTTTTGAGCATTAATGTTGGAAAGGTCTACTACAATATAAGAATAGCGGTGAGTTTTAATAGAGTTCCTGAGTTTCTTACCGGTGTGAGTCGCAGGACCGTTATTATAAAAGATCCATGGCAGGACGCGGCTCCGTGACTTCTGCATAAGCCTACTCTGCAAGGTTGGCTTTTTCACAAACTGTTCCATCGGCATTTTAGCCTCTAGCTTCTGCAGCAGCCCGTGTTTGCTCTGGTCGGGGCAAAATCCTGGCTCCTCCAGGTCTGTCCTCTGTTTTTCCTTGAAAAAAGGCGTTCTACTGTATCTACGCAGAACGATATATTCCACCTCCTTCATCCGTAGAGGATTGAATAACTAAAACTCGTGCTTTACATATTAGCATTTGTTTTTTGTTTCTTCTGTTTTTTCACATGACCGAGATCCATGCGGTCCAGCATTGTCACGTCTCTATAAAATCGTGTATCCAATCGGATAAGAGGGGCGCCTGCTCCCTTGACGCCGCACAGGGCCAGCTAGCGGCCCTCAGTAAAAACACTTCACACTAGATTGGTTAATGGCCGGGGAGGCAGGGGGGGGGGGTTAGGTGGTTTCATATAGTGACGTAGGGGGTAAGCAATTGGTTTGTAGAGTCTGCAAGGCCGTAAGGCAAATTTTTGTGCCATAGGCAACACATGACCAGCCGGAGAAAGATGGGATAAAAACTCTGTTAGAAACGCCAGACCTCCCAAATGGTCGACCCTGAAGTTTGGAAGCTGCGGCCAACCAACGTAGTTTGGAAAAAATAAACATAGAGAAACAAATTAAATATTAAGAAAAAATTATATATATTCTGATATATATGTATTGTAAATGTATGTAATCCATGTAGGAGTCCCCCCACTGGAAATCAATAGTTTTGTAGTGCACATCATAGACCCATCGTCACACAGAAACAGCTCTTTACACAATGTTTCACTAACACAACAAAACAACCCCAGGGGGGGGGGTTTTTGTTTTTCTGAACTACACAACTGCTGCTGTATAATCTTATGCTTTGTTTGGCTGCAGGTCTAAAATGTTCTTCAGCTTCATTGAGGGCTGGCCTAGTGAAGAACTACACCCAGCGGGCCGCCCACAGACCAGATCCTCAAGCACCCCCCTTCATCCGGGTCCAGCCCTCACGAGAGGCAGTCCGCATCCAGCTCAAGGACCACATCGACCGCACCAAGAAAAAGAGGCGAGAAGGGTATGCTCCACAATGCCACTGGCATTGCAAAAGGAGAAGACATGTTTTATCAGCCAAGTGTTTCATTTTAACTCGATTTGATTGCTTTTGTTATATTGAAAAACATACTCTCTCACCACGTTATCATATTAGACATAGACCAAATGGGTATAAAAGAGAACATTTCAGAACGAGGGTTACGTATGTAACCACGGTTCTATGAATCCCGGATGACCGCCAGAGGGCGGTGCATAGCACTGAATGTTCCCTTCGCGCATGCGCAGTTCGAGTAATAATACCAAATGAGTCACACCTGTGACCCCCTGGGTGACACACCGGAGGTAATAAAGTCCAGCGTCATCCAGCACTCTGTTCCTGCAGAATCTTCTCGCGGATGCAAGGACCCTGAGTGACAGAGCGCCTCTGGCGGTCATCCGGGATTCATAGAACCGTGGTTACATACGTAACCCTCGTTCTATTTCATCCCTTCAGACCGCCAGAGGGCGGTGCATAGCACTGAATGACCTTATACCAGCTATGTCACGAAGGAACTTGACCACACACCTCACGGAGGAGAGCCAGAGGATTCCTGAAGGACCACGCCAAGAGGAGCCGGAGTGGCCACATTGATGTTATAGAATCTGGTGAACGTGCTCGGTGGTAGCCCAAGACGCAGCAGCACAAATAGTTCCCAACGGCACCCCGCGCATAGCGGCCCAGGAGGTAGAGACACCCCTGGTAGAATGGGCCCTCACCGTGGCTGGCGGGTCGCGGCCGGCCGAAATATACGCCTGACTGATAACGTCAACCACCCAGTGGGAAAGGCGTTGCTTCGAAAGCGGACTCCCCAGTCTAGCACCACCATAAGCAACAAAGAGCTGGTCTGAGCGCCTCACACCTGCCGTCGCAGCAACGTAGGCCTCCAATGCCCTCACAGGACACAGCAGGTGCAGTCTGTCCTCACCCCCATCCAGGGGGGACACAAACCGCGCCAACCTCAAAGGCCGGTTACAATAGTCACGGGAAAGCACCTTAGGGAGGAAAGTGGGATTAGGCCACAAGACCACGCCAGCCCTCTCAGGGTCCCAGTGTAGGCATGAGGGACTGACAGAAAGTGCATGTAACTCACCGACCCTTTTTGCAGAGACCACAGCCAACAGGAAAGCAGTCTTATAGGAGAGCCACTTGAGGTCCGTTCGGGCCAATGGCTCATACGGAGGGCGGCAGAGAGACTCCAACACCAAGGCCAGGTCCCAAACCGGAGACCGCGCGGGCACGCGAGGGTGCAGCCTACGAGCTCCGCGTAAAAAGAGAGACACCAGGTTATGGCCCCCCACAGTACAGTTATCAACCAGGCCATGATAACATGAAATAGCAGCAACATATACCTTCAGAGTAGATGGGGCCCGACCTTCATCCAGGAGAGACTGAAGGAATTCCAGGACAACCGCCACCGGGCACGACACGGGATCCCGACCGCGGGAAGAACACCAGCGGGAGAACAACTTCCACCTGTTCTCATACAGCCGCCGAGTAGAGGCCGCCCTGGCATTCAGGAGTGTACGCCTGACAGGGCCAGTGACATCGAGTGCCCGCAGCTCGGGCCAGCCAACGGCCATACCCATAACTTGAGGCGGTGAGGACAGGGATGCCACACCTGACCGTCCAGCTGTGAGAGCAGATCCCGCCTGGGAGGGAGAGGCCAGGGGGGAGCCCAACAAAGTCTGAGTAGCAGTGGAAACCAGGGCCGTGCAGGCCAAAACGGAGCCACCAGTAATAAACTGTGCCCCGCCCGAAGGACCCTCTGGAGGGTTGGCCAGATCAGAGGAAAAGGGGGGAAAGGCGTACAGGAGGGCCTGAGGCCAACTGTGCGCCAGGGCATCCTGGCCGAGAGAGCCCGGAACCCCGTCCAGGGAAAAAAACTGAGGGCAATGAGTGGAGGCCACCGAAGCGAACAGGTCCACCTGTGCCCGACCAAAGAGGCCCCACACCCTCTGGACCACACCGGGGTGGAGACACCATTCCCCCGGGGCAGGCCTCCCGCGAGACAGGGAGTCCGCCACGCGATTGCAGTCCCCTGGCAGATACGCTGCACGCAGTGTAGCCAGGCGAGGCGCAGCCCAAACCAGCAGAGCCTGAGACACCTCGAGGAGCCGAGCCGATCGGACACCCCCTTGATGGTTGATGTGATACACGACCGAGGTGTTGTCCGAACGAATGAGGACATGTTTCCCCAGCAGGTGAGGCAAAAACTCCTGGAGAGCAAGGTGGACGGCCCGAAGCTCCAGTACATTTATGTGGTCTGAGCGCTCCGCCCGAGACCAAACCCCTCGGGCCAACCTGCGCTGCCACACAGCACCCCATCCCGTACGGCTGGCGTCGGTGGTGACCACTTCCCTGCGGCACACTACCACCCCCAAGGGGACCCCACGTGACAGGAGACCGCGGTCCCTCCATGGAGCCAAAGCACGAAAACATGCCCACGTCACCTGTAACCGTCTGTGGCGGTGACGAACGGCATCCAAACGAAACCCGTTCAGCCACCTCTGCAACGGGCGAAGCGAAAGCAGCCCGAGTGGAACCACACGAGAGATTGAGGCCAGCTTCCCCACCAGCTGTAGAAAGCTGACGTAACTGTGCAGGGTGCCAAGACCGAAACGGGACACCACACCGTGGATGTCGACCAGGCGGCGCACCGACGGACGCGCCGTCATAGTCACCGTGTTCAGACTCAGGCCAAGAAAAACAGCGGCCTGCGAAGGTACCAGGCTGCTCTTTTCGAAATTGACCCTGAACCCCAAGCGGGCGACATGAGTCAGAAGGCGCTCCGTATCTTCCAAGGACCGTGCCCTGGACGGGGCGCAGATCAACCAATCGTCCAGATAAGGCAACACCTTCATGCCACTGGCCTGCAGCGGAGCAAGAGCCGCCTTCACGCATCGGGTGAAAACCCTCGGAGAGAGAGAGAGGCCAAAGGGAAGAACCCTGAACTGCCAGTGAACGCCCCGATAGGCGAACCGGAGGAACCGCCGGTGGGGCTGCGCAATGGGCACGTGAAAATACGCGTCCCTCAAATCTACGGACGTGAACCATTCCCCGGCCCCAACAGTCTGAAGGACTTCCGCAGTCGTCAGCATGCGAAATGGAATGACCTTCAGGAAATGATTCAAGCCCCTCAGATCCAGAATTGGTCGAAAACCCCCCGTCTTCTTGGGCACGAGAAAATAACGGGAGTAATAACCCCTGGGTTGCAGCAGCGGATCTACCGCCTCGATGGCACCCTTGGTCAGGAGGGCGGAGAGCTCCTGATCCAAGATAAAGGCTTTTGCCGGGTCCGAGAACAAAGTAACCTTGACCCGGCCCGACAAGTGCGGCCGGCGTCGGAATTGCAGACGGTATCCGTGGGTCAATGTGGCAACCACCCACGGATCCCGAGCTCGAGCAGCCCAACACTCGAGCTGCTGATGGGAAAAATGTCCGACGCTCGGCCCTGAGGCGTCAATTCCGTGCCCCCCGCCCCCTAGGGGCTCTGGGGGGACCCCGCCCAGGACCAGCCGCGGCGCCACTTGGCTGGCGGGTCGGGCGCCTATGTACGGGTGGGGCACGAAAATTCCCGGCAGGCCTGACCTGGGGAAAACGCTGAGCACCAGACCAATCCCGAGGAGGCTGCCGAACACCGGGGGCCACCATCGGGCGCAAAAACTGCCGGGGAGGGCGCACCACCCTGCTAAGGCTAGAAAGTTGCTGTCTAGTCTGACCAGCATGGACAGTCCGGTCCAATGCTTCCTGGGCCGCCGTCCCAAACATCTGACCCGGCTCGACAGGCACGTCACGGAGGGTCCTACGACAGGCCTCAGTCAGGGGAGACTGAGCCAGCCATACCTGCCGACGAGCCTGTACAAGGACCGACATGACCCGTCCGAGTTCCCTGGTCATCAAGGCAAAAGCATGCAGAGCTGCGTCGCTAAACGCAGTAACATCAGTGCCCACAGCACTACCCTCTTGGAGGGAGGCAGACAGGGCAAGCAGCAGATGCGCTAAGGAGTTACCAATACGGCCAGCTCGAGCACCAGAATTGTAGGCCTTTGTTAGCAAGTGATCCGTCGCACGACACTGGCTCCGAGGGCACCTCACATTCTCCCGCAAGGACTCCTCTGGAGAAACAATGAGGGAGGCAACCGCCGGCTCAACAGCCGGCATGCAATCCAGACCAGCCGAAGAGGCATCGTGCATCGCGGCCAAAGCCCGACCCTCAGCCGACAGCTTAGAGAGACGGCTGGGGTCCCTCCAGCACGCGTGTAGCTCCTTCAGATACTCCGCGGACGGGGGCACAACAAAAGCAGGAGACGAACCACCACGCCTGAAAAAAGCACTGCCAGGGTCAGCCTGTCCCGACTGGGGAAGTTCCACCTGCAGACGGGATAAGGCCCTGCGAAGAACCTCCTGCATTGAGCCGTCACCAGACCGGCTGGACACACTATGTGCGGAAGAATAAGCATCGTCCCCCGAAAGGGACCGCGCGTCATCCTCGTCCCGGAAGCACGAAGCAGATGCCGCCAGAGAAAGCACATCCTCTTCCGGATGGAGGGATGGCATGGAGCAAGAACCAGCCCCAGAGACGGCATCAGCAGCACAACGTGCCTGGAATGCAGATTTCATCGCCTCCAACTCTGCAGATAACTGCTCCACCCTCGACACCAGGACAGTATCCGGCTTGGCCTGCTTGGAAGGACCATGGCCATCAGACCGCTCCCCCGAAGCACAGGCCTCAGCACGGCGCTTAGAACGCCGAGGGGGCGGAGCCACAGCAGGTCCCACTGGCAAACTACCACCGTCGCCAGACGAAGGCAGCTGAACCAGCCTCGCCACCCTAACAGCCCAGGGCAAGCAGCTGCAGTTCATGCACGGGTTATCGGACACTGCCTCCCTCAAGTGAGTGGGGCCGAGGCACGCCGGACACAGGTCATGGCCGTCATCAACATCGAGTGCTGACCCGCAGCCCACACACGCATGTGACCCGTCCATAACAAGGTTGTTTTTAATTAAATTATTATTCTTGTTTTGTCTGTCTGTGTCGTTAATTCAATATGGAATTAATCCCAAACGGTATACAAACTGCAGAACTGAATCAGCGTACTGCAGTTTCACAACAGAAAAGCCAAATATAGCACGGTGGAGGAGCGGACGCGCGAACAGCAGCCTTCACACCACACAATGCACCCGCAGCAAAATGCCACTCGAATAAAGTAGTGATGGAGGAGAGGGCGCGCGAACAGCAGCCTTCACACCACACAATACACCGGCAGTAAAACGCCAACTCAAAAATAAAGTAGTGATGGAGGAGAGGGCGCGCTAACAGCAGCCTTCACACCACACAATACACCGGCCACAGACTAAACACAGGCAGCAAATGCTAACCCAAACAAGAACTGATGGAGGAGCGGGACAACGAACCGCAGCCTTCACGCCACAGAGGACACCGGTAACAAAAACTAACCCAAAGAAGAACTGATGGAGGAGCGGGCGCGCGAACAGCAGCCTTCACACCACAGAGGACACCGGTAATAAAAACTAACCCAAAGAAGAACTGATGGAGGAGCGGGCGCGCGAACAGCAGCCTTCACACCACAGAGGACACGGGTAGCAAAAACTAACCCAACTAAGAACTGATGGAGGAGCGGAACCGCAGCCTCACACCACACAATACACAGGTAGCAAAATGCTAACCCAAATAAGAACCGATGGAGGAGCGGGCTAACGAACCGCAGCCTCACACCACTCAATACACAGTTAGCTAAGCTAACTCAAACATGCACAGGCGGAGGAGCAGGCCAACGAACCGCAGCCTTCACACCACGAAATGCATGTACCAAAAGAAAGTACTGACGGAGGAGCGGGCGCCACAGCAGCCTTCACACCAACCAATACACACGTATAAGACAGAAAACACCAATAAATACCCGAAGGACAACGTCACCGTCGCGCCCCACGGAGGGCGAACCGCAGCTCCGATGAAGAGGGCTTTCAGCGACAGACGTTGACAAAGTTCAAGCAACAACGATTCGAACCGCACGCGAGAAGAAAAAAGGAACAGAGTGCTGGATGACGCTGGACTTTATTACCTCCGGTGTGTCACCCAGGGGGTCACAGGTGTGACTCATTTGGTATTATTACTCGAACTGCGCATGCGCGAAGGGAACATTCAGTGCTATGCACTAGTGATGGCAATATGAAGCCCCATGAAGCCTTGAGGGATAGCAGCCTATTACTCGGCCCATGAGTCGAAGGCTCGAGGTGAATCATGCTCCACTACGCCATCATGTGGACAAAAAAATACATAACACTCTTAAGTGCTTACAATGAATGGTGAGATCTAATGTTAAAATGTATATTTACAATCTATGGTCTAACGTGTTGTGTTTGAAATGATGCTTCATGAACTATGAACTATTTCAGTCTTTCAGTCAATTGTGTTGATACAACAAACACATCCAAAGTAATACAGTTCTACAGAAAGTGATTAATGGAGGAAAAACTACCAAGAGGTGGATTAATTAAACACAACAAACCATTTATTCCCAATAAATAAATACATTTACTTTGCAACACAAAATTTATTATGGGTAGACCAGGATTCGAACGCTATATCTTCTGCTTCGGAGTCCGTCATATACCGACTGCGCCACACAGCTGTTGTGAAATGTATTATCCAGCGTATTATTACTAATAACTTGAAGCCTTGATATATGAGGTTTTACTAAAGTGAAACGTTTTTAATCTCTATACTTAGTACAGGACTGCTCCACATCACGCACACACACGTACGCACACAGAGGCAGACGGGGACAGCCGCGGATCACAAAGCACCTGTCAAAGCAATGCACTCTCCAAACTATATGAAGCACTATATGAACCGTCACGTGGTGCGGGCGCTACGCGAGGCTTCGAACGTCACCACATACGTCACCAACACACGCCTCGAACCACGCTTCAAAAAATACGCCCCTTTTTCACTCGGTACACGCTTCGAAGACCCGGCACGCTCAGCACATCACTACTATGCACCGCCCTCTGGCGGTCTGAAGGGATGAAATAGAACAAGAATGGCGGCGGGTACACTAACTAGCTAAGTGTGCTTCGAGCGCTAAACAGAGGATAATTCTACTCCTTCGTTCGTCCAAACGAGACCACGCAAAGCTCTAGATTCAGTTTCTATTTTCGCAGCTGCTGTTAAAATGCAGAATAATCTTGGTGCATCGTTCACGTCTTCCAGAGGAAGTGAGTATACTGCTGGGGGGGGCTGGGGGTTGCGTGTGTCGTGTTGTAAAGTTCCTCTGCCCACTACTGTCCGGGCGCTAGAACTACATCGTTTTTGATACTTGTACGAACGCTGTGAAATTTGCATTAGGAGCCTGGCCGTTTCTGTTAATAGCCTGGAAACGTCTGCGCAGCACCTCCGTATAAACTCAGCCTTTTGAGATCCAAACTAATCGATTCATTGAAAGAATAATCTGCAAACTAATAGATCACTACAATAGATTATTGCCCTAATTCTTTCTCACATATTGGTTGACTGCAGCTATAATGTATGCATAAAAAATATAAACACTACTTCACTACTGAACAGTTACAGTGTACATTTTGTCTTTTACCTTTAGTACATAACTCAGAACATGTCGGCATCGCTCTTCTTTATCTTGAGAGACGGGAAAAGAACAGTTCGGCTGCGGGGCAAACGAGAAACAAGACATAAGATGATACAAAAGTTGAGACAGGTTTTGTAACGGACGCAGGTCTTACTCTCTGCTGCGTGGACTTGTACTTCTCAGGCACAGAGAGCTCCACCACCGAGCGGATGATGGCCACGGCCTGACTGTCCCTCTGAGCCCGCGAGTAGGAGCTGCTGCTGTTGTCGTCGCTCTCCTCCGTCAGCTCCTCCTCCTCCTCTCGCTCTTCGTCGCTGTAGCTGTCCTCTGACCCCCCGGCCCGCAGAGACTCGCCCTCGTCCCCCTCGGTGGGATTGTCCAGCTGGAAGAGCTCCGACAGCATGTAGTTGGCCGAAGCGATGATCTGGACCAAGCAGAAAAGATGAGCCACAGGTTGGGAGTTAGTAAGGCAAGGGAAGCTTATTTGTATAGCACAGTTCACACAAGAAGATGAAATCCCTCAGTTGCATGCAGCTAAAACGAACCTGGATTTGAACATTGTCAGAGAAGAAGCCTGTCTCACATTTTCAGAAAGAGCAGACTTTAGCTGCGTGAATCTGAAATGCTGCCTCCCCAATGCTGAGTCCCGTCCCTGTGCTCCTCAGATTCCAAGTTGGTGTATATGGGACTAACATGTCACTTACAGTGCCTTGCGAAAGTATTCGGCCCCCTTGAACCTTTCAACATTTCGCCACATTTCAGGCTTCAAACATAAAGATATAAAATTTTAATTTGTTGTCATGAATCAACAACAAGTGGGACACAATCGTGAAGTGGAATGAAATTTGTTGGATAATTTAAACTTTTTTAACAAATAAAAAACTGAAAAGTGGGGCGTGCAATATTATTCGGCCCCTTTACTTTCAGTGCAGCAAACTCAGTCCAGAAGTTCAGTGAGGATCTTTGAATGATCCAATGTTGTCCTAAATGACTGATGATGATAAATAGAATGCACCTGTGTGTAATCAAGTGTCCGTATAAATGCACCTGCTCTTTGATAGTCTCAGGGTTCTGTTTTAAAGCGCAGAGAGAACCATGAAGACAAAGGAACACACCAGGCAGGTCCGAGATACTGTTGTGGAGAAGTTTAAAGCCGGATTTGGACACAAAAAGATTTCCCAAGCTTTAAACATCTCAAGGATTACTGTGCAAGCAATTATATTGAAATGGAAGGAGTATCAGACCACTGCAAATCTACCAAGACCCGGCCGTCCCTCCAAACTTTCATCTCAAACAAGGAGAAGACTGATCAGAGATGCAGCCAAGAGGCCCATGATCACTCTGGATGAACTGCAGATAACTACAGCTGAGGTGGGGATGGTGTGTTCAGGGTGATGAGCTGTGTTGCTTTTACGCCAAACATATCGTTTTGCATTGTGGCCAAAAAGTTTGATTTTGGTTTCATCTGACCAGAGCACCTTCTTCCACATGTTTGGTGTGTCTCCCAGGTGGCTTGTGGCAAACTTTAAGAGACTTTTTATGGATATCTTTGAGAAGTGGCTACTCTTCCATAAAGGCCAGATTTGTGCAGTGCACGACTGATTGTTGTCCTATGGACAGACTCTCCCACCTCAGCTGTAGTTATCTGCAGTTCATCCAGAGTGATCATGGGCCTCTTGGCTGCATCTCTGATCAGTCTGCTCCTTGTTTGAGATGAAAGTTTGGAGGGACAGCCGGGTCTTGGTAGATTTGCAGTGGTCTGATACTCCTTCCATTTCAATATAATTGCTTGCACAGTGCTCCTTGAGATGTTTAAAGCTTGGGAAATATTTTTGTATCCAAATCCGGCTTTAAACTTCTCCACAACAGTATCTCGGACCTGCCTGGTGTGTTCCTTTGTCTTCATGGTTCTCTCTGCGCTTTAAAACAGAACCCTGAGACTATCAAAGAGCAGGTGCATTTATACGGAGACTTGATTACACACAGGTGCATTCTATTTATCATCATCAGTCATTTAGGACAACATTGGATCATTCAAAGATCCTCACTGAACTTCTGGACTGAGTTTGCTGCACTGAAAGTAAAGGGGCCAAATAATATTGCACGCCCCACTTTTCAGTTTTTTATTTGTTAAAAAGGTTTAAATTATCCAATACATTTCGTTCCACTTCACGATTGTGTCCCACTTGTTGTTGATTCATGACAAAAAAAAATTTATTTTATATCTTTATGTTTGAAGACTGAAATGTGGCAAAATGTTGAAAGGTTCAAGCGGGCCGAATACTTTCGCAAGGCACTGTATATACTTTGGTGCAAGGCCATGGAGAGATTTGTAACAAACAGAACTGATTTAAAGTCTGTTCTCGGATCCACAGGAAGCCAGTGCAGATCCTGAGAACTGGACTGATGTGATTGCACTTCCTGGTTCTAGTCAGGACTCGAGCAGCAGAAATTTGAATATACTGCCACTGTTTAACAAGTCAAGTCTGATGAAAGTCTGTGAGAATCCACTGTCTGAGGATTTACCTGAGGATGTTTTTCCTGGTCCAGAAGTTTGATACAGTTGAGGAGCAGAGTTCTGACTGTGCCATAGTGCTTTCGGTGTTGATGGGTTTTGAGCACCAAGTTGCTAGCCACTCTAAAACATAAACAGCAATGCATCATTTCTCATCCAGATAAAAAATATCCAAACACTGTGATTATATTGCATCTAAAAACAATATTTTTTTTCATTTCATTTCATTTCATTTCCTCTTAATCGGCCTGACCTGTTTGAGGTATGTTCCCTACACAGTAGTTTGTATTGTGGCAGGCCCCTGAGCCAGGCTTGTTACACTATGATAACAGTCAAAAGTCTATTTTTTAGTCTTAGTTTAGAGCTAATTCCTCCTATTCCTGGGCCAGTCCACATGAAACAACTTGTCATCTTCTTTATCCGTAAAAATCAACTGTGGTCTAATTATTTTCTTATAAAAAGGTGTCTATAGGTGGTGACAACATTCAAAAACATATGTATGATGTAGACTCGTAGAAAGGACTTTTAGACATAAGAAATAATAAAGCTGGTTTGTGCATCAAATAATGATCTGGAAAAACATTATGAAAAATAGGAAAGGCATTTTAAAATGTTTTCTCTTATTTCCCATTTTTGTCTTTCCTATTGGCACCTGACCTGCAACAGAACTACAATTCTATAGCATGAAAAAATCCAAAATTTCACCTTTCTCTTAGTTTGGTTAAGGAGGTGGTAAGGTCTAAGATGGAAAAAACACTAAGTCCAATCATGATTAAACATTAAGCCCACCACTCAACTTAAAAAAGATAAATAAAGTATCATCAGTGAAGGAAGGATGCTCATTTTGAACAGCCGCTATATTTCCCCCAAAGCCAAAATCCAGTTGACCTACTTGTAAAGTAAGACAGCCACCGGCAGAGTGAAGGGATTCTGACACTCCTCCTCTGCCTCCTCACACAGCGTCGTCAGATCATAAAGCTTCACGATGTCGCTCCCACTGGCTGAAAAAACGTATCAGACCCTCATCAGAAATCTACATTTGGAAAAAAGGGGCATGAAGCTGCGTTAAGACGAGGGTGGAACCTTTGAACAGCCAGTACGTGTGTCCCTCTTTGGTGCAGTTGGACTTGAGGAAGGAGAGGATGTTCTGGGCGATGTCTTTTATCACTCGAGTCGAAAATGTGGATTTTTCCAGATGAGGGATGTCTTCGGTTTTTATGATTTCGTATTTCTGCCGACAACAAAACAAATAATGCATTAAGAGAAAGGGACACTGTGAGAAAGGGAAGGTGTATTTTGAGTTGAGCGTTCATTCGTTTTGAGCTCAATGCCACAACCTAGATTTTTTAAACATATTATTCATTGAAAATAATTTATAAGATTGTACATGATTCAAACTGGAGTGGAAGGAAGAAAAAACATACAAATTCCCACCCTGTGAATATCATACTTACATCTGTGTGTTTGGAGCCAGTAGCAGCAATGTCCAACAACACGACAACAACAAGCAGCACCATGAACCAGACCCGGCCGAGCACGACGCAGCAGGCAACAAACCATCAACGCACCAAATCTCCAGCCAGAACTATACATACCTTACCCCATAGATGACAGGCCACGTTCAGTCAATACCACTATTTTTGTTTTTATTGTAATTATTTCTTACCAGGCAGAATATTTGACAAAGTTAGAATACTTGGTCAAACTGATAGTGATAATATTTTATATTAAAATTAAAATTACATATACTACATAATACATAATTTTCAGTGTATTTTCAGTGCAATGGGAGAAAGATAGTGACATTTTGTGTTAAAGTGTGTGCTCAGTGCTGTATAATAATAGCAGTACCTGAACAATGCCGTTGACGTGAAAGCACATGACCAGCTCCGGAACGTTGCACATGAGATTGTCCAGCCAGTAGTCGATGCCGGTCAGAATGTTGATGGGTTTATTGTTGTCCCTAAGTGTGTAATGAAGGTCAAGAAGGTATGACAGCAGTGTGAGGTTTGTGCATTACAGCGGTCTCCAACCTTTTCGATTTGAGAGCTAGTTTTGCGTCAATAATAGCAACAGTAAATCATGGAGAACACACATATACCATTATAGAGTATTGTACATTACACTATGTGCACTTGTATATAGTGAACTGAAGACATTTATGTAGATTTTTATTTATGCATGCCTTTGATTTTATTCGGCTTAACTTGTTAAGCAGAATTTCCTAGTTTGTGACTTCCTGTTACTCACATGGCAATAAAAGGATTCTGATTCTGATTATGCAGTACAGCTTTGTTAAGTATCCCTGCATTAATGAAAATATTTATAGTTAAAATAGAAATGTAATGACTCAAAAGTGAATCATTCAGGATGAGGGGGTGCTGAGCTACTGGTACAGAGCCACATGTTGGAGACCCCTGGTGCGTTACAATGACTACAGTACCTGAGTCTTAAGCTGACGGCAGGATAGCGACCTCCTCCAAATATGGGCATGTTGGAGCCCACCAGCATATGGATGTCTTCAAATGTCCACATGATGTTACGCACAAAGTCATTCCGTAAACCCTGTCAAACACACAAACAGTCCGCCATGACTTTCAGGGACTTTGTGACGCCTCAAACTTCTTCTCAGTAGTTTCTTGGCAGAGGTCTGGTCTCTGCCAAGTGAGTGAATGGATAATGCCATGTGACGTGTCTTTAGCTATCATGATTTAAAAGAGAATTACTGTTGACAGAATCATGAGCTATGTCATGTAAATTACATTAAATGGATCAGTCCTGAATCTCCTGATGTCCCTAAACTTGTAGAGATCTTATGTATTTACCTGACCGTTTTCTCCTTCATTGAAAAGCATTGGGAGATTCTGTTCATTGGGCATCGATGACACATGACCGAGGGCAAAATGGCTCTCCATAGAGACACTCTCCTGTTCAGAATAACAACAGAAGTAAGTGACTGAAGCCACACTTAATCTGCACAATAATATACATGTACTGCATGTGTGGGAGACCTCTTTAGCAGCGGCTGAATCGTGCTCATCTGGAGGGGAGGTCGTGATGCTGGTCGGCCACGACGCCCTGAACTCCTCTGCATCGTTCTCCTCCTCTTCTTCATCAACCAAGTCTTTTGGTACAGGCGCCGCAGCTCCATCTCCATTTATACTGAAATAAAAAGCATTTGTCATGCCAAATGTCCATTTGAAAGTGTAAGCTACCAAAAAATACTCACCTATAGTAAAGAAACTTTGATAGGATAGCTTTTTGATACCAATGCTCTTTGCTTTTCTTTTTCCTTTGCCACTTTTGGTCCATGAGTCGCTGGTAGAACTCCTTCAGCCACGCCCAGTCTCCTGTCTGAAATCAGCATTACATCATGCCTACTTGCTCAGACTGAGAATGGTTCACAACATTCCTGCTTACCTGGGAGGACCTCCGAAACAGCTCTTGAATATCCAGCTCATCCAAAAGCAATGTCCTCCCCACTCGGTGAACCGCCATGCTGACATGGGACTTGCTGTAAGGAATTTTCAACAGCTTCTTTATGTTCTAATGGAGACACAAAATAAATGCATTAATAACAAGAAAAGGGGCACAAAGATGTGTTTAGATAGTTGTGAAATCTTCACAAACCTCGGAATCCGACACCACATCGACATCATCCCCAACGCAATCAATGAAGTCATACGCAATGCCGAAACTAGAATGATCAACAAATGGAAAATTAACAAGGAAACAGGTCAGAATACCCTTTCATCTTTACTATTTTGTGCGGAGGTTGCAATTATAGAAGAACAACAGAGAATCATGATTGTACATTCATTCACCATCATTATGAGGCCCATAATCATGTATTAGTCATGTTTAGGGATTCATGACTGAAAAGCCACTCTGAAGAAATGATGAAAGCCATTGTGTGATCACCGTAACATAATTAACTACGTAAATATACAACACAAAAAACTACACACAAAACGCACTCTACTTTATAATTAATATTTCCCGCTGTGATTTGACAATACAAACAGTTCCCAATATGTATTCTGCTGTTAGCGAGCATCCATCTTCATCAGCCCATCCGGACCAACAGGGGAGGCCATCTGCTCTGAATGTGTGCAGCGATCATTAGCCGAGCGAGTTAGCTACTTCCAGCCAAGAGTAAACAACAATTAGCATCAGGGGCCTTATTTATGAAGCGCATGCACATACAGTAATGTTACGTCAGTCACAATTTCCTTGTTGAGATTGTGGTGTATGAGAAAACAACATGAAATGGAAATGAGGGATACAAAAATAATAATCTGTTTTGGAGCTTTGAGACAGAATGTGATACGATTGTGGTAAGAAGTGAGCAAATGTGAGGAAGTTTGTGCATGTTTTTGGTTTGTTGTGACATGTAAATTTCTCCTATGTGAGATAAATAAAGCACATCTTATCTTATCTTATTCCAAATTCAAGGAAAAGTTATAAAAAATAAATAAGTTCCTGGTGTATTTGAATTGACTCCCCAGTGAAGTGTGTGAAATAGTGATTTTGCAAGGTCTACACCGACTGGCCTCCTACAAGGCGATAAGATATACTTGTCCAAACTTAGGCCAAGGAGACTTTCTGACCACTGGAAATGTCAACCAGAAAATGTCTTACTACAGCAAAGGTATTTTGTGGCCCTCTAGTGGACATCAAACTTTAATGACAGAGCGGCCCCCACTGAGAGTCTGGGCAAATATGGTACATTATGTATCGTTTTAAAAGGTAACTTCATCTAGAAAACATTCACACCATTTACTTTACCATAAATATAGAACCCTGAATGCTGAATACAACAACCAATAATTCAAAGAAAACATTATTAAACTCATCTACAACACTGAGCCTCAAATAGCTGAAATCATTTTGTTCATAGAAAAACTGTTAATGTTGAAGAATGAGAAGATGCACAATTTGAAATGTAGCAGCATATTATATTTATCCAGGAGCTAAAGAGCGTGTGCAAAGTGAAAACTAGTAATACAGGTGTCTCAAAAGAAGTGAAATGTTCATATATTTTGCACACACACAAACATGTGATAAACATAACCCTTCACCATGACTCGACCTCATGGAACTTGAGACCCCTTGACTACAGAATTCTACTTATGGTGACTATGTTTCTATTGGTTAATCAGTTAAACTGTGGTTCCTATTGGATTAGGAGACACAAACAGACGCTATGAAAACCCTCTACAAAGATTGTATTGGGTGGAGATGCTGTCCACACATTAAAAACCACCTTCTCCAGTCTAATATTTCTTGCATCATTGAATCTTTGCCTTCTACTCTGCCCATCTTATATCTTACAGGCACAACCACTTATGAGCATGTTTGATTAATTCAGGGCCATGACTTCGCATGCCTTCCTGTAATCATAATGCAGATAGTCTTATACCATGATAGTTACTAGAACAGTGAGTGTTTACCTAGAAAAGGGTTTGCTCTTACTGCTGGAGCCTAACACAGTGGTGCCTGCTGTGCCCAGCTGGGGGTTCTCCCTGAGCCAGTTTGCAGGAGGCAGCTTCAGGTCAGTCTTCTCCTGGAGAACTGCGTAACTAGTGGGAGGTGGGGCAGCAGAGTACTTCACCACAGCTCTGCTCTTTATTTCACTGTTGCCAGAACAGATCATTGTGTCCTGCAGGATGACAAGCATTGAGTTTTAGTATATATTGTATATGAGGATGTGGGTCACACACAGTGACTGGCCTCGTGTCGGTGCCCAGAGTCAGGACTTAACATGGGGAGGCAGTGTTTCAGATTGACGCAGCAAAAATCTGGAATCGTCTTCCTGAAAATTTGATACAGGCTTCTACTGGCAAAGTTCAAATCCAGGTTAAAGTAGTTCTGTCTAGCTGTGCATACAACTGGAGGATTGTATCTTCACCCGTTTAAAAGTTTATTGAATATTTACATCTCTATATTTCAAAGCCATGTATGATTGATTCTTTCTTTGTATGATTTGCTTCTTTCTTTTAGAACTGTGCAATGCACATACTCTTGCCTCATTCTGGAATGTCCCAGTATTCTGGAACATTCCAGAATACTACATAAACAATACTAAGAGATAGGTTCTTCTATAAAGGTGATTTGGTACAAGCTTGCACGTGAATGCAATGCGTTCAGATTGTTGTCCATTGTCTGTATACATGTGAGCTCTCACCTGCTTACTGCTGTCTCCTGTGCATGTGTGTCCACTGTCCTCCATGGAACTGTCATAGGGGATGTCAGCCTCTCTGTCCCCGGCCGATGAGGAGCTCATTGTGGACAAACGGGAATCAGAGACCAATGTCTAATGGAACAACCATCTAAGGATCATTTTAGAGATGTACATAGGACAATTGTCAGTATTCAGAACCTGCTAGCTCACAAACAACAACCTGGAAAAAAGTTGGGTATATTCCTGCAGGCTCAACAGATATCGACAACCTCAGTCCAGAAGATCGGCTGTAAAATAGTTTAAAAGCAGAATGTTTCTTTCGATGTTTCAGCCACAGACCCGTGTTTGTGTTTATTCGGTGCTGTTTCAGCTGCTTCTCTTGTGTTTGAAGCTAACAGTTGCTAATCATCTAGCTATCACTTCCGGGTCTACTTCAAAACATACATAGAAAACATACATTTTCTCTACAACAAATTTACTTTTTTGTTTATAAGTATGTTTCTTTGCTACGCGTATTAGAGCGCTGATAAATATTACTACTACAACATTTAAATACTCGTGTAGTAAGGGAAAATATCATAGATATGGAAAATATCAACACTTCTTGGTAACCCGGATGTACTACGCCATAGATAAAACAAAACATACAATTACTTTTTTTTAATTATGTTTTTTTGTTGTTACAATTATGGATCAATAATAATAACAATTCATACTGGTAATACAAAAATAATATAATACATATATAAAGTATGTGTTATATTATATGTACATAAAGAACATAAATTCAGTGTTTTTCACCCAGTGAGCCATCAAAATAATGTGACAAGAAATAATTTGAGATGTTTAGAAAGACTTTTATGCACTTGTTGGATTTTCTATGTTGTACACTTTGATGACAATCATTGTACATTGTTCATAAAGGCTGCTGATTCATGTCTGTACCAGTTTCAGCTGGTGGTGTGCCATTTGCTTTTTGCATGACTTTTTTTTTTATGAAAACGATGTGCCACGGCTAAAAAAAGGTTGAGGAACACTGAATGACTTGATATATAGACTTGATATAGTGGCAAAATATATAGACTGAGCTGAATTAATTTAAGTAACTAACAGGTCTTCGTGTATTTGTATGCATAGTGTGATGTTATGTACTGTCTGTGGTTGTGACAGAAGTATTTTGAAATGGTTCAAACTCGTAAAAAAATATGCTCGGAAAAATATGAAACGTGGGTTCAACTTTACTTCTTGCATGTCTTGATACATATTATCTATCGTTGATTGAGAGATTTAAACAAAACAAAACAAGAATACACAAATGCCAAATTATATTTCTCATAGACTTTCTGTTGCTTTTGGGCGATGAGAGCATGGATGTATTATAGCGTGAGTCAGTGTCTCCCAAAGTGGGGTCCGCGGCCCCCTGGTGGGCCGCGAGGGTACTGCAGGGGGGCCGCGGGAGGTCATAAAAAAATAAAAAAATAATATAATTATTTAATGTTAAATTTATACTGTTTTGTTTGTAATATTAAAATATTTGTGCTCATTATTTGACTTCAATAATCCACTGTAATCATTTTTGTATTACAATGTTTGTAGCAAAGGCTATTTCCCCAAAATAAAATAACCAGAAGAGCCTATTCTTAATGTTGTCTTCTTGGTTATTATTTTGGGGGGCCACGCAGACCCGTCAGATTTTTAAGGGGGCCTCGGTGTTACCGAGTTTGGGAATGGCTGGCGTGAGTAAATGAGACATACATCCATAGACGATTGTTGTGACGTGAGGGGCCGCTGGAGTGAGGTCACATGACAGAGGTCTGCAGCCTGACGCCTCTGGATACATTTTTACACTCAGTTTCTACAATGACGAGCTGGAAAAGTCACCTCCGCTCGCAGCTCAGCCGCAGGGACCGCACTGAGAAGCTGCCCTTCACTGGCGTCTTCACCCGCTGTAAGCAGTGTTTCATTCAGCTTTTCTCCTTGTTTTCAGAATCATGTAAGTTTGTTGTTCTAGTAAGTGAGACTCAGGAGCGTTTCGAACTTCGCTGTCAAATATGGGAGGAGATGCACTCCAAAAGGTCGGGTTTGTTTCATCATGTCATACGTATCTGTGGTGTTACTTGTGTTATACTTTGATTATTCTGGTCTATCTTTGCAGCCTAGAAAACGCTGAAGTTGATGATGGGAGACAGACCAAACTCCTTCACCTGCAGCTGAGAGAGAGTGAACACCTAGCAGAGAAGGTTAGATGGCTTTTATTGATCTGTAACCGTGAGAAAAATATTGTAGTTGCAATTGCTTGGAGAGCAGGTTACACTCTCCACAAAGGGATCGAATTTCCAATGAAATAATAGTTCTAAAGCAGCCTATGTAGAAAAGTAGAACAGTACAAACCAGTCACACAAAGCACAGCAAAGTGAGGTTGACTTCTCCCAGTTCTCCCATTCCATGTGTATATGTATTTAATTATACATGTTCGACATGGTACATTTATTTGTATAGCACAGTTCATACACAAAACAACTCAAAGTGTGTAACAAAACAATCATATAAAGTATTAAAATGATAAATAATCACATCAAAAAGTGGAGATAAAATTCCTCAGTTGTATGCACATCTTAACCTGGATTTTAGCTGCATAAATCTGAAATGCTGCTCCCCATGTTTAATCCTGACTCTGGGCACCAGCAGGAGGCCAGTCCCTGTGCCCTGTGACCACATGAGCATAGTATCACGTGACCGTTTGAACACAGGGAATGCAATAATAACAAACACATAGGAGCCATTGGTTTATAGGGAGCTGGATGACCATTGCCCATACATAATAATAAATGTCCTTGAATGTCCACTGTCCTGAGACCCTCCTGCATCATCAGGAAACAAAACAAAAACCCATTGGAAAAAAAGGAAGGTCCATATTGAGAGGGATCTGCTCCCATGGACGAACAGGCTATAACTATATGCTACTTTAAATTATTGTTCGTTTAGTTACAGTACCAGATGGAAAAATCTTGCTCAATGACACTACAACGCTGGCTTCTGTTACTATTTCACCATTACTTACAATATGTCATTAATTATCGACTTCTTTTTAGCTTTCTCAGACAGTCTCGGACCTGACTGCTGTCCTGTATTTAAAAGAGGCTGAGATACAATATTGGCAGTCACGGTAAGATAAGCTAATGTCCTGAACACACATTGTTGTATATATCATTACTGAGATGCCACTCCCTCTAACAATACTCTGCGTTTTAGTGTGAGCCACTTCCACAAAGAGGCCCTGCGTTTGGCAAAGGGCAGCAACAGAATGAAGTCTGTCCTGTCGGAGTATGAGTTCACAGTGGAGTGTCAAGGGAAGGAGCTGGTGTCTCTGCAGAAGGAGAAGGAGCGGCTCAAGGAGACGCTGGCTCAGGTCCAGAGGGAGAATGACCAGCTGCTGCAGTGCTGGATGGACAGGAGGAGAGAGGAGGCCTACAGGGTCAATGAGTATAACAACACACAAGAGAGGTACGTTTGAATAAGCCTATGGACCAAATGTCCTCTTAAAGCATGACTCAATATTGCATGCTTTGTATGTTTTGTGAAGAGATTAGGGGTGGGAAATGCCAAAAAATTGACTATTTAGTATTCTGCGATATATTTTGAGTCATGTCTCTCATATTGTTCTCCCCAATTTTTGTAAATCCTTTGAATAAGAACACCACACCCACCACAAGAATGGATTGAACTGTTTCTTGTCATTACCTTGTTCTTCTACCTTGTGAGATAAAGACTAGATATAATATATTTGCAATTATGACAGAGCTAAAAAATATTGTTGTCACTTTAAGCTCTATTTCACGGGTCCTTTACAAAGGACAATAAAGGGCTTTTACTTAATCTTCAATCAGATTCAATCTTTCAATCTTTCGACAGTTTTACACATTAGTAAGTTTATGCTGCAGATTTGAAGAATCATTCTAAATGATTTTGTCCTGTCTGTGAAGTACTATTTTTCATGAGTATTTTTAGTATCTAGTATAGTCTATTCTATACTAATATATAATGGGTTCTGTCAGAAGTGTTGAAAATAATAACTCAAAACTGATCTGCATCTATTCCTGGAGGATTTACCCTGGTAACATGATGATGAGTCAGTTTACTTTTCCCACTACTTTGACCACTGCAAAAATAGATAAAACAAAGCTACACATACACACCCAATGCCATCAATCCATCCATCCATTTTCTTCCCCTTAATCCATTTCTGGGTCGGGGGGGTGGCAGTCAGAGCTGCACCCAGTACACAGAGCACCAGCCCCTCACTGATCCTCCTGCAGGTGGTGAGTCCACAGGAGCTGAGATCTTTCAGCAGGAGCTTCAGGCAAAGTGAGGTTGAGTGTCTTGCCCAAGGACACAACGATAGCAGAAATCAGTGGGAGTTGTGAAGTAGGTCTTACGGTGTGCTCGAACCCACAACCTTCAGGCCCTAAAGCCAATGCTCTACCAACTGAGCCACTGTCGCCCTTACACCCAATGCCACCGAGCAATAATTACTGGCTCATACTGTTTGTGGTTTAATATTGTAAATCATTTCTTCATGATCAGTAAATTTAATTTGATCTAATCTTATATTTTGGGTCTAAAATGTCTGAAGCCTTATTATTAACTTGACACCACGTATTTAATATCGTCTCACATGCTGTGAACGCTGCTTGGGCTTTTACCAACCACAGCTCAGATCATTCATAACGCTTTCATACTGAACATTTCTACCGGACTCACTCACAATTAAAAAGACAAAAGTCCTCAACGGATCTGAAAGTTTGCGCCTAGTGGACCAGTGGACACTCGATTGGTTCTTTCTCCAGAGTTCACAAACATTGGCTGAAGCTGCGTTGGATTAAAACGGTACAGACAGAAGACATTTAATGTTACAAAGAGACATATTTGCTGCATGCACGAGATTTTATACCATGGAGGAATCATAGACACTCCAATCAGATCCTGCCACGGCACCAGTAGCTTCGGCTTTCAGATAACCAAAACATTCATGTGGAAAATCACTGAGTCCTGCAAACTGTTAGAGTTCAACTTTAACCACAGTTGCTTCAAAAGTGTTTATAAAAGAGGAATTCCTGACCTCTGACTATGAAAAGACAAAGACATTGTTTTCCAGAATGAAGGATTGAGTTAAAATCACTGTTGCTTCTTTCTTCTTTGTTCTATAACTCACAAAGCATGTTCCACAGGTGGCACCGGGTGCTCAGACACATGAAGAAACACAAGGAAAAGCCCGGCACTCCTGAAATCATGCAGACTGAGGCTACAGAGACACAAGCCCAGAGTAAAACTCAGTGATCAGAGAGAGAGCTGAATGATCATGGTAACATGGAGATACTAACTCTCTCGATACATTATTTAATCCAACTTTATGCTTGTAACACTTTTTTATATATTTGATAAATATTGTTATTTTATCATGCTAATTATAACCATAATTATTTGTGTTAAATCTCAGCTTTTTTCTTATTATTGTTTCTTTGTTTTATAATTATTTTATTTGCATTATTTTAAGGCTTGACAACCAACGTCACATTACAAGAAGATGTATTACGCTTTGGGCTACCTGGTTTTAGAGAGTATACGCAACGTAAATTAAGAAAATATCATTGCAATAAAGGTAAACATGAACGCCATTATTTCATTCTGAACAAAATATATGCCCTAATTACAACTCCAAATATTTTCTGTTACTATCACAAATTATATAAGTATGAATTGGCAGGAACTAGAAAAATGACAGACTAGACAGACAAACAAATCACAACTGACAACTGACAAAACACGACATTCTCTCCCATTCTCATTCAAAACGCTCTTGCTGCTCCTTTCTATTCGTTTTGTCTGATTTTTTTTAGATTAACTTTTTTTTTTGGCCTGGGGTTTTTTTATTATTATGTTTAGGCATTTGTTGAATAAAGCATGTTACTTTTATTGAATGTTTTACTTGTTTTGCCATCTATTTAAATTGTCATATTTTGCTACTGTGATAAAACATTTATTAATTTTTGCTTTCATTCAATGTATTGTTTGTACGTGGTTTCTTAATAAACGGCTGTAACTGAAAGTGAGCGCAGATGTGTCCTTTCACTTCTCCATTACACACCGAGGTCACATTTCAGGTAGTTTACAGGCCGTTTCCATGGTCACCGGTCTTGCGACTTTTCAGATTGTGTCTCTGTTATAGTTTAAGCTCTCGATCAAGGCTCCATTCTGTCAAAATGACAAAAGGCAGGCAGTTTTCTCCAAACAGCCGTGGTGGAAAATGGGTGAGATGTTCTTTTGTGCAAAATTGTTATGTAGTTGTAGGGACTTGAAAGAAAGTTAGTCTCTTTGTCCTTTTTTTATTTCCGCAGTTCGCTCATCCAGGCTCAGCGGGGAGTGAGGTGGGAAGTCGAGAGACGTGTACCAGCACTGGCTTCATGCTGACTCAAGTGAAATCAACAGTGCCGCCGGCTTTGCGCACGGAGCACTATCCTAAATGGAAATCTCAGCAGGTGTGGAGATAATGTAGGGTATACTATTGTGCTTAGTGTTACATGGCTTTTCGGAATGATCACACACAACAGTGAAGGCTGTGAGGGCCCATGTTATTGCCCTTGAAAACTGGCCTACCACAAAAGGGATACACACAAGTGCTTGTACAGTGCTTTTGCGAAAGTATTCGGCCCCCTTGAACTTTTCAACATTTCGCCACATTTCAGGCTTCAAACATAAAGATATAAAATTTTAGTTTTTTGTCATGAATCAACAACAAGTGGGACACAATCGTGAAGTGGAACGAAATGTATTGAATAATTTTAACAATTTTAACAAATAAAAAACTGAAAAGTGGGGCGTGCAATATTATTCGGCCCCTTTACTTTCAGTGCAGCAAACTCACTCCAGAAGTTCAGTGAGGATCTTTGAATAATCCAATGTTGTCCTAAATGACTGATGATGATAAATAGAAGGCACCTGTGTGTAATCAAGTCTCCGTATAAATGCACCTGCTCTTTGATAGTCTCAGGGTTCTCTTTAAAGCTCAGAGAGAACCATGAAGACAAAGGAACACACCAGGCAGGTCCGAGATACTGTTGTGGAGAAGTTTAAAGCCGGATTTGGATACAAAAAGATTTCCCAAGCTTTAAACATCTCAAGGAGCACTGTGCAAGCAATTATATTGAAATGGAAGGAGTATCAGACCACTGCAAATCTACCAAGACCCGGCCGTCCCTCCAAACTTTCATCTCAAACAAGGAGAAGACTGATCAGAGATGCAGACAAGAGGCCCATGATCACTCTGGATGAACTGCAGATAACTACAGCTGAGGTGGGAGAGTCTGTCCATAGGACAACAATCAGTCGTGCACTCACTGCACAAATCTGGCCTTTATGGAAGAGTGGCAAGAAGAAAGCCATTTCTCAAAGATATCCATAAAAAGTCTTGTTTAAAGTTTGCCACAAGCCACCTGGGAGACACACCAAACATGTGGAAGAAGGTGCTCTGGTCAGATGAAACCAAAATCGAACTTTTTTGGCCACAATGCAAAATTATATGTTTGGCGTAAAAGCAACACAGCTCATCAGCCTGAACACACCATCCCCACCTCAGCTATAGTTATCTGCAGTTCATCCAGAGTGATCATGGGCCTCTTGGCTGCATCTCTGATCAGTCTTCTCCTTGTTTGAGATGAAAGTTTGGAGGGACGGCCGGGTCTTGGTAGATTTGCAGTGGTCTGATACTCCTTCCATTTCATTATAATTGCTTGCACAGTGCTCCTTGAGATGTTTAAAGCTTAGGAAATCTTTTTGTATCCAAATCCGGCTTTAAACTTCTCCACAACAGTATCTCGGACCTGCCTGGTGTGTTCCTTTGTCTTCATGGTTCTCTCTGTGCTTTAAACAGAACCCTGAGACTATCAAAGAGCAGGTGCATTTATACGGAGACTTGATTACACACAGGTGCATTCTATTTATCATCATCAGTCATTTAGGACAACATTGGATCATTCAAAGATCCTCACTGAACTTCTGGACTGAGTTTGCTGCACTGAAAGTAAAGGGGCCAAATAATATTGCACGCCCCACTTTTCAGTTTTTTATTTGTTAAAAAAGTTTAAATTATCCTATAAATTTCGTTCCACTTCACGATTGTGTCCCACTTGTTGTTGATTCATGACAAAAAACTAAAATTTTATATCTTTATGTTTGAAGCCTGAAATGTGGCGAAAAGTTCAAGGGGGCCGAATACTTTCGCAAGGCACTGTATTAATGTTACCTGCAAAACAAAAGTCCAGGTCACTCACAGTGCCCTCAAAATATGTTGTGTTGCTATGTCCTTCATAATCAATAACAAGATTGTTATGATTTAGCGTTTTATTAAAGAAGAAATTCAATTCATTATTTTTGGACATTAGAAATTGTGAAATAACTTTGTCATTTCATGTTTTAGAATGTGAGAAATGGCAAAACGAGTATGAAGGGTAAAAAATGGTTTTTGCCTGTAACTCCCCCATACTACCAATATAGGGAGGAAGTGAATCTGTTTCTGAATACTGTAAATGCGTCTAAGAAATTCCTTTCCTTATGGTGGATCCGACTTGGGCAATAATGTCAAAGAACAGTGAGGAAGGAACCTTAGCATAGGAACCTTGGGACGTTCCTTGGGACGTTCCTTGGGACGTTCCTTGGGACGTTCCTTGGAACGGTAAGATATGGATCTAAAATCAACTGCAGGTCGGTGACTGATGAGGGAATAATGTTGTAATGTGGTTAAAAACTTGATATGTATATCCAAAATACTTCCAAACATCTGTATTGCTGTAGTTTCAGCTACATTTTATAATTCTACTATTTTGATGACGGATAAAGGACCTCACATCTGGTCTATGGTCATCTTCTGACTGGTGCAATCTGACTCAGTGCCTATAGAGATGACAGGCTGCCTCAGAGCACGCCTGTCTGTCCCATCTGGACATATTTTATCTCATTTTCCTTCTCCTCAGTGTCTATATTATTCATAGTGAGTACATATTTTCACAACCACTTCATTATTTGTTGCTGGTGTAGAAGTATTTGGCCAAATTTACAAAGTATCGTGACGTGTTTTCACATTTCAGACTCGTGTTGAATGGGGGAAAAGTTGTTGTGTTGTTTGCACCCGTGTTAGTTGTTTACTCAGTCCTTTTGCTCAGTGGGAATGAGATGTGAGAGACTCCATAATGATTGTGTCCCATCTGGGGAGGTGCTCTCTGCCAGAGACTACAATAGTGATGAGTATCAGCCCCAAATGTCAAGAGAAAAAGAGTAATCAACAAGTGCAGACTGGTTATGATTTGATACTGATTTCCTTGTTTTATTTTCCGCAGCAATCCAGAGAATATCCTTGCTCCAATCATGACAACAAATATGCCTTGAAAAACAGCGTCTTCTTCTGTAGCGAGGTAAGAATGAGTTCCAAAACACTCATCCTTCTCTTGCTCTGGTTTGAAAAGACTTTGCACTTTGTCTTTAGGTCCGTGTGCATCGTAAGCACTTTGAGGACAACCAGCAAAAGTCTCATTTCTCACTCGACCATGACAACACGCAACCCAAAGCTGGAGAAGACATCAGTATCTTTAAGAGTGATTACGTTGAGAAGCAGGTCCACAAGACGCCTGCCAACACCAGGTTTCCCCACAACCACCAGGAGCGGTCTAGGCGGGCTGCGCAGGACCAAGCACCGGACTTTATGTGGTTTGGAAGAGCACGATCTGTACCTGTGTTTGGAGAACATCATACTGCTGCGACTTGATAAACTGAAAAACAGACTTTGAATAAATGTAAAACAAAACAATCCTGTATTTTATTCTCAACATACTGAGTTTCTTCAATGTGTAATATCCACAAAGGTGATTCTTATCAAGGGCCATGCTTTTACTGTTGTCAATCAAACCTACAGTCAGTCTGTATGATCTTCAAGTCCATGATTTAAGTATTCCATCAAAATCCATAAACACTATTAAAAATGATGCATGTGGCATAGCAGAATTGGTACTATCAATGTGCTGTAGGTCATTTAAAAAATGGACCCTCTAAAGTTTGTCCCCAAAATATTTGTGTCTTTCTGGGCCTCAATGTATCCCTCTATCCCCATCTATCTATCTATCCCTCTATGTTGGCCTCCCGGAGGTTTCTCACTTTTTTTCATACTGTTTTTATTTTTTGTCCTGCCTTGCATTAGCAGGAGGGTCGAAGGACATTTATGAACATCTATTAACGTTCATGATCATTTGTCAATGTCATCCCGTGTTATTATTGTATTTCCTGTGTTCAAACTGGTTCTCTGGCCTGTTGTTGGTGAATTGACAACCCTGTAAAGTCTTCTTAGACGATTGCTGTTAAGGGCTATACTAAAGTACATTGAAAATAACATTAATTTATTTTGATTTAATTAATCAATCTTGTACTTTTTTTGTCACTTTTTACAATAAGTTAGTTCAAACAAGATTTGTTTGGCCTCCCTCCCTCCATAATTATTATTTTTCATTCATACAATTTGAATTTTGCATATCCTCGAATACCCTTGAAATGAATGGACATCACTTTGATCATCGCAGCAGTGTGCATGCATCATCAGCAGAGGGCGCCATTCGGACGTGGTTTCCCCCTCTGAAGAGTCATTGATGGAAACACATCATATACACACGCACAAATACACACACACACGCACGCTAACACACTGTATCAAAGTTGCACATTTCAGAACCAGCCCCTGTGCGTAATGTGCGCTCTGCAGTGATCACCCACAGGGAAATAATTAAGAAAACCAGATACCGATTTAGGTCCAATCCACCAACATCGTTACATTAAATCACGGCATATGAAATAAATGAATCCTGATTTAGTCTTGTTGTAGGGGTTTGTTTTCCCCTGAGGGATGAAATCTATGAATTTTACTGAGAATGAAAAAAGCGTGGGAGCGAGACTGACAGAGGCGTGCGGATGGCTCTTAAGTGAAGAGTATTGCCGTCTCTCCTCTCTCCAATATCTGATGTATCTCTCCCGAGGACGTGGTGACCAGCTGCTTTCTTTAAGTACTCACTGGAGACGTGGGCTTTTCTCTCACAAGCCTCTTTTCGCTGCTGTAATTAGCCCGAGCACTGACGTTTGAGGAGTTTCTGAGACTACTTTAAAAGGTGAACGATATCTTAAAGGGATTTTCAAAAATACCATCCCAACCTGCACCCAACAGGCTTCCTTAAGTTGTCTAATCTGTAATATTTCAGACAAATATTTCAGACAAAACAACACCATGACCAGGGAAGCTGACCTGAAAATATATTTGATGCCTCTAGCTGCATATCTAAGTTCATAAACTGCATTTTTTAGTGGTTCTCAGAATGTGTGTTGAGGTGATTTCTAAATATAATCTCACATTTTCACGCAAAACACAACAATTAAGTGAAATTATGAGAAATGCCACAACAGACGTCTCTAAATTAAATAACACGATATGATTAATGGCAACTAGGTTAATAATGTATTGATGGTTAATTGCTCTTTATACAGTCTCCAAATCATATGCGTGCAGTGAGATGTGATTTTAAGACTCAAACAGAGCAGTGATTATAAAAAAATTAAATAAATATACACAAGAAATTGATAATTGAATTGATATTATAAATTTTTGTTTTATATTTTTTGTAGATAGATAGATAGATATAATATATATAAATAAGAATTACTTACTTACTTACTAAATATGAAAGTTATCAACACTAGAAATATTGAAGTTATAACAAAAACAATTCATATTTATTCGTACAGGGTCTGCAGCAGGTTAGCAGCAATAGAAAGTTTTATGTGAGGAGCACCAGAAGTTTTAAGAGTGAACTTTTGGGTGAGTCAAGAACAATTGAAATAATTAGAGAAAAAATAGCTTCGTCTATTCTTTTTCCTGGAATGGTTCAAGAAAAGACCATTTATCATTTTTCTCCGTCTCGACTGTAATGAATTCCAAACAAAACAAATTCATACAATAATGTCAAAACATGTAGGAAAAGTTTTAAGTTTTAATTGTAAACAGAATTATAATGGTGTGTGGTGCAGCTACTGTCCAGTTTGAATGTAAGACAATGCAGATACCGGTTTTATAATCTTGTGTTATTCCATTTTAATAAAGAGGGTAAAGATAATAATAGATTTGGCTTCTTTGTGTCGTTATTTCAGATATTTGGTGTTCGTCTCCTCTCATGCGGACCCCATCTCTTTTGCCGCACCTGTCTATCAAGGCAAGACTTTCCTGCTTAGTTAAAAGGCACTGGTCTTTATGTGGCAGGCTGTGGCAAGTCCAAAACCCCAAGTGCAGAGTGCAACCGGAGCTGTTGGGATGGAGGGAAGAGGCAGTCAAGACCAGACACATCCAGCTGTCAGTCTGCCCTCTGTTCGTGAACTCTTTATTCTTCAAATGAATACTCACACACAAATGATGCGTCAGTAATGTGTGTTGTCGAAGCCAGAGCGAGTTCATGAGGCAAAGCTCTCAACCAGGCGGGGATCAAAAATAAAGTCGTCGGACATGAAGGTAAAAGCGTCATTGTGTGTGGTCTGTGTATAAGTAGCTGGCTTTATATTGTGCAGATTTACACCAGGGGTTTTCAAGCTGTTCAGGGAGGGCCCCCAGAGTTGTGGACGAAATCAACTCTTGCCCCTTACTCTCAATAGTAATAGTTGTATGTGCCAAGTCATGGAGCATGGATTGTGGGCTGCAGCTCACGATCATGGTGATTATTCCTTTCCTTTTGATTTGTTTGTTTTACTTATTCTTTGCACAACACAGAACATGTTATTTCTATTTAAACATCACACCAAAAAAACTAAATTAAGATGCTGGAAGACTTTCTAAAAGATGTTTCCAGACAAAACCATATTACAAAGTGTACATTGGCAGCAAGGGACCAAAGCACAATTTCCTTTCGGGTCAATAAAGTATAATATGCTTTACATGTTATGACATTATTGTATGAATTTGTTTTGTTTGGAATTCATTACAGCCGACAGAAATAAAAATGATAAATGGTCTTTACTTGAACACTTTACTTGAAAAAAGAATAGATGAAGCTAATTTTTCTCTAATTATTTCAATTGTTCTTGACTCACCCAATAGTTCACTTATAAAACTTCTGGTGCTCCTCACATAAAACTTTCTATTGCTGCTAACCTGAATATTTCTAGTGCTACTAACTTTGTAGATGATTGTTTGTTTAATTACTTGTATTGTTTCATGTTTCCTGTGCAGCATGTTGCAGACCCTGTACGAATAAATATGAATTGTTTTTGTTATAATTTCAATATTTCTAGTGTTGATAACTTTCATATTTAGTTAGTAAGAAAGTAATCCTTATTTATATTCCGCCGTTCACAGACCAGAATCACAAAGCCGTTTACAATTGTGAGCATTTGTTTCTCTCTCCACACAGAGCTGGGAGCGAGGTCGCCAGTACAGGAGGCACATGCCAAAAACCTATTATACATGTTTTTAGTGGTAGGGGAAACCGGAGTACCTGGAGTAAACCTACATAGACACGGGGAGAACATGCAAACTCCACTCAGAAAGGCCCTGTTCCGACTGGGATTTGAACCCAGGACCTTCTTGCTGAGAAGCGAGAGTATCCACTCAGCCACCGTGCTGCCTAATGTAATTTCAACACATTTATGAATTGAATAAAACAATGATGAATGATGGATTTTAGAGGTATAGACCGGGAGAATTGAACTCGGTCCTCAAAGGGTCGGTGTGGCTGCAGGTTTTTGTTCCAACCAAGCAGGAGCACACCAGACTCCACTCATTTCCTCAAGTCTTCAATTTCAGTCTAGACCCCCTTGAGGAAATGGGTGGAGTCTGATACTTTGTTGGAATGAAAACCTGCAGCCTCACAGCCCTTTGAGGACCGGGTACCTGAACACGTATGTGGCAATGTGGAGGAACTTGGTTTCTCATAAATTGCAAATAATATTTCTCATATGTGAAGCAGAGAGTGTCACATATATTGTAAATGTCAACAGATTAGTCCTTTGAATGCATTTTGTGGCGTGCGATGCATGTGTTTCATCATGTTGACGCAAAGCAACAAATATGTAAATACAGTGGCTTGATGGAATAGCAGACCTTCGACCAAGGACAAAAGATACATCTCCGTAAACAAGCTCTGGACCACCAAAGACCATCCCTTCATGCATATCAAATCAGACACTTTGAATTGTGTGTCTTTGGTGTTGGGACTCAGACCCCCAGACTGGATCCAGAGCATTTGATTTATTCACAGGCGCTTTGATGTGTTGAGTTGAGAGCTTTTGCACCTGTTAGAGAGGAAGAAAAAAAGCTTTGAAAACAAGAGGTGAATTTGCCAGACAGTCGGAATAAGAGCAAGAATAAGATTGTGTTGCTGTGGCACAACATGTGTGGTTTGGGAGAAAGACCGCGGTGATGTTTTGACAGAAGTCGTTTTAACAACTTTATGAGTTGTCTGGATCCGGCTTTATTCAGGATTTCCTCTGGTCTTGAATTATTACAGTAGTAGTTGAGTTGGTAGTTGAATTAAGACAGACAGACAGACAGACAGACAGACAGACAGACTGGCCCTGTGAGGGCTGGTACTCTCTTTTTCACTGAAAATGATGATCTAAAATCTGGTGATAGAACTGTTTTGAGAGCGGGGAACTTGTGACATGGATTTTCTTACATGGTATTTTTTTTACTGTGGCTTCATTTAAAGCAGTGTGCAGCTTGTGATGATGCCTGGTGTAGATATGTAAATATTGCATACTCTTCCTTTATAAATTCTAAATTGTGGCTTGATTTATTGTTTTTTTTTAATCCTATTTCTCATTCAATGATTTATTTATTCATTTGTCTTAAGGCACCGAACCATCCTCCCCCACACGACACACCTACAGGAGGTGTATGTGTCGGTCATCAGGTTTGATGAAAAGATGCTGCAGCAGCACACAGCCCTGATGCATGATGAAATTACTTGGAGTAATTGTTGGACTATTTTGTTTCAAATCTTTGAACAGACCATTATTGCAATTCACACCTTCTCTACCTCAATGTACCACAGAAAGTGCCAAAGCACAAAAAACACTCAGTTTGCTCAAATACGTTCAGTATGTTGGACTTATATTTAATAAATGTACATGTACATGTAGTATAAAGGGCCTATAGTATAATAATTATATAATAATTAGCTTCTGCTAACACCCCTTTGTTTGTAAAACTGTTGTTTTGCAGTGACATATGACAGACCAGGGCCACAAAACACTTCACATACATGAAATATAAGTCTGCAATTAACGACTATTTTGGTAATTGATTAGTAATAATCGATTGATTGTTTATATCCTGAAAGTGATGGAATTTTTTACTCTTGACCAAAACAAAGCTCAAGCGATTCCCCTGGAGAACATCATCACAGAGATGACTTGTTACATTGGACCAATCGAATAGAGTACTTTGTAAACACATTTTCATTTTATTATGCAGTCTTTATAGAAGGCAAGCCACGAGACTGCTCCAGATTGTGCTGCATATCTGAAATGCTGCCTTCCCATGTTCAGTTCTGACTCTTGGCACCAGCAGGAGGCCAGTCCCTGTGCTCCTCAGAGTCCGAGTTGGTTCATATGGCACTAACATGTCACAGATGTACTTTGGTGCGAGGCCATGGAGAGACTTGTAACAAGCAGAGCTGCTTTAAAGTCTATTCTCTGAGCCACAGGAAGCCAGTGTAGAGACCTGAGGACCATTATACAGTATAGACACAAAACCTCTTCTCAGCGTGTTTAAGTCTGGGTAAGGTTAAAAGAAACCCTTGATTCCCTTGATTCCTAAAGTTGCACTAAACTTATTCCACTACATTTTTCAATAACAAATTATTCAGCAATTCATTGATATGAACTTGATACAGCCCTATTACATACATTCATTGAAAAGACAACAAAAACAAATTTGATGTGGCCAAAGTAACCCAAACTTGCACAAAAAAAGAGTGAAACTTTGGAGTACTTAATAACCTCTGCATGCATCCGAATAGTGAATGCCAAAGCCTTTCTCCCTCTCAGTACAGTTGGATCACATGCTGTTGCTGTTGCCAGGACCGTTGGTCACTTCCCTCCAACTGCCCAATGGCCCCTGTGTTTTTAACGGCAGTCTGGAGCCCTCCCGATTCTGAGAGCGCAGATAAAGGTGTCTGGTATCTCATTTCCACAGAGGACAAGATAACATCCTGAGAACATTTCCATCATTCGAGGAGTTTGTTGAGTCGAGATAAGGGCCTTGCCTGTTAAAACTCATCTATGAGACCTGTATGTGTGCGTGCGTGTGTGTGTGTGTGAATGTGAGTGTTTGTGTGTGTGTGTTTATATATGTTTATGTGTGTGCCGGTAAAGCAACACAGGGCTTTTGTTGCTCTCTTTAATGTGAGCACACTCAAATAGCGCCTTGTTATGGATCAAGGTGTTGAGGAGAATAAAAGACCAAACTACATTTCCACCAAGTCACATTGCCTCATGTATTTCTCAGCCTCTCCGACACGCTTTGCATGCTAATTCATATGTAGGTGGTGAATATAATTACATTAGGCTTGTCGTAAACAAAGACCTACAAGCTGCAGTCTGTGCAAGTATCACCCCCGAGAGGAGGCAGCAAAATAGTTTATACAAGGATGGATGGGTTTATTATGCATAGTTAATGTGGGGGAAATCTGGTGACGTTTCACAAAATGTACATTGAAGCATGAAGTAAATGGTTTGGAAATGAGTGCGAGAGCGATTGTGACATTTCAAACAACTGCATCTTTTACGGTTTTATTTTCTGATGCATTGGGTAATTTAAGACTTCTTTTGGATGCTAGTTTTTGGATCAAAAGCCGTTTCCAACACATCTGTGGTATTACGGTGTATTTCATCAGTACTTAAGAAGCTCCACCTCTTCATTCCACACAAACTGCTCCTTCAATCATAACCCCAACATCAGAGTCTTTAATCTCATTAAACTAAAAGGACTATTTGAAGTGAGAACACACACCTCGCACACCACATTTTCATCCCTTTAGCTCATCTTTCATGCAAATGTTTTTTGGACCAAGTGACAAAAAGAACCAAAAGTAAGCATCTTTTTAGGAAAACCATAAATGACAGTTAGCAAACATTTTTCGTCTGAATTTGAGTGTAGCTATACTTTCTGACGTGTGGGTTGTGTGAATAAGGCAAGGTACAAAGAGGGAAGCCTTAAAAAGATGTGTTAGTGTGCCCCATAACCAAATAATTAAAGTTCAATCAGGAAAGACACAAAAATGCATTAGAATGAGGTTTATTGAGCATGAATAGATGGTTGTGGGATTGGGGAATTAAGGCCGAGCAGACGCATGATTTTGTACTAGGTATTTATTGAATTTGAAATGATCAATAAGGTTTGGTGATTAGGTTCCAACAGAAATATTGCAGGAGGGAGTTAAATATAGATTATGAGTGTGTGAACCCCTCGGGCCTGGACCCTGGTGGGAGCCGACCACATGATTCCTCTACGGAGAAAGTGGTGATAAGGAGGAGGTGGGTTGCTGCATGAACAGATGTGGTTTAAATGCAGCCATGTGGTGATGCTGAGGAGCACAGGTGTGTGACTGTGCAGCTGAGGCTGATGGATCAAAGAGACCAGGTGCAGGTGTTGAGCAGAGGGAAGACTCAATGTTTTAGTTGCATGACTTTTATTACACCATGAGTGCCTCGGATCTCCGCAGGTTTTAGGACTGGATGTTTGAAACTAAAATCTAAATAAACAGAAGAATATGGGCTATATTTCATTTTGCACAACATCCTAGTATGAGTATGGTGTGTGTGTATGTGTGTGTGTGTCTTGGCAGTCTGCACCAAGGCAGCTGTGGCTACACCAGTGTGAGGATTAAAAAATATATATAATTGTGAAGCAAATACTGAGTCTGTCTGAGTGTACTTACAGTAGATTAGTTGACTTACAATACGTGATTTGGTTCGACACGACTTAAGTCCACAACAACGTGACATGATCAGTATTCATAATTCTGGTAAGAATGGACTTTCTAATTCCCTGAATCCAAAATGCTGCTGGCTACTACTAATCAGAATGCGATGTGTGCGATGTGATTTGCTTAAGCCACAGAATGAATATATTTTAGATACAGCTCAGATAAGAGTTGTGCCAGGAAGTGCATTGGATATAAAATCAATGTATATTTGATGCATCAAATGTATGTACAGTATGCTGCAGGCACAAAGCAAGTGGAGGAAAATCTCTGAACAATCAGCATAAACGTTACAGCAAAGTTATCATTTCAATTTTGTTTGGGGCAACACAGAAATATGGTTAGAGCTTAAAGTTAATATGAGCTTACACATTAATCTTTTGTTCTCTTTCTTTCCAGTGCTCAAATCCCCTTCCCTACAGAACTAAGCAACGTGGCTGTTGGGAGCAGTTGCTTAGAGGTTCATTTGAACTGTTTCACTTCAGTGCACCTGCTGACTATGGGGCGACAATGGCTCAATTGGTTTATACTATGGAGCAAGCGCCCTCTGATCTGAAGGTCAGTGGTTTAAGTCCTACTCCTGCATAAGTATCAAGGGGAGGACAGCACTAGGTCGATCTCACCCACAACTGACTGCTGTTGTTGTGCCTCTGGACAAGACCCCCCAGTGTCTGCATGCAATGTTGTGTGACAAGTGCAATCATACTTTAATGGACTCATCATTAGCATGCAGCGTTTTAGATGTATGCAGCTAAAATCAGGAACAGACTTTCTGAAATCGTGAGACAGGCAGGCTTCAAATCCAGATCAAAAACAGTTCTGTTTAGCTGCGCATGGAACTGAAGGATTGTATCTTAATTTTTTTGATGTACTGTGATTATTTATGATTTAAATGCTTTGTATGATTGTCTCCATCTTGTTTTGTTCAGCACGTTAAGTTGGCTTGTGTAGGAACTGTGCTAGACAAAATAAACTTGCCTTGCCTTACATTTAACGCTGGGGCACTTTGCGTAAATAATACATAACATGTTTCCCATAGAAAGAGTCTTGTGAAAGTAAAATGTTGTGAACAAATCAGACCACAAAATGTCGTCTTTACCTTATTACAAAATATGTTATATTTTGTAAACATGTAGGAAAGAGATGCTATGGGTTAAGAGCTGATGGTCCTCTCTATTTAAATTTTCTGCCTGAAAAAAGCTGATCTAAAGATTTCAGATGTGACAGAACCAAACCGTTTTGAGAGCAGACTTGTCTGAACTTTATTATTGCGTAGCTCAACTTCTTGAGGTTGGAAAGTTAGGTGACCCAGCTTTAAATAATAATATATCCTGCGCGATCTTTTTACTTTTCAACGTGTTTATACATTTCCTGTTTGCACATTTCCTGTCTTTTGCACAACCTTCGTGATCGTATTTATGCAAAACATGTCATTTTCTCCATTGCGAGATCAATAAAGTCGATCTTATCTTCTGTAGCGTATAAATAACAACTACAGTACAGGTCTATTTACCTTCTTCAAGCTAAAACACTCTTTGTTCCATCTCAGTGTTATTACATCAGTGTGTATAGACAGCTCACTCATACATATGTTTCAACAACAATTATGGACATTTATCAACACTTATGGACATTGGTCATCTGCCTCTATGTGTTTTCCGTTTTATTTCTTGCGTTTGAACTGTTTTTGATTCTCTAATCTGTGTTGGCAAATTTAACGGTTGTGTAAAGTCCTCCGGGATAACTGCTGTTGTGATTTAGGGCTATGCAAGAATACATTGAAATTGAATAGGTTTCAGCGCTGAGTTTAATTATGCAATTTCACACATGATTCGAATAAATGTGGAGACCATGTGCTTCATTGACATTCTGGTCCGAGGTTTGATTTCCAAGACTCCTCCACACACACACACACACACACACACTGCTGCCTCCGATGTGTCAGTGGCCTTAATGTTCTCAGCATAATTACAGGCGACGTGAGTGCTTTTGTTTGCTATCTGAATCGCATTGTGCCATCTCAAAAAGCCACGTTAAAACACATTCTTCTGGGCTGCGTGTGCACTTAGAGGAGGAGGCGCGTGCGGCACAATGGCATACTTTAGCAATCTGACATTATAATAAAATGTAAATTACACCCCCATAAGCTTCTCATTACAATATCCCTTATGTATGTCACATTCTGTTATGTTCCCCGGGCTTGTACACCATCTTCACTTTTGTGCGCCTGCTAATCATCAAGCGCAAAGCTAATACCAAATTAGCTCAACATTTTTGTCATTAGTCAAATAACTGTCTGGCGAATAGCGATTTATGGAGCGGTAATTCTTCTGACTGGCGGGTATTGTGGAAAGGCTGAGCAATGTGCTGTGTTTTGACGGTGAAAATGCTATGGGTGATTTCAGAGCAACACACCGATTCAAGGTTGAACTGGAATATTCATTGAGTGTAACAATCCGAGTTTAAAGATTAACATAACCCTTCTAGCTGTTATTGTATCAGTGTGAGCGCGCCGAGACCCGGGCAGGTGCACTAAAAACTCTCTTCATGACTTACTGCATTAAAGTCCCTCAAAATTTAGTAGCACAATCATGAGCCTCACCGTTCACTCTCGCTGGAGTCAGAAGAATCGCTTTGCATTTTAAAAAGGTCAAATACTCAGATCTCTGCCAGAAGGAATTGAGGGAAGAAATAATGTCTGTCTGCAGAAATATGCAGTCACACACTACTGATCCTCTCAAATGCCCAGTGTACAGTAGAGAGATTAGAGCGGTGTGTGTGTTTGCCTGACAGCTCTTAACAAGTCGTGTGCAAACAAAACCAAATCAGTGTGTAACGTTCAGGCGGGAGGCTAATCTCTGACAGTTGTTTAATCCAAGTCTGAACAAACAGTCTAATTAATTAGCATTTCTCCGTATATTTTGTGCCGTTTGACAACAGCGAAACATGAGTCGGATACATTTAGACTATGTTATTTCTTTCGTATATAGGCCTGTGTAATTTTTGAGAGTAGACAGTGTTTGTTTGACATGGGTAAATAGAGTTTTTTTTCTCCAAAAGTTACTCATTCATGTTGCCCCACCCATGCAGTTCAAGGTCTGCATGGGTGCACTGAGTTTCCGCTTGGTTCAAAAGAAGTCGGGAGTAATTCTGTAATTCTGCTTTATTTGTGGAGAAGCGAAAGAAATAAGAACTGAAGAAGAAGTATGTGGAGGAAAGAGAGTGATGCCTTCAGCACAGAGCAAGTGGAGGAGAGCTGTGGGGTCAGAGAGTGTTTGGGCTTGTGTGTGTGTGTGTGAGCGAGTGTGTATTGTACCATATGATATTGTATTGTGCGGATCGGTGCAGCGTGCGCAGTTATGCGGTCGCTGTATCGGACCGTTGTGGTGAAGAGGGAGCTGAGCCGAAAGGCAAAGCTCTCGATTTACCGGTCAATCTTCGTTCCCTCCCTCACCTATGGTCATGAGCTTTGGGTAATGACCGAAAGAACGAGATCGCGGATACAAGCGGTCGAAATGAGCTTCCTCCGCAGAGTGGCTGGGCGCTCCCTTAGAGATAGGGTGAGGAGCTCAGTCACACGGGAGGAGCTCGGAGTAGAGCCGCTGCTTCTCCACGTCGAGAGGAACCAGTTGAGGTGGCTCGGGCATCTGTTCCGGATGCCTCCTGGACGCCTCCCTGGGGAGGTGTTCCGGGCACGTCCCACCGGGAGGAGGCCCCGCGGAAGACCTAGGACACGCTGGAGGGACTATGTCTCTCAGCTGGCCTGGGAACGCCTTGGGGTCCCCCCGGACGAGCTGGAGGAAGTGTGTGTGGATAGGGAAGTCTGGGCGTCTCTGCTTAGACTGCTGCCCCCGCGACCCGGCAACGGATAAAGCGGAAGAAAATGGATGGATGGATGGATATTGTATTGTGTTACTTTTCTACTGCTGTTTTTGTATCGTCCTGTCTGTGATGAATGAGTGAGGGGGGTTGAGTCATAAACCAGTTCACTGTTATTTTGAAACAGATCTGCAACTTCATGGCGACTGCTGCATTTTTCTCTGAAGTGAAAGGAGTCCAGTTGATCAATCAGTAAGGCTCTACACACAAAAGGCCATGTCAACACAGGACAACAGTGGGAAAGGTGGGCGTGTTGTTTGGACCTGTGTCGGCATCCCAAAACCAGAGGGAATGGCATTATAATTTATTTATTTTGCTTAAAGCTGCACTAACTCACTTTGAGACATTTCCGAATGTGAGCGTTGGGCTCGCTCTTTCTGCTCGCCCTCCCCGCACTCACAGAGCTTTCGCCTCCCACTACCCCCCTTCCCCTCAGCCGCACATGTGCTGTTTACGGAGCTCGCGTCTCACGATATGGATCGCACATTTAAACGTGGATGGCGTGACCATAGAATGATAGAACCGGGAAGCGCGGAGAACGAGACTTTCTTTTGGATGGCTGTTTCGCTGTGTAAGCATACCGGTAACGAAAACACGGGACGTTTCAGGTTAGCCTCCGTTGCTTGTTTACCTCCGCTGTCTGTGCTAACGAGACACCTGTAGCTTTACTCAAGTAAGTGGGGGCCAGTGGTCCGCTGTGATTGGTCACAATCTGGTCCCAAAACAAATTCTCTTCCTTGTTGCACGAAAATTTTATCTAAAATAAAATGACACGGCAGCACAAATCTGCGCTACTTATTCTCCAAAAGGACATATATCTCAATGCACTACATGTACTGTATATGGATTGAATTTTCGTAATGAATACAAAAAAATGAGGTAATGCAGCTTTAACTTGTTTGTGACTTCCTGTTACTCACATGGCAATTGAAAGGATTCTGATTACAATAGTTTATGGCGTGCTTATCCTCTACATTGAGCGATATAAAAAATGTCGTTAAGAGCAGCACATGCAAAATCCCAAACCTTGATGGTAAGAGCTTCACTCTTGGTACACAGCTACGCTGTCAGTATCTAAGGAATGTGACTAGTGTGTAGCTTTATGACCCACATGTAAGCAAAGGGTTATAAAACAGTTTGGTTTTATTGCAGTTAAAAACACCTTAATATTTAGTCATAAGCCTCAGAAGAAAGACTAGATCGGACAAATCGTTTTTTAAGGCTTTCAGTTTTCAGTCTTTGTACCCACCAGCCCGTGTCTATCAGTGTGTAAATAAAGGTTGCCCGAGGGTTTTTGGGGCAAAACCTGTGTTTTTGCTCAGTGGGTATGACCTAATGTGAACATGCCCTAATACTAAAAGAGCAGCATTGGTTATCTTTTTACCAAACTAAAGTCAGAAACAGACGGAAATAGAATTAGTGTGAAGATTTGCATGTGGTATCTAGATAGTGGTTGCTAGCTTCTGAAAATACACTCAGTACTCAGCTTCAACATTTCATTCTCCAAGAAACAGGAAGTGCTGCTAATGCTGGTTTGTCTGCCAACAGTTAAACGTCATAAAAAACGTGCTAAACTCATCACAGTGAATAATGAGGATTCTTTTAAGATGTGAGGAAGTGATTAAACAGTTTGGAGTCTTTGGGCTACAGTTACAAATTGAGGCTGGTTTTAAATGATTTTAAGAACGTGTAGGGCCTTTAAGTTTACTTCCAACTGAGTCATATTGAGGTAATGGTCAACAATAGATTTTTTTTTAGAGCAAACACCTCAGCTTTTACGCAGCACAATCAATCCCCTCTATCCAAGACTTTTACAACTCAATCTTCAGCAGCGCATGCATCCAATTACAATAACAGAATAAAAAAGCCATTGTAGATAAATCTCCCACGTGACGCAATTGAATTTAGAGTGGCAACAAATATGCATTACATACTTCATCATATGTCACTTTCTGTCAATGTGGGTCACGCTACATTGCAAATTCAGCCATTTTTCTTCTTGGCACACTGATCTGATTTGTTAATGCTATTTTATTGATTTTGAGAAGGAATAATCTTACGCTTGACTTACATATATAAACCTCCCTAGCTCCACATTAATCTCAAACTCATTGGGGTGCTGTCATCTATCCTTTTTTCTTTATTCATAACAGTTTTGGGTGCATTCCCAGCTCTAACATAATGCTCTGGACAAAGTGACCACAGGGGAAAAGCCTCTCTGGACAGCGGGACCACACACCTATTCAATTCATGACAGCAATAGAAAGATGCAAAAACAAAAGGTTTAGGCCTATAAATCGAACGGGGAATTGCCTATTTATTCTGAAAGGATGATTCAAAACATTGAGTCTTACTGGTGTTGGGGGGAGAAAATACACTCAGACCTAAATGACTAGCAATTGAAAAGATGCTGTTTGCCATCTGCAGCGTTTAATGCACTTTCACTAAATGGAGTTTGCGTACATTCCTCTGCTGACGCTGGGATGTGAAAAGGAAGAATATAGATCGAATGTTCAGAGCATGACATCAAGGCACAGCTGCACCGGGTGTTCTCTATACTATGGGCTGAACGGGGACAAATACAGTGAGCCGACAAGCTTGCATATCTCTGATTGTGTAAGCTAACACCATCAATGAACACATAATTACAACTACATGGGCTCTCTCTCATAAATATTGGTTAAACTTGTCACAATGATTACGCCTTTTCATAATGTTGTGGTTGTCTAGAAGCCTGGTGTGGGTGACACAAAGCCACAGTCAATGTGGAGCAATCAATGAAATGATTGCACATAAACATAATAGAAATATGTTTTAACACACACATGCAGAGGGGTGGCTCTGCTCCCCCTTGCCCTCTCAAGTGCTTTCTGTCTCCTCTGTGCCCAGTGTTCAGTGTATAATGTCCACAGTGATTGGCAATAGACCCATCTCCAGTCTATTACTGTGAAAGGTTTGCCTCCTCAATAAAATGAAGATTCTTTACACTTCCCCTTTATAACGTTTGAGCCCTGCCCCTCTGATGCCCCCACAGCCCTGTGTTTTTATATTCTCCATTTGTTTAAATTAGATGGATGTGTTCTCTGCCCACCGTCAATAAAATAAATGCTTAGTTAAAACATTCCCTTCGTAGTTTGTGGAGTCTGGTTTGACTTTCCAATGGCCTCATGGATCGCACATTTCCTTCTAATCTGTTTCAAATGTGTTTCAAGTCGAAGACTTAAATAAGAGAAAAGGAAGACACGTGAAGCCCTGGAGCACCGTAGCCTTTTCCAATCAAAGCGTGTCTCAAAAATCCCCATCGCGCAGCCATCGTCCCATCTCTGTCACGAAGAAGTGTGTTTGAAGTGCGCCCCTGCCCTCTGCTGAGTGTGTGCGTGTGTGTGTGTGTATGCGCGCGCAAGTTCGTGCGGGTGTAAGCGTATGAGCGCGTGCGCTCCGCTACAGCCGCGTGCGCGACACAAGTGGGCAAAGGCTCCGCCTCGTTCAAAAAAGCGAGCGAGAAAAAAAGGGAAAAGCAAACTGATACACACCTCTCAATTCTGGCAGGAGGAAAAGAATAGGAGTGTTTATGAAGCGTCCAAGTAAACAGCGGGGGAACCAGGCACAGCACAGACGACTTCCCCGCGGTTTAAACACCGACGACGTGTTCGCAGCACCGGAGCTGGTGCCGCTGCTTCAGGATGAAGTTCATCTAAAGGTGGATCACTATCTAAACCCGAGATAACAAGCGAATCTGAAATGCGTAGCCTGCCATGCTATTCCTGGAGCCCCCAAAGCCGAAGTGTGAACTCCCAGTAAACGGCCAGTCGAGGTAGGACTCCATTATCCTCAAGGTGTTTTTAAAATCATATATTTCGCTGTAGTTTGAAAGCATTTCTCGCATCGCTGTCCATGTGTCCCTGCGCCATCCGCGGAGAGGACCAGAGGGTGGGAGCAGCGTTAGCATGTCCTCCTCTAGCTGCAGCTCCACTGATGTGGGAACAAGTCCTTCATCTACTCCTAATCTACTTCATCTACTGTCCACTGTGGACCAGCTCCATCTGTCACTTCACTAACTTTCCCATGCTGTTCTATGCATTTGCGAAACTTACTGGGCTATTGGAATGGCTACATAAAAGTTTTGGATTACATTAAGTGGCATGATGTATAGCACACCCAGTTGTCTTGTTCAAGTAATTAAACCAATCAGACAATTTTCGAACACATGTACTTAACCAAACATGAATAATGCATTAGTTTGCGTTTCTGATCTTCACATCTATTTAAATATCAGACATGAATGGCAAGTTCATTTAAACCCATTGCAGCAACTAGAGACAGACCACTAATGCACTGAGCATCCTTTTGGCATGTGTACAGTACCATACTTATGAAATACATTACTTTCTATACATGAATACTAGATTTAATTCCAGAAAATGTGTAATGCTGACACAAAATTGTTACACCATTTATTTTTTGACTACAATACACTACACACATCTATCACAGCCTATTCAATGTAACTTAACATTGTGTGTGTGTGTTACTTGAATTTGTTGCCAGATTGAGCATTGGCAAGGCTTTGAAAGGGAAAGGGGAAACCACTTTCTGAAAAAAAAACTTGGAGCATTTTTGAGTCTTTGGTGAAGGAGAGCTGGAAGTGGAGGAGATGGAGGAGGGCGGCTCTATTGTCTGGCCAGTGAAGGGGTGGGGACTTGAGGCTGTATGCAGATGTGCTGCTGGCAACGGACATCTGCTCTCCCCCTGTGGGCATTGTCGCTACAGGCTGGGGAACTTAACAAGGAGTCTGGCTGGGCAGAAAAGCCCCTTTCTGGATCTCAGACCAGCACAAGTTTGGTAAATGTTTGCTTTTCAAACTTGGGATATGTCAAAGTGATGGCAACACTGGAACACCTGTGTTTGGAATCTTGATGATGTAATAGCAGATCTTTTGTGTAGAGTGACAAAAGCGGGTTGTCAAAAGAAATAATAATAACAATAAAAATAATAATAATCAATATTATTATTACTTGAGAAAGTATTGATAGAAATTATGTGAGGTTTTCAGGTTTCTAATTATGTTCCCTAGGGGGGGGGGGGGGGGGGGGGGGGGGATGGGGTTGGCAGTCAGAGCTGCACCCAGTACACAGAGCACCTGCACCTGTTTGGTTGTTTCAAATCCCCTCAAAATAAGCATTTCAGTTTCCACTTGAAGTGTGAGCTGGTTAAATAGAGTGAACCAATGTGAACACACTCTTAACACGCTGAGAAGAGGTTTTATGACTCGTATAATTCAAAAATCATACAAATTATCTTGAAGGCAATGAAAATGTGTTTTCAAAGTATTTGTAATTAAACATTTTGAATAAAAATAGTTTTTAATGGCCAGTCAATAATATTGGTGGAATTCTAACATTTCATCAACATTTGTGGGCTTTGTTTGGGTCAGATGTATAACAAATCCCATATTCTCTGACCTTTGGGGTCTTATCTGCCAAAAAAATATTATTTATATTATTCTTTTATGCCAAAAGAAAATTTAATTCATCAATGTGGAATCAAAATGTATATTATTTTATGATATTGTATTGTATCATTCAAGGCCTATACAATAATTAGTATTTCTGTATCATATATTTTCAATACCCTTATTATTACACACAATTAAGGTGCTTAATATAGTATTGAAATATTGTAATTTCAGATTGCCCCTTTCTTGATTTTTAAATGATTTTTTCCCATGTTTCACTGTTGCAGGACTTGCTGTGTGTCCGACACTATCGTCATCCCCCACACCCCCTCCCCTCATCCCTCGCTTTCTCTCCCCAGGGAGCTCCAACTTCCTCCCTCTGTGGCCCCGCATGTTTACAGATATGAATGCTTGGCCTCCCCCATGTGGAAAAAAGGCATCACACGCAGCATCACAATGTACATGACAGCTCCTATCAGGTCGTTTGATATATCACCAAGGTGTGTAATGTCAAGAAAATGTAAAACCTAAGCCTTTTAAATATTTATGCTACCTAGCGCACAGCTTGTTTGAAAGCAGCTACCGTTGTGGATGCGCACATGTGTGTATGTGTTTGTGTCTCATTTGCTTCAACACGTATTCCCTGGTGGCTGATGGAGTCAGTGTGCTGTGATTACGAACATGATTTGTGCTTGTACGGAGCACTGTTGTACACGGCTGATCTGCGGTGCTACATGCTTGCGTAGCCACTCATTTCTGCGTTTTTCTTCTGCTGTGTTTCGGAATAGAGAGGGGAAGTGGGAGCAGCGGTGCAGGGAGAGATGATAGCTTTTGAAAGCGCAGGTGCTGTCTCTCACTCCGCTCAACGCTGTCTTGTTATTGGACAGGGAGCCCATGCTGTTTATTGCATTGCTGTCATGTCCTACTTTTTTCCACCCCATATCAAACAGTGAATCTTGGCAGAATTTTGAGGCAAGCTGGGGAAAGAATACAAAACAGTGAGTCAACCGGCTGTTTTTGAAGCATCAGAGGCAAAGAGATTACAATTGGTTAATCATATTCTCAGAGCCTAATACTGCTATTTAACACTGCGATTTGGACGCAGCTGAAATAGTTCTTGTGAACTCTACTGAGAATTCCCATAATGGCCAGGGCTCTAACGGCTCCTAAAAGTTCCCGTAGGAGTTGGATTGAGAGGATTTCGCAGTCATGTGAGAGCGCTATGCATTGTGCAGAAGGAGGTAATGGGTGTGAAATTACACAGTGCCATCTGCAAGGGGCTGAAATGTACAGCTTTTGGTCACCCACATCTAAACTGCTTGGCGGCGTGATTCAGACCAATCCTTTGCATAAACAGCTGCAAATCTTCATCTTTTTAAGTGTTTCATTGTTTAACGACACCCTAGCTAGCACCTGTCAAAACAATGCCCCTCTTCTGCGCGCTGTCTGTTTGATGAAAGTAGAAATTTTATTACTTTGTGCAACTTCAAACACGTCAAGATTGGAGTATTTTTTTAATTTTTTTAAACAGTTTTATTTTTCTCAAGCTTGCGCGTACAACAGACCTGGCTGTGTGTTTTCCATAATAGCTCCACTTTTCTGCACCTGTTTTGATTATATTATGAGTTATTTTTTTTTCCCCGTCCAGTTGTGGTGACGAGTTTAGAGTGAGATTAATGTGAAAGTAGCAGGTGTGTGTGCATGTGTGTGGTTTTCTACACAGATAAAGCCTGTTGGCCCAGTCTTTCAACACACACCCAGGTCGCTCTCAAGTTTACATGTCGGCGTTTGGATGAAGTAAACATGAAAACATCATTCTTTGTTTCCTTGAAATGTTGGGCACTTTTGATATTAATGTGAGATTAAGTTTTCAAACTGGTTTTGCAAGCACAGGCTGCACTGGCAATCAACAAGCTGCCTGCTTTGCCAAATCACAATGAGGTATTTTATCATCGTCTCAGCAGTGACCAGAAAACAAGTGGAGTCTATGCCAGCTTGTATTTTAAATTAATACATTAAGTTTTTATTTGAAACAACATCAATAGAAAATTCTGCTACCGATGCCAAATCTGAGGTTAGCATCCAATTAATTAGCTCAATAGGCAGTTGAACTTTTTATGTTGGTGTACATAAAGAAATGTCATTGCTATGTTTTTATTATTATAATCTACCAGCACTGTGTGACATATGATGCTATTACTATGTTACTATTACACAAACTGACAAAAATACGTAACAAGTATCATCCTGACAGAAATAAGTGAATGGTTAAACAAAAGTGGAAAAAACAATTAGTTTGTGTGTACTGTGTGTAACTTGTGGATTTTTAATGAAAAGCCATAGTAAGTGTGGACACTGGATGATTAAAAAAGCATTTCTTTAAATTATTAACTCATTATATCAGCGGTGGGTGCTTGAGGATGTTTACCATGGCCTGTATTTATGTGGTGGGGAGTTGGCTTACACCACTTGGCCGTCTAATAACCTCCCACCAGGTGTAAACCATCGCAGTGTGTCGCCCGTCACTGCTCTATGTTAATGACCAGCCATTTTCTTCCAAAGAAGCTCTAATTGCTCTAGACTGCACTGTAGGCATTATGCAAAAGTGGATGGATGGATGAGTTCAGTTAGAAACCTAAAAGCAATGTTCTATACTGCCATGATGAAGTGTTTGCCAACTGTGATTTCTCCTCCTGACCCCTCCTTCCTTCTCCTGCCATGATAAGTGCTTTAACCACCTGCCATTAACTTTCAAGTAAACCTCAGTGGATTAGGAATGAATAGTGGCACTGGCGTCCAACTATGTGTGTTCACCGTATGTGTTTGTGTGTCACTTTGAGGAGAACTAGCCTAAGACAAAGCACCATCTGCACACAGCGGGCTGTCCTGACTGCCCGCGCTCCACTCTGGGACATAGGAGGTGTTTTGCACAGCATTGTTATGAAACGCTTCCTGCTGCTGCTGTTGCTACGCTGCTTGTAAATGCTGACAGCTAATAATGTCCTCCTGGATGACAGTGCCTTGGTGCCACAGAGACTAATGAAGAGATGGGAAGTGAAATGTGAGGCTGATACAGAGCAGGGCACAGATCCCACTGTATGTGTGCATGCAAGTCTGTTCAAAAGATCACACGCATACACAGTGAACTGTGTTTTTATTTCCTCTTTCTCTTGTTCCTTCCTTCCTGTACGGTAGGTATTCTCCTGCCTCAGCGTCTCAGAGGCGAGATGGCAGCTGGTGGAGGAAGGGCTTCATTGTGTCAGAAAGAGCGCCCTGTTCAGTCCAGCTGACATAGACTTGTGTCAGGAGGATCCATCCTGCTGATGTTGGGGAAGCACAAAGTAAAAGAGATGTCTAAAATGCTGAAGTGGGCCTGGGCCAGTGGAGAGATGGCTCTGTTTGTTTGCCTTTCTGCTGAGCACCACTTCACAGAAAAAAAGTTTTTTTGGCAGAATTTGCTGACTGCGTGAAAGGAAGAAAGGAGTCTGAGTTGCAGGAGTCAGTGTTGGCCACTCAGAGCTGTGGCTATTGTAGGTCTATGACATTGACATTTGGACACACCAAGGGGGAGAAAAGAGTTAAAAAGCCTTCTTTTTAGATGTCTCTTGCCTCTCAGTGTTTTTGCCTCTGCAAACATTCACCGCATGAATATGCATGATAAGTCCTCTTTTCTTCTCTGCCCTCTGAGCTGTATTTTCTCTACCCAGAGACCTGTCGTGTTGTGTTTGATTGGCCCTGACATTTGAAAAGGTCCTTGAAAAAAAGTTGTTTATGACACTGGAGAACTCTCCTTGCAGCAGAGTAAAAATGGCATTTTGAAAGGAGCACAGCTCCTGCATATTTAAATGCTAATAGCTGGTTGAATGTGCAGGCTAATGGGATGTTTCAATCTGGAGGATTGCAGAATGCAGTGCCCTGTTCTGAGTGCTGCTTTGCTGCACTGAGGATGATGCATCCCTTTACTCAATTGATGAGTCTGAAGTTTTTTATATACAAATAAATGATGGGTTTATTTTGTCATGATTGTTTATGTCAGTACATAGTAGAGCTGCAACTAACGATTATTTTGTAAATCGATTAATCTATCGATTATTTTTACGATTAATCGAGTAATCGCTTGGCTGTGAATTGTGTAGAAAAAAATTATTTTTTCATCACAAACTTAAAGTAAATGTTTGTAACAGGCTCTTTGTGCTAATTCTGCTATCTGATTGGATGAGACAGACAGATATTCATGAAATTATAAAAACAAAGTCAGTTTTAATCAAAAATACTACATTTTCATGTCATTTTTGCTCTGTTTGAGTCCGTGTGAACCAGAAAACGATTAATCGATTACTAAAATAGTTGTCGACTATTTCAATAATCGATTAGTCGTCGATTAATCGATTAGTTGTTTCAGCCCTAGTACATAGGCAAAAACTACTGCTTATGAGAAGTAACCCTCAGGGAGTTTTGAAGAGCTGGCATCTGCAGAGTATTACTGGGATGGTTATGATGCAAATAAAGTTTAACAGCTTGTTTTACAAGCTTTCAAATGTTGTGTCAGAGTGGGCTGCTGTTTGAGCATGGGCCCCTGTGTTTTGGACTGGGCAGCCCTGCAGTGAAGCTCTTGGTCCCTGTTTTATTATGCACCATGTGTTAGCAGAGGCCAGACACAAGTGCCATGAATCCCCCTGGACTTTGACCGGCACTCTGTGATTGGACCCATGGCCTCGGTTTGCTTTTCACCCTCACACAGAACACCAGGTTGCTCACTAGAAGCCTCAATTCCCTTTTGTTTTTTTTGTTTTTTTTAAATATTAAAAATATGTTTTCCTGCTTACAGTTGTTGACACAAAAAACAAGAGGTGTAGAACATAATTTAGGTACCTTAATAGTCTTAAAACACTCTTTTTGTTAAACTATTGCAAAAGGTCTTTTGGTGGTGTTGATTTATTAAATGTCACAAGTTCAAGTGGGTGAATGTGTGAAGATTAGCATGTCCAAAGAACATGCGGTGTGTTTTTTAAACCCTAAGTTCACCTTTGCAATGTGCTATCACTGCTCTAACACACTGGGTTAAAGTGCCTTCATATCATGCTTTTTATGCATTTAACAGCCTTTTACTTGCTTAAATGTTGGCAGACGTCCAGATAGGAAAACCTGGCAGCTGTCCATGGATCCATTTGACTCCTAAAGCACAGATTTAAGAGAGAGACTACTTCCTATCGATTTTGACGAGCTCTGGATCACTGCTGTATCTGCACTGACACATGCACAAAATCACATTGCAGCAATTATTATATCTCCTTGTTCTGCCTCTCATCACTCTTGTGTTACATAAAATGGTGTATTATCTTGTCATTTCTCCCTAGTTCAAAAGTGTTGACAATGTGCGTGGTGAAGCTGAGCGATGGCGTCTTATCACCTTAGCAATATCTCCATTATGAATATGGATATTATCAGTGTTTGGTGAGCCCCAGGCAAGTTCTTTGATTCTGCGCTGCCGAGAAGCACAGTGGGACGGTTGGCTTTTCAACTCATCAGCTTGTTCGCTCTGAAAGATGTTTGATTTTCTGCCGTATGGAGATGTTTGATTCCTGATCCCGAACAAAGAGGATTTACGGAGGGTTAATGTTTGACACAGTCCCTCCTACTCAGTGCAGAGTAAACACTTCCCTTGGGAGTGAATCTACACTTTGGATTTTTGTCGCTTTTGTTCTATGTTCCCTTTATCTGGAATATACACACTTTTTTCAATATCACACATCACACATTTTCCCTTTTCCCCATCTACAGACAGACCAGTCCAATAGTCAGATAATGTTGAGACTTTTCCTTGCAAAGAGTTCCTCTATAAGCAGCTAAGTCTAATTATATAAAAGTAATCTGATACTATCCAACGCTGTGACGATGCATTTTTGGAAGCCTCAAAGTTGATGTAGCGAGGGCAACATCTCTCGTTGAATTTCATGCATCAGTCACTTTATTCCGGTAGCAATATTATTGCTTTTTTTGCCCGGCTTTGTTTTTTGTTATTTTTGCCCAGAAGATGCCACAGGGAAGTTGTTTTCATTTCTCTGCGCTCTATGATAAACTGGTGCGAAGGTGCTCTTGTGTGTTTTCAGGTCTCTTCCGCCTTCAGGGGAAGTTTTAGATCAGAAACCTCGCTGTGCAGAGATTTCTGTTGCTCTGACCTCTGCTCGCTGTCTCTCCATCGTTGAGCTCTGTGTCCTTTATTTTCTCTAAATAACAGTAGTCCTCCCTAATCCATCAGTGCCCCTGCGTCTCCCTCTCTGCTGTGTGTTCCTCCTGGCGGGTGGCTCAAGTGCACGCTGGCCTTTTTGCTGATTGTCAACACTGCTGTCCTTGATAAGAGAGCAACCAAAACAACCGGGCAAGTTGTGTAATTAGAAGTGCCAATCAGGCTCTGAGTAGCTAACAATCCACTGTCTTTTCTGTATGACGAAATGTGTGGTATCGGACTGGTATCGGTTTCTGCAAAACCTAAGGGGGCCAAATATCATATTCCCCCCAAAAAATGTTTAGCAAAATTCAGAGTTATGATGAGTAGTAGTGATAGTTCTTGATTATAATGTGCAGTGAAGAGCTTTTTTGTTGGGGCACTGATAGAAAATCATTTCATGCATTGTGTCCTAACTTCTGGCAAAATAACCAGTTTTAACACATATACATGTATTGGTAAATGTTACATAAAGCTGTTAGTATAAATGTTTTAATTGTCCATTTACGAGGAAGCACTGCCTCCAATATTTCAAATGTGGTTTATTAGTGATATTATATTGACTAAAGAGAGATACAATTATTTCATTAAGCATAATGTTGGCTTGGCAAGGAACAAGTTGATAATATGTTAGTAAAAGGTTGACATTTACTATTTCTATAATGTCAAACCAATTAAATACAACTTTTACTTAATGTGCACCAAGAATGTATAGAAAAACAGAACAAAAGTCATGTCACCAGTTTTAATTGAGTTCCAATGTAATCGCAGCTCGAGTTTTTGACCTAAGTTCCTCCTTTCCGCTCTTTGTAAACAACATGAAGTATTGGTCCAGTGTCCCTCTCCCTGGAGACTGGATGCAGCCATAAAGCCACCTCAGCCCCTGTTTGGAGTCATCATGTCTGTGTGGGCCCAGCTGAGACTGGCAGATGGAATCATTTCACAGGCAGACAGGATACAGGAGAGAGCCGTGTGTTTTTAACAGCACTGGCGTCGCGGCGGAGGGCGCACTAATCTAGGTCAGTGGTGTTCGGCGCACAGATAGGCGGCCTCTGGGGCGACTTGGCCTTTCCTTAACCCCATTAACACGACTAACATGCAGTCTGCTCGTATTATAGCTTACATCCAAAGAGCTAACAAGATGGTAATGCTGCAAGCAGGTTGACGGAATCTCAGCCAGTGTACTGCAATTATCATTCACTTTGTCAGTCACACCAATCACAAGGAAATCTATAGGCACTGAATTAATGGCTTAACTCTGAGATCTGTTGGAGTCCTTATACAGTTACTGCTGTTGTCACATTCTGTAGGTTACTGTGACACAAATCTGTTTCTTTACTATTTTTAGGACCAAAGGGCAAGTGCATTATCTCACTGACTTTCCTTTCAATGGCAATTTGCAGTCATATGTCCCCCATATGTTGACATTTATTGTTCAAAAGGTTTGTGAATATTGCTTGCTTTGTTATATTTTGAGTTGTTGCTTTTTTATTGGATCGTTAACTGTATTTGGTTGTGTTACAATACTGTATTATGAAACCAATGAATAACAATCTGTCTGCCCAAGAAGTGTAAACCTAAATGTAAGGCGTGTGTTTTTTATGTTTTTGTTTGTTTCAGTATTTTAAAATTATAACTATGGGAAAAAAAGAAAAGAAAAGAAAAAAATAAACTTTTCTGTCACAGCATCGAAACAAACAATGATTGAAACAATTTTTTTTGTTTACATTGTGACTTTAAAAGGTCTCATAATACGCTTTTTGACTTTTTTCTTTTTCAAACACAAGTACAGTACCATTTGGCCTTCATACACACATATTTTCATTGAGTTAGAGAGCGACCTTTCTCTTTCATTCCCTAGAGGAAGCAAAACGCCTCAATTCACTTTGTGACGTGGCAGCACTTTTAATTGGCACGAGCTCCAGACGCCCGCCTCCAGGAGGTGATTGACAGGTAAGAAAATCAAACTAGCGAATCAGCGCGCACAGCCTTTCCCAGCGTATGGACCCGCTCTCACAGTATGTGTTCGCTTCTGTGGTGTTTTTCTGCTATTGTCAGCGAAGTGTTAGCATCATGTCGACTTGGAGAACATTTGTTTTTGGATTTAAATATGTGACGTCACTATTTGGCCCAAAGAAGATGAATTCGCTCGTGTAGCTGGACTTTATTCACGGGGATCTGCCTTTGAAATCCGTGACGAATCTGTTAATCTACAAGTGACCCTTTACCAAAGACTGCTTGTTTACCTTGAAACTGGACTTACTAAAAAGCTTATCTTGACATAATTATTAACAAAGAGTCTAGAGCTGTAAGTACAGTGCTCTGTAAGTATACAGTGAGTAAGAAATAATCGTGGTCAGATTCTGGAGCGAGGACATAGGGCTCTATGTGACGAGTCGCCATTGTTGGAAAACTTTTCTCAGGTCTGAAACAACTATGTACCAGCCAAAGTTTTGCTGTGCAACCACGAGGGTGGGTGGAGGCAGGCAAAAATTGGTTATAATAATATAACTCAAAGTGTTGAGTGTATCACCCGTATTATTATAACACATGTGTTGAAAATTGAAGAAGAGAGAAATATGGGAATGTTAATGCAAAGTTATGTGAATAATCAAATCCTAATCAAATTAACGTTGGCATCAATCTGCTTCCTTACCATAAATTTCTTTTTTTCTTTTGGTTCAGTGCCAAGAACATGTAACAGACATTCTATTTGGATACAAGGATAGAGACATCATAATAAGCCGATTAACTGCTGCAAAAAGATCATTCATCATGTAGCAATCTTTTTGTTGCCAGACACGTTCTGCTGCCCCTCCCAGCGAGGAATAACTTTGTACTGTCATGATGCACCTCCTTCAGAAATGTCAAATTGTGAACAAGCACTCATCGAAAATATTCACATTTGCTCCCGCTCTCTTAATTGATCTTGGCTTAATATGCAGATTAATTGCTTTTTACCAGCGCCGCATATGCATCAGGTCCTCAGCCGCTAATTGGTGGGAAGACAGATCATCAAGTTCACCAATTACACAGTGCGCTACACAGCCTTAAACGCGCCAAAATGTACAAGTGTGCGTAATTAAAAGGAAACTATTTTAAGTGGGATCATGAAGATACGTATGAAGTTTTTATTATGGAGATGGTGCTGCTCCGTAATGCTCCTAATTGTTAATCGGGGAGCCTGAGCACGACTTTGTAGTAACATCAAGCAAGCTGTGTTTTTTTGTTGTTTATTGCTTCTCATATCTGAGAATATTTTATTGTGCAATCCTAAATTCAGCTCTGAACAAATGTGGGAAAAGGTTGTGTAGTGGCTTGTTTAAACAGCCACAGTGAGCCAGATGCGATAGGTTTCTTACACTGAAGACCAGGGAGGCGTAATCCAACGACTTTCCTGGTTAAATAAAGGTTAAATAAAATACAAAATAATGACTTTTAGATTTTAAAGCTGATACACCTATATTTAACTCTTTATATTTTTTGCATTTGTCTTTTAAAATTGTTATCATTGAGAAACTTACAATAACATAACCTTTTGGAATTAAGATAAGATTTGCTTTATTTATCTCACATAGGAGAAATTTACTATTTTAAACTTGAAATGTTCAACGTTTTTTCCCTTTCTTAAAACATGTTTGACCTTTTTAACCAAAAAACTATTCAATATTATTAACTTGAACTTACACACTTTTTAGCATTTTACATGAATTGTCTCTCAAACTTTGTGATGAATTCAATAATTGGTTGATTCAAGGGTTTGTAATTGTTTAAAGATGACTTAGCCAAGTAAAAATGCACATATGGCGAGGACAAAAGAATTACTCATGTACTTGAGCCAAGACCTGAAAAAGTGATCCAACTGGATTTGGAAGAGCCTGCGTTCAAACTGTACAGAGGTTTAATGCTTTGGCACGCCCCTCGGCATTAGCTTTTCCTTTGAGTTTCTTACAGTAACGCTCAGGCACTATTGGTGTTTGACTCGTCAGCATTTCATAGATTAGTTTAAATCGTTGCAGAGAACTTTCTTCCTAATGAGATCACCTTATAGCGGGGACATTTTCGGTCGCAGTGCCAATAGGTCTTGCATTATTATATATAAAACGTGTGGAAGAAAACACTTCTGTAGTTTCAGAAAGCTTTGGTATGTCAACAGAAAACACACTTTATGTTATTAGCGTCTGAAATATGCAGCAAATTCAGAATCAAACTAATGAGATTGGGGCTGGCTGCACAGTATGGGAGCGTGCTGGCTTTGTACAGCACAACATTAGCATTGTAGTTCTATTATAAAAACACTTATTTTTGCATTCAGCAGTAGGGGCTGTAACTAATTGATTAATCTAGCAATTATTCTGTCAATTAATTGATTAGTTGTTTGGAATGCAAATGTGATATTAACAAAACATTAACAACATTTCTGATTCCTTTGTAATAATAATTGCCTCTCTGTTTAAGCCTTAAAATCACATCTCAACACGTTCATGTTTTGTATTTTATTTATTTAAAGAGCAGTTATTGATCAATTACTTATTGTTTTCCATTAATGTAAGATTATTTGCGATGAATCCATTCATTGTTCATTGCTTGTTCTATTGGCGGACCAGTGAGTATCAGGAGGTATGGTATAGCACCTAAGTCTTTTCAAGTGTAAAATATCAAGTCTTCAGAAATACTAAGAGGTATACTTTGTTTCAACACTGACTGGCATAGTTTTAAAAAGATGTGTCTTTCCAAGTGGTGAACCGTGTCCTGAAATTGTATTAATTTTAAATCTCCCACAATTCAATATCAACTACTGTCTCACAAAAGCATTGCTACGATTGTTCCTATGATTATTACTGTGGTTGTGCCCATATGAATTTGCTGGTCCATAATAACCCTGAATGTGTAATATTGTGTGACGTGTTTACAACGCTTTATATTGAGTTTGGATGTGCCGTATATTGTAGTGAGTCCTCAGCGGTCTGTGCTCTGTGATGGTGTTATGAAAAAATAAATAGCCAATTATCCCAGCGGAGGTTTGTGCCAGACTTTGTTTGAGTTGATTAGACGTAAGTAGAGAAGGAATGCGGGCCACGGTGAAAGCCTTGATGGGTAAGGCTAACAGGCTGCCGCGCTCAATAATATCACCATTACGCGTTTCCTGGGTGACTTAAACGAATAGGCATTATTACAAAATTGTGCATTAGCCCTAGTCAGCAGTTAGCAGAGCTGCCATCTCATTTGGGTTTGAGGGGAAATGATGAGGGGGGGAAAACGTATAGATAAAAATACTGCATTGTGATGAAATGGCGTGTGAAACGGACGCCGATGGACTGACAGAAAGTGCAGTGATGGGCAGGTAGAAAGAGGAGAGATCGTAATTGTCAGTGGGTGTTGTATTAAGACAGCGAGGGAAAAGAGCGAGGGAGAAAAGTGGCTGGTGGAGGACAGGCAGGTTGTAAATCAGCGGTGTGAGGGACAGCTTTACGTGGCCCTCGGAGCCTCAACTATCCGATTAATGAGAGAAGAGGAACCTTAACCACCTTCCCTCTCCTGCCTGTTTTTTTCTGCTATCTTGCACTTTCAGGGGACATAAATCATAGCCTCTTAAGCAGTCACTTTGGAAAACTGCCGCTCCTGCACACTCCCACACACACACGCCCCACTCCTCAAATGTTAACTATAAGCTATTGGTGTTTAAATGCACACAGTGTTAATGAGATTCTACAGCAGCCACTGCCCAGTGAAACGCGGTTAGCAACCAGCCGCATGCTAATCTGTGGTTTTATTGTCGTATTACTGTGGACAAAAGGTTACGCTGTACAAAAAGATAACAAGAGTGAAACAGAAATATAGTGACATGTTGGATTGCCGCCAGATAGAAGACCTTAGGTGTTTCTTTTAAATCCACCATCTAAATAAGCTATCTCCAGGTCACAGGAGGCAAGTTTTAATGTTTAATCATTAATTCATTAATTTTGCATTGTATGGTGGATTGAGCATAAACAAATCTTAACCAGTACTTTTCCTTCCACAAAATCCACAACATTTGAGAAATCTGACCAAAAAGAAAATCTGTTGGTGTAAAACATATGATACCGCAGTAATTCAGATTAAAAAAAATCCCAAGACCACGTTCTCAACGACTACAGCAATGTTGGCATCATAGTAATTGTAATGACTTTAGACAATGCTTAAGTGAGAGTCAAAGCAAAATTGGCCATCTCAACGGCTTGAAACAAGATTACAATGTTTTATCTGACATTGACAAATCTTCCGTTTACTTATAATTGTATTGTGAATATAACCCAAAGACCCATTTTCAGTCAGAGTTGAACCTTTATTTTTGTACATGGTTACATGTCGTGCACTTTACTTCGAACAGTTTAACCTCGAGCTGAGCCACCGGTTCATCTCTCAAAGCCTTCCTCTGAGAGGTGACCTCACCAAGATAAAGACATTCTCTTCCTTCCACTCCTTTTCCTCCTGATTTTTCTGCTATTAATACCAGCCCAAACAAGATCTCTTGGGCTGTCCGGCTTTCAAGTCAGATTCAATGCGCAGACGAGAAGCAGAAGAAAGACAAGCGATGCTGAGAAAGTGTGGGAAAGTCTTTCTACTTGTGGCATGTGAGAAAGAGAAGTTACAAATTCATAAGGGCTCAATGTGACGCAACAGCTGCAACAATGTATCGTTCACTCCACTCAGGCCTGTGGCTTTGCAGAAAAGTGTGATATGCTGTGTTGGTCAGTTATAAGTGCTGTAATTCTTACACAAGGTTGTTATTTTTTTGCAACTCAAGACATGTTTTTGTCAAATATGGCTCTTTTAACCTATTGAATTGCCGATCCCTGACATAGAACATTGTCATACAGTCTGATAATTAACTTTTCAGTTGCCTTTGAAGTCACTGACAACATTACTTTACTTGACAATCAATGATAATTGATTGTCACATGATTGTCAACTTTTTGTGAACCCCAATGCATATGACATTGTAATTTGTGTTTTGTTTTTGACTTTTCCCTCCTGCAGTTTAAAGTTGTCTTTGTTTAGTTACATAACTAGTTTTCTGTCCTCCACTCGTCAGCTGAGATTGTGTTAAAGTAGAATGGCTTCTCTTCTTCTCCAGTACTTCTCTGGATGAGCTCAAAGTTGTTGTCGACTTTTCAACCTGTGCCGTGAGCAGACTTTTCTCTGGCTCTCAAATGGAGTGTATCCTCTTGTCACATGAGTCAGTCTCTGGAATTAATTTATGGAAATGAAGTCATATACCTCAGATGGGGGGTGTGGGCTGCAATGGTGTGTGGAACTGCTGAATGGTGATTCTTGTCGTGAGCAGGGGGGGTTTGCAGACCCTTTGAGACCACCAGAGAAGGTCTGGGCCTGGGCTGTTGAGTCTGAACACTTCCAGGTGCAAACTAAACTCCCGTCACAACTTTTTAAAGTACATTCACCTCTGCTGCAGGTAGAACATGGCTCCAAAACCTTTTTGTTGGGCTTTTTTTTTGATACTATATGAATACCCATTGGGACAGTTCCGATGAAAAATTTCAAGAAATGTCTGAATCCATTTCTTTTTGGTGACAATTGATTAATAGTTTTTTTGTTTCCGAATGTAATATATTCATGGAATAGGGAAGAACCCCTGAATCACCATATTATTGTGTTGTCGTCAAAACCCACCTTCACTGGTCCTTTTTGCCTATTACTTTACAATTACTTTGCATTGGTGGCTTTTGATAGTGAACTATTTTGAGAATTGTTGAAATGGTAAATATTATGGTAAATATTTTGCTAAATATTATTCCACTATCAGTGGTAAAGTGCTTTGGGAAATGTGTGCTAAAATGCCTGCAAGAAGGGTGTTTGGAAAAAGTTACGTAGAGAAACCCCATGAAGTACATTATTGTGTTTAAAAGAGTTTTATCCTTGTGGTGTTTGAATAGAGAAACTGCAGCAAGGGAAATAAAAGTGAAGATGGGTGTTTAATGGCTGTTTTAAGGAATAGGATCATATGGATTTCATTTAGACAATGAATGCTACAACATGACTAAGAAGGATGTCTCAAGGACTCCACATTCTTCACTTCCTCTAGGCCGGAAGAAAATTGTCAATTGAAAGCATGTTTGGATGGGTCCAAAGTGTTTTAGTCAGGGTTTAAATACCAGGAAAAGCCTCTGCTCTAGACTTTTCAGTGATGTGCTTCTTGCTCCAGGACACTGTGTTGCATTAGTCTTGTTAGAATTAAGAATAGTCTTTGACAAAGTGGACCATGAAATCCATGCTGTCACGTCAAGAGCTGGGTGCGAATCCAGGGATCCAAACTAAGTGCTAGTACTTCACCTCATTCACCTGTGGAGTGCCCCAGGGGTCTCTCTACTCCTGTATATGTACTACCACTTGGGTCCGTTCTGCAAAAGCACAACATTGCCTTTCATCTTCATGTTAAAGAAAGCCAAATGTTACTAAGTAGGGAAGCCTTATTTCTGACGTGTTCATGTGCACAGGAGAAAAGATGAACACTTATGAATTTTTGAGCTTCAGTGATGTCAAATTAAAGGGCAAAGTATAAACTATGTCTTTTGTTCTACCTCAGTTTACTTCAGTCTGTCAAATCCAGTACATGTCACGTGGTCAAATGATGGAGGACTCAAATGCAGGAATGCAAAAAATAATGATTTAATAAAATAAAGTCCATGGTGAAAACAAACTCAAAATCCAAACAAGAACTCAGGAACCAGGAAAACAGACGAACGAACACGGAGACATGACAATGGACCGCCAACAAGGGGAGAGAAGCACAGGGTACATGTAGACACAGAGAGACACAGGTGAAACACATCAGGGCGGGGCAGACAATCAACACATGGGAAACGGCACAGGAAGTACAACTAAAGCAAAATCACAGAGAACTCAATTCAAAATAAAACCAAAACACAAAAATAAAATCCACACCATGACAGTACCCCCCCCTCCAAGGGACAGCTCCCAGATGTCCCAAAAATGGCAAGCGAGCCAGGGAGGGTGGAGGGGGCCTGGAGGACGGGACAGAGGTAGTTCATTGGCCGGAACAGTTCAGGGGCAGGAGCTGAAGCCCAGTGGTGACCTTCCACACGGAACTGGCTCACCCCAGGCGAGACAAATGCCCGGCGGTGACACAGAAGGGAACAAAACCACCCCAGACGCAACTCATGTCTGGCGGTGGAAACAGGTGAAGGGAAGGAGAGGTCATCAAAGGGTTGCAGGCAGATACAGGTGGGGAAATCCAGGCAGACAGGAACAATCACCAGGGCTCCACTGGGTACCTCTCTCATGGGGGTCAGCACTAGATCATATACGGAATCAGGACGGAAGCGGAAGTAAATAACAAACTACCTATTCATGCCTAAACTTAACCAGCCATTCCCATAAAAAACCCCAACCCACCCTTAACCCTAACCTTAACCATCTTACTCAGACGCCTAAAACTTAACCAGTCACCACTTAAGGACTTTTTAGTCTAAAACTAATTCGAAAGTACGATTGTTACTTCCGGTTTCGTCCCGATTCCGTATATGATCTAGTGTCGACCCTCTCATGGGACAGGGCGAGGAAACAGGACCACCCCGGACAAAGATCAATGCCCGGCGGTGGTGCATGGACAAAAAAACCCACCCCAGGCGGAATTCTTGCCTGGCGGGGGCTCGAGGTAGCAGGTAGAGGTAGGCAGTGAAGGTGGCAGAGATGAAAAAATAAATAGAAACCTGGTGGCAAACTGGGAGCAGGTGTGGGTGGAAAAATAAAAAGGCATTCCGCTGAGTCCAAATCTGGCTGGTCCATTCTGTCATGTGGTGAAATGATAGAGGACCCAAAATGCAGGAATGCAAAAAATAATTATTTTATAAAATAAATGTCCAGGTGAAAACAAAATCCAAAATACGGAACCAGGAACAGGACGGAACGAAAGTTGACAATACAATGGACTAGCAACAAGAGGAGAGAAGCACAGGGTACATAAAGACACACAGAGACAGGTGAGACCTGTCAGGGCGGGGCAGTCAATCAAGACTGGGGAACAAGACAGGAAGCAAAACTCAAACCAAACCACAGAAAACCAATTTCAAAATAAAACACAAATACAAAAATAAAATCCACACCATGACAGTACATGCTATTATTTTTGGTTTAATATCTTTGCTGAGCAACAGCAGATAAAACCCGAGCGCTGTACACGGCGACCCCTAGCCTGGCCATAGCCATCCGTACACTCCGCTCAATCATCATTTCACTGCATGTAACGTCTGGGTCTGGTCCCTGTGTTAGCGAATACAATCGGTCGTATTTCGACCGGCTACTCAGAGAGCACGGAAGGCGGGTGTTGTAGGTCGGTGCCGGTGACGTCAAGAGATTGCGTCGAACAGGCAGGTTGTGGTTTGGCAGTGGCGAAGAATGCGATAGTAAAGTAATCTGGTCTGGTTCTATCAAGAAATTGAAGCAGGAGCAAGAGGAATGTTTAGCAAATGTAATCGCTGGTCAAGATTGTGGCACTACTCCCCACGGGCTCCATTAGCAGCAAAGGAGATGGCTAAGCTAAATGCTAACAACACACTCGGGGCATTACATACGTCACGGTAAACTCAGATCCAATTGTTTCAATCTGCAAAAGGAGTTAACCCCTCCCACCTGTAAACGGAGCACAATGGAGCAAATCCAGACCTTAGTATGAAATGTAATTTGTACTAAGGTGTGGTACAACCAGGCTAGGCGACCCCTGCTCCTGACAGGTTGCCCGAGTGGAGAGGACAAATTTACCTTCCTATCTTAGTTAAGAATAATTAAATGAAGGGTTTACTATATTTAAGGGCAATGAAATGTAGCTATTATGCTAATTCCAGAATATTTATGTTTGACACATTTATTGACAGGGGCGACAGTAGCTCAGTTGGTAGAGCATTTAGGCCAGAAGGTCGTGGGTTCAATTCCCACCTCTGCACCTTCTCCACCGACTCCCACTGATGACTGCTGTCGTTGTATCCTTGGGCAAGACACTTAACCCCACTTTGCCCAAAGCCCCCACTGAAAGAGCAAGGCTATGCTCACAGTCAGAGAGCAGCCGTCCTCCTGTGGACTCAACACCTGCAGAGGGTCAGTGAGGGGCTGGTGCTATGAGACTTGGGTGGCATCTCTGATTGCCACCCCTCTGACCCAGAAATGGATTAAAGGGTAGAAAATGGATGGGTGGATGGACATTTATTGATATGTAGGGTTCCAATGCAATTCAACTAAACTAAACTTAAAACTACATCAAATTGGAAAGTGTTTATCTTCCCTTAGTTTTCTCTTTAACTGTTTTGAATAAATGTACAAAAGAAGCTTGTGGATTATCTGAATGATTGTGATAGTCTGTCCATTTGTTAAAAGCATAGTTTGTTTTATGTCACGCTCCATAACGTGCTAATGGATAGTTTCTCTCAGACACAACACATTAATTGAACTGTGCTGCTGTAAATGTGGGGCAACAGTAATGCATTTATCACAGCTGACAGCACCCGAAAAGAGAAAAAACATTTTAGTTCACTGAAGATATTCATCTTTCAATCTCCCTGAAATAGGCTTTGCACAGCTGTAATAACTTGGATAAACTATATGTTGAATGTTGGTAACTTCACACCCTTACCCTTGACAAGATGGTATTTCTTTTTTAAGGTTACATTTTTGCATTTTACCTTTGATTAAAACAAAGTATTCTGTGAGATAATAAAGGATTGATTGATTGATGATTCACTGTCGTCCTTTCTTTGTCCAGAAGTGGTCTAGTTTCAAAGTGAGTTTCTGCTCTTCTTATATAAAGCTAACTTCACAGATTGTCTTTCCTGTCACTGTCCTTTTCTTTTAACACTATTTTCTCACTCTTCTGCTGAATTTGAATTTATGACACCCTTCAACTCTGAGTGGCTGGTGTGTGTCTGGGCACAGGATGCCTTACTTGTATCCATATTATATTAATAATCGCAGTGCCTTACACTTGTAATGCACTTTATAGGGTTGATAAAGCAGCACAAAGCACTGCACTGTTTTCATTATTCATTCACACCAACTTCTGTAGCCTTGGCTTAATGTAGCTGCCCTGGGCAGACTGAAGGACATACGGCTGCCAATTTGTGCCATCAGTATTCACACAAGATTCCATGTACAATGTGAGTGACCTGGCACGACAAATGCAGGGAATTGAACGCATTAATGGTTAGATCTAACCATTAATCTGTCACAAACTATTGTAGACGTTACAAAGCCGTAAAAAAGCCAGGACACATCGTGATGTGCATTATTGACACTGCATTATTATTGACACATTTACACATATTATATACATATTTACGTTACAGACCAGTGAGAGCTAAGCCATTGTTACACTGAATGTCCCGGGAATTTTCTTTCACACTGAGAACCATGGGCTGGCGTGTCACAACCTGGATATTGACGCTCCTCTGATCCTACAATTTATGCTGGGGAGTGCTTGGTGTGAATACCGAATACGTCAACCAACTGAAGTGGAACTAGGAATTTACACCTATATAATGTAGGCAAAGTTGAATATGAGAACATTTACAAGTATCAATCTCCACCAGCGGCGTCCAGTGCCCAGAGACATGAATCTTTGATTCTTAAACCGAGATAAGAATCAGATAAAGTAAGGTATAAACACAGTCTGCCCAGACACTTTTCAAATACCTCAAAGTTTTGCTTACGAATAGACAATTACTCAAAATTATGCGAAAGGTGACCAGAGGAACGGCTTAGAAACAAGAGAGGGCAAGCTGACAAAGGGGAGGGGCTCCTGGACTGGGACACAGAACTTTTGAGTCTCCACAGTCTCCTGCACTGCTGTCTTCACACATTATTGCTCACACACAGAGCAGAGGAAGAAGTCACACAGGGTTGATGTGAGAGGACGAAACGGCGTAACAAACTCTTTATCTTGACAAAGTCTTGTCTTCCCCAAAATGCTAAATACAAATCCGGGACCAAGTGTGCCATTATGTTACAGCCACTTTGTTTTGGATCCTTAATCCTCCATAATCCAGACCGGACCAAAAATGTACAACCTTTCACCCTGTTTGCCCTGGGTCGACATGCTATTTAGTCCCGGGCTTTATTGGGGTTGCAGTGTGAAAACCTCACTTTTCTGACCTGGGTCGTAAGGGACGTAATGAGGCTCGTGCTTCTGTCCTAAAGGCAAAGATCACAATGGTGCGTGTATGTTGTAGTACAGGCCCCTGATGTCCAAAATGTTGTCATTAGTTTTCCTTGTTCTTGTGGTTTTGGTTTTGTATTGTTAAGCGGTGCAGAAAGATAAAATAAGATAAGAGTTCCTTTATTTGTCCCACAGTGGGGAAATTTTGTTGTTGCAGCGCACATACAGGACAGTAGTAAGAGCACACAGGGATCACACAATATATACAAAATTACCAGAATGTAATGTCCATGTGGGTTACTGACAGCTGTATATTATTGTACATCCTGACCAGCCTGTTGCGAGGGGCCTGTTGATATAATGATTTATATTCCAGTTTGATTTGCATACATTTATTTCTCTTTGCTGTATTATTGACATGTCATTTGCATGTTTTAGACAAAAGAATATTCATCAGTGTTCCTTATCTTATTTGGGAATTTTTTTTATTGATTAATTGAACGAATGATCTCTAACAATGAGTTAGCTACACCACACACAGTTTTATTGGCTCACTCGCACTGGAGCCACCTGCGCACAGATGTAAGCTGACTTGGTAGTACCAGAGGCGGTTATTGCTCATGTTCAGAGGCTTCCCACTGAACAGAACCCGGTCAGCTGCTCCTGTGACCTCCGATGTTGGCAGAAAGATGCCCGTTCCTGCACTTTATATTTTTCCTCCAGTCTATTCATAGCCACACCACCACCATCACCACCGCCGCTGCTGCCACTGCTCCCCCGCCTCGACTGACTTCCTGCCTTCCCTCTTGCTCAATTACTTCTCCTCCAACTCCCACATGTGGCTCGGCGCTCTCTGGCAGCTACTCTTACCTTGCGGAGGAGGATGTAGGAATGCCCCAGTCTCCGAGCGTTAACTTAAAGACAGACATGAGTGCTTTTGTCAGTGTCGGAGAGAGTAGTGTAGTGTTTTAGAGTCCAATTTGAACTCTTAGTGTTTTCTTGAGATTCACTGGGCTGCGGTGCCCTCTTCCCAAAAGGCGCGCAGCTGGGAAATTGCCTCAACAGCTGGCCAAATAGAAACGCACCATCCATTCATCATTTCAGCCATATTGCCGGCCAGCTTATACCTCCCACCTCTCGGAGCCGAGTGGGTCTAATTGTAGTTACAGTGCACATCTCGATGCATCATGATTTAAATAGTCGAGTGAGAGCGGCACTTGAGAGTGGAGACTAAATAAAGAACGCGTTTGAACACTGTGGGAAGAGGCCAGTGCTCAGTATGTGTTTCTCTGTGAAGGCTTATTGCCACAGCTACTCTCATGGCACGCTCCACAGCACAGTTTGGCTTTACTCCAGTTACTTCATACGATAAAGCTGAAGTAAGTAAAGACAGTGTTTTCAGATGCTTTGTCATTGTCTAAACATGAGTTGCACAGTGTAGTGCTGTATTGTAGAAGCTACTTTGCTCTGATGACATGGCAAAGTAGACTGGATGACATAGCTGGGCACTCAACTATTTTCTACTTGGTAAAAAGCATCTGTTTGACCGGTATGTACTTATTTTAGGTATTTACAGTAAGATAAAGTATAGATACATTTTATAAATCAGCTCTGGACAAAGCATAGGAATTGAAATATTTTTTGAATAGCATATTGCCCCGATCTTTAATGATTTCATCTTTGGTCTCTTCATAATTGGTGCCCATTGATTATTTTATGTATTTGAGTAAGGACAGCTCTTCCCTCGATGGGTTTTGTCTGTTTTAAATAGTCGCCCAGTAACTCAACACTGTGACAGACGTACAAACTTTCTTTGCTATTATAGAAAATATATGTAAAGAAATTAAAAGTGCATTGCTAATTGATGAACAATATTTATTTAAGACTTCTGGCATTGCAGTTACACACTCGTTATACCTGTATAACGAGTTCTTATCTTTAGAGAAAACAAATATTACAAACAAAACATGCAGAAGTTTCTGTTATCTTCTTAATCTTAAAAACAAGACTAACCTCTTCAAACCTGTATTACTCGTCCACGTTACATTGGACAAATTTGATGTTTTTACTTAAGTTTTAAATGGTGGCATTATCTATCATGCTCACTCCACACTAAACTGTACCAATGTGTTACGTATGGGTTAATGACACAAAAAAGTTCAGAAATGTCAGCGGTCGTTACTGCCAAATGTTCACAGCACCCACTATTTTTTCCAGCTTGTTTGTCCAGTGAAGGGGGTACTATAAACACTGATACGTTCACGCCCGCACTATAAATTAGCGCTCCAGACCGCCGGTTTGGACGTAACAACCAGTTGACGCAATGTGTTACGCCCACAACGCCCAGTTTGTCTGCGGTTATACATTATGCAAAAAAATATTAATCTATAATCTATAATTGGAGATTGATTATAGTTATTTATTATATGACTTGGACCGTACGCGAGCTCTGATTGGTTGATTTGCGGCCTGATATTTTCCCATCTCTGACCGTTACCATGACAATTGGTCCGAACAGCGCGTATCACATTTGATATCTTTTCACGGACCGTTACCATGACAATTGGTCCACATCCCGTATCACACAAAACCAAGTCGGGCATGAACATACTTCACAAATATCTCAAAAGCATTGGTAAAGACACAGACAAGATTCATATAATAAAACATTTATTAACCTCGCTTGCTCGGTCTGTACAGACCTCGCACTCGGTTAATAAGCCGTTAATCCCAAACCATTAGCCATTAAATAGTCTTCCTGTTAATTCTTCCATTCACAAAGCCATGTCCGATATGTAACAATTCAATTAATAATTCAATAAAACATTTTTTGAAAGGCATCAATTTTTCTTTATGGGTTTGAGCTGTTCATCTGAGATAATACTATAACTACATAGTGTTTAAAGAATTATTAGGTGCAAACATTTTTGGTTCATACATTTATTTTATGTCCACTTGAAGTAAGATTGACGCTTTGTACAGTTTAGTGTGGAGTTAGCCATCTATAACTAAAATGTGATGAGTAAAAAAACAGGTACTGTATTTTGGTTTAAGAGAAGGCAGTATATGTAGATGTTCTGAGAAGAATGAGTAGTCGGGTAAGTATAATCTCCTGTTCATTTTCAATTTATTTCCATTATAAATTTTTTGGTAAAAAAAATTCTCAAAGGACTTTACAAAGTTGTCGATTCCTCAACAAAAACCATAGGAGCCAATGTTCCATGGGGAGCAGGATGACCCATGTCCATAAATGTCCTGCATCATCACTGTCCTTAAACATTCTGCATCTGCAAGAAATGACTCAATGAGACCCAGTGTGGGAAGAAAAAAAATGTTGTGGCTTGAATAGAGGACTTATTTTAATTTATTGTAACAATGCATTCTCATATGTTGTTGTATTCAGTTCTCGGATGATCTTAATCTTGATTAGTCTAAATTGTGTTTGCCATTGTTGTGTGTCATATCTATTATTGCTAGCTTTAGTCAGAAGATGCATTTCCTGGCTCTTGTTCGCCATGCCACCCCCCACTCCCTCCCTTTGTGTCTTCATTTTGCTGATCCAACCTCCCCTCCGCCTGCTGACTAACTGACCCACATTCCTGCCCTCCCAGTCCATGCACACGGCTGGGCCTGTATCTGTTTGTCATCTTCCCCTTCTCACATTGTGCCGCACCTAAGAGACATCCTCTGCATTTGTCTTTGCTCCTAAAACTATGCCATATCCCTCAGGCTGCAAACTGAACCAATTAGAAGATTGCTCCTTAGTCACTCGGCAACGCAAATGATTGTTAAAACAAGTCATTTGTGCGCTGTTTGTTAGTCTGTTTTTGCTCGACCAGGTTCAGATGGATGGGGGTTTGAGAGATGACATTCTTTCAGCTTGGTTTAATTGGTGGTGCGTTCAGAGGTGGCACTCCCTCTTGTGGGCAGCGTAGTTTGTGCAGGGTTAGGTGACAGCTGTGACATGTGTGGGGAGGGGGCACATAGCACTTATTGAAGTAAATGGTCTTCAGAGAAAACACCTGAGACAGGCGCTGGTCAGTCATTTTATCACCACCAGGAGACTGTTATTGCTCTGTCAATACACAGGCTGTTCTTTTGGAGTCTGGTGTGTTGCTGCTTTTTCAATGTGTTAGTGGAATGCTTTATTTTCATAAATCAAACATGTAAAATAGGGAAATTGAAATATTCCAGACATAAAAATTACATGTGCTGCCATGCCATACTCATATTTGTTTTTTTTATAAAAAGCTAAAAAAAAATTAGCTTTAAGTATAATCGTGCTCAATTTGTTGTCAAATTATGATGCTTGTGTTGTGTGTGTGTGTGTATTCTTAAACACACAAATAATTAATAATTTGCTAAACTTAAAGGTAGAAGGGGACAGGGCTAAATAAGTATTAATTTGCTTCCTCCTTCTCCTTTCGGACATCACTTAATTTGTTTGTTTGTTGAAGCAGTGTCTTCTTGTTTGTGTATATACATGTGCATGTTTTCGTTTTGCGTTGTCCAAATAAAGATTAATTCATTCATATAGGCTGTTGGTGTTTGGTGTCGTTAGTTATGGTCATACTTACAGGGCCGTTGCTTAATTATTACTTAACATTGGTGTTCAATGACACAATGTAAATGTATTTCTTTCTAGGTATAACACATCGTCATCCATCTAAGTTTTCTTCCATCGAAGAACCATAGGACCAAAGGAGGAGCAGCGGTGGGCAGAAAGTCTCGAAAACCGAGGGCACCTCCGTGAGCACCAGGATGGCTCTGGCCGACAAACACAAAGTGAAACGGCAGCGGCTTGATCGGATCTGCGAAGGTACTGCATTTCCCCTCATCTCCGTGTATGCATTTGTCTTTTTACGGCACTGTTCTCGTTTTGAGACTTTTTTCTACTCTGCAAAGCCACTGGGATCGTTTGCATAAGAGTGTGTTTTCGCTCGTGTGTCAAAAGGCGCCTTGGGACCAGCTATTGCTTCAAACTGGCTCTTTGAAGACTGTCTAAGAACAGTGAATGGGGGCCGTGGAAGTGTTTTGTAGGAGGAGGCCGGGAGTGAGTTGATGGTTGAATAAAAGAGTGCATTTTCACATTACTTTCCAGATGAAGTAGGGAGTTTGTAATAAACTGAAGCGCTCCTCAGAGTCCTGATTGATTACAACGCCATTGATTTGTGGCTGTGTTTGTGAGCCTGCTTGTAAGAAAAAGACAAAGACTAAGCACAGATTTTCTTCTTCATTTCAACGCAATGGCTGCCTGTCAAAGCTGGTTCTACTAAATTAGTCATGCCATATCATTCATGTGAGTGTATTATAAGTTTTTCCCCTTGATTTAATGACTTGGAAAAGTTAATACCCCTCCATAATTTCTTATAAAATAAAACCATTTCTTATTTTTGTGGAGTTTTTCCAGTGGTGAAAGATTGAGAACACACTCAGCGGTTTAAAAGTACAATTTATTCAGGGTTGTCCACAAGATGACTCAAAGTATGATGTCATTGTTGTTCATATCTCTCCATAGGAATGATCAGATCACAATAAACTGAGTAATGGCCAAAGTCCTCATCAGTATTAGCCCTAGCCTTACCTTTCGGCTGATTTGAAGCAGATTTACTGGGGAGGGGCTGTATAATATATTACGTGTGTTCTTCTTGTAATTATAGAAGTAGAAACTAGAGATTGATCGACATTTCAGTTTGCCTGACGTTTTTTTTTAAAGATACTGCAGATAAGCAGCGTTAGTTGGCAATTAGGCCATTTCTAGAGGTTATTTGATTTTGGCGTCATGGATATTGATGGGAATACGTTTATTTCATCGAGGGAAAGGATGAATGTGAACAGAAAGATATCCAGTAGAATGTTTGTTCATAGCTCATCTTCAATTTATTTTGTTATAGTACTAAATCACAACACCAGTCGTCTCGGATCACTTTTCGATTTACTATCGACAACAAATCAGAGAATCAAACGGTTTGAACACAGGAATTGCAATAATAACAAACGCCATTGGTCCATAGGGAGTAGGATGACCAATGTCCAGTAATGTTAATAAATCTCTATAAATGATAATAAATATAAATAAATGCTCAAAAAAAAAAAAAACAATGAGAAACCTCAGGGAGGCCAACATGAAGAAAGGGATCAGCTCCCACAGACTGTAGATCCAGGACTCGGGTAGTAGAATGAGGACTGAGGCTGTGTGGTGCAGGACTGAGGTGGCTCCAAGGCAGGGAGGGGGTACAGCCCGCAAGTCCGAGTCGGAGGCGACCAGGCAGGTTTTTTTCCGCAGTTATCTTTGTGTATTGCAACATGGTAGCGTTTCGGATATTTCTTTTTGATTTTTATGAACAAAATGTTGTGATTGGATTGAAACAACTGGAGCAAAGTTAAAGAGGATTTTTTTTGTTTTCTTGCGAGAATTGGCTTTCATTTAATGAGGTATCACATTGTAGCATATCAGGCAGGGGGAAAGAAGTTAAGGGCGATTTATTAGTCAACCTCGAGTACAACATTTTGTGCGAATCTTGTGTGTTTTCAACAAGACAACATTGATCATCCTCCTATCGTTTCATTTTTATTTTTCAGACTGGCATACACTTTTAGTTCAATTTTCTTTTGCTCAACCCTACTTGGTGCTTTTAAATAGACCTTCTCTCAGCAAACTCCATTTGCACAGAATTAGAAAAGCCTCCATTAGCTTTGTTCATTCCAAGGAAAAATCTACTCGAGATCCAACATAATAGCTGCGCAAATGAAGCCGCGATACACTGTGTTTCCAGCCCCCGAATGAGAGCCACATGTGCCATTCCAACCACTCCAAGACCACTATCGCATGCTCCAAGATATTTCTCATCCACTCATCTTTACTGCAACCAAAAGGCGCTTAACATTCTTAAAAGTGTTGTCGCCTCCACATATTTGTTGAAGGATTCAGCAGCCCTTTGCTCAACTCATCAGCCACAAAGTGAGTACAAATGGTTTTCTCTGATAGCATTGTTCCTTTTCAAAAATGTCTCGAGAGTGATTCATGTTGAGAGATTTATATAATCTCTCTGTTAAACACAATTCAGCTTTGAAGTTGTTATTTTAGCTATCTATACTGATCTATTACATCCAAATTATGTTTTATAATAGTGAATAAAAGTCATTATATCTAGACCTTTTGGTAGCATGATTGTGTTATGACAGACAGCCTTATATTTTTCTCGCAATTGGCACACTGCTGTTTTTCATGAGTAAATCTGTAAGTTAATCATTTGGAAAGACGTGTATTTGATATGACTATTCTCACCAAATGCTTTAGTTAAAACAGTAGTAGGGTTCCAGCAATAAGGAGATTTAGGTAGGCAAAAAACAGACCTGAAATTGTGGGAGTGAAATACTTACTATAATGAACTTTTGGCACAAACATGTAAAAGCTCCTGTCTCAGTCCTAATAGTATGATGTCATTGTACCACTATGACATCACACAGAGCTCAGAGAGATCTGCCTTTTAAAACAAAAGCTTTGCCATTAGTTCTAGCCATTTTTCAGGTGAAATTTAAGCTACAGCACAATCAAATAGCTGTGTTTTCAGTAATTTTCAAATTAACCAAGTATAGTGCAGTGACTGGAGGGAAGCATTTTTTACCCTTTCATCCTTGTTTCACCATATTTGTTTCTACTTTAATTACTATTTCACAAACATGAAAAATTATTATGATTTTCAATGGTAAAAATATGCATAATATTTCTTCTATACGACTTGAACATTGTCTGTTTGAGGAGTTTGAGAACACAATACTTTAATCATTGTTTTCGTCAACCACAGTTATGATTTAGACAAAACGCGACAAACGTGGACATATTTTAAGTGACAAAATTAGTACTGCACCAAGGATTACTATGTCCATGCTTTGCCCACCTCCTGGAGTGTATGTAAGTGGTCTTTGCCCTAATACCGTTAGTCACCACCACTGCTCCATAAACGTCCAGGGGTGGGTGATTCACACTGAAAGATGAGGGGAGTGAATCATAGCGTTTTCATGGTCAGGTTCAATAAAATAAGAAAAACATCTAGAGGGACAGGACTGTTGTGCGGTGCAATGTCAAAAACACCCAATATTATCTGTAAACAGAGCGGGGACTGAAGCGTGAAATAGAAATCAAAGTTGATATTGTATGTATTGACAAAATAAGGAGATGGGGTGTGCCTTTGATTGCGCTGTGGCAGAGAGAAGAGCTTTCCTAATCTGCATTTATCTTCTCAGGATAACTGTGTCAATCCAATACTTGTCTCACAGCGGAGTGCATTGATTACGTCTCGACTCATTGTGATGAGTGGCCAGTCGAGCTGTGCCTACCCATCTAAACTCGATTGGAAATGGCTGATCAAATGTGCATGTTTACTCCTATCAAAAGCAGTCACGGTCCAGGAATGTTCATTTTGAGCCCAACCGTGAATGGTGCCTCAGACTGAAGATAACTGATCCTCGGACCAGATTATCCACCCTCTCTCTCTATCTTCCTCCTTTCATCTCAGATTTTTGAGTGGACATCCAAGACCAAAATTGCGAATCAATTACGTCTCGGCCACTTTGAAACTGCACTTTATTTGGTGTAGAAGTCTAGTCACACAGTTTGTTTCGTCGTGAAGTGGCACATGAAAATTTAGCAGGCGATTTCAAAACTTCTAAAGATAGATGTGTGTTCCATACAGTTCTTTTAATGAGCAAAGTTTCTACTCGACCATTTCTTTATTGTTAGAAAGTTCTCAAACCAATCAATTCCTATATTGGTCTATAGGCTGCAGTTCTGCTATAGGGTGGATCAATCTTCCATTGTTTGAATATAGTAGAAAAGATCAATAGTAATAGTTTGTTCTTGATCCCATTTCCAAATACAAAGTAAAACAAAACAAGAATCCAGCCATTCCCTTTGAGTCAGAACAAACCATTGTTAAGACCTTGTCATTTACTATTATGCGTCAACATGAGACATACACCATAGTTTTAGTGACATTACTTATTGTTTTTGAAATATAAAGATTCTGTTGTCCTTGAAACATCAAATTTTTTTCTTCTTTTGCTCTGTTAATTAAGGAATACTTCCAACTGGAGCTCGCGTAAGCATATCCTCTTTTGAGGGCTGTGACTAGGGAGGTGAGCCTCCTGCTGTCCTCCTAGATGTATTATTTTTTCAAGATTTATGATACTTACCATGCTTCTTGGCATATTTCAGTTAATCTTTCGTTTACATATCAGATATCCAAATGTATATGTTTGAATGGTCCATCTGTAAAGTGCTTGGTGCTTTTCCAGCTGAAGTGTAAGTGCAATAAGGGAACGGTGGTAAACATCTGTTGTGAGCATCAGTTCCTGTACTCCGTTATCCCCCTTTTCGGTCTAACTCTGTTCCCGTGTGTCCTTCTGTCTGCTCCATCTGTGTACTCAGCATGCTTTTGGCTTGGGCAGTGGCACAATTTGATGGCAGTGCGGCTGAGCCAGTGTTAACTGACTGGTCCGTTAGAGATGGATGCGATCGCTGCAGTGACGTGACAGCATGTTCCTGAATTTTGATTTACAAGTTGTAAATCTGTGCTTGGACGCAGACACCACAAGGTGGGGTAGTGGAATCTGTTGCTGTGGATCAAATGTATCAGAAAACCTTGTTTACCTCAGATTTGTTTTGTGTTTGAATTATGTGCTGGAGATATTCTTCTTTGTTGAAAAAGGTAATTGAATGAAGCTCTTTAATATATGCTATAAGTGTGATTAAACAGTATTATTGAGCACAGTTTTATAAATTCATACTTATGCAATCCTTCATAGGTAGTTTTCACTATGTGAATATAAAACATATTTGTTCAGCAGTTATAATTTTGAACTTTCTCTCCACAAATCACTAACCTTGGGATGGAGAAATGAAGAAATTAACATAATAATTGTTGTAAATGTAGTCAGAAGTGTATAATGAATAAAACTACAGAGTGAATTATATTAAATGTAAAACACTTTTCATTCATTAATAAACCAAATATAATTACGTTCACATAAAAACATTTTCACATCCAAAATGTGAAAATTATTCAGACCTAAAGTTTGGTTGTAGTTTATCACTAGGTGAGATTAATGACAGGACACATGACAGTGACAGATAAACACCTGAAATAGACCACAGCACGTCTTCTTTTTCATCTTCTTTTAAAGTTGAGGTCTGCGCAGCGGTACGCACACGCAGCAGTACGCACACGCAGCAGTACGCACACGCAGCAGTAGGCGCCTTACCGCTGCTGTTTTAGTTCTTTATATTCCATGTAAAAGCTCTTTTACATCCACACAGACCTGTTGCGTCTTTCTGCTCTCATGGAGCTTGTGGTGATCTGAGCCGCTGTCACCGCTCTGAAAGCAAATACTCAAGTACAGTCAATATTATAGTCTCAAGTTTGTGTTATTACTATTTACCTTTTATTTTACCTTGTGCTCAACCTAGTAATTATTGTGACAGGCCTATATGACACAAGGCATGGAAAGTATTATTTATTTAAATTAAATCCTTTGTGGATAAACACACTATAAGAAAGAAACATCAACTTAAAAATGTAAAGAGATTTAAATTTAGATTAATTCTAACCTGAACAACATGCTTCTTCACAAACATCGATATAACAAGTACTTACTTTGAAAAAGGGTTTGGCTAAAGAAAATGCTTATTTGATTTCAACCCCTATCACACATGCCACACAATACACTGCTATACTGTAGCAACATCATGCAGTAGAATTCCAAAACACACAACTGTACAGTACATACAGTAATACAATACATGACACTAGCACAGATGAATCTTTTACAGGTACTGAAGTAAGTAAGACTATTGCTGATCTCGTCCCTCATTCAGCGGGGCGTTGTGGAAAGACATGACAAACATTGTATTGGTCTTTTGGGTTGGTTATGTACTGGTCTGAACTGGTGGCGTTTAAGAAAATCTACATTGTGCCTTTTATTGGGCTTAATAAATGCACACCTTTTGCTAAAAGCAATTTTCAATGAATGTGTGACTCTGGTTCCGTTTTAGTAAGTTTTCCATCGCAAACTCTCCTGTAGTTGTGGTTTTGTGTTCTCTCCCACCTCCCTCCCTTTTTGCTCCATTGTCCCCCTGCCCAGCTCACACTTTGGCATCCAGTGCTGGTATGAAGTCATCGAAGGGAAGAAAACCGAGACTTGTTGTTTTTGGAGGGAAGTCTGCTGTAGCACTGTGAGCTTGTCCAACATTATTATGATTTTTATGGTCTGAATACTTTAATAATTTCACATTTTGTCTTTGCAGTTGCTTGTATCGTATTGTTTGTGGTTTCAAAAGAAAAGGAAAAGGAAACCACTTCTCCTTAGGGGCCACATGCAGTACTTCTAGTTCTGCTGCATGTGGCCCCTAATATTGTACTTGTAGTGTTGTAACTATTGCTATTATAGGATAGAGGTGTACTTGAGGCTCTCTTATCAAATTCCGGACCAATTTGTAACTTGTTCTGACTTAGGGCTAAACAAATAAAGTTTGATTGATTATTAGTGTGTAGTACTCAGAAGTAAGGGTTGGGTTACTGTTGATTTTGGCTTTGTTGTGAAAAAAAAGTTTTGTCTAGATGATTCAATTAATTGTTGACCTACCCTTGTAGACGAGCAAACACATTTACAATACTTTTATTCTTGAAAATAATAATACAATTAAAAAATCTGTATATAACTATGTATATCTATCCAGTGGCTATGAAGATGCTTTTAGAACAAAAATATAACTCTGATGTTGCCCTTAGGTCAACTCGGTGTGTTTTATAAGGAAAAAGTGCAATTACAATTTAGTGGAGAGCATTATTCTCTGCATTGACGTGGCCATAGTAATCCCATGACCAGTTTTCCCGCGCACATGCAGAGGCCAGTGAGCATTTAACATTCAAATCATTCTTTGTCAGCCTGCAGACAGTTGTTTTTATTTCTCTGGCACTATTCTATTCCCATTGAACTAGCTGCGTGTCATTTTTATTCATGTATGCACGTCAGACCAAGGCTACGGCTTTGGAGGAGGTTGCGTGTGTGGATGAAAAGGGACTCTAACGAAGTGCCGCTGTCAATGCGCAGTGTTGGAACAGGGTCAAAAGGGCTCGAGTGAGGAGCTAGGATTCTGAAGCCATGGGTGTTTGGGGATGTGTTTCCCTGCGCTGTCGGATGGCTGCGTGTAAGTGACAACACATTTCAAATTGGATCAGTGCATGTGAAAGCAGGCACGCAAATAATAGTTAAAAGGATCTTGTACAAACATAATGCTTCATTGTAAGTATACTGAAAAAGAAGCACTCATTAGAGCAAAATGTAACTATCCCCACTATCACCAAGAGGTTTTCAATTGACATGATTATTATTATTTGTATCATCATCGCTAATGGATGAAAAGACTGTATTCCATGTTGCCATGTGTACTGCTGTAATTGTTACTTCAGAAATGATGTGTTTTAATGTGTTGCTAGTTTAGATATTATTTCAATGTAGAAATAACTTTTATTACACAAATATAATGCATATTTCAAAACAAAAACTTCATGAAAAAGTGATTTTGATTGAACGTACGCTTTACATTTTTCCCTTGTTTCTTGTGTATTACCCTGTGGTGGAGGTTACAAGTTCCTGGGTACTATCAAATGTTTTGTTCTGAATTTGCCCTGACATTGAATAACTCACTTAATGCAGTGCATGCTTTTAAGACCAAATCACATGCTTGTTCAAGGCTTGGTTTATACACATCTCCTTGGGTGGCAAATCCTCTGCCTCGTTCTTAAATTGCCAATGTGTGCATAGCCTTTTAGGTGTGGCAAAGGAAACTCATTACAAACTTTGTCGAGGTTAAGGCACACAGCTCTGAAATGTTCTTTCCCTTTCAGGATTGGACATTAACTAAGAGTGCACACCTCTGGCCTTCTATTTGCGGTTGACTTAAGAGAGCCACTGCCTCCTGAGAGCTCGACTAGAAGTAATGAGGAAGACAAGAAGAGGTTGAGCAAGTAGCATGGGATCACATTTACTGTATGGATGTTGCCCTTGAAATCGTCTTCATGAATACAGGCTACAAACATACACTTCTGATTCTAATTAGCTTCTCAAATACGTATGTGGAAGAACATTGTGGAAGAAATACAATATAGTGTGAGTCTTGTTTTGAAATTATTGTGTACTGTTGGAGATGAATGACTAATGTGATTAGAAAAAGTGGCACAAGTTTACCTTATTAATAAGGTTGGGGCGACTTCAAAGATTTTTTCAGCATAGCCTTGATTTGAATAATTCATCTTTATCAGTTTTTTCCCCCATGCGCCTTCATCTCATCACCCATCCTATTTTAATTTACTTTTATATGAAGTCAAGTTGGGTTTCTCTGAACCTCCCAAAAGCCTGTCATCTGCAGATTTGAGCAGCTTTCATCAGATTTTACAGTCACCTTGTGGAACTAGGTAATAATTGTACTAGTATTTTTTTCTTTTGCATCTGTGCCTCTAATTTCTGACTACATGCAGTTCCAATACAAACATTTACTTTACACAGTACTATTTATAGATATGTTTCTTGAGCATAGAAAACAAAAAGTAGAGAGAAAGGAGCACCCTACATCTGTTTTCATGCATTAGTAAACAGTCTTCTCGGGTTCAAACCTCAAAGATGAGTGAGTTTTACATCCTCAAATTAGATTAGGTTTATAACAGAGGTCCTCATACTTCACTCTTGAACCCCCTAAGTATGTAGGAAATGATGAGACTTGGATTGTATTAACATTTTGACATGCCTGTATTTCTGTAATTATTTTAGATGTATAGGCATGCAATTTAGAAAAGAAACAAAATATTTGTAGGAGCTTTAAAGAAACTCCACCCCTTCTACAGTCCAGATTATTGAACTAACATAAGGGGATCAGGATGCTTTGTGAAAGAGGGGGAAGGTACAGTGTTTAGCAAATACACATAACAGTTGAGGACTAATGTCATTGTTTTAACTTATTTATTTGAATATAAGAAATAAGTAAAAATACATTGTAAAAAAAAATATAGATATTCATAGAGGTTTGATCTATTTACATCTAAATGTATGGAACTGTTGCACATTTGGGTGATGACAGGAATCAGAGGCAGGTTAGTGATCCTGGATTGAGAAAAGATGAATTGGTGGATAGAGCCACAGCCATCAAGGACATTTCAGAGTAAGTTGGCCAGCAGTTATGCTGTGACTCTGCTGCAAGCATGGGGCCCAGAGGATTAATGTCCAATCAGAGTGGATTTGATGTTTACTGACAGCACATGGGACTAAGCTGAAAGAACTGTATTTCATTTGCATTCAATGGAACTGCCTCCCTTGCTTTTTCCGGCCTACCCTCCCTGCTCTTAGAATCCAGAAAATCAAAGACAAACACATTGGCAACGCATGACATCAGGTAAGACAGACTCTGAAGCATCGTTGTGGAGGACGGACTTCATCTTTGTCGTCATCATAGTGATCACCCGATCCGTTGAATCTGGTTCATGTGACGTCACACTGGGAAGTGGAATTATACAGGCTTTATTTAGATGTAATCCTTTATAGCAATCGCCAGACAAGTAAAATGTCCCAGAGAAGGGAAAGATAAATCCTATTGGATTAGTCCAAGCCCATCCCAATTCTTACTCGACCTATCCCGTTCTCTTTCTTTCTCTGTTTAATTCCATGAGTAGTTAGGTGGGTGTTCTCGTAGTACTCTGTTACACCAGTAACGGACTACCTTTGCTGTGATCTGTGTAGTGAGTGGTGTCTTCTTTCCTCCTGAACTTCAACCAGCATGACCAGAGATTAATAATTCAACATCTGCTTGCTGAAAGAGTCACTCAATATTACCACCTTATCGGATGTAACAACAGACCAGTTCCGTTTGCTTGTGCGCATCACTCTTCTACCGTCTTTTTCCTGCTTTGGAATGTGGGTCAACTAAAGCTGTTTATTTTTTCTCTCCTTGTTTTCTTTACTAAACTTCTGACCTTTTTAATTTTATATTTTTGCCAATGCTCGTCGTCAACAAGCAGTTGCCTCTTGGTCGCTCCCACAGTTGGGATACTTTAGGAGGGAATGAGGGTCAGTGGGACAGGACTGAGGGCGTATACGAGCAGCAGGCGAGAGTAGCTGGCCGCCGGGGTTCCCTGTCTTACGGAGAAGGAGGGTGGCACGAGCCTGCACCAGTGCATCCTTCTGACCAGGATTCAAAACGTGAACCACATCCTTTTCAGGACACTGCTTATGGACAAGTTTACACTGACTCAAGAGTGGTGAGAAAAGGCTCTGTACCTGATCTCAACATCTACGAAAGGGGACCTATGGCGCACAGAGGATCTATTTCTCATCAGGATTACTATTCCCATGACCCAGCAATGACTCCTCGCCCTCCTGAAGCATTCTACAGAGGAGAGCCCAATCCACCACCTCATCCTCTCAGTAGGTCTGGCTCACATTATGGCATGGCACCTGCTGCTCGAGCTACATGGGACCAGGGACCGAGTGTCAGAGCAGGACCCCAGGGACCTCCTTCGCCTCTCCCTCCACCAGGTCTCCCACCAACTGCTCATGAGTTGAACCGAGTGTATAGGGAGCCTGGTACTCCCAAAATGTTGCCTGATGGACAACAACGGATACCATCTCGAGCTCCATCTCCGGCTCATTATGCTTTGGATCATGCCTCTCCACGCTATGCAGGTGAGCCTCCCTCTGTGACCGGACAGGTTTATACTGATGTGAATGGGCGCCCATTGGATCCACAGCAGTCAGCCACATGTTTGGTGGTTGACCCCGGCAGTCAGGGCATGGTTGTAAGGCAGGAACCTGCTACAGTTTATAATCAACAACAACAGCAATTACAGCAACATATTCAGCAGCAACAAATACAACAGCAACAACTGCAGCAACAGCAGCAACAACTTCAACAACAGATGCAACAGCAACAGATACAACAGCAGCAACAATTACAGATACAGCAACAACAACTTCAACAACAAATTCAGCAGGAACAAATGCAGCAACATCTGCAGCAGCATCAGCCCCTCCCCAGTTCGGTCTCTGTGCCGATGGCTGACCCTAATCTTCCTCTGGCCGCTCCTCATCCTGCGGCACCTGTACCAGTGACAGCCCCTGTAGTCATGCCCGTTCCTACTCCAGTGCAGACTGCAGCAGCTCCTCCTCCACCTGTCACACTACTGCCTAGTCCTGTCCCTGCTCCAATACCTACAACCCCACATACTGTCCTTTCAGTTGACCCCAAGAAGCCTGCTGATCCTGAGTTTCTGGCTTTGTTGCGTAATGAGGGTCTCTCAGAAAGCACCATCTCTTCTCTTATTCAGCAAGGCTTTGACTCTACAAGCATGCTTGTAGTAATGGAAGAGAATGATGTCCGCACTGTAGCAACTAACCTTGGCCAGGCACGTGTTTTGTCTCGGGTTGTTCAAAATTGCAAGCGCCCTGTTGAAGTCCCACCAGTGTTGTCACAGCCACAGACTCCAATGCGTGGGCGTTCAAATAGTTTTAGCCATCGCTCAGATATCTATAACCAACAACAGCATCATCATCCATCGCATCCTCCTCAAACTTTGACTATGGATCCACAACTGTATCCTCCGCAAACTCCTGGTCCCATGCAAACCATCAATCCAAGAATAGGGGAAGTGGTTGGTCGGAGGCCCAGCAGTGCCCCTTCACAGCAGTTAATGGAGGCCGCAGCTTTTCCTGGACAGCTTCCACGTTCCTCTGGGCCATATGCAGGAGCTGTAATGCCTGTTCAGTCAAGACCAATGTCAGCATACTCTTCTGGGGGGACTGTCCCAGGAATGTCCATGCAAGGCATGCAGATCTTGCCTCAGCACATGTCCGGGTCAATGCCTGCCATTGCTGGCTCTATGCATCCAGCCATGCCTCAACAAATGCCCATTTCAATGCCAGCTTTACACCAACCACCACAACAAGTACCTAAAGCGTACTCTACTAATTATACTGTGCCCATGGAGCTGATGAAGAGAGACAGGAACCTAATTCCCATGTCACCCATGCACAGTCCACACCCAAGTCCTCAGATGATGCGTAAAGGTGGTTCCGTCTCAGACAATGCCCTCATCCCTCTTGGAGTCCCTGGTCAAAGTCAAAGTACTGTACTTGCTAACCAGAAGCTCAGTAGACGAACTGGTCCACCGGTCATTGTATCCACAATGGCATCTCCTGATACAAGTAAATCATTTTCTCTGTTTCTATTTCACTGTGTAGATTATCTATTAATTGCCATGTTTTCAGTTTTTATCTGCTCAGTTATGTCCTGCTTTGTTTTAGAATGGCATTTGATTTTGGTCAGCCTAAGGCAGTAGTAGTAGTGGTAGTAGTTGTGGTAGTTGTGGTAGTGGTGGTAAGAGGAGCAGTAGTAGCAACAGTAGTAGTAATCATTTGAATCATAGTAAATTTGACAAAAAGACATGTATAGTGCTTCTTTGATACTATTGATCTGATTTCTGATAGTATGATTGTCTCTACTGTTGCTATGAGATGATTTTAATCTTATAGATCCCCCAGCTACACTAATCCACAAATACAGATTGTTTTACTAGTCTATTGACTCGCTGTACACAGGACTGTCTTGTAGTTACAGTAATAATTGTACTAGTAACAAAGCATTTTACCAGTGTAGTTTGATTCTCATCCATTTGATTTGCAAACCCAGGAGGGCTATGAATGAACCCTATTGCCTGGTTGTCAAAACATGCTGCTCTGTGCACAGATGGACACATGCTTGAGACGGCATTCTTCATGTCTGCCACATGCACTTGGAGCACATTGTTAATACACACTGTCAGCAGGGTAGACCTCATTTGCATGTGGCTGACATTTGTAGCTTTGGTAATTTCATCTGTTAATGGACACAGCAGCAAGGCTGCTCTGAAAGCATGTTCCTAAATTGTATGTTGCTAGGCAACCTGCTTTTGGATGGTTATTGTTGGCAGTTTGCTCCTGGTTAAGGGGCTGGTCTATTGTAATACAACACAACAGAAAACAAAACAGAGCTTGTTCACTTGATTAAAAAGTGAACCATTTCCCTGACAAGTTGATGGTTTTTGTCAAATGGTATTTTAATAGGAGTATGGCATTTTTTCCAGCATGATGAGTTTATCGCTACTAGTTTCCTGACCATATATCTCTTAACTTTCTTCTGGTTTGAGCTCCCAATGGAGCCCTGTCTTTATGACAAGCCAGACCTTTCCCATCCCCCACTACCCATGACAGCCTCCTGCTCACTTCCTGCAGTCGCTTGGCCCCTGTCCCACCACTCTGGCAGTAGACCCTTTGCCAGTCAAGGTCAGCTCTACTCTGCGTGACACACTATAGCAGTCATCTTCTTCCTGCATGGGCCTGGCCCTGGTATGATGATGGTGGGGGAGGGTCCTCACATTAGTCCTAGAGATGGCAGATTATGTATTAACAGCGTGCAGGTCAAAGCCGTAGCCAGTGGTTGCACTGAGTGAGGATTAAGTGAGAAAGGAGCACTACGGGACAGTGATTGCTTGTTGTCAGACCGGAGGGAAAGGGTCCTTTGACAGGTGTCAGTCAGACATTATTACTGTAAGATCTTAGGTGGTCACATTTGGCCTGAAGCTGCCAGTTAAAGGTCATTCTCTAGGATGGTATGACTTATTTGTCGAGTACCTTTTCACTTTCAAATCCAAGTGGAATGCTTATAGCAAAGCCACAATTTGTTGGTGCAGTTGTAGTATTCTAATTTAGGCTTTTAACATATTCCATTATTTCTTACTATTCAGTTTGTTTTACTTTATTTTATCAAAAATCTGCAAGCCGTTTTCATTTGCTCAAAAAAAAATGTGTGTGCTGTTTGCTTTGCCTGTGGCAGGTGGTGGTGGTCATATCATTTCAGGAAGAGAGCCGAGTATCTCTCCCACACCAGATGTTGTTCTTAATATCAGCCGGTGTTGCTCTCAGATGAATATGATGCATCTGACTGCCTTTTGGACTCTGCTCAGTTCAAATCTACTCATATCATGACCTCTCATTCTTTTATCTGGCCTTTATTTTTTGTCTTAAGCCACGCCACTGTGGCTTTGTTTCCTTGGCTGTCTCCCCTCGCTTCGCATCTCCCGGTAAGAAAATTAATCTTTGCAGGAAATTATTCTGCCATGGCCTGATTTAAGAGAGTGTGGAGGAGAAAAGCAACGGGAGGAAATATGTTTCTAAATAAATGGTACATCCAGCACAGCCAATTATTTTGTGACAGTGGTTGTGTTTTTTTGTTATTGAAAATTTAGTAAAGCAGGATGACAGTAACTAAAGACAGCTGTAAAGCCAAATAAATTGAAAATGTTAGAGTTAAGGGAGTTTTAATGTTAAATCGTTAACATAACAAATCAAGTTTCCCCACTGTGGGACTAATAAATGCATTCATTAATTAATTAAAGTTTCATACCATCAGGAAGATGTACAAATGACATATGTTAATTTGAGAATAATATTATAATATTAGAATAAGAATAATATTTACCGCTTGAGTACAAAATCATGCTGTGATCATACATAAGCTGTAATGTTATAATCATTAATCAATATATTGTTATCTTCACGACCATATTAAGCTTTGGGAGTCTATTTTCTTGTATTTGTCTTTTCTACTTGTCATCAACAATTTAGGAAACTATCTTAAAAGGTCTTTTTATAATATGGCGCAAAATGTGGTAATGCAATACGTATGATCACCAGTATTTTAAATATTTATTTCTAGTTAAACCGCTACAGCAGGTTTGAAATGTCAGCCTGCTCAGCTCAGCTCGCAGAAGCCATTCAAACCCTCAAAAACACTCTGATATTATATTGCATTCAAGAGGGCCTGACACCTGACACGTCGGCTTTTTTTTTTGTAGCTAGCCTGCCTGCCATAGAGACGATTTTCTGAAGATCAACAAAAGCGAACAGTCCTTGAAAGCCAGTCCGACTGTAGAGGCTAGAAAAAGAAAGGTTTCTGTGTGTCGCGTCCTTTTCACCAAGACATGGAGTGATTAACTGTTGCTTCTGGGAGTACATGGGAAACAAGAAAGGCACAGGGTCATTGCTACGTTACATTTGTGGCCAAAGAATTGAAAGAAAGTATCAAAATGCAAACGTGAATTCCTTGACTCCTATATTCTCATTAAATCTGCCCTCTCCGCTCCTGCCAGCACTGGATTTTGCCCTAAATTATTCATCTTCAGAAAAAATTGAATCTTCACGGGTATTAACTGCCAGAGCAGAGACAGTTGCATTGCGTCGACCATGTGACTGAACACGGTTGTTTTTTAACAAAAGGTAGCGGAGTTGGTTTGGAGGTGTGGATGAATCTCATTTACACTTAGAAAATATATATGTCTCGAGAGGTGCTCAGTCTGCTCACAGCTGTGTTCAGATCACACAGGATTGGAATAGGATTGTGTGTGTGTCTGTGTGTGTGTTTTGTGAATAAAGCTAAATATTTCAGACAGGCAGTGCTGAACCAAAAATTTAATGAATTGGAAGAGTGGGCTGATCATGTGACTTAATAAGAAATAAAACAATAGTTTGTGACATTTTAGAGTTGATACATACTTTTTATACCACTTTATCTATTGCCAGGCAGCACAGAGACGCAAGACTTCCCTCTCCACACACACTTTTCTCCAGCTCATCTGGGGGAATCCAGAGGCGGTCCCACGCCAGCTGAGGTCCCTCTTATCAGTGGGACATGCCCAGACAATAAACTCACAGAAAATAAAATTTTATATCATTGTTCTGTTTTCTTGTGCCTTCAGTCTTTCAATGTATTTTGAATAGAATGTACAGAAAACTGAGGGTCATGCCTCTTTGCTAGAATTTAGCTGCTCCTTAATAAATAAAATATAAATAGTGTACTATTATAATTAATAACAAAGCTCATAAAAAGATCAGCTTCAGGTTAATGGAAACGTATACATACGAATCCAAACTAATTATGGGTGCAGTTATCACATATTTTGTTATCAACTCTATTGAATATTGTACTTTCCACAAAACGTGTACTGTTATTGTAATTACTAAGCAGAGTCGAGGGGAATCAGCTCTATGTGAAAGATGTACGCCTAAACCAAATATGTTTTAGTAAAATGTATTGCAAACCTCAAGTTACAATCTTTTCCCCCTGTTCTATTATTGACGTCTTGTTTCCCTTATTGTTTTCACCAATTACAAGCTTCCTTTAATTCCGTATTTAGATATGTTCTGTTGTTTACCCTGGTCCTCTAAATAGTCTTCATATTCTAAATGATACCAGTTGGCTCTTAATGATCCAGGGTGAAACGGCTTATTTTGGATGCGTACACTCTTGGCTTGAATGGACTAATAAGTATTTATGCTCAGCCCCTCCACACATCTGTTGTCCACCTGCAGCTGTGCTTTTACATTTTCTACTCACCATTTTCTCCCTGTATTGTGTGAATCATTTGGCAACGTCCCGCCTTGCAGATCACAGGCGGTCGATGTGTTGGTGGTTTTTAGAGGTCAAACGATACAGTGGACCCCCTCTCGATCTCCGCACCTCCAAGTACTCTCTTTTCATGAATGGCCGTTTTCCCTCCAGTCTTCGGACCGTGGATTCTGGTTACACGTTGTAATCAAACCTCTTGAATGAAGCTTTTAAGCTGCCTATTAAGTGGCGGTAAATGCATTCAATCCACTTTACCCAGTTCAACAAATGCTATACACTGCTGTACATTTTACATTGTGGTAGTGATAATTCAGCCTTTTAAGTTTAACTGACTGAAACGCATGACAAGAATTTTATTGAACATATAGTACAACAAGGTCCCACTGCATTAGTGTTTTCTTGAAGCTTAAAACCTCAGTCTGTTGGTTGATATGCAGATGATATGCACCGTGAACAATCATTTGCATTCACACAATGTCTGTGAATGTTTAATGTGTGGACATGTTTAATGTTAGCCCAGGGATTCTGCTTTATGCTACACAATGTTTATGTAAGTCCCTTTGCAAAGATCCCTATTATATTAGAGTCTGTATGTTTTAATTATGATGGAAACTATGGTATGTGTGTTTGCTGTTGCTTTGAGAGCATGTGGAGATTTGCATTAAGAATTGTTATTATTAGAACACAGTTTTGAGGTATACAAATTTAAATAATTGACACCCTTTTTTCTTGTGGGTATTAAAAAATACATTTTTATGACAATGTGATCTTTTTAATTAAAAACTTAACTCAATTGTACTTATGAACACAGTCTACTTAACCTTTTCTGGTTAAATCCCTTTAAGACATCTGTCGCTGCCTCGGGTTAAGTACAGGGCTAGTATCTCGAATCAGTCTTGTAGTAAACATGCTAATCTGTCAGTGCCGCTCAAATCTGGGGATCAGTTAGTCTCCTGAAGGATTTCCTTTGCTACAACTTGACACTTTGGCAGGGAACCATTTTTCTTCATTCAGGTGTGTGCCTGTGCTTTGCTGCTTTTCATGTTGTCCAAATGGCTAGTTGAACAGTAACACATATCCAATATGAAACTCATGCCAGGGAGTGTTCGAGACCAAATGAAAATCACAGAGGGAGATCTTGAAGGAAGAAAAGGCTGAGCGGTTAGGGAAGGGGGCTGGCACTTTTAAAAGCACCATGAAGGCCAGATTGAGAATAATATAACCAAAAGGGTGGGAGGGGATAGGGGAGGGAAAATATGTTGAGTGAGGAGGAAGGCTTGAGAGAGAATTGTAGAGTCGAACGTGTGCCAGAAGCGCAGCACCTCTCGCCGTCACCACGCTTTTTTTCCCTTCTAGTATTCACCATCCCTCCTCCCTCGACGAAACTGTGGCACCCATTTGTTTGCTGTCTATCCCCCACCCCTTCTCCTTTCTTTCTCTCTTTCTTTCAACAAAAGGCTGACCAAGTGAGGCTGACGTCTGGATGAATAGCCCCCAAAACCTGCCGTGAAGAGCTATACCGCGTTAACGGGAGCGGACGTGGAGACTGGGAGGAGAAAGTAATGTGCCCGAAAGCGCTGGAAGAGGACGGAGAGAGCGCGCACAAGTGGCGATTCCTGGCAGAAGACGAATAGAAGAGCTTTTTTTCCTTGCCTTCTTTTATTAAGAGTTGAAGGGATTTTGTAGCCGCTACTGGCCGCTGTGGACTATCCTCCTCGTCCCCGTGTGCCACCTTCCGTTTTCCCTTGAAAGAAATGGAGCCCTTGGGAGTGAGGTGACGAAGATTTGGAGGAAAAAAGGGCAACAGAAAACCGGATAATAGGAAGCAGGGGGTGGTGGATAACCCCAAGGCAAACTGTTTTGAGAATTTACCCCCCTGCCATGTGTCTGTCCTGATTCGCAAGGATGTGGAGGCAACATTTCCCAGGCAAGGGGCATGTTTTGTGTTTGCATGTGTGTGAGTGGACATGAAAGCTAATAATAAAAAAGGCTGGGGTGTTTGCGAAGGATGCTGGGAGGCGGGGGAGGAGTCTGGACCGGGGGTTTAAGGCTAATGAGCCTCTTATGTTTTTGCGATAGAGTGTGTCATGAAAACAGCATGTCTGTAAATGCAAGGACCCATGTGCTCCTGGGGCTCAAGCCGAGTCATGAAAATGTCCTGCTACAGATGTGAGAGGGTTCACGGGGCAATAGGTCGCACAGGTGATTGAGAAGGTGAAGTGTGGCTTTAGTTATCTTGCAATCCACCGCTGGTTTTAATTATATGAAAGAGTAACATAAACATAGTTATGTATATAGTGTGTTGGTTAGTCAATGTTAATAATGGCTAATGCAGAAATATAGGATGTTTCTGTAAACCGTCTCTTGTATCTTGTGCATTTTCTTGTAGATCAGATTTCTGCTCATTTGCATAATTGAGAGAACATTACATTGTGTTAACACTACACAAACAACATTTGTGACAGTTAATTTGTACCCTGCTTTGCAGCACTTATGTGTATCTGATATAGCCCCTTTTCTTCTTTGAGTATCTTTTACAATCTGGCATACATCCTATTTGAAGTGCTGTCTAACTTGCATCGTGCTTGCTTTGTAATCTCCTTTTGCACCAAAGCTCAAGTACATCATCATTTGACAGTTGCTTTTGTCTTTCAGTCTTTGGAAGCCAAATAGACAAATCTGTCATCTGAACCCTGAATGCTCATCTGCTTGTCTCTTGGCTTTTACTGGTGACATCATCAATGCTTTTGTGTCAGCGTATTGCTTTATTTATTTTGTTCTTCCATGTTACACTTGTGTGATAGTTGAAGCCTACTCTTGCCCTGGCGTCACACTCTTGGCCAGGCTTTTGGGTGGTGATAAGTTCAGGGGAGGGAGGCAACACAAGTACAATCAAGGTCTTTGTGTGTCCACATAGTGGAACAAGAGATGGACCAGGGTGGCAGTGCTGTTAGCTGGATGCTGATAGGGTCTTCGGGGGGCCAGGAAGAGGACAAAACTGCCAAAGGAGAAAGATTAAAAACCTCCCTTCTTTTGTGCACATGCCAGAAGGTCATAAACATACTCCTGAAAGCAGTCACTCCTCAAAATCACAGCTTAGAATGCCGGCTAACATGGGTACAATTTACCAGGAGTGTATCCGATTAATGGACGTTGCTAACAGGTGAATGAGCTGTGAGCAAAAACAGGAAGAGGGTTAAGGTCAGGCGTCTGATCCCTTTGAACATTTTCCACTACAGGCGACAGTAGTTATTCAGTTTGGGATGTGACAAGTTTACGTAGCTTTAAAAGCGTGCTGTCTCAATACTTTGTTTTTGATACGCTGTATCAATATTGAGTATTTACTGAAGTGATGATTTAATTCTTATTCTTAAAATTGTGATTAAGGTTTTAATGTGTTGAGATGCCTTATGCTGCTCAAATGAATTGTTCCTGGTGGGCTAAATGAAGTAGTCTGAATCTGTAATCTGTAAGTAATATTTTATATTGGTTCTCATGATATAGTTTATAACTGTTCAGGAAATGACAAATTTTCTCCCTTTTATGTATGTATATATTTTTAGTGTTGATGCTAGTTTTGATACTAGTTTTAGGATGGCTATATATCTGATTTTCGCTTTTTTTCACAACTCTCCTGCAAATGGAGTGCTTGCATGGTTCGAAGGAGAAATTGGTGGAATATCTTAAGTTGTACAATTTCATCATACATTTAAGTTGGCATTTTGTTTATTGACAACATTTGGGGATTGGTGTGATTTAATAATCAAATGAAGTTGCATTGCATAAATCAGTGACAATAGTGAAGTTGTATATTGTTATTTATGAATGATGGATGTATCTCATTGTTCGTCTTTTATTGAACCCCTGGCACAACAAAGCTTGAGCACTTCCGTCTACTTTTTCCCCCCGTCTTCCAACCTGGACCTGTCCAAGCGCTACATGAATGCCACATTGTTCTTGAACCCTTTCATATCTTATTTGGGTTGCCAGGTTGGGTGTTTTCGCAGGCTGCCCTCGGAGAGGAGAGTGGGTATCACAAATGAAACCTCACCACCCTCCTCCCTTCATTCATTTTCGTCCTTTTTGGACCGTCCTGCCTCTGCGGCCCCCAGCTAAAGTGTTGCTAGGTAACCACAACCTGGTTCTAAGCCCGTTGAGCCCATCTTGGCGCCACTTCAACTTGGAGAGAAGCAGAGTGGAGTTGCTCTCAAATCTCTCTTGTGAACTCTGCGACCACCGCGGAGGGCCTGATATCATCGCGCCATGGAAAAGTCCTGCTCACTTCCTTTTGTTTTGTTGATGCACGGAGCACGAGGGAGCGTAGTGTGTGACATTTATGACACCATTTTGGGAGATGCAGGTTGCCTGTATTTCAACACATTTTATGTAATGGAAGAAGAGAGCTCTTGCATGTCAGGCTGCATCAAATCTAATTTTGCGCCACTTTTGGATAAAAACACAGTTGTGCAGGTTTAAAGTATGGTTTTCCAGAGTGGACTATGAAGACTTTAAAGTTATCTAGTCCTTGTCCACCTTGGTTCCAAAATCCAGCCACTAGAGAGTATTGACTTCCCATTGAGATTGTCTACATAAACCCTGGCTGTGTAATTTGGAAAAGCCAGAAACCTCAAAAACCACGGAGCACAATCAGCCAGTAAATGGCCCTTTACAGAAACGTAAAGATAACTGATGGGGTGAGAGGTTATGAAATACCAGTTTGAGTATTGCTGCTCAGGCCCAAGGGGAGAATCTACAATTTGAGCGAGCGGTTTATTTTCCTTTCATTGATTGTTGCTGCTCTATTTAGGAAACAATCCTTTCTCCCTCTGAAGACTGACTCAGAGCGTCTGGCAGCGTCTACAACCTCCTGAGCTGCTTTTCCAGATCAGCCCTTTCCAAACTAGAGAATTAGACACCAAGGAGTATTCACCGAGGACTGGCGTATTTCTATGAGCCCTCCTCTTATAGAGATCACTTCTGTTTCAGCTGTCACAATCCAAGAGAGCTTTTTAGTCTGGAACATCTGTAATCCATTTGTGGTTGAGAACAATCCTGCCAGCACCGCCAAAAGTTTTCTTTTTTTCCCCCACTTCCTTGAGACTGGTCCAGATAGTGATTATCTCGGGGTATATGAACCTGAAGGCCCCCCTCCTCAAGGGATGTGAGATCATGTGACTTCTGTAGGATAAGGCTATCAGCTGTCCCGGAGCTGTCAACCAAAACAAGATTTACATTTAGCCATTCACACACTTTCTGGAGATTCTTTATTACTTACTGGCACTCGGACAATGCAGGCTGTTGTTTGGCAATAAATTCTGCGAGTAAAATAATAAGAAATTGGCACATGCAATTAGCCTTTCTATCCTCAGTGCTCGAGTGCCAAACTATCATTGTACTTAAAGTAAACCATCTTGTTTTTACGGCTTAGAAAGTTTATGTAACAGCACTTAGACCAACTCCATGGGGCTTTCTTTTTCCTCCAAACAGAGAAAATATAGGCTTTTGTCTGCTGTCAGATGGGACTTGTGTATGGGTGGAGAGGCAGCACAATGTTTTCCTCAGGCTAATGCAAACCCAGCGGGAGAGCAGATATTACTGCAGGACAAACAGCAGTCAGCGAAAGAAAAAAAGACGTGAACAGAGCCCTTTTTTGGAACGCTCATATCAGTTTTTCCATGTAGCTCTGAGGAGGCCAGCTGCTGTGTGAACTGTGCAGGGAGGAGGCAGTTACCTAAGACAGGCTGTGGATGCTATGGCTCCAGGTTTAGTCATGGAATTATTTTAGAATCTTACCATAAACGTTTGCTTTCAAGACTGACTAATTTATTTCAGGGAACGGATTGTTGTTTTTGAAACTGAATTGCACTTTTGCAGAAATAGTGCATTGAACCATCATGTTGCTTTTTTTTTTTTAAATAAATCTAAAATGACAACCCTAACCCCAGTTCTTTACACAGTCGGATATAATTCTGGATGAAAATATGAAAGTTGAACAATGACTCAGATGCAGTGAAGTGTGTCTCATTATCACAGCGTTCTATATGTTCAGTATTAATTGTTTGATGTAACTAATTAAACTAAACTTTGCATAGTTGCCTCACAATTGTCAGAACATTAGTTGATATTGTGTTCCTTCCAAAACTCATTTGCATGAATTAAGTTATCAAATGGACTTTTGAAATAACTCTCACACGATGAATTGAAAGTTGGACATCAGCATTTTTATTTTCTTTAAACGCAACCACTCCAGTGACATTTGTAAATATGCATACTGTGAGGAGAAAATATGTTAAAATAATACGTTAATCTTAATAATAATAATGCCATCCATCCATCCATCCATTTTCTACCCTTTAATCCATTTCTGGGTTAGGGGGGTGACAATCAGAGATGCCACCCAAGTCTCATAGCACCAGCCCCTCACTGACCCTCTGCAGGTGGTGAGTCCACAGGAGGACGGCTGCTCTCTGAGTGTGAGCATAGCCTTGATCTTTCAGTGGGGGCTTTGGGCAAAGTGGGGTTAAGTGGCCAAGGACACAACGACAGCAGTCATCAGTGGGAGTCGATGGAGAAGGCGCAGAGGTGGGAATTGAACCCACGACCTTCTGGCCTTAAGGCCCCCTATAATAATAATGCATCGGTTTTATATAGCGCTTTTCTGGACACTCAAAGACGCTTCACATGTCATTATTCTTTCACTCCAAACACGGTGGTGATAAACTACTGCTGTAGCCATAGCTGCCCTGGGGCACACTGACAGAAGCGAGGCAACCAGTATGTGCCATCGGCTCCTCCGACCACCACCAACCATTCACACACACACCGGACTCATTCTAGGCAATGGGGGTGAAGTGTCTAAGGACACAACGGCAGTTTGGCACTTTACAGCCACAGCCGCCCCACTGTGGCTGGTGTTCCCAGAGGTTAAGTGTCTTGCCAAGGACACAACGACAGCAGACGGTGGGAGTCGATGGTGCAGGATTCGTGCTCGAACCCACGACCCTCTGGCTCAAAGGCCAATGCTATACCAACTGAGCTACTGTCGCTAATGTTATAGAAATAGGTCTGTGTGAATGTAGTAGACCTATAATGAGTGCGGCACGGTGGCTGAGTGGATAGCACTCTCGCCTCTCAGCAAGAAGGTCCTGGGTTCGAATCCCGATTGGACCAGGGCCTTTCTGAGTGGAGTTTGCATGTTCTCCCCGTGTCTGCGTAGGTTTCCTCCGGGTGCTCCGGTTTCCCCTACCACTAAAAATATGTACAATAGGTCTGGCATGTGCCTCCTGTACTGGCCCCCCCACTCCCAAAAATAACAATTGTAAACCGCTTTGAGACTCCGATGTGCAGTGAAAAGGCGGTATATAAATAAAGATTACTTACTAAAAGATTACTATAATCTTTTTTTCACGACTAAATGTTTCAATGACAATTAATTGGTTACTGCTCCATTTACAGACTGTGGACATGAGTTCTTTTAAAACTCAAACAGAGCAATATCTACATTGTGTGTCTAGTGTAGGTGTTTAGGGCAGTGATCAAGTATTGATCTATCAATGATTATGTTTGATGAATTGAGTAATTTACATTGCACACCCGTAATCACATAAATAATTAATTATGTAATTTCAGTTAAACAAACAATCCAGAAATGTGACTCCTTTATTGTTAAATCAATTGTAAAACTTGTGCTGGAATTGGTTCTGTGCAAGAGTTTGATATATTTGAAAGTTTGCCAAGTAAAAAAACCAAATTGAAACAGAGAAATTGGAATGAAACCTTGTTTTTACTTGATTAATTTCAATCCATTGTTTTAGCCCGTATCTAGTTTTAAATGGAAAAACAGTCCTCTGGTGGCATCACTTTAAACAGTAATCGATTCCTCAAGAGAATAATCGCGTTATTAATCGATTATTGAAATGTGCAATTATGTCTAAAGTTTAATACGGGTAGCAAGTACTTATGAAACCGGATAATCAAGCCGATGAAATTGTAATCAAATATTTCATTGAACTTGAGGAATGGTTTGAGCTCTCCTGGAAAAGTCTCATCCGCAGCTTTCAGGTATGACAGTCATTATGAGGCTTATTAAGAGTCTTGTTGGCAGCTAATTAGATGCAGATTCATCATGTGTTTAATGCTGTGCCACGTTCTGCCTTATTAGTCTCTAGAAAGGCCATTAGCCCCTCAGAAATAATTAATCAACAGTATATCTGACCCAGTTGTGGGGGTGATGCTGCTTCCTTACAGATGCTTCATTGAAAGTGTCCATACGTCCTATTGCACGCCCCGTTTTTAATCTCCATTGCTGCAGGTCGGCCACATTTCCTCGCTGTAAAACTGAGCTATATTCTTTGACAGCGGCTCTAAATGGCGATAATGAACCCAGCGGGAGTGTGACGGGGGAGCGCTCGCACAGCCACAGGTGTGTTGGCGGCACAAACACGCAGCTCAGTTCTGAGAATAGATCACGCTTTCACTTTCCAACGCGGACTCGCACATGAAGGTCACACTGACATTATTCGCTTTCAACCATTTGTTTTACTCTTCCAGGCTTTTATCCCGCTGCACTATTGCCATTGTTGTCCTCTTTGTGGCTTATGCCGTTAAGTTTATGAACACTGTTGATGTGAGTGATTTAATCAAATGATAAAGCACTAATCTCTTTATTCACTTTTTTACTGGCCGCAGTTATAAAGTCAATCTCAATGCGACAATGAAGCTTGTACAGTTGACAGAAAAGTGATGAGTGGAGTTAGCGAAACATAACTGCTGTGATGGAACATAAGCAGGTGAGAGAAGTAGCAAAGGAAATGTGCTATAGGAAGTATGTACTGTACACCTGTATACTTCTATATATAGTATAGCACTCTCGCTTGTTTGTGTGTTTGCATGTTCTCCCCGTGTCCGTCAGGGCCTCCGGTGAAGGCCCTAGTGGCATTGAAGGATGGGTCAAATGCAGAAGACAAAACTACCACTACTACTACCAAAACCACTACCCCTACTACTACTAGGATAGATAAGTTGATGCACTGATATGTTTTGTTAGTTCATGTTTACTTTATGGAGCAGAAGTTACCATTATACTTGTACTTTAATATGAATAGTTTCTTTAGCTGCTTCTTCACCTAGTGTTGTTCGTCCAAGATAAGACACAGAGGCATACAATCTTAGGCATTTTTATATTGCAGAAGCCAAATGAGACCTGCCAGGATAATTACTAAATCGACTTAACGTTCAATAAATGACAGCTGGAACAATATATTTCAGAGCTCAGTATTGTCTGAACATTTGCTTTAACATAGCGGAAAAACGCTTGTTGTTTTCTCTGTAATACAATTAGATATGAGATGCAAAGGATTCATGAAGTCACTTCTGTGGCGAGGAATTATGAAGATGATAATTTAAGTGGTTTACTGGGATTCTCCGGCTGTATTGTAATTGTGTCAGTGGCATCAAGTCCTTTCAATAGCATTGTTTATCCCAATAGAACTCATAGCTATCATAATGTGTTAGCCAAATCTCTCTCATTCTGTTACATTCACTTTTACCAATACATATTTTTGTGTCTTTTATAATTCATTAGTGATTTATGGTGGATAAAGAGAAATGGTTTGCTAATTTAGTCGCTACTGTAGGCTTAAATTACGCTATACATGTTCCAGGGTCTAGTTTATTGTTTATCATTTCACTGCTCAATTTTTCTGTTGCAATCAGGAGAAGATTTGCATGTCCAGGAGTGTAGGGAAGGCTTTGGAGAGAATGTATTGCACTTCAGTCCCACATTGTGCTTCAATATACTGCTTTTCTTATGTTTTATGTGAATTCGTAAAACTGTTTTCATCCTTATAAGTACAATTAGCCTTCAGCAGTTCCCTCCCTGCCATTGAAACATTCACATACATCCTCTTGTATTCGAACTGGTCAAAACCGAGGGCTAATGCGTATTGGATTCTCATAGTTGTAGGGTTGATGACCTTATGAAATGTGACCTTGCTTACAATTGGCCCGAGGCGTACATGCTATTTTACAGTCTTTTATATCAAGCGTAGCAAACCAAGCAATTTTACGGAACACGCTGCCTTATTCTCCCACTAAGTAAATATCATTTTGGTTTTGATGTCGGTGTCAAATTGTTCAGTACATTGTGAAATTGGCCGGTGATGTAGTGAGCATTGCTGCATGTTTTAGCGCATGTTAAGAGGCGCGTTAGCTTCCTCTCGGTGCACCAAGGAAACGGGCAGAGACAGACAGAGTGCAAGGCTTGGACATCCTCTCCAGCAGCGCAGATGCCACTAAATAAAATATTTCATAATCCTGCCCAAATCCTCTAATCACCATGACAACAGGCAGCAGGGAGTCAGAGCCGGCTGGTGCGTGGACCCCCCGCCCTCCTATTTCGTTCGCTTCCCCCTATTATTTTAGCAAGACCTGCTCCACATTCTACACATATTTATCTATGCTCTGGCAGAGAGTGGCGCTGCAGAAATTGTCACGTTTTGTGTGGCCAAATGCAAGGACTGCAATTATATGACTAGAAGTAACTAGGGCTGTAAATTTTAGTCAATTGATTGGACTAAATTATGTGTTAGTTGACTGATTATTGTATTTAAATGACAAGCTTTTCTATATGAACATTGCATAAATAATAAAGTATGGAGCAAAACAGCTGAAGATGATGCATTTACTTGGATTCAAGCCGGATCTAACTCTACATCTCTACATTCAACCTTTTTGAATGTAGAGTTTTTAAAATTATCTCAAAATATTTTAGAGATTAATGACATTTTGGGTGAGGCACAGTATTCAGTTAATTTGCCACGTCCCCTTTTTAGACAACTAATCAATCTATAAGGCATTTGTTCAGTCCGCCAAGAGTTTCTTTGGACAACTACAGCCCTAAAAATAACACATCTTAAAAAAAAAAAAAATCAGCAGATGATTTCTTCAGTAGTTAATATTTCAAGTGAACTGCTGTCAAAACATATTTATTACATGTATCTTTCAATATCGTTCAGCCCAACTGAAGAAAGTCAAGAAGACACTCCAGATGAATTGGTGTTTAACTTGTGTAAAAAAAAAACCTGTTTCACTTTTAGAAGATGAGACTAAAAGCAGAGTACAAAACTGGCAATTACCCCAAGCTTAAACGCCTCAACTTTCTTTCGGTGAATCAAACGCGCTGAAGATTTGTGTCTTGTGCCGACAAGATCTGGAGTGTGCACACAGGCAAAGAGCGCTCGCACACACACGCACACACACACACACAGACAACCATCACTTGCATCCAAGTCCTGCCAGCATCTCTGTACCGTGATAGGATAATGGAGGGGATGACCTCATGGGGTGAAAGGACCTGTTGCCTGGTAACAGTGTGGATAACGGCAAAACAGGGGGGTTAGTCATATCGAGAGCGCTGGGTCTAAGTGTTGTGAGATATCGACCAGCGCTGCCAGGTAAGGGAGATGATGATAGTGGGCACAAGTTGAAAGTCCATTTTAAGACCATTGATCGCGCTTAGTTGCAGTTTGGGTGTGTGTGCGTGTGTGTGTGTGTGTGTGTGTGTGTGTGTGTGTGCGTGTGCGCGTTTTTATATTGCCCTAATCAAGTCCAACACACCAGGCTGGTCCAGTGTACAGTTCCTGCTGTGAGAGGCATTTTTCACATTTTACTGCCCTCTGTGGCTCACTTGACTGCTTCTGTCACATACAAATAAATAAAAGGTGAGGAACCATAAAAGGAATGTTGTGATGTTGCAGATTCAGAAGTCACAGGTTTTGTTTTGCAGAGATCAAAATGCAATATCCTGGCCTAAAAGTGCACTGCTTTGTTGTTGCAAGATTAGTGTTGTTGTCACGGCTCTGACAGATCCATCTTGCCACAAAAGCACACGAATGCTAAAAAACGATTTTGACACAAGCGCGCTGACAAAAGCTTCTGTATAATGAGGATTTACACTACTCTGATTGTGATTATGAGCAGTTTGCAAAACAGTCTATTTGTGAATTCTCTTTAATAATAGATGTTTGTAATAATCATAAATTAATAGATAGATAGACAGATACTTTATTGATCCCCCGTAGGAGAAATTCAGGATAAACACTGTACTGGAATAAAAATAATCTACAGCTAGAAAAAAGTAAGAAAAAGTAGGTAAAATAACGGTTGTAGGGTACAATATCTTCAGAGCTGCTAGGACATGCTGTTTCCAGTGCATTCAAATCCTAACAATAATAGTATATTTCAAACAGAGCTAATAAAGTGCTTCACACAACCCCAGAAAACAGCTGTAAGATATGACAAACAACAACTGGATAAAGCAATGAAAAAATAGGTTAAAAGTTAATCAAATTATTTTAAAAAATCTAATAAAAGTGTGTTATGAGGCCTGAGCTCCTGTGTGTTCCACGAGTGAGGGATGTGGTAATTCTCTTTTAAATTTAACATCAGTTTTAATACTGGGGATGTAATATCTTTGACAGGTCTAAGATAGAAGAGACAGCTAAAGTACATCTATAATGCTTCTACTTTATCCTGACATTATTACGACATCACATTCTCCTAACAAAGTCATGTAATACAAAATGTGACAAAGCCGATCGTACCAAGATGTGATGTGATTTTTGGTTATTGTTACATTGTAGCCTTCTCTTTTGCTTTCTCTCTCGGCACACAAAAATAATAATCCCACTCTTTCTCTCTGCAGGTATACGGCCCCAGATAATGAACGGGCCCATGCACCCACGCCCCCTGGTGGCCCTGCTGGACGGGCGCGATTGCACGGTGGAGATGCCCATCCTCAAAGACCTGGCCACCGTGGCCTTCTGCGACGCCCAGTCCACACAGGAGATCCATGAAAAGGTTTGTGGATATCACCTGAAAATATTCACTCACATGATACGCAAGAGAAATCACTGTTGTGCCTTTAAGCGTGAGGTTGTTTTTCTCTTCATCTTGTGTAAGACGATTCTTTCTTTCTAGGGACAAACGCCCACTTGTGAAAACTGCTCACTCTTCAAGCAAACTCGGTCTGCGTCAAAAGCAACATTTTACCTGCGTAACTCCGTCCAGTTTCATAGAATATTCCATAGTATACTCTAATATAAATCTTGTCTCTGGAGACTTGTCAGATGGTACCTGGGGTACCTGACTACCTCGCATAAATCTCACATGTTTGTCACCTCCGAAATATTTTAGTTGTGAACAAATCAGACCACAGTATGCTGCAAACATCTTATAAGAAAATGCTTAATTTGCACATACATAAGAGAGTGAACGTATTGTGGTCGGAGGCTTTGAGGCATCTCCTCTGGCATCACTGTGTGGGGAGTGAATGGAAAAATACCGGTACTAGTGATATATCCAAACTGTTTTTAAACTAGTTTATGGATTTATATTACATAATAAAGTACCCCAGCTTTAACCCTTGTGCTATCCTTGTCAAAATTGCCAATGATTAAAAAAAATTTATCACATTTTTTCTGCAGAATTTTGATGATTTTTACTAACTTGACCAGCCCTGGGTCATTTATACCCTTCTACACCCTAATTTTAGGGTATTTTTATTCTACTTTTAGAAGAAAGTAGAAGACTAGGGCTGTCAATTTTTTGTTTAGTCGATTGATTGGACTAAATTATGTGTTAGTTGACTGATTATTTTATTTAAATGACAAGCATTTCTATGTGAACCCTGCGTAAATAAGAAAGTATGGGGCAAAATAGCTGAAGATGATGCATTTACTTGGATTCAAGCCAGATCTAACTCTACATTCAACTTAAAAAAAATAAAAATATTACTAAATATTTCAGAGATTAATGACATTTTGGGTGAGGCACAATATTCAGTGCAGTTGCGGGTCATTTTGACCCAAGGATAGCACAAGGTAAGAAAACTCATTATAACTTCAAAATTAGCACAACAAGTAATTAAATCTATAGCCAACTAAAGGGTACATTGTGGCCCCATGTCCACCAGCCCTACTCTACCTTTCAATTATAAATTTTAGTACCGTATCGTAGCAACCTACCCACCACAAAGCAGTATCCAGGGAGATTCCTTTTGAGCCATGGTTTCCAGCTACATCAATTACTGTGGGTTAGAACACTTTAGTACCAGCTTGTCCTGGACAGAACCAGGGCCAAGCAGGTACTAACAAAGTACCAGGCACCGGTTAAACGTGGAAATGCTCTCCTAGTTTGATCTTTTAATTAACTTTTACTTTGAATACCAGATCCATTCCATTCGTCTTGCCTTATTTATTGCCTGCATCTAAAACTAAAACAAACAAGCACTCACATAAGGCATCATCACTATTCCTAAAAACTAAAGTTACACATCTGTAAAAAGTGCGTCCTTACCCCCACTCCATCTCTTATGAATCAAAGCTGTTTTCACAAGATCATTTTAAACACATTTGTACATCTTGAACTAATTACAGCAGCAATCACAAGCTAGAATCTGCGAACGACTCCTCTGCACTTCTTTGAACTAATCTTTTTGGAACTTTAATTTTCAAGGCTTCAGATGTTATTAATCAAGTTGCGTCGGGCCTGTGCGCACACCGACCAGGCTCAAGTCTCTCCCACCAAACGTATATATTTGTTTTCCTCATGAGTTCTAAACAGTTTGGATGATATTTGCGCTGTGTGTCGTCGGAGCTCCCAGTCGAAGCGTAATAGTGTCATCAGAGCTCTAATCCCGCTGGGCGCCTCGTTAAATCGGGAAGAGGCGGCTAATAGAAATGCTAGTCTAATTGTTCAGCGCTGGAGTGGGTGAAACATTTTACTGTCTGTACACTGGGATAATTCTACACTGTGAGCAACAGGGTGTGAAAACGTGTCCCAGAAAATGAAAACACTTAAGGAGTAATTTTATTATTTTAAAGCCGGTGCTTGTACTCAGGCTGCACATTCGGAGAATCGTAATCAATTTTGAGTCGGACCCTGTTTAAACAAAAGCCGGGAGATTTTCCACAATAACATTTTAATAATCTTTTTTTTTTCTCTATTTAAAAAGCAAAAAAACAGATTCAGATCGGTCTCCCCTCCCCTGTTCAAACACAATGCTTGCTTTATTTTGATTAACCCCATTATTCTTTTGCTTTTATTTGAAGTGAATCAACAATCTAAGACAGTCTTTGTCTGACTTGGATCATTTTAAACCAATATGGATTTTTAGGGTTTCTGCGTTGATTATTTTTATTTTTTAATAATAATAATAATGCATCGATTTTATATAGCGCTTTTCTGGACACTCAAAGACGCTTTACATGTTGTTATTCTTTCACTCCATACACGGTGGTGATAAACTACTATTGTAGCCACAGCTGCCCTGGGGCACACTGACAGAAGCGAGGCAACCAGTATCGGCCCCTCCGACCACCACCAACCATTCATTTTTTCATATAAATGACATACATGATATTTTGTGTTAAGGAATAAAGGCTCTATCTTTGTATTTGTTAAATTGCCACAAACACACAGATATACAGTATTTGATAATAGTATATTAGAGATGTAACTTTTTTCACTACATTGAATTGAATTTGGCAAGGCAAGTTTATTTGTAGAGCACAATTCATACACAAGGCAACTCAAGACAAGATTGCATTCAAATCATCACAGTAAATTAAAAAGAAAGATAAGAATCCCACAGTTGTATGCACAGCTGTTTTTAACGTGGATTCAAACATTGTCAAAGAAGAGGCCTGTCTCACATTTTCAGTTGGATTGTTCGCATGTTTCGCAGCATGAATCTGAATTTGAATGCTTTTATTTGATCAGGGACAACGCACATGAAACCTTAGTCTAAAAGAAAATGTGTCTTGTTCCGGTTTTTAAAAAATGCTAGTTTCCACCCGTAGTCCCTGGAGGTGATGACGGCATTACAATAAGTTCAGTTTTTAGGTCAGTTTCAATTAAAAACCAACAAAAAGTAAATAACTCGTGTTTTACAACCAAATTAAGGTTTTATTTTATTTTATTCTTGCCATTCAGAACTGGCGCTAAGTGTACTGGGTGCAGCTCTGACTGCCACCCCCCCGACCCAGAAATGGATTAAGGGGAAGAAAATGTATGGATGGCATTCAGAACTTTAAAATGAGAGGTGAACATATGATTTAGTAAGTAAGGAGGTCATTTTTATTTATTTAGCGACAGTCACAACGCGTTTTACTATTATAATTCACTCATTGGGCTAGAATGAGTGAACTCTGCAGATCCTGAGCTGAACAATGAGGTGTAACATGTCAATACAGGCAGCTTTCACTTACTAACATGATTTTAAAATTAAATAGTTTTTTCCCAGCCCTAAACATGTCCTGGGGGAAAAAAAGGATTCCACTTGATCAGTTTATATTCCAAGCTGCTTTCAAACACTATGTCTCCTGGATGTGTTTAAAAATCTGCTCTGTGAAAACATACATCGAGAATCCAAACTCAATAATAAACCCCGCCCCTAAACTTCTTTCTTCAAACCCTATGCGTGCCACTTTTCCCATGGTGGGCGTCGCCGTGTGGGGAGTGTAGGAGTTGGCAGCGGTCCCAAAGCCATAACTGCACAGCAGAGTGTACAGATGGGGCACTCATGTTGCATTCATGTGGCGTTGGAAAGATTGAGGGAGAAAAAGCAGAGTTGGAAAATGCACACGAACACCTGTGCCGAGCCAAACAGTAACCACCGCTCAGGGATGACGTCACGCAGCCCCATAGACCGTAACCCAGCTTTCAATTCTGTCTCATAGTCGTCGAAGTCAATTAAAAGGGGATTAGTAGCGGTAAGTCTTTTTACGACACTTATTCATAAAGATTGTAATTAAAATGTCAGTTGGAAATGACCTACTTTTGTGGATATGTGAGATTCTACAGTTAATAAAACGATGCACTTGGTCTTTACTCAGAGTTATACAGATATTATCATTTGGAAACTCTATTTTCAACTGGTAATTGATTTATCACACTTGCTGTTGGCCTTTTTATGAATTGACCTGATGAAAAGAGAAATAATACAAACAGATGAACAATATTCCACATAGTTGACTCTTTAGTCTGAGTAAATTGGCAAACACTGCGATTCAATCACTTTTTTTATACGTAGCACGTTTTATAAAGAGCTTCCAAAGTAATGTGCAGGGACATTTTAGTCTCTCAAGGCTGACAACGTTTTGAATAGGCAAGGCAAGACATAATAATAATACATAATACATAATAATGCATTTTAAGTTAAAAAAAACTGACATAAGAAACAAGATGATGTGGAACGGTAATATACAACATGTAAGATATATAACAGACTGTTAAAGGCCGTCCGATAAAAGTGGGTTTTAAGAAGAAGTGATTTAGAAGAAGTTATTGATATCCGTATCTCCTCGAGCAGGTAGCTCCAGAGCTGATGAGCCCGGATGGAGAAGGCTCGACCTCCCTCCGTCCAGAACCTCAACCTTAGAACAGGCCACAACAATAGTTTGACAATGGTAACATGTATTATCATCAATGAATACAAATAAACTTGAAATAGAAACTGTCCTTTTAAGAGGTCAGAGCATAAGTAATATCATTGAGTGCATAAATTCCACACATTACCCCCGCTTGTCGGCTGGAAAAGGATCTCTCACTTTTAAACCAGCGCTCATAGCATCAGATGAATGTGATGCACTCAGCCCCCGTGGAAAGTCGAGAGGCGCCGCCGTTCAAAACTCAAATTCCCGCACAAAGAAATGAAATAAATCCGCGCGGTGTCTGTAGCCGCGTGTGACAGCCGCCTGAGTGCTGTGAAGAGCGCGAACCTGTTGGCAACCGCGGCGCGAGCTTCAGACCGGAGAGGCTGTACGTGTCCTTGTGAAGAATAAAGCAGAGATATCGTCACGTTTAGTCTGTTTGGAGCGATGGCATTGCACCATTCTCCAGTCAAGTGTATGAATTGCCGCAACAAAAAAGACTGTCACATTGTATCACAGTCCCGGCAAAAGAACAGTTCAATTTCATTATTTTTTTACCCAGACAGGCAGGGCAGGGCTGCACAGACACATCTACACACTCTACTGTTATGACAGAAGAGTCTCAAGGCAAAAACATCGCCCAGGCTCATTCATCTAAATGTTGAAAGTCGTGCGCAGGAAGGAGGGTTTGATAGATAGATGTCCGTGAGCTTGAAGCAACAACAGGCTGCAATAAAAGCAAACAAGACTAAAGAGAGCACAGCAGATCAATAACATGGATGAAATGAAATGCGAGGTTCAGTTGGATCCAATGCTGCTGTTAGTTCAATATTCTACACATGCACTGGCTTTTCAAAAGGCCGAGTAATGCTCCTTGAATTTTTTGTTGTTGATTTGGAACAATGATGTATGGGAATTCTTTATTTTCATGTTTTTGCTCACCTAAAAAACAGAATAAGCCTGTAAAAACTGAATCAGAATTTTTGCAAGTCGCAGGAAGTCTCTAACTGATAATTTTTCTTTTGGCTCATGGTGCAAACATGTTATACAAATTTTGAAAAATATATATCTACTGCGTGCATAAAGAATCTCGATATCTCTAATACATAAATAATACACAATAGATATTTAACAGTTCAGAATATTGGAAAGTGAGCTATGAGATTATAAAGTGACAGATAAGAAAAAATATTTGAACCTTTACCAAGTAGTTTTTAGGTGCCACCTTTTCTTGGGAAAGGTATTTCAACTTCTCAGCCAATAACAAAACATGTTGAAGATTTGAGCTGGAGGAATAACAACTTTTTGACAAATTTCCAAAACTGCTAAATCCGTTTTTGTAACTTGTATTGAGTCATTTAGCTGTTCATGTTTCCGCTTATTTTTATGATCAAGAAAAATAAAAAATAGTTTAAAGGGATTTTTCAGGCATTTGTTCATTTTGCAGTTGTGGCAGTTTTTTATTTTAATGTTTGTTTTTATTTATTTATTTGACAGGGACATTGCACAATAAATATCTTGTACAGACCAGACATAGCTACTAGCTTATTTCTATCTGTAGTCCTTGGGCAGAGGACTACAGATCCTGCAAATATAATGGCCTTTTTCATTCCAATATTCACAATCAGAACTCTATTTATTGCCATTGTGAGTAACAGGAATTCCTAAACTAGGAATTGCGTTCGCTCTCGGTGCATAAAAGTCATCATCAAGTAAATACAGTAAATATTGTAAATATTGTAAATATAGTAAATACAAAATCTACATAACACTTACTACTTTAACCCTTGTGCTATTACCGTGTATTGTATTGCTTTACTGCCTTAATACATATTGTGCATCATTATTTGTTATTGTTACAGACCTGTTTCCAATCATGGGTAGTAGTTTGTGTTAGTTGCCCTTACATGTGTGATAATAGAGTCCTACATTGTGTGTCGGTGACGGCGCAGGGAGAAGTTCAATAGTTCAAATCCTTTGCGTTGACTTGAGTCCATTGTGTAACTCTGTAATGAGATGGATGCACAGGGAGAGAGTTAACCTTGAACGTACCATCTCTCTCAGACTCCAGCTACTACCAATAAACCGCTCAGGACAAATTGATGGCTATGCTAATCCAGCGCGGTTAGCTTAATTCGGTTAGCGGGCGGTGAATTTGAACCTGTTGGAGGCCAGCTGCTCCCGGCTCTCTGTTCTCTGACACAAAGCAGCTTCAGCGCCTCATTATCACGACACTGGGACGAGCCTTAGTTTACAGCACTCACATAAACCAGCCATTTGCATTTAGATGAAGAATCGCATCTATAAACACAACCGCCGTGAACAAAACTGTCACACGGGTGTTTTAAATAGAAGCTGCTGGCAACTATTTATCAAGAGCTTAACTTTATATACCATACTGTTTCAGAGCATACATGGACCTCTTTACCTGGACACAAAAGTCACTTGTATTTTAGGGTGCGGTGGTTCAGAGTCTGTTTTTCACATTCATCAAGTCATTTATTTAGACTTATCTCTTTGTAACCCTTTAATGACTTTCTCAACAATTTGGTCGATCACCTTTTGAGTCAATATATCTACTATCTACTAAGCTTGGAACTGAAATCTACCTCTTTGGGGCATCTCACTAGGTTTTAGGCACTCTTACTATCACACTGCATCTCAACCATTTGGTAAAGGGTCCTATAAAAATAGGGGATAAAAAAAAAAAAAAACAGAAAACAAATTAAATGTGTTATTAGTGCTCCTACATCTTAGAATTAAAAAAAATAAAACTTGCTTTCTTCAAGGCGTAAATGTTAAAGGGTTAATGTAGTAATGATTTAGTAACCAACCAATCATAAATTGGTTCTTATACATATTATGAAAAAATGCCAAGCACAGAGAGAAAAGATTGTGCGACCCCGTTCTGACCTAAAATGAGTTCTTGAAGCGTGTTCACTTAATGGGGGTCTTTACTTATTTACGCTGGGATCACTTGCCACACAGTTATAACTCCAACACCCTGCTGATTCCTCCAGTCACAGTGACCCTAAAAGCCCGGTCACACTCACCGTTTCTCCCATTTCCAGTCCTGGTTTAGTCACAGTTTTGGATCATGGATCAATTTATCTCTGTTTTTGAGTGTTTTCCACCTCTGACCTGCCGGTGACCTGTGTCAGATGCTGCTCGCTGAATTGAATGTGTGCACACAAAAGTAATATATCATGAAATTGTTAATGAATGAAATATTACTAAAACCCTTATCACTTTTGTTGTACCATGGAAAAAGTAGAAACCACATTATCTTATTTACCTACGTACAAATACATTTAATTGTATGTTCTCACCTGTTTTAGGTTTTATTGAGAGAGGTGATTCTTCTGAACCATTATTGTCTTCATGTAAAAAGTTATATCATGAATAAATACATGTTTATTTTACACTGTTTTAATTTAAACGCTCCACGGTTTAATCCACGGTTGGTACATAAGAATTTCACTGCATGTAATGTGTATGTGACAATTTATCTAAACTAAACTAATCCATGCTGCTGTCTTCACACAAACGTCAAAGCCTTTCCATAACTTTTTGTAAAGTTCAGCTCCAACATACCTCTGGATCTATACGTGATCTACAAACTCGTGCACAGAGCTGACCAACGACCACTTACTTTAACTATTTATGAGACAAATAAACTATTTAACAAGTTTGGGCTGAAACTGAAGGGTTTATTTTGTGAGGCAGGTGCTGAACGAGGCGGTGGGCGCCATGATGTACCACACCATCACACTGACCAGAGAGGACCTGGAGAAGTTCAAAGCCCTGCGCATCATCATCCGCATCGGCAGCGGCTACGACAACATTGACATTAAGGCTGCCGGCGAGCTCGGTGAGAAATATAAGAACCGGCTAAACGTGTGCAGTGTGTGCTGAGTTCCCATATGGCCGCGCTGGCTGCTGTCTGACTCAAAACATGGTGAATTAAACAACAAAAGCATTTATTTATACGACGGTGCACCTCTGGACACGCGCCAGGCCCTCTCCTCTAATCACAAACAACATATGTAATGGGAAATCTTACATTTACTGAAACAGAATGTCTTATGAGTGCGCACAACATATGCCCACACTCTGAAACGTTCCGCTACCCCGCTACCCTCCCTACCCCCACCTCCGATGCACCCTCGACATATGTCTGCTGTGAGAGTGGGAGTAACTCTGATATCCTAATTATTTGTGTTCAAACATGCAGATATACACACACTATGTCCTATGGAATGGTTTTAATTAGCCTCTTAATGATCTTGTTTTTTATTGGAGAGATGCGGTCGTAATCAAATGCATATTACCCTGGACTATTACAATGTTATAGAGCAATTTTGTGGGCGAGACAGTGTGGGAAAAAAATAGACAAACTAGCATATCGTAAAAATATCAACATGATTAGAGTATGAGGGGGTGGGCTTTAAAGAAAAAAAAAATGATATCAGAAAAGAATCTTTGAATATTTATAAAGTTTGCCTGTATCCCTCTAAATATAGGCTTAGTCGGAGTGCCTTGGACCTCTGTTATTGTAGAACCATGTTTTAGGCCTCCTCGTTTTTGTCTGGATAATGTTCCCGTAATTCTTTTGTGAACGCGGGACTCTCCTGGTCCTACAATGATGCGTTTAGGCCTCTGCTCCGGGTGCCCACCTGTGAGGCACTAATGAGACATTTACCATATGGATTCATGTAGCGCCTGGAGGTGTCTGAGAACACCATTAGAAATGTTTCAAAATTTGACAAAACACTATAATTGCTAACTTCTGCTATGAGGAAGCACTGGGCAGAAAGACTCTTAACGCCACTAATTGGCCTGTTTTTGTTTTGCTTTTTTTCTAGTAAACTATAGATAAATGTCATATTTGCATCAACATAATCGATTCCTAAAATGGCTGATTGTATTGATTGTTTCTGACATAATTGCTGGAACATTATTCAGTTATAACGCAGTAAACAGCTGCAGTATATTCAAAACGCTGCGGCTCGAGTCCTGACTAGAACCAGGAAGTACGATCTCATCAGTCCTGTGGCTTCCTGTGGCTCAGAGAATAGACTTTAAAACAGATCTGTTTCTGTATAAGTCTCTCCATGGCCTCGTAACAAAGTACATCTATGACATGTTAGTGCCATTTGAACCAACTCAGACTCTGAGGAGCACAGAGACTAAAGCTAAATCTACAACAGTCTTCCTGAAAATGTGAGACAGGCTTCTTCTCTGAAAATGTTAAAATCCAGATTAAAAACGGTTCTGTTTAGATGCATATAACTGAGGGATTTTATCTTTTTTAATGTACCTTGATTATTTATATCTATTTTATTGCCTTGTGCGATTGTTTCTATCTTAGTTGGGGCAGCACTTTGAGTGGCTTTGTGTATGAATTGTGCTATACAAATAAGCTTGCCTGCTGTTCTGGTGTTGATAAGTGTTTGTTCTTGTTGCAGGTATTGCCGTGTGTAACATCCCCTCAGCCGCAGTAGAAGAGACGGCAGACTCTACATTATGTCACATCCTGAACCTGTACCGACGGAACACGTGGCTGTACCAGGCTCTCCGGGAGGGCACGCGGGTCCAGAGCGTGGAGCAGATCCGAGAGGTGGCGTCGGGAGCCGCCCGGATCAGAGGGGAAACTCTGGGACTCATCGGCTTCGGTGTGTGCATGTTAGCTCAAATGGACTCATGTTTAAAGCCTGTATTTATTATTCCATATTATATTACTGTATGTCAATAAGCAGCTCTTATGTGTAGCTTCAGATGACACTGAATGTTGTTTTAAAACCAGGATGTGTGCTGTTAGCATGCTAGTTATCAGCTTTTCTCTGACGGCCAACTGAATTATTAATTTATCTTAAAGTTTAAAAACAAAAAGAACAAACATGTTAAATGCAGAATATATTATGCACAAAAAATTAGAAAGTGGCAATCAAGAAACGGTGTCAATAGTAGTGCAGGTTTTTCAGTCTTAATGCAGTGATTTAAAGTGACTTGTTGTACAGTCTGATAGCGGTGGGGATAAAGGCCCTGCGGTAGCGTTCCTTCTTGCACATGATGGTTCTTGCTAATTTGTGTTTGCTCCAGGGCGCACAGGGCAGGCGGTGGCGATCCGAGCCAAGGCGTTTGGGTTCAGTGTGATCTTCTACGACCCGTACCTGCAGGACGGGCTGGAGCGCTCGCTGGGCGTGCAGAGGGTCTACACTCTGCAGGACCTGCTGTACCAGAGCGACTGTGTGTCTCTGCACTGCAACCTGAACGAACACAACCACCACCTCATCAACGACTTCACCATCAAACAGGTGAGCGCCACCACGACGCCACGGCAACAGCAATGTGAGGAGAGGGCAACTTTTTATACGTCCGCTTTGGCCAGAAAGATGGCTCATCTCTGAATTGTTTTATATTGATATTGATCTTTTAACACAAGGATTCCCAGTAGTATGAAACTACTAGAACTCCCAGAGCCGTCATATTGACTGCTCCCATCCATCCATCCATTTTCTTCCTGTTAATCCATTTCTGGGTCTGGGGGGGTGGCAGTCAGAGCTGCACCCGGTCCACAGAGCACCAGCCCCTCACTGATCCTCCTGCAGGTGGTGAGTCCACAGGAGCCTTGATCTTTCAGTGGGGGCTTCAGGCAAAGTGGGATTGAGTGTCTTGCCCAAGGACACAATGACAGCAGATATCGGTGGGAGTCGTGAAGTAGTTCTCGTGGTGGGCTCCAACCCACACCCTTTAGACCCAAATACCAATGCTCTACCAACTTAGCCACTGTCGCTCCCTTTCAAACCAATTAAATTCTGAGAAATTCCTCCAAAACATTTTTTTTTTCAAAGATTTATTAGACGTAATAAAGTAGTATTTATCTTTACTCGTTTTTAAATAAGTGCTAAAACTGGTGAATATAACTGGAATTACAAAAGAGGATAAATACTAACTGGTACTGGCTTTTCTCTCTGAGTTAATGGTAGAACTCCTCACATTAAAAAAAAAATTATTTATTCAATATAATGACGTAGAAATAAACTGCATTTAGAGAAAAAAAAAGTTACATTTTCAAGACTAAAAATGTAAAAACTAAAAATGTCCAAAACTAAAAGCCGTAGCATTTACTGCTCTGGCAATAGTTAACTTGCAAAAACAATTTGCAAATAGTTTTTATACAAAACATGCAAAAGAAAGTGCCATCATAAAAAAATATTTGGAAGGCTTAAACCAAGTAGCTATTTGTAAAATCCAGATCTATTTTAGCGGCTTACAAATAAAGTTTCACCCCTTCTTGAGCAGATTATTTCAGATTTACTACCAAAAGCAAAACATGTTGAAAGGAAATACAACTTTTTTACATATTTTCTAAACTGAGATATTTGCTTTGTGAATTAACTTTAGAACTATGATCATAGACTAGAACAGACCTGAGCTCAAGCTGACAAATACTCATTTTCCATTTGGTGTGCTCCGTCTGCTGTCACCCGCCTGTGTATTCAGAGAACCGGTTAAAACCACCAAATATCAGATCAGTACGATGAAAAACAATGAACACAGTATTATTTCAGGCTGCGCTGGTGACATCAGAGACAGAAGCTGCACATGTGTCGGTGTCACAGCCTCATGGTAATGCTAGTACCAGGCTTATTTCAAATACAAGCAACGCCACTATTACTAAAAGTCTAATCCTATTTAATCTATGTCATTAAACTAATACACAGCAGTAAAACATGTAATAATACTAAAATGCCTGTTATAAAGGTGGTGATTAGTTTAGAAATATGGTCTGAATAAAAACAGAGTATTACATTTATTATTAGATTTTTTTTTGTTTATTTCAGATTATCATAACGCAACCAAAACAGAAAGACAGAACATCAAATACCCGCGTTATTTTCTACTGCACTGATGTAAATGTGTGCAAAGGTAAAAATATCACCTGAAAATCCGTTATTTGGATGTGAGCGTTTGTTTATGCCAGGAGAATGCCCAGCTGAAGTCCAATCTCCGGTGTATTCAGAGCACAGATCACATAAAGACCAAGAGTATTAGAACGTCAGTATTTCCCATCAGAAACCTCGTCTGGCGGATCAGGAACGCTATTCAAACGTGGTTAAGATTTGTTTAGATGCTTTATGTAGCCTTCGCGCCGTTCAAGGCCCCTGTCAGGTCGGCCGCAGCTTTAAAAGCACCCGGATGGCACGCCTTGGCAGAGCGGAGGCATTCCTTCACCGTAGGCTTTTACTGAATACCATCAGAGCCTTTCTATATGTGGACTTTGAAGGAAACTGTGGCGTCTTGAATGCACAAAAAGAATCCACACGGGTAACGGTGAACGAGGGCCACCGCTGATCGTGGAGGTCGGAATGCTCAGCTCGTTTCTGCCACGGTCTGTGCGCACGCGGCGGTTACATGGTTTTCCAAGGTTAAATATTACAGCATTTAAGGTTGTTCCAAGACAAAAGGTGACAATAAACCAGCGCAGTTATTGTCTATCGTTGTGGACTCGCATTGTTCTTCTGTTGAAAAGGAAATGCATAGATTCATTCAGATTGTTCCAGTGAGAGTTTAATTATGTTCAAGGAGTGGCTTAACTAAACTGAGGCGTTCAAATATCTGAAAGGGTCAGAAAATCAATACATCTCAACTGCATTCAATTACTAACTATGAAAAAACTACCTACATGAAACATTTACAATAGAACATAACTTTTGAATTATCAACTTGCATAGTAACCCTTTCGGCCAGGAATGTCAAACTGGTTCCAGAACCAAGGCCAGCGTGACTGCAGGTTTTCATTCCAACCGAGCAGGAGCCCACCAGACTCCACCCATTTCATTATTTACTTGAAGAAATGGGTGGAGTCTGGCAGCCACACCCATACTTAAGGCGTCACAGTAGCACCATTGCGTTCTATAAGATATACTATCTTTTCGGAAGTTTCAGGGCTACAGCTTCAGTCTGTTTCACATCAAATTTCCCTGAAAACCTCTGGCTCCTAAAAAGATTGTAGGTATCTAACAATATGTACATATACAGTATACAGTATATAGAAATGCAAGTTGGAAGAAGTGAAAACGTGAAGAAATCAGCCTATAATGTCAGTAGAATGAAATGAGAATATGTTTATATAATAGTATACAAAGCAATTCTAATCAAACATCTCTAGCGCATCACTTGAGCTTTTGTTCAAATAAAAATGCCCATATTCACTAACCTTTCCAGGTGTAAACAAACTGATTAATCAAAAGAATAATTGGCCCACTGATTGATCATTAAAATAATCATTACTTACAGCTCTATACAATTCTTACCAGTGAATGAGGTACTACTGGCTGGTATAAGGACTATCAGTTATTTCTAGATGGGCGGAGAAGCCGGACACATCTATGCAGTTTTCACTTTTATTTTCTTTGTTTTTGTTTAAACTTCAGACCTCATCCCATATTTTTAACTTGAGTGGGCCTCCATGTCTGAAAAGGTGAAGTTTCTTTCCGCTCCGGTCAGCACCGTGTGTCGCCGTCTGTTTGGGGCCATCCTCCTCCGTTGTCAGAGATCATGATGATATATGCAAGAAGTTTGGGCGCCCCTGACCACACCTATTGTAGCGATGCCAGTGAAGCAACGACCGGGCGCCGCAGCCAAGAAGCTCCACAGTGGGGCCAAGTCATGTGCTGCCAGCCTCTCGCCGCTGCCAGTGAAGCAGACTGCTCGCTCACGGAGTCAGCCGCTAAGCTGCCGGTGACAGGTCCGCCACACTCCACAGCACCAGGAGTCAAGAGTTCACCGGGCTGCACTCTTTGAAGACTGACTTCCTGGTGGGAGGCTTTCAATCACATCCCTGTGTCACTGCCAAACCAAAGCACAGCAGATTGTACGCATGAAGATCAGAACCAAGTAGTGACGTGGGCGCAATCAATTCAATTCAATTTATTTTTGCTTTTCCTTAAATTACAACAGCAGTCGCCTCTCGGGGGTCTTTACAAAGTCACCAACAAGTGAATCAAAAAGATCAAACACAGAATAATAACAGGAACATAGGAGCTGTTGGGAGCAGGATGACCAATGTCCATAAATGTTAATACTGTGACTGTCTCTATCTTATTCTGCACTTTGATTTGCCTTGTGTATGAAATGTGCTGTACAAATATACTTGCCTTGCCTTAATAAATGTCATCACTGTCCTCAGACCCCCCCTGCATCGGTGGGAAAAAAGTGAGAAACCCCGGGGGGCCCACATTGAGAGAGGGGGTTTGCTCCCAGACGGACAGACTATAGATCCAGGACTCAGGCTGTAGAACGAGGGCTGAGGCTGTGCGGTGCAGGACTGAGGAGGCACCAATTGGGGAGGGGGGGCCAGGGGGGATGCCCACAGGTCCGGGGGGAGGGGGGGGGAACCGGTGCAGATGAAAGAGATCCCATCATCACGCCATGAACCATAAATCGACTTTGCCCTTTGCTTTCCAATGTGTGTCAATGATGAAGAAATGCATTACAGGGAAAAGAACTGGGACAGACTTAGATCTTGTCATGGTTAGTAGTGCCATCTTCAGGCCGATTGGTGAAACAGCATCTTGATAAATTATTAACAAATCTCCAGAGCTCTTCAAATATGTATTCTCAGATATACCAAAGTAATTAGCTCATCAATTATTAAAGCGAGATGTAGCGTTAAGCGGATACACTGTGAACATGTGTACACTTCTTCCCAGGCCTCGAGAGACAGATTAACGCCACTTTTGTCGACGATATTTGAGATTTGCATTTTGATAGAGCTTTGTTGCCTTTCGTATCGTTTCGACACCTACTCAGAAGGTGACAACGCTTGTGAATTCAGACGTTTTACAATCACAATACCGTTTTTTTTTGTTTTTTTGCAGATGCGTCAAGGGGCTTTCCTTGTCAACTCCGCCCGAGGGGGTCTGGTGGACGAGAAGGCTCTGGCTCAGGCCCTGAAAGAAGGAAGAATACGCGGGGCGGCTTTGGACGTGCACGAGTCGGAGCCATTCAGGTGATTGAGGGGACGAGGAGGATGCGGAGGACGGGGAGAGGGCTGAAGGCGGACCAGAGAAACGCTTAGAGAGGAGAAAAATGTGCTGAAAGATACATCTCGTTTTTGAAGCAAATTCAGTTTATAGAAATTAGTGCGCTGGAATCTGCTAGAACAGGCAGACAATTTTAGTGGCCCCTAAAATGATTTTCAATTATTATTATTAACTTACAGCATTGATGGTAATGGGCTACCAAGGAATGTTCAAACACATTATTATTGAAGTTAAATTGATAAATATAAAACAATGCCTTTAACTTTATATTTGGTCCAGTTTTGTTACATCCAAACAATGAACACATTTTGATTTCAGACAAAAATCAAACCAGAAAGTAATACTGAAACTCATGTCAAATAAAAGTAATCTCAAAATACCTTGAAATCGCTATTATTCTTTCTAACCACCGAGCAGTTTCCTCCTTCCATTTTCTTCCGCTTCATCCGTTGCCAGGTCGCAAAGCAGTTCCTATTTTTATTATTCGGCCCCTGACCAAAATGACCCTGCGCTAGAACCACTGCAGATGCCAGTGCAATTCTGAGGGAGCTCCACGACGTACAGATGTTAGCTAACGTAGGGAACGACAAATGATCACTCCCAATAACTATTTTTCAAATGATCGGTCTGGTCCAGCTGGTCGAATCAACAATGATACAACAAAACACAAACATGTATTAATATTTGCACAATAGCACTTCTACCTGCCACTACTGTGTATGCGCTTGAAATAAGCGCTGTTTGGTGTATTTCAGTCCAAATTAACTCAAAAAAAGTGTTGGACTTTGTATGACTAAACATTATGACACTTTTTTTCCTCAAATGGATATCGGCTCCATACACCGGGTCTCAGACCACTACTATATATTTCATTTGTTTATTTGAATGGGACTGTGCAGATTTAGCCATGAAGTCTAGTTTCCATCTGTGGTCACATGACAGGTTGATTTTACAGCCAACAAACAAACAAACAGACATAAAAAGTAGGTTAGTAAAATCAGACACATCAAACCAGGACATTACTAATGATTTATTCTTGTGTCAGAAGGCACCGGCCGATCTCTAGTTTAATACCTACTGTTCAAAACGCACGGACTAAAACCTTTTCCTGTAAATGTTTTTTGACAGTTTTTCCCAGGGCCCACTGAAAGAGGCCCCCAACCTGATCTGCACCCCACACACGGCCTGGTACAGCGAGCAGGCCTCACTGGAGATGAGAGAGGCTGCAGCCACAGAGATCCGCAGGGCCATCACAGGTGCGGACTCATCTTAGGGCTGGGACTGAACATTTGATGACAACAACAGGATTTAATTACGTGTTTAAATTTGATTAGATTAAAAAACAAAAAAGTACTAAGGATATATATGGAGAGTGAGGAGAGAAGTGTGTGCACGTGTGTGTATTTGATTGAAGTCTACTGTAGAGTATTGTGTCTTGTTTTGTGTATTGTATTGTTGTGTGTCTGAATGGCTAGAAAGGGATTGGATGAATACAAGCTTTTTTCTTCATCCAATTGCTTTTTTTTTTCCTTTTTGGTTGTTTTGTTTCTATTATTCTATTCTATTTTTCTGTGATAATCACTGGGTAACAAAAAAATATCTTTTGAAAATAGTCCAGGGTTTTAGGGCTGAATTAGACTAATGTTGATGCTCTGAGTCCGAAAATTACCTTGGTTTTGCTCAATCAGGTCAGGATTTTTTGCTACAGAAATATTTTTTTTAATTGATTTTGCGTAAAAAAACAAATTTCTGCGGATCATCAGCTGAGAAACCTTTGACGTTTTTTCCGTTTTCCTCAAGAAATAAAAGTCAACATATCCAAAGTCATTCAGTTTTTATTTACTCCTCAAATTTGATAAGCAGAATTCATAATAACGTAGACGTACATAATCCGTAACACTATGGCTGTATCTCAGAAAGTTGACCTGATAGAGAAAAATGCATGTGATATTCGGACTCAGAACACCAAAATTAGTCTAAATCCGTTGAGAAACCCCTGACCATTTTTTGGTTGTCAACTTGTGTAATTGTTTGTATATCTTGAGCATGTTTGAAACTCATCAGTAAACTAAATGAGGATATAGTCCATGGTAAGGTTTGCAGAGTGAAACTGAAGAAAAAGACATGATGCGTAGTAGGGATCGTGTCTCAGCAGAAACAACCAGACATTTGCATGGTTTTATACGGAGACCAAACTATAGCAGGTCCCCTCTGCAGCAGCCACGCCACTGATGGAAACGTTTGGGTAACCCTTAGAACAACCATATCATAGAGTAAAACATCCTTGACTTACTGGTGTAATAACTAGCTAGTTTTTTAAATTAATCGCTTTAAAAAGTCTCCCCAATTGTATTAAAAAACATTCAATTCTGACGGTACAAAAATAATTGGTCTTACATTTAAGGAGACTTCCAACTGTTCACGCCTTTTTTGTTTAAGTTTTTTCAGAAATCTTGAGTGAAACAGACAAAAGTGACATTTTTTGAGTGATAGAGGACTACTAAATTCAATAACTGAAATACATGAAAGTGTGCAAGAATATAAGATATGTAGAAAGACCAGTAGCTCAGCTTGGAATTGTGCCACTTGTACTTCATCTTAATCCTAATCATTGTTATTTACATCTAAATCGCCTGCATTTTTGTTTAATTTTTAATATATTATGTGTTTTGATTAATCTTATGCCCAGTAGTTAGCATTTCTATAGCACACCCTGAGCCGTTAGCATGTAGCATCTTTAACAGAGCCACCTCCACGTCCTTTTCCTCACATTCAACGTTTTATTCTTTATTGTCGGAGTGACTGAAAGTTGACTGCTTGTGCCACAGGCCGCATTCCTGACAGTCTGCGAAACTGCGTGAACAAGGAGTTCTTTGTGACCTCGGCCCCCTGGGGGATGATGGAGCAGCCCCCGCCCCAGGTCCACCCAGAGATAAACGGCGCGGCCTACAGGTCTGTGCAGCCCATGCCTCTCGTGTGTGTGTGTGTGTGTGTATTTTTGACCACTGCTGGTGTTAAAAGGGAAGTGGGAACGTTCATGATTGTCACAGTGTTCAGAATGATGGCGCTCCGGAGCCAAATGACCCCGTTCTCACACTGTTATTGCCCCCCCCTTCCTGCTTCTCTCACAGCCGAGTCAACCAAACCATGGTACACACCATAGCAACCGGGGGAATGCAGGACAAATTATATACCTAAATCTCAACCAGGTAAATGCAAACTGCTGGACCTTAGCTACAGATGTAACACCCCATTTCCAAACCACTGTGTAACCCTGTGTTAGTGACCCCCTAGTGACGCTAGTGACCCCAGTGACCTGAGTGTGATGTGTCCTGCCCCCACTGCACACCAACACGTTAGCGGCTTGTTTTCACTAGAGTTTCATGCATTTGTCGACAGATGAAAGCCACCGTGACTGAAGTGCTCCCATTATTTTAAGAGCAACAGCTAAGATGAAATGAATGGCCTTAATATTCATCATGACCCTTCTGGCAAAGAATGAATGAGTTTGATTTGATACTAACGTAGCACTGATTTATGATTCTTCTCCTTACCAATTAACCAAGTCATTACATTCTGCCCATCCAACCTTTAAAAAAAAAAAACCAACAGCGAGTATGTTTACAAAGCACGAGAATATGGGAATTCTGGAGAAAAAACGGGCTCGATTCTGCGTTGTTTGTAACCGCTGGTCTCTCGCGCCGCCGTCCTGACCAGGGGGAGTCTTGTGATGCTTTCAAGGGCGTCTCGTAACTTTGCCTCAGCTCTCAGACTTTGGGACAGGATATGAACATGAAGTTATTATAAAAAGTTGAAGCACGGTTTTGGCAAATGAAATCACGCAGCTTTTGTGCTTACTTTTGAGCGTCTAGATTCTACTCATGCTAAAAAGTCATTCCGTTTCAGTGGCGCAAATAAACGCAGTGTGTAAAAGTAAAATCTCGATTTTATTTTCTACTTTGGACGATTTTGACATTGAATTCACCGAAGATAAACTTTACCCGTAAAAATATTGATATTTCCGCTCAATATTAAAGTTTCAAAACAATTTTGTATTTGTTTCTCCCAATACGTGTTATAAAAGTCTTGAAAATCGTTGCAATAACAACACAGTCTGTACATTTTCACAAATTTGATTTTTTCCAAAGCCAATTGGATTCAATGAAATTTAATTCATTGCCCAGCCCTAGTGTAGCCTAAATGCATCCAAAAACTTTGGATTCTTATGGCATGGCTACCGGCTTTTCCCTGCGCTCTTAGATTCATCTGGTGGCTGTTCAAGTCCATTTCTATTCTATTCATTGAAATATTCACAACAGCAGTCATCTCGGAGGACTTTACAAAGTTGTCGATTCACCAACAACAGCTTAGAGAAGCAAACTGATCTCAGCGTATTCGGTTTCCGTGGTTACATGCCAGCGTAGAAATCCAGTTCAATCCAGTTACGCCAAACAAACTGTTTTCTTACGCCTTTACACACCAGTTTACATGCGTCTCGCTCCGTAGATGATTGATATACGTAATCAATGGAAAGATTAATTATTTACTTGCCGCTAGTGCTTTGTAAACGTACTCTCCAGCCCGACGAACCACACTACAACAGCTGTATTAAAAACCCAGTGTCTCCGCAGGTTCCCTCCCGGCGTCATGGGCGTGGCTCCCGGTGGCATCCCCGGTCCGATGGAGGGCCTGGTGCCGGGGGGAGTGCCCATCAGCGCGCACCCTCTCCCACCCGGATCTCACCCGTCCCAGGCCCCCTCCCCCCACCAGCCCTCCAAACACGGCGACCCCATGAGAGAGCACATGACCGAGCCGTGAGAGAGGAGCCCACCCTTCCCCCACCCACCCCCCTCAAAAACAACCGCCCCCAAAAAACACGCCATCTCGCCGCCATCTTGAAGTGACCAGCAGCCGCCAGAGAGCGAGGACAGTGGCGCAGGACTGCCGCGCTTAAGAGGAGGACTGGCTACAGCTCTCTCTGCTCCTTTTTCTCCATTATTTAGCTTTCCTTTACGTGGATGTTTTGACGGAGACTCTTGGGACACTCTTGCAGGACCAAACTCCGGTTTCAAAGACAATTCCTCTTCCACCCTTTTCTTCCATGTCTCGTTTTTTTACATTCTATCGTTTTTATGTTAAGTGAATTATATCTGTCTTTGTTTTTCAGTGTCAGAAAATTAATGAAATCTTTTTTTTGTTTTTTGAATTTTGTGTGCGACAAACGGTCTTGAAAATGATCTAAACAACGTCATAGTGGCTGGGTCCCCTGAATGTAGAGGTGTTAAAAGGGGAACTACAACAAATTTAAAAAAATAAATAAATACAGTTTGGCTCCTGAAATGAAATCCTCGTTCCAAATTGGGTTTTTTTGTTTTTTATTTAAATGCTGTCCCTAAATTGCCAACCACAAAATCAAAAAAATCTCAGGAAGAAAATGTGGCTCCCCTTTATCGCAAAAAAAATCGAATCCATCTCAACTTTTCCTCCTTGTGGTTATTTTTTATATATCAAATGTGCGTTTTTGATGTTCGAGGTTTTGGCTCCTGTTAGATTTGTATTGCCTTGTTAAATGTTCTTATAATCATTAGTCTTACGTGAGGCTCCCTTCTCCCTCTAGGTTCCTACTTTGTTTTTCTGCTCTGTTTGAATCCAGCCGCTGTGGCAGTGCGTGACCAGTAACATCCCTTTAGCTCCGAGATGTTAGCGACAGAAGGCTGCTAGCAGATTGTTTGGTTTTTAGTGAGTGTTTGTATTTGTTTCTTGTACAAGGTGAACATATAGCATACAGTGCAGCTGCAAACAATGAATAAAACATACTGTTCTGATGATCATTACGTCTGTGGAATGTTTTCTCTGGGTTCAAGTGCGACGCAGTCTTTGGATTGTTGCACATTTTAGAAGAAGAAATCCAAACAAGCAGAAAGTCTGGTTTTTTATCTCTCTCCAGGATTGTTTTTGCTCTCAGAAGGAGTGCTTTGGTCAATATTGTCTGTCTGCCCAAGACGCTAATGATTTAAGAGAAAGACTGATGAGAGGTGCAGGAAGCAGTCTACAGAAGCAGAGATGAGCACTGAGTGTGATGGGCGTCAGAAAAGGTGCTACAGATAAAGACTCCATTATTAGTTTCCACAGTTTACCTGGCAACAGAGAGTGCTGTTGGTGAAACGGTGTCCTCTCCACTCGAGCCCAGCTGCCTCTGAATCTGTGCTTCTCTACACTTCATTCAACTCTCGTACTTCCAGGATCAACGCAAATACTAGTGATTGAAATAAACAGCCTCAAACGACAATTATAATCAACAGAAGGATCGGCCCAAAGCTGCTGTCGTTCTTTAAATCATTTCAAAACAATAAAATGAACAAATCCTGCATCAAGTCGACAAACTCAGCATTTCTTGAGAGCAGCCGTGTGTGACTCAATTATGACAGCAGCTGACTGAAGGGGTTAACGTGTGATTAATTACACATTACTAATACACATGTAATACGTTGCACTACTTAAAAGTTCCAACAAAGAAACACTAACATTAGAAACTGCTCCTGGGGCTGTGCTGTAAGTAACGGAGTAGTAATCTACAAGTTACTGATAATGTAACATTATCCACACTGAAGACCTGCGTGAGTAATGCACCCATGCGCCGCTAGAGGGCGGCCTTCAGGTTGATTGCAGCGTCATCTATTCCAATGGTTCCCAAAGAGGGGGCCGCGAGAGGATTTTTAAATGCTATACTTTTTTGTCATCTTGGACCGAAAGTGTATGAAGAATCCTTACATTTGATGCTTTTTTTTAAAAGCTGGATTTCAGTGTTTTGAAGTGAGTCTCCTGATCTCTTCTGTTTTAAGTGTGAAGGACATGTGTGGATCTGTAACAATAATGACTGAGCCTTGAATAACTGACGGAACAACACATGTCAGAGTTTAATATTTATCGTCTGTACATTTCCTTTGCAATTATGGGAAAACGTAGTTATTCAACTTTCAAAACAACATCCCAAACAATGTGTGTCTTAATATGACAAACTGTTGTTTATTTTCTCTTTTTAATTAAATGGGCACTTCAACAAATGACTTCTGGTTTCATTATAATTGTGGCATTAGCATAAAGTAGTTGCTATGGTTTATGGCCTTATAATTATGACACGGGTGTTGTGCTGAGTCTACATGTATGTGAGAGAAATGCCAAAACATACAGGAGGCATTTTAGTTGGACATTCAAAAAGGTTTTCCTTTATTTTTTCCTGGTTGGCCTGTTCTTTGCGTTACACTCTTATAGTGAAGTCAGGCCTAAATCCACAAACCATCATAGTCACAACTGCAACTATTGCATAAATACAAAGAAAGCAACATACAGGTGCTCCGAACACGTACGACTCGGATCAAACACAGGAGGTTACAGTACACAATGGCAGGAAAAACAAATGCAAACATTCACGGCAAAAAAGTAAAGTAACACCTTTTTTTTCTCTTTTGTCACTTTGGTTTTTACGCAGCGGTCTTTTGCGACGGCTTGATCAGATGTAGAGATGGCGGCACGTAAAGACAGCGAACAGGAGAGCGGACGTGGACCGTGAAGATGAACAGACTGAGGATGAAGCAGATCAGAAATAACGGACATGGATGCGTTTCTCTCTCTCTCTCTCTCTCTCTCCTAAATCGCCCGAGACAAAAAAAAAAGAAAAAGAAAGCACCACGTTTTAGGCAAATCCACTTTGAGGTACTGCAACAACGATGGACTGTGTCCTTCGCTCCTCACAGCAACAATGTCTCTGTGCAACTTATGTCTTCATTGAGATCTGAGGGATAAAACTAAACCACAGGAGAAAAACAAAAACATACAGGAAAGTCAAAAAAAAAAAAAAAACGCATCAAACAATAAATATATGTAGATTACAGTTGAACCCACACACGGTTCAATCAGAAGAGTCGTGTGCTAAACCTTGGTGAAAGTAGCTTGCCAAAGGGAACAATCTCCCTTTGTATGACCTTAAATTCAAGCAACAATATTTATATAGAAATGTTATAATAAATGTGCAGTGCTTATTAATAAGGATTAAAGTCATTTCTTATATCATTACTATTATTATACAGATCTGTTTCTCTACTGGGCATCCTGAGCCACACGTAGCAATATTGGCTTTGTCCCTGCCCGCCCCCGAAAAGAAGAAGAAAAACTAAAACTTTTTACAAACCTCAAAATTTGGAAGTGTGCTTAAGTCAGTGCCCATGTTGAACTGTTATAAAGACTTCAATCAATGCTGGTATAATAATTCCTTATACTTTTTTTATTTAAACAACCACATGCATTACATCTATAGATAGAGATTTTCTTTCCCCCGTTATATTTGTAAACTCGTTCCTTAGTTTTGTCAGTCTTGTGGTAAAAGGAAAAAAAATACCAGAAAAAATAGCCACGTTTGTAAAGTCCTCTGTCGTGTAGAAGTGAGGCTTTCACAGTTTGCCCGTGTAGGAAACGCCATAACAAAAAAAACCTTAACGTTGGAACTGAAACTATAAATCGCGTTTTTGTTGTTGTAGTGTCGGGTCACTCGTCCTCGTCCTCCTCTTCCTCCTCGCCGTCTGAGAGGGAGGCGCACGGTCGGATCTGTCTGTATCCGTCCAGCCATTTCTCCACCATCTGAGTGACCAGCGGGTGGTTCCGGCGCCGCGAGCTCTTCTGCAGGGCCACCAGGACCCCGCCCTCGGTGACGCAGCAGTCCAGCCACTCCCGCAGCAGCTTCTCCTGTTGCTCCTCGTTCCCCATCTGCACCGGGGGCAAAACACAGATCTGAGGTTTAGATACGGAGACTGGACAGACGGCATCTTTAAATAGTTTATCAAATCAAGCCTCCTTTTTAACACGCCTGAAAAAGGGGAAAAAATGACCCTTTACTGGTTTCCTCGACTAGTTTTATGCACTTTAACCATTAAACTGCTCCTCAACCATTTGGTACAAGGCCTGGAATAAAAAAAAACTAGGGGTTCAAAAAACAAAATATAATAATAATTAGTGTTAGTAGTGCTCCTACATCTTTGAAAATCAAAATAAAGAAAATGACATTGCTTTCTTCGAGGAGTGAATATTAAAGGGTTAAAAATCAAGGTTTGAGAACCCTTTAGGACATTTTTACTGCTTAAACTTCTTATAAAAAGAAAACTATTTACCTTGTTATAATAAAAAGATAATTATGAAAAACAAGTCGCTGGACTCTGGGGACTGAGGGTCAGTAGTTTTGGTCTCTGATGACTCGTTTTCTTTAGTTATAAGTTGGAACAATCTGGATGCAACCCGAGACTGCACTGGGGAAGTCCTAAGACACACGGCAAATAATAATAATAATAATAATAATAATAATAATAATTATTATAATTATTCTTATTATTATTATTATTATTAATAATAATAATAGTCAGCAGTTTTACACCATCGCTACCATGATACAATAAATAACTGTCCAGAAACAGCATGGATCTCAACATTAACCATTAAAAGATTATTACAAAAAGAAGACGGTGATAACACATGGTTGTGTTGCCGCACAGTTTAAAAACCTGTCGTCCTCGTGAGCTGCAGTCCTTTCTACAAACCAGTAGTAATGAAGCGTCATGACGCGTAAAATGGTTCTTTCAGAAGAGATTTGTTCTGTCAAAGGGAACCGCTGTAATAAACATGGTCTGATGAAGCCTCCGGAGACAAACAGGACGCAGAGAAATGAAGTCACACACAAACAAACACTCTGAGGTTTGTTTGATGGAAACGCCACAAAAGACGGTTCTGGATCCGTGATTATTTCTGAGGCTCGAGCCAAACCTGAACAAACATGTTGTGTTGCTTTGAAGAATGAGAGAAAATGTGTCGCATCCGTGAGTGGAGTCATCAGGGATCTGTTACAACAACTGAGGACCACTTTCTTTGGACCAGGTCTGGATCACTTTCTCTGGCCCAGGTCTGGATCACTTTCTCTGGCCCAGGTCTGGATCACCTTCTCTGGCCCAGGTCTGGATCACCTTCTCTTGCCCAGGTCTGGATCACCTTCTCTGGACCAGGTCTGGATCACCTTCTCTGGACCAGGTCTGGATCACCTTCTCTGGACCAGGTCTGGATCACCTTCTCTGGCCCAGGTCTGGATCACCTTCTCTGGACCAGGTCTGGATCACCTTCTCTGGACCAGGTCTGGATCACCTTCTCTGGACCAGGTCTGGATCACCTTCTCTGGACCAGGTCTGGATCACCTTCTCTGGACCAGGTCTGGATCACCTTCTCTGGACCAGGTCTGGATCACCTTCTCTGGACCAGGTCTGGATCACCTTCTCTGGACCAGGTCTGGATCACCTTCTCTGGACCAGGTCTGGATCACCTTCTCTGGACCAGGTCTGGATCACCTTCTCTGGACCAGGTCTGGATCACCTTCTCTGGACCAGGTCTGGATCACCTTCTCTGGACCAGGTCTGGATCACCTTCTCTGGCCCAGGTCTGGATCACTTTCTCTGGCCCAGGTCTGGATCACCTTCTCTGGACCAGGTCTGGATCACCTTCTCTGGACCAGGTCTGGATCACCTTCTCTGGACCAGGTCTGGATCACCTTCTCTGTACCAGGTCTGGATCACCTTCTCTGGACCAGGTCTGGATCACTTTCTCTGGCCCAGTTCACATTATAGTGATACTAACGATAGAGAAAGTTTCTTAAACAAACTCTCACAAAACAATGTATGGATCTTAATATGGACTCTTCAGGGTTTAGTTTTTTTTACTGAGCCTAAAACTAAAGTCTTGAAAAGGAACATTCCTCGACTGTTCTGAAACCTGCTTCTGTCATGGACACGTCAAATGCTTCAAATGTTGCTCAGTTCGGTCTAAAACATGTTTTCATTATTTTAGTGCTTAAAAACCTGAAGATTTGTGACTTTGCTGAAGTTACATGAAGTTGTTTTAGATAAAGTTGAATGAAAAAGTGAATAAGAATCCAGTTTTAAAGATGAAAGTATAAAGTCTCTAGTGTTGAGGAACAACACAGAGACAAAGAGCAGCTCGGGCCTCACCTCCTGCGCTGACAGGAAGTGGATGTGCAGCAGCTTCCTCTCACTGTCCACCAGCGGCAGAAACGTGACCGTCACGTCGTCGTCTGTATTGAGGTTGGCGCCCGCGCCTCGATTGTCAAAGCCGTCGTTCTCCATGGCAACCAGAGCCGAGAAGTGGCCACGCGTGTACCCCAGAGCGATGGGGCTTTTCCAGCAGAAGCTCGGCTCCCATAAGAGGGGCAAGTACACACCTGGCAACCCACAAGAAGACCATCATCACAGGACGTCACAGACACACGCTCAGACACATGAGAATAACAATCATAATTATTTTGCATTGTTTTGACACATGACATTATTCATTCACCCTGTACGGGGGTGATTAACTACAACTGTAGCCACACCTGACCTGAGGCAGACCGGCAGAAGCGAGGCAAACATTATGGGCCATCGCCCCCTCCGACCACCACCACATTACAACAGTATTTATGTATGGACTGTGTGACTGTAGCCTCACAGCTGGAGCACTTCACTTTGTTCCAACCGCTCTCATAACAGTCTGCTTCCATCACTAGTTTTCACTTTCTGGAATATTTGGCTTCTGACACACTTTACGCTCTCAGTGGGTAAAAGCTAAAACATTTCTAATAAGATAAAGAAACAAAAATGTGTCCAGCTTTGACTAAACACTAATGTTCCTTTTGATGTTTGCCTTTTTGCTCTTACAACTTGCACCTTGAGCCAAAGCAAATTCCTAGTTTGTGACTTCCTGACACGAACAATGGCAATAAAAAGTACTGTGATTTAAAACCATCTCCTGGTTGAGGCGATGTCAGAGCTGTGTCTGAAGATAGAACAACACACGTCAAAGAGATTACACCTCAACCAGTGGTGGTCTTTAACTCGTCACAGATAATCCTTTTGTCATGCGTGTTCTGAGGGAGCAAAACACCAGAGACATGTTTGAATTTGAGTTTACGTGTGTATATGGTTTAGTCCATGGTTGCCACAGCTACAGAAACAGAGCTGGTGTTCTTACAGAGGCCTGCAGAGAGACTGAAGACGGTGGGAGAGCACTTGTGTCTCTCGTTTCAGCCGTAGACAATAAACAAAGCTGATGCAGATAAAAGCGGCGTAACAGACACCGGCGTCACATTGTGCTCGCCGCCTTCACCTGCTCGCCCTCTCCGCTCCACATCTACATCCGCTCCCTGGCTAATGTTTTGCATCTGGCCTCTTGGCAACAGTAACCGCGCGTCCATCTCACGGCCCTTCCCCGCTCTCTCTTCCAGACGCAGAATTAAAACCAGATTGTTTTTTGTTTGTTTTCTGCCTCTCGTGAAAAGCCCCACTGTTTTGAGTGTTCTCGCCAAACGCCTGGACTCCAGTCTAAACGCATCAGCTTGTTCTGGGATGTATAAAGTGGCAGTTTTTTCCCCCCATCTCTCCAAATCTAAGAATGACCACATTAGGCTAAAACACAGTACAGCACCCGGCAGCAGCAGTTATGTCAGCTATGTCAGAAATGCAGACAATGTGAGCTCAGACTGTCATTTTTCTCGGCCCCGGCCCCTGCCCCGGTCTAAAAAACGCAGACCCACCTTGAAAACGGGTGTACCCCAGCGTTTCCCCACGGAAACTTTTGTAATACTTCACTCCGTAGACGATGATGGGCCGACGAAGTATATGTGCGAGAACAAATATGTGGGTCTGCTCCAAGCTGGACCCGGGCTGCAAGGAAACAAGGACAGGGGTCAGGTGGAGTGATGAGGAGAAATGGATGAGGTTTATAGTTTATTTGTATGGCACAGTTTATACATGAAGGCGAATGCTTAAAAAAACTAGAAAGGAGACGTCAAAATCACGCAAGGCATAAAATCATAATCACAGTAAATTTTGGGTCTGGTTTGTGTGTCTTGGTCTTGTCTGCCTCTTGCCATGTGTGTGTGTTGTGTGTGTGTTTGTGTGTGTGTGTGTGTGTGTGTGTGTGTGTGTGTGTGTGTGTGTGTGTGTGTGTGTGTGTGTGTGTGTGTCATTGGTTGTTATATGTTTTGTTGTATGGTTTTGATTCTTGCTTTTTTAGCATTCGACTAATCCCTTTTCAAACCATGAACAGGTTTTCTTGTTTTCTCGTATTATATTTTCCTGTGAATAATTGTATCGCATACATGTTTGTAATAAATAAACAAATGAAAAATGAAAAAAAAAGTTTCCCCAGCCATTCGGTGGATCACTTTTTGAGTCACTATATGGACTTGAAGCTTGGAACTGAAATGTACCTCATCGGGGCATTTTCTATCTGTCTTTTACCCTGAAACTGCATCTCAACCATTTAGTAAAAGGCCTGGAATTCAAAAAAAGGGGGGTGGAAAAAAACAACATATTTAACATGGTCAGAGATGAAGCCCGTCTCACATTTTCAGAAAGACTGAAAATCCAGATTCTACCCGCGTGAACCTGAAACGCTGCCTCCCCAATGTTTAGTCCTGGCACCAGTAGGAAGCCAAACGCACACAAAATCCGACTTCAAATGACTGTGGCGTCGGCTCTGACAGTGTGTAACAACAACGCGGCTGAATACTTTGTGTGTGAGGTCACATATTGTGGAGAAGTGCTGCTGACAGACAGGAAGCGCTCAGACGGGGCAGGACACATTAAGCGAGCGGCGGTGAAAGCATTAGGTCTTTGAAGTCTTACATCACTGCTACTGTCGCCTTCGCAGCTTAGCGCACCGTCACGGTTTTCCGTTTAAGCTTTTTAGGTTTAAGATGATTGTGATGCGGGCGTTTTGAACTGCTGCAGGAAACACGCACGAGGCCTCAGGGGCCATCGAGCTTCAGGGGCCCACGGAGATGTCTAAAGCAGCTCTGTTTACAAGTCTCTCCATGGCCTCGCACCAAAGAACATCAGAGACATGTTGGTGCCATTATGGACCGAATCTGAGGAGCACAGGGACTGGCCTCCTACTGGTGACTCTGAGGGGCACAGGGACTGGCCTCCTGCTGGTGACTCTGAGGAGCACAGGGACTGGCCTCCTGCTGGTGACTCTGAGGAGCACAGGGACTGGCCTCCTGCTGGTGACTCTGAGGAGCACAGGGACTGGCCTCCTGCTGGTGACTCTGAGGGGCACAGGGACTGGCCTCCTGCTGGTGACTCTGAGGAGCACAGGGACTGGCCTCCTGCTGGTGACTCTGAGGAGCACAGGGACTGGCCTCCTGCTGGTGACTCTGAGGAGCACAGGGACTGGCCTCCTGCTGGTGACTCTGAGGAGCACAGGGACTGGCCTCCTGCTGGTGACTCTGAGGGGCACAGGGACTGGCCTCCTGCTGGTGACTCTGAGGAGCACAGGGACTGGCCTCCTGCTGGTGACTCTGAGGAGCATAGGGACTGGCCTCCTGCTGGTGACTCTAAGGGCTGGTGACTGGCCTCCTGCTGGTGACTCTAAGGGCTGGTGACTGGCCTCCTGCTGGTGACTCTGAGGAGCACAGGACCTCTTGCTAGTGCCCAGAGTCAGAACTAAACATGGAGGGGTGCATTTCGGATTCATGCAGCTAATATCTGGAAGAGTCTTCCTGAAAAATGTGAGACGGGCTTCTTTGATATGTTCAAATCCAGGTTAAAACAGTTCTTCTTAGCAGTGCATACAACTGAGGGATTTTATCGTTACTCTTTTTAATGTACAGTGATTAATGATTGTAAAGCCTTGTGTCTCTCTATTGTTTTGTCAAGCACTTTGAGTTGCCTTATGAACTGTGCTACACAAATAAACTTGCTCGTTACATAGACTTGTCCGATACATCGTGGTCTCATGACTCTCTGCAGCTGGCTATGTGCAGGATAACACAGCTCGCTACACAGATGGCACTCGTATAAAAAAAAGCAGATTCTCATTTTCCCTGATAGCGCAGTAACACAGTGTTTATCTGAGAACAAAGCAAAGTGTCCTTTTCCAGCTGCGGCCGACACCAGACGCTTAGTTCTCACTCGCACTTTATGTTTTTATGCAGTCTAATAAATGGGTACAGCTTCAGAATCAGGGTTTGCACTAGTAGTTTGTAAATGCTGTATTGTATTCTGTTCATATTCTATTAGGGCTGTAATCAACACATTTCCATTTCATTCTGTGTCATTCTAGAGTGATCCGAGTCTTGGAAGGTTCAGACATGATAAATCCATTCACTGAATTAGTCAACAACAATTTCAATAATTGTGAATTTTTGAAAATGAGAATATATTTTAAAACTTTATTTCAAATGTATTTCTGTATTTTGACTTAAAATGTAAAACCAATAAATGTTACGGACAAATTCAGTGCAAAGTGACATATGCCGAGTCTTTGTTTTAAGTGATTATGGAACACAGCCCATCTTCAACCTTTTGGGGTTTTTACAAGCTGTGAGCCAATTATCAACATTATAACTAATATCACGTCCTATATTTTTTTCACGTTGTGAGTTGATTTACAGAAGTCATATTTGAACAACATTATAATTTCATTGTTATCTGTATGCAGCTAAGTACAGTATTAGCTTCTGACGACTCTGAAACCCTGCCTGCTAACTGCTCCGTGTATACACTTTAAGTGTACTTCACTTAGGCGCAGTATATGGACTACTGTCTCAAGATAAATTATGGCTCAAATCCTACGGCTTAAGACTGTGTAAGATGTTATGGTTTGGATGTTTGGATTGAGATACATTAATTATTCATTATCTTAAATAATAGATATGATCTTGTGTAATTATCTTGTTTGAGTTCTCTCATTCCTTCCGTCCTATATGAACTTGTCTTGTGGTCACTGGGGACTTTTGCAGATGTATTCCAATGTGGTTTTACAGCAAATTGAAAATACATGAATCTGAATTTGAATCTAATGTGTGTGTAACAAAAACAATGAAATATCCTCACTGTGGGACGAGTCAAGGTTCTCTTAACTTCAAATTGACTCAGGAAATGCCCTGGACCTAATATTCTAACAGGGGAAGAGTTCCGCACCTGACTGGCCAGGGACAGTATGAAGGCCCAGTCCTCCTGCCACTGCTCCTCCCGCAGCGAGAAGTGGAGGCCGAAGCTCTGGGAATACCACGACTCCCACTCTTTCCAGCGTGTGTAGAACCTGCACACACGCACACACAGACACACAAACGCACTTACTACTGCACTCCTCCGCCGCCCTGTGGTTTGGGCTGGTCGGTCTCAATACATCCAAATAGTCATTTTCTCATGGAGGAGGCCGACCATTTCAAACAAAGATGAGTCACACAAAGCCTTTAAGCTGAGGTGTTGTCATTCCCAGGAGTTTCCCAATTTAACTATGGCTTCTGTGCTATCAAGGCAACACACAGTTTTACATTTCACCTTTCATGAGAATACAATTGGGTGCTCATGTGGTGTGGTGTGTGTATGTGTACAGTACGTGTATGCGCGTGCATGCCATTGTAAGTTTATATCAAACTTATATTTCTCATACAGAAGAACAAAACAAACTGATTTTTAAATAATTTATTTGCAAATTATGGTGGAAAATAAGTATTTGGTCAATAACAAAATTGTTGACAATGACAGAGCTAAATCGTTTTCCGTTAGGCTTCACAAGGCTTTCACACACTGTTGCTGGTATTTTGGCCTATTCCTCCATGCAGTTCTCTTCTAGAGCAGTGATGTTTTGGGGCTGCGCAACGCGGGCTTTCAACTCCCTCCAAAGACTCTCTATGGGGTTGAGATCTGGGGACTGGCTAGGCAATGCTTCTTACAAAGCCACTCCTTTGTTGCCCGGGCGGTTTGTTTGGGGTCATTGTCATGTTTTATCTTCAATGCCCTTGCTGACGGAAGGAGGTTTTCATTCAAAACCTCAAGATACATGGCCCCATTCATTCTTTCCTATACACGTCGTCTTGGTCCCCTTGCAGAAAAACAGCCCCAGAACATGATGTTTCCACCCCCATGCTTCAAAGTCGGTATGGTGTTCTTTGGAAGCAACTCAGCATTCTTTCTCCTTCAAACAGGACGAGTTGAGTTTTTACCAGAAAGTTCTATTTTGGTTTAAACTGACCATATGATGTTCCAATCCTCTTCTGGATCATCAAAATGCTCAATTGACACAATTGAGTCACTGGCAGTGTAGTGTGTTACTGATGGTAACCTTTGTTACTTTGGTCCCAGCTCTCTGCAGGTCATTCACTAGTTCCTCGTGTGGTTCTGGGATTTTTGCTCACTGTTCTTGAGATCATTTTGACCCCACAGGGTGTGTGGAGCCCCAGATGGAGGGAGATTTATCAGTTGTCTTTTGAGTCTTCCATTTGCTCCCACAGTGGATTTCTTAACATCAAGCTGCTTACCTATTGTAGATTCAGTATTCTGGTGTCCTTTGACAGCTTTTTGGTCTTTGCCGTATTGGAGTTTGGAGTGTGACTGTTTGAGGTTATGGCAGGTGTCTTTCATACTGATGAGTTCAAACAGGAGCCATTAATACAGGTAACAAGTGGAGGACAGAGGAGCCTCTTAAAGAAGGAGTTACAGGTCTTGCTTGTTTGTAGGTGACCAAATACTAATTTTCCACCATAATTTGCAAATAAATTCTTTAAAAATCAGATGTGATTTTCTGGATTTATATTCTCATTCTGTCTCTCATGGTTGAGCTATACCTATAATGAAAATCACAGGCCTCCCTCATCTTTTTAAGTGGGAGAACAATTGGTGGCTGACTAAATACTTTCTTGCCCCACTGTATGTGTGTGTGTCATAAACCGGGAGAAGCAGATGACTGACTGAGTTCTGATGTCACCCAAAGTGTTTGCCTTAGAAGCCGGTTAGAGCTAGCTCGACCAGGCTAACTGAGCTGGAATCTGGAGCCAAATGTATGCAGTTTTTGTGGGTAGCAACCACAGAGAAACCAAGAGCCCCAGTCTGTTCACGCTCACGCTACTCTCTGGCTGATACGAAATTCACGGACAGGAGGACGGTGTTTGGTCAGTTGATATAGGGATAACTGGATTCAGATAGACATTTAATAAACTACAAATACCACCATCGCAAAACCATGATTTCTTTAAGCCCAAAATGGTAAGCATGACACAAACTGAGCAAGAGGAGTTTACGTTTCAATGGAATTCAATAAGCTCCGAAGCGAGTTGGGGCAAAACATCATATAAAAGCTCTTTTCGTTGGGCTTCATTGAGCTAGCAGGTTATCACTGGCCATCTGTTAGCATTCTATGGTGTGCAGGTGTGTGTGTGTGTGCGCAGTGTGTCGCTCACCAGTGGGAGCAGTCGTGCAGGCTGTCGTGCAGAGTCTTCCTAAGGACCGAGTCTTTGTCATAAATGCCCCACGTGGCCTGGAGCACAGAGTCCAGCAGACAGTCCCCGGCCGTGCGGTTCCACAGAGCATACAGACGACTGTCCAAGCGACTGCCCAGCTCCAGAGACCAGTTTATGATGGGGGCCTCCTCTTCCAGCTCTGAACAGAGAGGGAGACATGTGAATGTTTTCTACTCCAAAAATAGCACAAAGGTCTATTTCTTATGCATGTATATGGTTATTAAACAACATCTGACACAGGAGAGCTTATTTGAGGCAGCTGGGTTTCATATGCCTATGCAGATCAGCGATGTCAGCTCTTCAGAAGGGTAGAGCCTCAGCATACAGGATTACTAAAACATCCAGGGGCATTAGAAGCAGGTGACTTACACTAAGCCTAGGTCTGGGTGTCTATGAATTTTCACAAAGTCTACATCATTGACTATTTCTACTCTAAGAAAATATTGATAGCTTAAAGACTTAGACATTTGTCTTTCATTTTGCATTTCATATTTGATGACATAAGATGTTGAAAGTGTGGTGAGGCATTGATGTGATAATGTGAGCGGGTAGATGTGTGGAAGTGATCATCTGTGTGAATCTAATGAATCCTAAAACTCAATTAGGCTGATTGGGGCAGAGAGAAGTAGGAGATAAAGACGCCCGGAGTCTGGCACACGGTCAAGTGCAGAGGAGAACTGTGCACAAGTAACACAACACTGCCAGCTCTGGGCTCTGCTCCCCTTCGGCTGCATGCACTGGAGCTCAGATCACCGCTCTTTAAAAAGATACATTAGTCAATGAATGTGTTTGTTGTTTAGTATGCACGTCTTGTGTATTTGATTGTGGATTAAATGCAGCACTGTACAAGGGGACATATGTATGCAAAACATGGGTAGGTTGATTTAAAAGCATAACAGCAGAAAGGTAAGAAGTACAGGATCTGTTTCTGCAGTTTTATTCTGAGTTGACAGAACGCGTCTCGTCCTTGCTGGCTCGTCTTAAATGCTTACCCTTTTGTACGTCTCTGTCTAACACCTCATCAAACAGCTTTTCCTGAACAGCTGGAGGCAAATCTTCAATGTCTGAAAGAAAATAATGCTTGCATTATGAACTTGTAACTATACAGAAGAAAAAAGGCCAAAGTAGAAATATTCTTGTGTTGTAGCTGTGTTGTGTTATTCTCACAATAGCCGGTGGCTTTCTGAGCACGCTCGGAGCTCTTGTCAACAGTAGCTCATTCTTCAGCAAAAATAAATGAATGCATTGACTTAGGGGAAGTGAACAGAAAGCCACTGTATAGTGGCGAGGTGCCAAGGACTGCATTGTCCTGAATACTCCACATAACACAAATCCTCAGCTTTTGCCACGAGCAACGCGCAATTACATTCCACATAATGTAGCTAGACTGTAGAAAGTGGTGACAATAATTAATTGGGTTTGGTTGTGAACAGTGTGCGAGGACGTTATGGAGAAAAAGAGCCAGGGGTTGCCTCCGTCTCCTGGTCGTTCCAGACAGACAAATGTTGTATTATGTCCCTGCAGCCTCCAAACACAAGACATTTCCACACAGCGCCAGTAAACAAAACAACACAGGCACTCTGTCATGCACTTGGCAAAGCAGAGGACATCTGAGGAGAGCTCCCTGACATTCAGACCAAGTCCAGAGCAACAACCATCACACTCTTTGTATGTGAAACTGATTATCATTTTATCAATTTCATGGACTCTACAGTAAATACTCAGGGCCATGTGGAATTTGGCATGAGGATTTCTTAAGACAGTAGCTCAGTTGGTAGAGCATTGGCCTTAAGGCCAGAAGGTCGTGGGTTCAATTCCCACCTCTGCACCTTCTCCACCGACTCCCACTGATGACTGCTGTCGTTGTGTCCTTGGGCAAGACACTTAACCCCACTTTGCCCAAAGCCCCCACTGAAAGATCAAGGCTATGCTCACACTCAGAGAGCAGCCGTCCTCCTGTGGACTCACCACCTGCAGAGGGTCAGTGAGGGGCTGGTGCTATGAGACTTGGGTGGCATCTCTGACTGGATTTCTTAAGACCACAGACATTTTTAGTAATTAAATCTATAATATTAGTGCAAACCTCCAGGAGCTGTCAAGGGTTTCTAAAATATGACCAATGACAAGAACTATTACAGACTCTAAACACATGTCAAAAGACATTTATTCAATCAACGAGAAACACACAAGAGTCAAAAATACACATTTTGTCAATTCAACTAGATTCCTACATTTTCAAAACAAGTCTTAAGTCTCAATACTGGAGAATTTTGTTGGAGAATTGGCTCAATGATATTGGTAAAACCAATATCCTGATTCGGCTTTTCAGTTGATGTAATAAGACCATTAACTGACTGGTACAAATTCATCTGAAACTTATCTGATACGTGTATGAGGGATGGAATAACTTTAAGTCATTATATAATTCTGAAATCTAAATGTGTAGTTTGTAACATGAATCAGACAATAATCTATTTTAAAATCGCACCCAGGGTTCAGCTGTCGTTGCGCCGCTGAGCACTGACCTGCGGGGAGCGTGAAGGTGACCAGGTCTGTGAGGAAATAACAGGTGAAGTCGCCCTTTCTTTGGTGCAGAGAAGCCGCTACTTCACGCCGGATCTGCTCCGTCAGCTCGGGGCACACCATGGCGGGGATGCACTTAGCAGCCTGTTGGGACACCTGCAGGGGAGACATACAACAGACAAATCAGACAGAAGAAAAAGAATAAGAAGAGAGACAGAAGAAAACAGACAGAAGATAGAACAAGACAGAAGAAGAAGACGACGACGACAGAAGAAGAAGCCTGAACTGGTGCAAGACAACCTCCAATTGTGAGTGCAGCAAGAATAATTGACAAGAACTCATAAAATAGCAAACAGTAGTAATGATTTTTGGTTGATGCTAGTGTTGGCCCTGGGGGAAAGTAGGACAGTGTGGAGCAGAGAGGAGAGGTGTGCGTAGATAATCTGGGATCACACACTGGCACACGGCGCTCCAGACTCTGCTCTAAGCCCACACGCTACATATCACACTACTTATGAAAACTAATATAGCTTTGCATTCACCACTGAAGTATGAAAAAAGGCACATCATGCTCACCCCACGATCAAACAAAACTAGACATTTGGAGAACTAAGGTGAGCGGAGTTAATTTATACATTTCTCCTATGTGAGATCAATAAAATTGATCTTATTTTAGCTGTAAGGATTGTCAATTGTGTAGTCTAACCGTTAATTATGATGTGTCTGAATTCTGCTTTTTTGCACAGAAAAGAGATTTATTAGAACTAGACTCGTACCTGGGCATTAATTTGGCTGTACTCTTCCATTGCACGGCATAACATAGGTCTGCCTGAATGGAATGATCTCCAGTAAATGGTTTTCAGTATACATTTTCATTTTCTGAAGCTGCAGATGATAAGATAAGAATTCCTTTATTCGTCCCACAGTGGGGAAATTGTGATGTTGCAGCGCACATATAGGACAGTAGTAAGAGCACACAGGGATCATACACACAATATACAAATAAGTAGTAGCCATGTTTCTTAGCTAACATAACTAGTTGTAGATGCTGAAAATGCTTCAATACCAGGAAAAAATAAAATATATATATATATATATATAATATATATATATTATATATATATATATATATATATATAATATATATATATATATATATATATATGTGTAGTAGTAGTGCAGTTATATACTGTACAGTTAAATAGTGCAGGATAATACGTAGATAAAGTAAAGTGACATTGTTCTGTGACATTCTGAAGTTGCAGTATTGCACATTGCACATGATTTAAAGGAGCTATATGTAATATTTGCATGTCAAGTCATCATTAAATGACCCGAATATTTCAAAAGGCGTTATTAAATCATACTCTTTTCGAATTCATCTTTAACTGATAACAGTAGTTCAGCCGAGATATTTGATTATCAAAATTAGTTTTACGACCCGTAAAAGTTGTTATTGTTTTGATTTTGATGTCCTACCCTCCGCCGTTTCGCCAATCAGGAAGTGTCATGTAAGTCCGTGATCGGGTTGCCAGAACTCCGCGCGGCTCATTAATCTCAGTGGTAAAATAACATGTGGCGCAGAACTAAAAAAGGTCTTGTTATGACTCTCAAATCATTAATGACAAAACAAAGACTAAAACGAGGATTTATATCGGGACGCCTTTGAACAATTGAGACAGCTGATAAAAGTTCACGTGTGAACTAAAAGTTCACGTGTGGTCTAAACTGTGCGCTTACGATGCAGGAACCCGGGTTCGATTCCGGGTTATGTCTTTTTGTATTTATTGCATGTTATCACATTCTATGACAGATTGCTCTAAAAACGGTAAAAGATGAAGGTCAAGACGTTTTTTTGCAGATTATAGCTTAATTGTAAAAATAATCATTTAAGACCACATATACCCCAATTAAAATAATGTTAGTCTCTTTTTGATGTGGAACTTTTACATGTTTGTCTAAAAAATAGGGAATAAATAAAATTGAAAGGTGATATCCTCTTGAGCAAACCCTGATGTTGATACGCTGAAGAAATACGTTCCAACATCCATTCTTCCCACTCCTATTTTGGACATCAATTGCTTATTTATTTTGCATAAACTATGTATAATTACATTGCTTTTATTTTGTTTTTTGTTTTTTATCTCAAATGTCCAAATAATAATAATAAAAAAACAATTATCAAAACATTCATTCAGCATTAGCACGGCTGTCATGGCAATGTGAATGGAGACGGACAAACAACTGATAAAATAATTCCTTGTGTTTGCTGCTGGATTTGGTGTGAATCTGGCAACCTGAGTCAGGGAGAGTGGGAGAGGACTACAAAATATTGACTGTGACTGCAGTACCACTTTTGGCCAGATTTTTACATATTGTTCCTTTAAGAATTTACTTAATTACAGATGAATGAAATTTACAGGCTCAGCAGTTCTTATTGTACAGTCTGACAGCAGCAGGAAGGAAAGACCTACGGAAGCTCTCCTTCACACAGCCAGGGTGAATTAGTCTGTCACTGAAACTGCTCTCCAGACAAGAGAGAGTGTCCTGCAGGGGGTGACAATCATGGTCCAGCATAGATGTTAGTTTGCTCAGGACCCTCCTGTCCCCCACCTGCTGCACTGTGTCCAGGGAACAGCCCAGGACTGAGCTGGACTTCCCGATGACCTTGTCCAGCTTCTTCCTGTCCCTCTCTGTGATGCTGCTGTTCCAGCAGACGCACACCAGATGATGTGCGTCTCTGAAGAAACTATCTTTAGAGCTCACATGTACTCAGGCTTCAGGCATGCATGTGAATCATAGCAAAGTCCCAAAAATTGTGCAGCTACTGTGGCCGTATGCTTGGGACTTGTGTCTATTAGTCGTTATAGTAGCTTCCCTTATTATTTCACACACTAAAGTACACATTAACACTTATAATCTCCTATGCGATAAGTTATTGGTCTCCCCTCACTTTCAGCCCGCCAGCTACTTCCCCTGTTTTTTTTTACTTTCGTTAACTGATGTGGAAGCTTTCATTGGACACGTGTCGTCTCCATAGTATATTAGATGTTTGACAGAAGGTTCTGGAGTCCACAGACCTCGGTGAGCAGCACGGCCAGCATGTCCTGCCTCTGGAAGCGGATGGCTAAGTGAACCAGCGTGAAGCCGTCATCAAAAGCAGATGGTCGATTCAGGAGGCGAACTTCGTCTGCCGTTAACTGCCGCGCGATGTCTCCTCCTGATGATTTGTAGGCCTCCACAGCTGCTAGGTCGCCCTCCACCACACCTTCACATGGGAAGCACAGACACACAACTGTTACAAAAGCACTCTATCAGACACGCACTTCAGAGCAGCACCAGGTCACTGTTGTCCCGTAAGCTTTATTAGACAGGGCCTATAGTCTGGGGTCCACTGTCAAAAACACTGTTTAAAGCCAGCTGCACCAACATTCCAATAGATACTTCAGTCAAAATATAAAAAACAAAAAATAGGAATGAGGATGAGGAAAAAATTACATTGTAAACTAGAAAAGTAAAAAGAAAACAAACAATCTTAGATTCAGACATAATCATTAGTTCCTTGTTCCATTTCCAATCCGTCCATAACTTTTTGTATTATGGTGCAAACAGACAGACAAACAAACCCCGGCGATTGGATTACCCTCCGGAAGAGGCAATAAATAAGCAGCGGAATTGCATAAGCTGCAATTTAAGAAACAAGGGAAAGATCTTAAGGCTGGGAAAATGTCACAAAATGAATAATAGATATAAAAAGTCATTCTAAAAGCATGGCAAACAGCAGTTTCAGTCATCTCTCTTATAATGCCATTGCTTTCTCATCTTCAACACCAATCAATGGAAATGAAGAGCAAAGATGTTACAACCTAAAGTTACCAAAATTATTCTCCAAGTCAAACAATCTCAGACTCTACAGAGCATGCCCAGACGGTATTACTGACAGATCTATGCAAATATTGATGCAGTGCTATCCAAACCTAAAACAGTGTTCTTCTTTGCTCCATGTTTAAAAGGACTGGACTGGACACACACACTAAGCTGCAATAACGTCTGCTTGTGTGTGTGTTTGTACATGTGTGTAGTTATGAGTGTGGAGAGTGTGGGTGGAAGGACTCGCTGTGCCATGTGAAGCGGGCTCGCACACACAAGGAGAGAGGGGGAGGAGGAGAGAGGCCGAAAGAGAGACAGAGATTACAATGGCAGCGGTAGGAGATCATAAACGTTTTCCACAGAACACCACATTAGAGTGAGTGTGATCCCTGCAGCCACTACTGTGTGTACACGCAACACTACAGACTTCACTTCTCATATTATCTTTTTTTTCTTAACTCTACTTTACAGATTGGACTATGTGTATTTACTGAACAATTACAGGTAAACAAGACTTAAAAGCCTGTCTGATTTCAAACTATTATAAAAACTGAATCGGTATTGAATGAAATTGGCAAGGTCATGCTAGAGGTTCAGACTAAAAGGTAGATGATTCTCGTATTTGTTGAACGTATGGTGATGGTCAATTCATAAAGTAGCCATGATGAAAAGGCTCATTTTAAAGAGAAGGAGAGGAACATGATGAACAAGACATTTGTAGGTGTGCTCATCTTTTGCATCAGTGGTTATTTTTGTGCATTTACTTTTTCACATTATCAAGGTATTTTGAAACCTTATCGAATAAGGGTTTGGAATTGGATATTCGTTCCAGAGACAAATAGCTACACAATTTGGCAACAACAGAGCATGAGGCTGTTCATGTTGATAGCTGAGATTTTAAAGAATATCAGCCTGTAATATTAACATTAACAATATATTATCAATCACTAAATTATTATTTATAGACAAGGAAAATGCATTCAGACATAGTTACAATAAACAGATGCTAATTTACAAATCCCCGTCCCTGATTGGACTTTTCTACCACTAAACAGTACAGAGTCTATACACTGCCAACTGTGTAAACAAAAGTACTGTAAATAAAATGCAAATGTTACATCTGATTGAGGGGAGTACAGAGGTCTGAAAGGAAAGCTGTGTAATAATATGCAGATGTGAGTAGTCTGCACTCTGAATGATCCACTGCTCTGCTCCGTGTGACAAAGTCAACATGGTCCCGATACCAGGAGGAGCCCATACCAGGAGGAGCCCATACCAGGAGGAGCCCATACCACTCTAGCGTATCTTAGGATCAAGCAGAGTACACACAACCCTAGGGCTGTAAAAAGTGTTTTGATTAAACGTGTACAATCCAGAGTTTTAAAATTACATATGATATTTTTGTGGATTTACAAAATACAGTATGACGACATGTATTTACCATTTATAAATTACAATGTATTAGGGCTGCACAAAATTGAAAGTGTGGAATAGTGGTGTCAATAGTGGTGTCAGTGGTTAGCACTCATGCTATACCGCAAGTATGGGTTCCATTCCACCTCCAGACCGGGCCTTTCTGTGTGAAGTTCAAGTGCTCTGATTTGCTCTACTGCTGAAAACTAAGAACATGTACAATAGTTCAGGATGAATGAGTGTCTGTTTGTGAGTGCGAGTGTAGTCCCAAGGCTACAATACGGTTTATTTACAACACTGCTGTTAATTAATACACACCGCCCTACACTCAGTTGGTAGGGCGGTATATATTATAATAATTTCCTTCCTGAAATTATGTCTCTGTAACAGAGTCTGTGGCTCTGGCAGTAAATGGCAAGAGGTTTATACATCAAATGATTGCATCTTTGGAATATCAACATAGCACTTAATTTATTGCTGTAACAATATTTGTTGCTATATAGTGCAGCCTTAGGGTGCTTTCACTGTTGGTCCAGTAAAGCGGTTCGCTTGGGCCCTAAAGTTGTTACAATGTTGCAGTTCTCAACTAGTTCGGTTCTCATTCACACCAGTGTTTTTGCAAATGAACTAACCACTGTAGATGTTACATAATCCGCCACCCGGTGGCGCTGTTCACAAAATACTGTGTATTGGATGACCTAGGTGAAACCTGATTGGCGCAGGATGTGAAGAGGGAAAAATCCCGGAAGAAATCAAACTTGTCAGATCCTTAATGATGAACTGTGCTGCTCTAGTGTGTGGCTATTTTTGATCATCGCTGCTTTGTACAGCACAAATACTGTTGTTCCAGTATGTATAATAGATTCAGCACCAGAACACTCTGCGGGTGTTTTTGACTGAAACGATGTGTGTGTTAAAAAGTGAGCTACGCAACAGAGCAGGGCCATATTGAGGCAGGTCAGCGTTCTCACCAGCAGCGAACCGCACTGGAGTCCACATGGAATCGCACCGAGACCAGCTCCATAAGGTGGTCTCGGTGTGGTTCTTTAGTCCGGACCAAATTTAACTGGTCCACTTTCACACCTACTCAAACGAACCGTACTTGCAGGTGTTCCAGACTCCAGTCCGCTTTAAGTGGACTAAATGATGCAGTTAAAGTGTATTTAATCTGTATAATGTAAATGTTTTACAATTATTAAAATGTAAATTGTATTATGTGAAATGTCTGACACCGGAACCAGAACTTTGTAATTCTGCAACATTTTCCCAAACGCTTCAAAACACAATGGACACCAGTTCGAGTCACTTCTGTTGTAGTTTCCTGACCCTCCTCAACTCTATGCACATGTCGCCCAAGTAACCCAGAGGGGAACACTCTGCCCAGCTGGCATTTCCATTGCAAACTGGTGCCGAGTGGACCCAGGGGGAAACACTGCTTTTATAATCTCATGTAGAGTCCACACACTACAGAATAACAACATAAAACAGCGGAGCTTCAGCACAGGAAATCTCCCCATACTCTCCTCATGAAGAATGAAGTTACACATCACTGTTAAGTGTCCTTTTATCTAGAGGCCAATGGCAAAACCCATGTTCCAGTTTGAAAAGTTAAACAAAAGGAGATCCAGTTTCCCAAAAACATGACTTTGTGCTCCAGTAAACCAGATGCTTTTGCATCATGAACAGAGTCTGATTATGTGCCTTAAAAACACAGACCTTAACAAAGCACACATTTATATGATTCTCACTTTTGCTTTCTCAACAGGAAACATCTGATGTGTGTGCTTTAGCATAACTATTATTTTTTTTGATAGGTTTTTCTCGGGGGACATATAATATAGTATTTCCCTCGTGTTTGCAGTAAGTGTGTCTCCCTTTTAGAACGATACAATCCTGTGATAATGGCAGATTATTGAGTTCCTCGCTGTGTTTTCTCGATCAGCTGTTCGCTGTTGCTGTCCTTCTGTGACTTCTGTCTCCCAATCAGCAGCAGACACTTTGATCATGTTACCTTTAGTATCTGCTCAGTTCAACTTGGCTTCACTCGGCCCGAGGAAGAAGCAGGAGCTAAAAAAGTACCTGGTCAAAGGGGCCAGCACCTAATGGAAAAGCTCTGAACTGGGGCCAAAGAGAAATGGACAAGGGGCTTTAGAGGAAGAAGGAGTTAAAGTCGTTACTCAGATTGTGTTACACATAGAAACGTTGAGGCGACTTTTGTTTCCGCTGGCCGCTTACGCTCAGTCTTGATTAAATAAATGCTGCCGTTTGTGTGGGGGCAGATTTTGTGCCATAGATGGTCCATAGGTGGCACCGTGGCAGTAAGGCCACGGTGCAGTAGGAGCAGGACTTGAGACACAAGTCCTGTTCCTAAATCGTTTATAAGACAGTAGGTTTATCAATCATCTCTTCAACATTGGTTCAGTCAAATCACAACAGGACACACACACACATCACACATACGTGTATTTGCAACACAAACACCATGGCTCTGCTTCCAATTTCAACAATTCCAGATTGATGTGGCGCAGGGATGTCAAAGTCAAAGTTACATCAGAAGCCAAAAAAACAATTTGCTTCAAGCCGAGGGCCGGACAGGTTGAATGTTTCTTAAAACATATTAAAAGGATTGCATATAACCTATAGTCCAAGACCTAACACTGTGGACCGTATTTTATTTAATGAATAATCCAATATTTTTGAATGGCTCGTGCAATGATTTCAAGTGAAAAAAAAAATTCAAAAAGGCTAAAAAACAAACTTCCTTCTATAAGAGAAAACACATCACACAACACTGAACATGAAATGAATAATCCAAAATAATGTATTATGGCTCCGTGCAGGCCGGTTCTAATTAGGGGTGGGAACCTAAGGGTACCTCACGATACGATACAAAGCTCACGATAACGATTTTATCACGATAACGATTTTATCACGATAACGATTTTATCACGATAACGATTTTATCACGATAACAATTTTATCACGATAACAATTTTATCACGATAACAATTTTATCACAATAACAATTTTATCACAATAACAATTTTATCACAATATGACGATTATCGATATATTGGTCAGAAATATACAATATGCCAATTTATTATACGGCTCCTCACAGCACCAGTAGAAAGCTCCATTGATTTGAATGTAATTTCAAAATGTTCTACCGGTCATTATTTTCTATAAAAGGACCTCTCAAAACAATAATGACCGCTGCCCATGGCAACGCACTCTCTGCTTGTCTTTCAGATGTGTGGATAACTCCGCAAATAGTTCCGGCCACTCCGGAGCTAGCCACGCTCAATAAACGCAAATACCAATCAATCAACACACTTAAATGTTAATCGGAGAATACACTCTTCACACACATGCACGGAGATTTTCAGAATTTACTGGTCTTGTCTTCATGACAAAAATACTATTTATCTGCGTCAAAAAGCGACCATGAAAAACCCGGAAGTAGTTCCGGCCACTCCGGAGCTAGCCACGCTCATTAAACGCAAATGCCAATCAATCAACGCCATTAAATGTTAATCGGAGAGTACATTGGACACATACATTCTTAATACAAGTGCACGGAAGTTTTCTGAATTTTTCGTTTACGTTTTCATGACAAAAACACTGATGTAATGCGAGAAAAGATGATCCCCAAAAAACCCGGTAGTAGATACCGGCACATTTTCGGACACATTTGCAGAGGATCGAATTATGGATTTAGGTTTGGTTTACGTTTGGGTCACTCGCCGCTGATGTTCACAATTCTTTGTTCAGTTTTCATGCTGAACAAAGAGACACGGCTGGCTGAGTGGATAGCACTCTCGCCTCTCAGCAAGAAGGTCCTGGGTTCGAATCCCGGTTGGACCAGGGCCTTTCTGAGTGGAGTTTGCATGTTCTCCCCGTGTCTACGTAGGTTTCCTCCGGGTGCTCCGGTTTCCCCTACCACTAAAAATATGTACAATAGGTCTGGCATGTGCCTCCTGTACTGGCACCCCCACTCCCAAAAATAACAATTGTAAACCGCTTTGAGACTCCGATGTGCAGTGAAAAGGCGGTATATAAATAAAGATTACTTACTACTACTTACTAACATGCAGTTCCAGAGAGTTCTAGTTTGGAAGTTGCTAGCCTAACTGTTGCTAGCATAGCCACGGGAAAGCCTTTGGGAACTATTTTATTTTCTTTCTTATTTTAAATAAACCTTTCGGCATTCCTAAAAGTGGACTGAAGTTTATGTTGTGTGTTCTGTTGGTACAAAGCTGTATAATAAGCAGGATAACGTATATTACGCAGGTCATTATCGGAAAATAAGTACCGACAGGGCGAAGCGGACCCGTCCCCTGTCGGTACTTATTTTCCGATAATGACCTGCGTAATATAAGTTATCCCTTACTTATGGCATAAATAAAAGAAAAAATACACTTTATTTCATGATAAATGGAATGGAGATGCATAATGTCGCCATATATTAAAGCTGCACTAACTGACTTTGGGATTTTGAAGCCGCGGACTCGCTGGCCTCTCTCTCTCTGCTCCCCTCCCCACACCCACGAAGCTATCGCCCCCCACACACACCCACTGTTGGGACGGAGCTAGAGTCTCCCAATATGGATAATACATGGATATGGATTTGCACGTGGATGGCGTGACCATAGAACGATAGAACCGGGAAGCGCGGAGGAACAATACTTTATTTTGGATGGCTGTCTTGCTGTGTAAGCAGTAACCGGTGACGAAGACGAGGAAGTTTCAGGTTAGCTCCGATGCTTGTTGTGCTAACTCAGCCGTCTATGCTAACGGACCTGTAGATTTCTCACGAAAGTGGGGGCTAGTGGTCCACTGTGATTGGTCACAATCTGCGACCCGAAACACGTTCTCTTCCTTGTTTCATCAAAACTCGATCTAAAATATAATGTCACGCCAGCACAAATCTGCGCTACTTTTTCTTCAAAAGGACGTATATCCCAATACACTACATGGACATGGATAGCATTTTTGTAATGAATACAAAAATAAAGTCAGTTAGTGCAGCTTTAAGTATTGATACCAATAAGAAAAAAAAAATTGTAACAAAAAAAAAAAAATGATATCGACATATTGATAATCGAATCGCGGGAGAAAGTATCGTCAAACCCCTAGTTCTAATACTAATCAAATTTCATTCCAGGGATAATTCATTCTTGACTTTGACACCCAAGATGTGGCGTGTGTTTATTAGAAATAAAAAGGTGGTGGTTAGCACAGCAAAGAGAGATGAGCTTTACACATAAAAATATGCAGAAACAAAAATTATAATACACAGACAATCAAAAGAAGAAATATGCTGTTGTCCGTCTGGTCAGGATTCATTCGAGGCAAAATAAAAGTGTGCATAACTGGCATGGAAGTACACCTCTGTATCCAACTTTTAGACATTCAAATAAACTCAAAATAAACAAATAAACTCAAATAAGCATAAATCTGCTCCTAAGAAGAAAGCTCCTCAGGTAAACTCAAGAACTTTTAGAACAGAAAAAACATCTGTTGCCATTAGCAACAGATGTAGTATTACAGTTAATGTGGTTTAAAAAGAGTTTTACTGTTGCATGCAAAGTGGAAAATAAAAAAATACACTAATTATTGGTCAAACCAGTCTGATCAGCCGCACCAAGGGGACGAAAGAGTTTTTTTTTTTAATGGCAAAGATGACCAATGTTCTACAATGACCAAATCAACCAAACCCGGATTCTAATTCAGCATTTCACAAAAGAGGATTTTTTATTTTTATTTTTTTAAAGCAACCATTTTGGTTATTGATTCATTTGTTAAATGCTCGACAGTTAGACTAAGTAGTACATTTTCTGCAAATGTGTCAATTCTAGGCCTGTAAAATGATTAAAATATTGAATTGCATATAATCACATTACTGTCATTGTTAACTTGCGAAAAATGGCACAAGGCCCTCGACTTGGTTTGAAAAGTCATTGGATAAAGCAAAAAGCTTATATTAATCCAATCTCCTCCAAAAAGACAGTATTTGGATTGTCTAATATAGACTACTCAATTTCTGCTTTTGTTGTTGATAGTCTAGAACAGGGACCTACACTTTATAAAACCCAGATTTACTTTTACAACAACCGTTGAGCCGTGATCGACCTTGAATTTCTGTGTGTTTACTTTCAGAACATCACAACTTACTGCCTGGTGTCAGTCCCTTGCGACTAAGTATTAAAAAGAAACGTTCTATGACTTTTTCTCGTGTGTCCCAGTGTGTTTGGATACTGGGACACACACACATAATAATAATGCATCGGTTTTATACAGCGCTTTTTTGGACACTCAAAGACGCTTTACATGTCATTATTCTTTCACTCCATACACGGTGGTGATAAACTACTGCTGTAGCCACAGCTGCCCTGGGACACACTGACAGAAGCAAGACAACCGGGCCCCTCCGCCCACGACCAACAACCACCAACCATTCACACACACACCAGACTCATTCTAGGCAATGGGGGTGAAGTGTCTTGCCTAAGGACACAACGACAGTTTGGCACTTTACAGCCGCCCCACTGAGGCATCAGGTGTTCCCAGAGGTTAAGTGTCTTGCCAAGGACACAACGACAGTAGACAGTGGGAGTCGATGGTGAAAGTCTACTGGCTCAAAGGCCAATACTCTACCTACTGAGCTACTGTCGCCCAGTATATAACTTCTGTACATCCTACAGCTTTCTCCTGAGGTGGATGTATTCAAATTAAAGCAGACACATCAAGTTAATGTAATTCCAAATCAGTTGCAGACTTGAGACTGATGTTCCGATGTGTATGGACTTGCAAGATTTGTGTTTGTTTTGGTCTCAGATGTGGGTCTCAATAAGGTATCAAATCTATCAGGCACATTCCTATCCTCTTCCAATGCAACCTTAGTTAGAATTCACCTCAGGCACTAGTACAGCATGTTTGTTTGGAGTCTGTGCATTTGTGTTTTCACCTACGCTTCCTCAGACCAGGCTGTTGTTTCCGTTCTCACAGTGCAGACTTTAAAGTAACACTGGAGAGGCAAGGAGCAGGCTGTAGTAGTATCAACTCCAGCCTAAGATTCTGCTGAGCTTTAGTATTGTGCAACAGAATCATATAGGGCAAGGCCACACTGATAACGTCATCGGAACAGGACAAAGGTCAGCGTTTTTCACTTACTCCACAACAACAATGACTTTATCTGGGCCAGTAAGAAGTGTGTTATTTTTAGCTGTGCGGGACGAGCGAGCAATGACTTGAGCGGGCTGCTGTTTACAAACACTATATAGAATACTAGAGGTCAAAGCAGGAAACGCAAGGACACAGAGGATGATTTTAGCATGCTCTATGGGCAATGTTACCACTAGGCTTAGGATCAGAAATACTAAAACCAACCTGTGCAAATGTCAAGATAAGTATTACACCACTGGCTATAGATAGAAAAGCTGGAGCCATAAAACCAAGTATGTAACAATTATACCTCAACAATGCAAATTAAATTAGCATTACAAACTGTCCAAATCTATTCATGTGCACATTGCCAACACATAATTAATTGGGCCAAAAGGTCTTTTTTTAAATTGATGAGCAGAGACTAGCAAAAATGCAATCCCATTACAGTGATGCAGCCAAATAAAAACATTACGTCTGACAGTTGGAACAGCACAGATAACATTAAAGGTCCCCACTGTGGGATGAAAAGGGCTTATTTTATCTTAAGTGGTTCTTTAACTGCAGTTTATGAGTTCACTAAAGAATGATTTCAGTGTGCGTTGTACTGTCCGGATCCTCTCAGAAGCATTACATGGCCATTAGCTTTGATGCCATTTTGAGGCACTACTCCACATCAAAAAACTTGTGGTAGTTATTTTGTTGTTGTTGTTGTAAATAAATATATTAGAATCTATGTTGGCTGGCATCTGCTTCATCAAACCCTTCTTGTGAATACGTTACACTATGTAATGTAATGCAATCTAATGACATGTATGTTAATAGGTGGAATTGTGTCGTATATGTTTGGAAACTGATTTAAAACCTGCAAACTGTTGCTCGGTAAAAATCCTAGTCTCCCTTTTTATGCCATTAGCAAAGTATTTAAGTATAAACTATTTAAAAGGGAACTACTATACTCCAACTATACATAGCAACAGCTGAAATAACCATAAATACAATTGAAACAAGTTAAAGGTGCAGCAAGCGATTTTGTTAGCTTAGCCGTAGCACCAACTGAAAACCACTCCCCCATCCCCACTCTCTCCACCAAACCAAACATCCAGTATTTTCTATCCTTTGTCACAACAAAATCTTTTTAAATTGGCCTTTTCTGATTAGTCCTTTTAGGTTTTAGAAAATCCGATAACTCAGGTGCGCGAGAAACAGGAAGAGGGTGAAGCGGGTAAACGCATCCCATTGGTTTATTTTTATCGGTCCGCTCCAAAATGTTTTTTTAATCAATTTTTGGAGACTACAGGCATCTGGTCAATTCCATTACTATTTGAAAGAACATAACTTAAATTAAAAAAATGTATGTTTGTTTTGTAAAACAAAAAAATATTTCAGTCAGGTCCTAGTGTTTTGGAAAAATTACAGTCCAGTTCTCCCTCTAAAAGAGATTTCAAATAATAATAATAATATATATTTCACTAAAGATGGGCTTTATTAGTCTTTTCTGATAATGACCTCTGAACTCAAGCTCATCCTAAGGAAAGAGGAGCGCAGCAAACACATGCAGGGAGACGTCATCAAATTAGTTTGTTTTGAAGTCTAAAAAGAAAACACTATTAGATTGTTTATGTGATAGAAAATCAGCTAAAGCTGCATTTGTTAAGTCAGGGAGGTCTTTGAGGTTTTTCCTCATAATTTTACTGCTATTTATTATAGTTTATTATACTTAACCAGTGCTATGCTTAGGTCAAAATGACCCACAGCAGTGATTAAGAAATGTTGATGATTTTGCTTAACTTGACCGGCCCTGGGTCATTCAAAACCCTTTAGACCTGAGTTTAGGGTATTTTTATTCTACTTTTAATCACTGTGGTTGATTTCACTCGAGGATAGCACAAGGATTAAGAGCAATACAGTTAATTTAAATAGCCAATAAATATATACAGCTTTGAAGGCTGTAAAAATGTGAATCTGCTCTGCTGCGAACAAAGCCATGAAGAATACATTGGAATAGTGGAGCACGAGCTGCTTGTCTTTATAATATTTATCCTTCTCCCTCCCACTCCATAGTGTGGGTGGCTGGAAACTTGCTGCTCGAGGGGGGACATTTTACACTCACTAAAACAAAGAAGATTTTATGGAAAGCATAGTCACTCAGGATATTAATTAGATGACAAAATGTATGTTTGATACTAGTTTATATACAGCTGGTGAGCGCACAAGTGTGATACAAACTTCAACTCACTGATTACAAAATTCTGTACCGGGGTTAATCTCTGCCAAGGTCATATCTGGCAGTCTGCAGCGACAAGATTGTTTTATTCAGGTTTCATCATTATTTCTATCAAATACTATGAAACAACAAACAGGTCACTGTTGAACAACTCCAATTGGCCTAGTTTGATCATTTAACACTCCAGGTCATATACTGTAAGAGAACGCTGTCAATTGTCGATGCTGCCAATGGTCGACTAAAGATGAACTAATCTCTAGTCATCCACTATGACAAGCACCAATAGAAGATTACAATTGACTCAATTACACAGCCCCATGATCTAGATTGGAAAGACTCTGTTCAAAAGACTATAAGCCATAAAAGATGTTGTTAAGATTGCGTCACTGGTCTTATTTCTGACCAATGCATGCCATCCACAAGCACTAACAAACAATCATATTCATCTGAATGTGATCACAAAGTTGTAAAAAAAAGGACGCTTAGTACTTTTAAAATTGTTGTTGTGTTTTGGTGTCCATGTATTTAATACTTTGAATGTGCCAGACTTACCCACACATGCATTGAGAAATAGCCAGTCAGTCCTTCTCATCCGGTTTTTAATTTGCTTCAGTTTTTTGAAATCCACTTCGAGTTCCTCTTTACTTCCGATGCCAGCCCCAGATGCCAGCTCGATTCTCTGGAAGTCCATGTTGACGTCTGCCTCTCTTTTTGATGTGGGGGGTGACCTCCTTTGGCTACTGCTGCAGCCACCTAAACCCCCCCCCATGCCTACTAGCCCTTGGCCTATGTGCCCACTTACGCCCCTCCGCTTGTCCCTGTCCTCATTCAGGATGGAGGAGGGAGGCTGGCTCTCAAGCTCAGATGCCAGCTGAATGGGCTCTACCAGTAGGCTATTGGGCCTGGGGTGGTCACATACCACACACTTCCTTGATTTGGGCCAGTTCTCGTAAGTGCATGCGCTGCAGCACCAGCGCTGGGCGTGTGTGTTGAGTCGGTTGCGGTCGTTGTATTCCTCACAGGGGTCTGTGGTAGAGGCGGGGGTGGACGAGCGACAGCCTGAGCCTGAGGTCTGAGGAGACTCTGTGGGGCTATGGGGCTGCTGGCTGTGAAGTCCTGGATGGCTGGAGTGTGGTGGGTGCTGGTGCTGCCCCTGTTGCCTCTGACACAGACACTGCGTGCAGCGGATGGCTCGCGGCCAGTTCAGATAGGTGCACGTGTGGCATGACCACTTGCTGCTCGGCTCTGGGACGTCAGCAATACGTACGCGGGGCCGTGCGCTGGAGTCAGGACAGATGAGCAGGCTGGACCCTCCCTGGGTCGGGCTGTTGCTGAGCTCTGCTGAGTCCCACTGGTGCAGACTGGCATCCAGAGCAGGGCTGCTCTTAAAGGGCTCCTCAGTGATGATTGCCCCCCCACTAGGCCTCTGAGCGCGGCACATGGTGCACTTGATGGCGGACGGCCAGTTCTCGTATGTGCAGTATTCACAGGCCCACTTGGCAGACAGCTCGCTCATCGTAGCTCTGCCGCTGTGGGAGGCTCCCCGCCGTCACAGGGCACTCAGCTCGGCAGATCCACTCTCAAGGAGGGCAGTGTCACCCCTGTCACATAGAGTAACACAGCATTAGTTACATGACATTGACAATTATCAAGTTTTAATCTAAATGAAATACAGTAAAGGAATGAACTGAAGAAACATCAACAGCTCAATCACCACAGGTTCAACGTTGGGGAGCTGTGGTGATGGAGGCTGATTGTTACATAAGGCTGATCAAAACATGTTTATTAGATTGCTTATTATGTTTATTACATTCAGTCTATATTATTCATAATTCTAATCCAACAAAATTCATGCTATACATTGTATCAATTTCTTTTCATAGTGACACAATGCATCATAAGTCACATTATCTCAATATTTCTGGAACCAAATGTAGTAAAAAAAACGGTTGAGTCTGAACAGGATGTTATCATACTTCTATAGTTCTGTTACCCGACTACAGCTATAAACAACACATACTGTAAGAAGCTCATGGATGTGTCCTACACTCACACTGAACTGGTAACAGGAGACAAGGACAGATGAAAGCAGACACCCAGTGGGGAGGCGCATGACTGCCTCACTCGCCCACTGTTGCACTCCAGTTGACTTCATCCAAAGCCTAGCAATTACTAAATGATTCAAATCAATTGTGCTACAACCAACTGTACATTGCCACAGCATCTTTGCACTTGACAAAAGTGTATGTACTGAACCAAATAGTGTGTGTGTTCACAGCACGCCTGCACATTTGCAAACACATGGTGACAAATTCCACATTTCGAAATGTGCTGTCCTTGACACTGAACATAACATCAGAACAGCACCGTTTGGCTCTCATATTAACCTTAGAGCCATGCACACACACCAGTTTATTTGGCTTCTCGAGGTTTGTTTACAATGTCTGCCATTCTATACTTTGTTTGTTTGATCTAAAAGATGTTTTTCTGGAAGATGTGGTATAAATATATGGAAACGTCCATTAGATGTGTCAGTCAATTCAACTTTATTACAAACCCTACACTTTAGCAGGAAATCTAAAGTTAACTATACACTCACTGCAATGCTCAGAAGTATTGCATACGAGCCGCATGGTTTTGAAATTATAAATCATATTTATTTGGAGAAATTACTATAATTTCAGAGAATGCACTGTACAGCAAAACACTTTTTCGCTGAAAATGCATATTACTAGGTTAGAACTACACGCCCCTTGTTTTCCTGTAGTTAGCTTGATTTGAGAAACATTACTGAGCACTGACTGTTGACTAACTTACCCACCGTCACCTGCCGTAAACAAAGCAGAAACACAACACACATTATGCTGTTGTAAAGTCCCAAAAGCAAACACACAGTTACGAAGCTGACAGCTAACTTAACATGACTGGAGCTAGCAGGCTGTGGCTAGCGTTATGGGATTATGTTATGCCCCTCTCCGCCGCTGTGTTTTGGAAGGCCCTCGACAAAAACTCAACCAGGTCAGCTCCAGCTCGGGTTTAGCGCTGGCCTGGGAACCGTCCTGGAGCTCACCTTTTCCTGCCGTGATCCACCGACACCGACACACACGGTCTGCCTTCCCCCTGAGGAGAAGCAGCCCACTCCAGTCCGCACTCGGGCTCCTTCACTTGGTCGCGTCCAGCCGCATATTTACTTCTCTTTGGGCATTTCAAGGACTGTACATTTCCGCGGAGCAGCGACAGCCCCAGTCCCGTCGGTCCCGTCCCACGATCCGCAGGCTGTGGGCTTTAGAGCATGGTGGTGCGGTCCTCGTCCTCTGCACATCGAGCTGGGACGAGTTTAATGGCGGCGCAGGGAAGGGAAACAGCCGCGGAAGGCCAGGCCAGGCACGCCAACAAAATACACTCGGAGCCTCGCAGTGAGAAGAGAAAGCCCTGGGCAGTGTTACAGTGAGAGAGAGCAGGATTCACCACCTGCATGTGACACACGCTCCCATTGGACGAGCGCTGTGTATTCTTTTGCATCGACCAATCAGCTCCCACGTCTCTCATTCCAACTATTAAAAGGCTCAAAGCAAAACAAGCGACTGCCTCTCTAGCAGACTTTCTATTTCTCATTTCAGACAGACTCGTTAAGGTATTGATAAATTATTATATTTTTCTCACGATTGAACAATCGGAGCTTGTTGCATCTGTGTGAAAGAACCACGTGGTGTTGCCTCAGAGGAGATAAAAGAATGATGTCATCGTGAAAATACTGCAGTGTGCAGAATACATGGATCTATTATATCAGAATATCTAGAATATCTGTTTCCTTTCTACTTCTAGATTTTTGGAGAATCCTATTTAAAACAACGCGTATATAGACAATGCAGTTGAATGATCGTTTTGTTCGAATTTAGTAAATGTTGATCAGATAATGGTCGTTTGTTTACACCATGGTGTTTACAGCGTAACGTCAGAGGCAGTAGTAAGCTTATGCAGACACGGTCTGTCTAATGGTTTACTGTTTAATGCGTTTACCATTATTTCTACGCAGAAAATACCCGATGACCGCTTATGAGAACATATTATGATGCAAAATAAAGACACAGTTTATCGAATGTCTTATTTATTGTCCTCAACATCATGTGCTCATTCCTTGAACATTTATGCACAAGTCCAGTAGAAGCTATATGATCCTGTATAGGTTTAAGGGGAGGGATAATGTGTCTAAAGGGGCTTCAGGTGCCCGTGCTTTCCAACCCAGCATCATGGATTTTGCAGAGTAATGACAAGAAGGACCAACTAGACAATTTAAAGGTCAGTTGTGATGCAGTCATATGATCCTCACTGTCCATATACATCTATTTAATGAATAGAAAATAATTAAGTGTAATAATAATAATTAGTAATTAATATATTATATGACTACCTTTGGAATGAACTTCGAATTCACTTTTCATTTGTCTTGTTCAGCTTCATTCTAATACACGAGTTCATGTGTGTTTATGTGTGATTTTACAGGTTTTCTTTGCTTGATATAAGATTCTATTTCTAGGAGAGAAATAGGTAAATGGCAATAATGGCTCAGTCATTTTATACTTAAACATGTACAGTCACAACCCACAGTTAATATTGTCAACCTTTGCAATTAAATACAAGATTATGCCATGATGTAAACGATGGTTAAAATCACATGTGTTATAGTTCAAAGCAGTCATTAGTAGTTATTTTTGTGACCAAGGGTACCAACAGAAACTATCTTCATAAATTGTAAGTCCTTGATATATCGTCAATTGCCCTATAAAAGGATCTGTCAGGGGGATTGTTCCAGTGGCCTACAAATCTAGAAAACTGCTACAGCTCTAGTTGTCTTTTAGGGTCTGGTTGTGGGCACAGTAGTCTAATGACTCTACCAAAAGAATCCCTAACCCTTGCCATCTCCTGTTGTCAGACCTTAAAATAATACAAATCAAGACAATTATATAATAAAAAAACAACACTCTACCCAAAGAAGAGTGTGGTGTGCAGTGAGGTCTGCTGTCAGGGGAAAATAATCACTGTTCCCACAGCAACAAGGCCTAAGCACTGAAGGAAAATTATCAACTACGACTTATAATAGAAAGTCAGCAAGACTAAAGAGAAGTAGATTATATTTTCACCATAAGCAGTTAAAGAGATAACCAGGAAAAATGAGTAGCAGCCAGTATTTATAAGAAAATGATAGACGGATGAACTTTTAGCTCTCCAAGAGGGAACTTGAAGAATCTGGTTAGTAAAGCTACAGTACATTGTGTTTGCCCTGTTTACCTTTCACAACACTCAAACATAAGACAAAGAGTAGTAACGACTTCAATGGCACATGACAGCATTGGTTTAGCATTAGAATGGACTGTGACAATGTTATGTGCAGCAAGGCGCATACAAGTTCAGTGTTATCCAAAAAGAACACAACGTTGACATTCCTGTCAATCATATTTGATTAACTATTAAATCTGACAAAATATAAGTATATATATTTATAAAGCACCCATTACAGAAATGGCAGAGTTAAATGTTGTAATTCTATCAAGCATTTGACACAAGTGATTGTGTGTTTTCTTAAACGCAACAACTTAAAAAAGGAACAAGAACTAATAATAAACTGTTAACAACATTCTTTATAAATTAATCTAATTTAAAAAATAACCCTTTGCCTACTTCATTAATATAATTGTCATAAGGCTGCAAAATACTTTAATTTTGCGGTTAACTTAAATGGTTTGAAAAAAAGGCAAAAAAGTGCAAGAGCTGTGGTTGGGGTACATTGACAAGCAAACATGAAATTATTAAATCCTAATCCTGGGAAAGACTGTAGAAAGACTTGTCTCATTATTACAAACAAGCTAGTTGTCACATCTGTGTAATTACCCTGACCATCACCATTCCAAATCACAAAATAATCATTAAACACCAGCGTTATACCTGTTGATTTCCCCTTAAAATGGAGACTAAGACAAGAGAGAACACAGCGGCTGACCGCCTGCTCATGCCGTTCAGTGGCATGTCCACGATGGTGTCTGGTCGCTGAATGTAGTCAGTCTTTGAGGGGCCACTCACCTCCTGCTTCTATGTGGTCTGTGAACCACGCGCGTCACCCTCAGGGCTCAGAGCACTTGGTCGCCCATGAGCCACCATCTGTAGAGAAGCTTCACTCACCAAGTTCTCATATTCACTACTATCCTCATCATCCTCATCCTCATCGTCGTCATCGTCGTCCTCCTGACCAGCAGCATGTCTGTCTAACGAATCAGAGCTTGACCCATCTCCATTGCCGAGATACGGGGAGTTAGGGGTGGGGACAGGGTTAGAACCAAGGCTAAGACCAAGACCCAAGTCCATACCCACTGGGCCAGGGGTGGGGTGTCCCGGAGAGCCCACAGCCTGAGGCCGAGGCAGAAGAGCAGCACTGGTGGGAGAGGAAGAGGACAGCAGAGAGTCGTCCTGGGACATGAGGTCTGCATAAGAAGGGGGGTTTGGTGAGGTACTAGGTCTCTGCGGAGCCGAGGGGCTGTGGAAGCCTATCCTGGACAGAAGGGCAACCTCAGGAGGATCCGTGTGGTCTTCTGGAGTGGGATGAGCGTCTGCATTTAGGGCCTCCAGCTGTCCTACAACAAACAGGTGTGCTTTTGAAAGGTGTTCAGGACAGTCAAATATATTTATTTTTTGGAATCAAAACAAGTTTTGTTATTATGACGTATAAAGCTTGTGTAAATATGCATTTTCTTTACTGCAACAGCATCTCAAATGGAGCAGACTGAGGCATGACACAACATAGAGTACACAATGAGTTGAGACGTGAACACTTATATTGATTTTTCAAGTCTTAAGATTTGGCCCTTGTCTACTTTGTGGTTACTAGATTCAGAAAGAGCTATGGAATTACAAACACATCTGATTCAGAGCACATTTATGCACAAAAAAAGATATCTTACTCCTCTCTTCTTCTGCAGTTTTCCGTTTCCGGAGGGCAATTTGTTGCTTGAGTTTGTTTACATCTTCTTGAATGTTTTCTTTAACTCGTTCACTCTGCTCTACCTCTGCACACACCGCCTGAGACATCAGCAAAACAGAGGGTAAAACAACTACTGAATTTAAAGTTTATTTTCAATGTTTTGTGCTAAAAACTTTTCACCTGCACTTTATCTTGTAGAGCACTGTATACTTGATAGATTGTTCGGATATCCTTCATTACTCCGTCTTTATCAAAGAATTCCGCTCTGAAACACAGTGGAGAACACATTACATATAAACATATTTCAGCAGTCAATGTCCCATATCGTCTGCTATGGCAGGATTTCCAGACAATTTTTACTTCGTATTACACTGCATAACTTGTTTTGGTAATGGTCTAAAAAATAGGCAACGAGTATTTTGGGTGACTACTTGAAACCATCACCTCACCTGTCGGTTAGATGCTGAAAAGTCTATTGTAATATTGTTTTTTTTAGCGTGATGCAGATTATTTGTTACACAAAAGATTGTTTACTTAAAATACGTTTAATCTAATTCCGCAGTCATTATAGAATGATCGGCGTTATAACACCTCTTCTCGGCTCAGAATCAGATTAAGTCCATGTAAGGTTCACACTAGTGACACCTTTCAATAATCCTTTTACTTGTGTTAGATGATGTTTCTGTTGACTGGTTTGTCTCACCCATGCTCTTTGATGACCTTGGTGTAATTAACTGAGGTGTTGGGCACTGAAGACACTTTATATTCCTGCTGGCTTGTGTTGCCAAGGTTTGGAAGAGAAAGAGTTATCCTCTGATTGTACCTACTGGGGAAAAAAATACTTTTAATTTCACATTCCCTAACCCTAACACCATCTCAATTTGTACAAGTTTACCAGTGCCATGTGTAAATTAAAATCAAATTGAACGACTCACTTTGTGTTGGGTCTGAAGAGCACATACTCCAGAGCATGTGTAGAATTATTGGCTGTGGAGATGAAACTAAAAAGAAGGAAGATTAAGTCGGGGACACCAAGCAGCTGGGTCAACTGTTTGTGAATGACTTGCTCCCGAAAAGACATCTGTTGCTGAGTGTTTCTTCGAAAGCGGTACCAGCCAATAACACTCTGCAGAGAACATCATCAAGTTTATCCTGATCACCATGTTCCGGTTTATTAGGAAAACTAAATCAAGAATTTACATACTTTTCGCCGATCTTGGAGTATGTTGTTTAGACTGTCTTCGTTAACCTTTCCAGCATAGTCATAAAAGCTGGAATAAAATATGATAATATATCCACACTTGAATGATAAACAAAAAGGAAGTAATCAAGCTATGTAAGTAAGTAAGTAATTCATCTTTATTTATATAGATTACATATAACAAATGAAGATCTGGGGCCACCTACTGTCCAAATGTATGTTGTTTTAATAAGGAGCATTACAGTACAAAAGTGTGTATTTACATGTATAATGTAGGCAAAATAAATTTAACTTACCTAAACAATTGTGTACAGGGATCATGATTATGAATTTCTAGAGAGAAATGGTTTGAGTACATTATCCTGCTTCAGTGTATATTTTTATGTTCAGTATTTTTCCTCATTAGGTTCACTCCTTACCAACTACTTGTATCAATTCTGCTGTGGAAATCTGGGCATCACTGATGCTGATAGTCTCTTCCTGCCTTACTTCGCCTAAAAGGAAGCCCTCCTGTGAATCAGAGAGTAAAAAATTAGAATTACACTGCATAATTACTACCTCTTGATCCGCTATTTTTAGATGATGATTGCTTTTTATAGAAAGCCAGAAAATCAGATTTATCTGTGATATTGCTATTTGGAAAGGTCTTCCTAAAATATATTCTGCATTGAACGAATAATAATCCATACGCAGGACATTGGTTAATTTAAAATAATGTTATATTGGAGCTTTGGAGACTAATGACCAGAGGAGATAATTGTTACAGATATGACCAATGATTGCGTGGACCCATACAATCACAGACCTATAAAAGAGACGTGCATGGGATGGAGTGCTCATCTAACAGTCATAAACATGATAATACAAAAGGAGGGACAGTTATAATTAGCCATTTAGCAGATAAGTTAAATACTAGGAACTGAACCGGCGGCCTATGAGCTGGTTAGATTTAGTTCACTGACAGTCTATGATAAGAATGCATATTTCACATATCATGTGACCAGTAGCTAGAAACACAGCTATGCGGAAGTCGGCTGACTTTACAGTCCTGCTAGCAAAGCTTACCAGAAGCTAAAGTTTACAACCAGCAGCTCTTGTTTGTAAAGCAGGTTTTGTTTTGTGTTATAATTCCACAATAGCCTCAGAGGGTCGTGTTAATGCAAGACAGTAGAATATCAATGATTGTGATGTGTGAGATAGATTGTGATGAAACCAGTAAATAGACGGAGCCTCGCTAGCTCAGCAACAGGATGATGACAGTGGAAAACAACAGTGAACTGAACACGTCCCAGAGCGAGCACACAGCCACAGCCCGACCCTCACCGCCGCTCCCCGCACACACCAGTCTGCACACGGCAGCACGGATACTCACATGGTCCGAGTTACTGTTGGCGCTATGATAACACACAGAACTAAAAGTGTATCCTGAAATGGATGCCGCCATGATGGAAACATCCTCATCCGAGCGCCCCCTGCGGTTTCGAGCAGTACTGCACACCCGGCACACTGGCTCACTGCACAGGGGCATTGTGGGAGTTGTAGGCATCACATCCGGTCCACTTCGGCCATGGAGGGCGACATGGACGAGATGGCACATGGAGCTTTGGATTCATCCGATTTAGAGGAGGACAGATGTTCAGACGAAGAGCTGCCGCCTTCAAAACTCGGGACGAAAGAGTAGTAAGTGAAAGAATGTTTGTGGAATGGTTACACTCACGGGCAGCAAGGCGTGACGTGGGCCTGCCTAGTAAAAGTATTACTTATTGCTATGACTTATCTTTATTGATTCTTCATGACTGTAAAGTTGTGAGCATCATAAATGCAGATATTGTTGGCAGATTTGCGTATTTATGCGGCCTGGACATCGACCAAAGCAATTGGCATTTCAAGAGTTACAGAATAATATCTTTAAGTAAACATGTAAACAACACTAGCTAATAGCTATGTTATTTTTAATGGGGAAGAACTCAACATATCACATTTAAGAGAGTGGAACTAGTCAAATTCTAATGCTCATTAGTGTAGTGTCCACCTGTTGTGATGCTGTAACATGTTTATCTTTCTGCAGTTGGGATGATGCCTATGAAAAGGAACTAGAAACCTTTAAAGACATTGGAGATGTTGGCGAGATATGGTAATAATAACCACATAATACACATTATATGTATATTAACCACACTTGAACTCTTCCAGGTTTGGAGAGGAGAGCATGACTCGTGTGATTGGATGGATGAATAACTCAAAAGTACCAAAAAATGCATCTATTCTGGATATTGGTACAGGAAATGGAGTGTTTCTTGTTGCGCTGGTAAGGAAATAACATGATGACTACTACTTCAACAAAAAGCCATTTCAAGTGAGTGAAGCACACTTACTTATGGCTTATTTCTTTCCAGGCTGATAATGGTTTCATAAATCTGACAGGAATAGATTATTCAGAATCCTCAGTAGAACTTGCTCGGAATATTCTTCTTTCTGAAGGAAAGACTGATGTACTTGTTAAGGTATGTTAAATGGTAATTTACGCATTTTCTATAACAATCAATATTATTGAGAGGAATGTGTTGTAATCATTGAACACTCTTGTGTCATAGTCCAGACTCCAGAGGACAAATCTTAAAAGTGAAGGAAGTCTGCTAGAACAACATTACACAGTGTAATGCTCCCTTGTGTGTCTCATGGGGCAGTACAGTACTGTACATGTTCTGTGTCCACCTTTGCCACTATATGCGTGAAGAAGATGACATGTCTGGGATCGCGTCTTAAATTCAGACAGAAGACATGTTTTATTGTCGATGGTAGAGACAGCACGAACAACACGAACACAGATACAACAGAATGCAAGTGTGTTATACAGAGCGGAGGCATGGAGACCTCCAATCAGCAGCTGCCACGGTGCCATGTAGCTTGGCCTTCAGATAGACAAAACAAGGGAAAAGTACTGGCTTCTGCACATTGAAAGAATGATGAGTTTAACTTTAACAAAAGTTGCTTCAAAGTGTTATGAAATCTCACATGCGTTTCAGCAGTGTGCCACTGGAGTCAATATTGACCCTTTTCTGGTCTGAGGTGGATGGTGGATGAGAGAAGGGCAGTGAGGCCTTTTGCATCTTTATCTGCTGATTGCTAGATTGAATGATGTTGTATTGTTTAGTATTAAACAGTAACTTATCAGTTATTGTATTAATTGAAAACTATTGAAATACAACTGGGGCGATTGATTGAAGTGGAGTGAATTTTAATCCACTTCACCTTAATTTGAACCATATTATTGATGTCAGGAGAACTGGAGCGTTTGAGTTTTACTTATTAAGTGAATAGAGTCATCAGTACTAGTGTAAAAACTGTGCCACACCTATAATTGAAATAAAACTAATACAGTGCCTTGCGAAAGTATTCGCCCCCCTTGAACCTTTCGCCACATTTCAGGCTTCAAACATAAGAATATAAAAATTATTTTTTTTGTCAAGAATCAACAAGTGGGACACAATCGTGAAGTGGAACGAAATTTATTGGATAATTTAAACTTTAACAAATAAAACTGAAAAGTGGGGCGTGCAATATTATTCGGCCCCCTTGTGCTAATACTTTGTAGCGCCACCTTTTGCTGCAATTACAGCTGCAAGTCGCTTGGGGTATGTCTATCAGTTTTGCACATCGAGAGACTGGAATTCTTGCCCATTCTTCCTTGCAAAACAGCTCGAGCTCAGTGAGGTTGGATGGAGGGCGTTTATGAACAGCAGTCTTCAACTCTTTCCACAGATTCTCGATTGGATTCAGGTCTGGACTTTGACTTGGCCATTCTAACACCTGCGTACGTCTATTTGTGAACCATTCCATTGTAGATTTGGCTTTGTTTTGGATCATTGTCCTGTTGGAAGATAAATCTCTGTCCCAGTCTCAGGTCTTTTGCAGACTCCAACAGGTTTTCTTCCAGAATGGTCCTGTATTTGGCTCCATCCATCTTCCCATCAATTTTAGCCATCCCTCCCTGTCCCTGCTGAAGAAAAGCAGGCCCAAACCATGATGCTGCCACCACCATGTTTGACAGTGGGGATGGTGTGTTCAGGGTGATGAGCTGTGTTGCTTTTACGCCAAACATATCGTTTTGCATTGTGGCCAAAAAGTTCGATTTTGGTTTCATCTGACCAGAGCAACTTCTTCCACATGTTTGGTGTGTCTCCCAGGTGGCTTGTGGCAAACTTTAAACAAGACTTTTTACGGATATCTTTGAGAAATGGCTTTCTTCTTGCCATAAAGGCTAGATTTGTGCAGTGCACGACTGATTGTTGTCCTATGGACAGACTCTCCCACCTCAGCTGTAGTTATCTGAAGTTCATCCAGAGTGATCATGGGCCTCTTGACTGCATCTCTGATCAGTCTTCTCCTTGTTTGAGATGAAAGTTTGGAGGGACGGCCGGGTCTTGGTAGATTTGCAGTGGTCTGATACTCCTTCCATTTCAATATAATTGCTTGCACAGTGCTCCTTGAGATGTTTAAAGCTTGGGAAATCTTTTTGTATCCAAATCCGGCTTTAAACCTCTCCACAACAGTATCTCGGACCTGCCTGGTGTGTTCCTTTGTCTTCATGGTTCTCTCTGCGCTTTAAACAGAACCCTGAGACTATCAAAGAGCAGGTGCATTAATACGGAGACTTGATTACACACAGGTGCCTTCTATTTATCATCATCAGTCATTTAGGACAACATTGGATCATTCAAAGATCCTCACTGAACTTCTGGAGTGAGTTTGCTGCACTGAAAGTAAAGGGGCCAAATAATATTGCACGCCCCACTTTTCAGTTTTTTATTTGTTAAAGATAAGATGTGCTTTATTTATCTCACATAGGAGAAATTTACATGTAACATTTAGCATGGATAGAGACACTCAGATTTTGAAAAAAGAGGAAATGTGCAAACATGTTACACGCAGGATATATATGTACAAAAAAAAGTGACAATAATTATGTACAACAAAAGTGACAAGTTGGAGTTGGAGAGGGGGGAGAATCAAACCGGTTGAAGTACTGGTTAAATTCATCCGCCCGGTGCTGGTCTCCATCCGATGTTCCTCTGGCACTCTGTCCAAAGTCGTAGATGTTCTTTAGGCCTCTCCACACGTCGCGGGCGTTTCCCTGGGCCAGCTTCTGCTCCAGCTTTTTCCCATAGTCCTTCTTGGCCCTCCTGATCCTCCACTGGAGCTCGTGCTGGATCCTCTTCTGCTCCTCCCTGTCCCCTGAGATGAAAGCCCTTTTCTTGAGGTTCAGGAGGGCTTTAAGCTCAGGGGTCACCCATGGGTGGTTGTTAGAAAAACACCGCACCTTCTTAGTTGTTACAGTGTTATCCACACAGAACAGAATATAGTCTGTAATGCAGTGTGTCAGGCTCTCGATGTCCTCACCATGAGAGCTGCAGATCATTTCCCAATCAGTGTTTTGAAAACAATCTCTCAGCATCTCATCCACATCATCGCTCCACACTTTTACAATCCTCTTCTGCGCTGGATTTCTGAAAAAATTTTAAATTATCCAATCAATTTCGTTCCACTTCACGATTGTGTCCCACTTGTTGATTCATGACAACATTTTTAATTTTTATATATTAATGTTTGAAGCCTGAAATGTGGCGAAATGTTGAAAGGTTCAAGGGGGCGAATACTCACTGTATGATTGTGAACCATTATTTTAGCTTGAGTATCGGTTTTCATTTACCTGCGTCAGAAACTCAGAGTGAATTTAATCTTGACTGATGTCGACAATTGACGCACAGCAGTAGCGAATGTGGTATTAGTTTTGTGTCTTCAATTGAGTTTTTTGGGGCTTTTGTTTATTTCAGACGGTGGATTTCTTAAGCTGTCAAGACGAGCTTGAGAGCTTTGATCTGTGCATCGACAAAGGGACTTTTGATGCAATATGCCTCAACCCAGACAACGCTAAAGAAAGAATAAGACTATATGTGAAATCTTTGAAAAGAGTTTTAAAGAATGAGGGATTCTATGTTATTACCTCATGTAACTGGACCAGAGAGCAACTGCTGGAACACTTTAAGGAAGGTGAGTGAAAACTGATCCTCATACACCCCACTACACTTTACTAATACATACATTTATATTTTTGATCCCCATAGCACTTGTAATTATGTTAATTTAAAGGTTAAACATTCTGAATGTCTTGAGCTTTAATGCAAGATTATCTTTGTATGTAACTATGTAGCGTGAGATATTTTGGCCATTAACAAAAGTACGAGTAGACTTTTTACTTTGTCCTTTTCATGTTTTAGAATGTAAAATAATATAACTCTCTGAGCTTCCAGCCATAGGGAGGAGTTAAATTAGTGTTAATTTTTAGAGTGGTTGTATCTAAAAAGGATTCCAGGTCTGTTTTTGATGAGGGAACAATGTTGAGCATGGTTAAATGATCAAAAATGTCAATTTAGCATAATATGTCTTAAAACAGTTTCACAGAGTACTAATACATATAATTTTGTATTTTCTCACTATTTGAAGTTAGATCTGACTTTATATATTATATAAACTAATATATATAATTCAGACAAATGGAAGCTTTCAGTATTGTGCCAAGTAAAATCATTTTGGTAAAAATAATATATACAGTGTCTTGCAGTCGTCTTCCACTCTATTTACTTTTTCATAATGCCAATATTTATTTCATTGAAGTAAAATAAATGAGTTACAGATTTTCAGTGCTTTACTTTAAATCCAAATAATCTTAGATCAGTTTGGATGTTTGCCATTCCTTGGAGACTGACTTTATGGCTCAATGCTTTAAAGTCTGCACTTTAGCGTGGTGGGTCTAGTCAAACAGACAGTCATGTTGAAGGCGACACCAGTTCATGTGGGGTAAGTGCAGTCACATTGGGGAACCAGCAGGGGGCCAAGAACAGCGTCAGCCTGTGTCTGCTGGGCCTCCAGACCCTGCAGACACACAGCAGATGGGGAACGACTGGCCCCAGACTCCCTGCACTGTCCCTCCTGTATGCCTGCTCAGCACAATAGTCTGTGTTTGGAAGCATGAATATTAAAGACGCCTCCTTTGTTTTTCATTTGTGCGTTTTGTTCTGTCTTAATCCCCACAGGATTTGAGCTTCTACAAGAGTTGCCCACACCCACGTTCAAGTTTGGAGGGCGGACTGGCAGCAGTGTGACAGCACTGGTCTTCAGAAGAGTACATTGATCTGACAGAATGTTCTGAATGTATCCTGTTTATTTTCCATTTGATCTGTATTTTTTTGTATTAAAAAAGTAAATGGTATGTTATGTTTGGTGAAATATGGTAGCTGTGGTTTACATTACTACATTACATCACAAATCCTTGTGGCCACCATCTTGAGCTATCGTTCGAGATAGCTAATTCCATCTGTCTTTAAAGTCATGTGAAAAATAGCCCCTGCCTAATTGATTCAATTGGTAGCCTGGAGAGCTTGGGGTCCCGTGTTCTTTGACATCATAAATAAATAGCGGGATTCTGGCAGAGAAGTTGTCTGCATTTCCTTTCTAAAGGGCATCATTAATAACTGCACTACTGGATCCTAATGAGGGACTGGGATAGTCACCCAATGGGAGTACAGGAGTCGTTGCGGGGTATGCTTCTGGGTAAACATGTATGGCTTTACAAGAAGCTATTATTCAAGGCTCTGGATATCCTGCCTGGATGTGCTTGTTCTGCTTATGTTTACTACTCTCAGACATTTCCCATGAAGCAGTAGCCATTCATCCCAGTTATATTGCCTATGGCATCAACATAATGTACAAAAGTTTGAACTATTTTTATTTATTTTTTTCATTTTAGTTTAGTTTGTGACTTAGTACAGTAACTCTTCACACAAATTAAGTAAATAGTATTAGGTTAGTCACAATCATCTGAGCAAATCTTTATATTGTCAAAAATAGTCTCAAGTCATGATTACACTAGAGTTACATTCTATCTAGTATACTTATAATGTTATAATGTTCTTTGATCTAATGTTGTTCTCAATGGCTCTCTTGCACACACAAGGCTGCACTGATAATAATGGTTTTGGACTTTGCAAAAAAACTGTCAATGTGAGGGTAGTACACCAAATTTGTATGTTTTTTCACACATAAGTATACTGGTCTTTGAAGGTCTTATAATCGTATTTTGAAGTGGCTGAAGTACTCTGTGATGTAGAATTTTTCCGTGGCACCAGTGCCAATGTTAGTTTATCTTTCCTAGGTTGGACTTTTCCATTCATTCTGCCTTTTGAGTCTTTTTTTTCTCATATATGGAAATAAAGCATTAGCAATAAAATCTAGATACGTGGGGTTATTTATGGTTATATATTCATGTGTAATAGTCCTGATTAAAGAACTAACTTCGTTTACAAGCATGCACTTCTTAATTTGATTCTGGCTATTGTTGAATATGTTTTATTTGCGTCTTTCTCCTAGTTCACAAATATGAAAATATGAAATGATTCACGGTGTAACTTTACAAGGAAGTATGAATGAAAGTTGAGCCTGATAGTTCGGTTGTAAATGCGTAGGCTATGTCTGTGGGAGGAGGGCCAAGGTGGAATGTACCATTAATTGAGGGAATAAACGAGTTACACTATGGCTATGTATAATGCGAAATGCAAAAGAAGTGACTGAAATGACATTGCGTAGGGCACACTCTCCGCCTGTGTGTACTGTGAGTGTGAAGTTGTGTGACTTTTTTGCCATAAAGCGTAGGAGTTGCGCGTCCATCTCCCTGCGCTCCCCCACACGCTGCGGCTGCGTGGACATGGAGTGAACGCGGATATTGTTGCTGAAGGCAGAAAGCAGCGGAGAGCCTCAGCTGCTCGCAGTCTGCTCAGTCCTGCTCTGGCACTGCTGAACTGGCGAAACTAAAGTGACAACTTCCACACCAGATGTTTTTCACGCTTTCTTTTGTTGAAGATGGCCTAACTTCGACAGCACGTCTGCTGGCCAGGTAGTTTGCGAAGACGCACCAACAGGCTATAACATGATGATGTTAGTGTCTAACTTGTTGCTCTCCTTGGGCCTTTGTGCTACTTTGTCTGCTGTTTTGCACTTTGCTTTGAAACAGACTTGGTACAAGTTGAAGTTTATTGATGGTGAAAATACCAACTTAAAGAATGTGAAGGTGATATCATCGCCTATGTCACCTTTATAGACTAATTAAGTATTGGAAACTTTTTAAAGATGTCAGTATTAAAATTGTTTTCTATGTCATGTTGACAGCATGAAGATAGTTGCAATTATATTTCTTTTGACGCAACCAACTGCGTCAAAAACGTGTCGTGAAGTGGAAAAGTCCCCTTTCCCTGCATGGCTGTTGTCTTTCTGGCAGTGTGGTAGATCATATTGACACAGTGCTTACCACAACTGTAGAATCGTTATGTCCTGCATACGGGCTTTTCTGTGTCAGTTGGCCACTATATATACCTATGGGTCAAGTTTGAGTGTCCATGCAAACTGTTGTTATTACTTATAAATAATTTTCTTGTTGGTGCATTTTCTGTCCTCTTGAAACCTTGCAAACTACTTGCTTCTGATGTACACTATAAACATACATTTGAAGAACTAGTTTTAACCTCATAACCCAATTGTGCTCGGAAAATTCACCGAAAAGTTTCCCTTCACTGCCACTTGGACGTTGTTCATTGCTCTTAGGGGATGCCTGGCTGGCTCAGTTAACCAAACAGGAAATCTCAGTGGTGGTAGCAGTTTGAGGAATCATGTTTTAAGAAAGCACTCTCACACATTGAAGGTGTAGCTTCATTCCAAGCCTTCACATGATGTAAAGATGCAAAAGTATGATGACATTTCATATCTCATGTTTGACTACAGAAGCCCACAAAGAACACTTTTTGCTAGAATTCCTTAACAAGTAACTGCTGTATAGACTAGCACACAGCCTAGATTCAGACATATAATTTATAGAAGCAATTAAGGTGCTTGGATGTCTTAGGGGTGTACAGTATGCGTGCTGCTGTGTGTGCAGGGCCTACACATTGGCATGGTCTTTGTGTCCCAGGCAAAAGGCCCTTAGAGCTCTATTCTGTCAGTGGGCAGCTGTGTGCTGTGTGCTGAGCCAGGCACTTGTCCTTTCTCTGTCTGTGTACAAATGTGGCCCAGTCGACACACTGACGCACATGCTGTTGCCTTCGTCTCTCTATTTGGACTTCTATATTTTAGCTTGACTTGTTTCTCATTTGGTAATATGTACTTTGTGTCTTTCTAGTGTTGTTCCTCTGTCTCTTTCTCTGGCCTACCTCTCTAGCCTGGGGCATTATGCAAAGCCCTCTCTAAAGGATGGTTAGCTATGCCTGTCTGGCTCCATGCTCCTCGCTATTCATTTTCACATCTCCTTTATTCCCTCTGACCCTGCAGCCATAACTAAGACACAAAATGCTTCTGTTTCAAGACATTTCAGCTAGTTTTAGTGAATTATACCACCGTCTTCCTATGCCCTTTGCTCATTAGCATGATAGATTTGTAAGTCTGCCGTCCCGACGCCCACAGAGCCTAAGTTCTCAAAAGAAAAGAGGCTTTCTCACATACACCAGAGAAGCACGCCCCCAACCCCCAAACGCAGGCAACAAGCCCTACTTAGAGATGAAAAGCATTCTGGGATGCAGGAAGAATGCTCCCATCAACACGAGCTGCTGTGGTCTCTCTGTGGTGGTGATAGTGCGCCGTCCCATCAACTTTTCTGCAAGCCAAACAAAGACCAAGTTGTGGCTAGTGTTGTAATGATTGACTCTCTTCCCTCGGGCTCCGGGTTTATCGCCATCTGTCACAGGGGAATGTAGGAGACTCGTACATGGACCACATGAGTACATGAAGGTGGTTTCACACTACAGACCCGTGTGTTTTGACCAATGTTGAAAGACTGTGTTGTCCCGAAACAGCAGAGGAAAAGGTTAGCGTGTTGTTTGGGCCCTTGTTTGCTTTTCACCAAGGGAAGACTGGAACGTCTAAATAAATTTCCTACTTTTGAATTGCCTGACCCATTTAGTGCAAACGTTTTTTAAAATATAAGAAAGAAAAGAGAGCTTCACTCTTGTTACACGGCTTGTTGCGCTGATCTATCTGCAAAGTATTGTCCCTGGACTTGTGGTTTTAGAACCACCTTCACCTGACCCACATGTAACCTATGGGCTATAAACCGGTTTATTGCAGTCTAAACTACAGCTATATAAGATCGTAGTGTTCACACTGAAGACACCTCCGCAAAAAAGGACTATAGATGGCAATGCAGATTTCAAAACACCCGTGAGTAATGAAGAGGTGGCCCAGTAAAAACCTACAGAATTAAGTATTTTTTTCTGGAAGGAGGAAGTGAGCCTTTTCATTTGAACAGACAGTCCAAGCACAGTGTATTTTTGAACACTTGACAAACTCTCAATGAGAAATGTATTGCCACAAAAAAATACAACGGCAGTTCAATTACTAATTTCTCGAGAATTAATGCATAAACTATAAAGCACTCTTTGGGCACATCCTATTGCATTATGAAATCATTCCTCTACACGCCATAGCTGCCCTGGGACAGAATAGTGGAAGCGAGAACACCAATTTGCCACTGAGGCCCCAAAGACCAGCACTCGCATCAGATTAATTCTAGACTGTGCGTGACATGTCTATAAACCACTCGCACCGATTTGATTGATCGCAGTTCTTCATATAAATTAAGTTATCCTTCCATATGAACTTGACATAATGTGTTTCTTTGGTGTTACATTTCTGTAGTACATGTCTAGGCTTGAACCACTCAGACGGAGCCTGCGAGGCCTGACGATCCTGCTTGCACAAAAAGGCCAATTATCATTGCGACATGTGTCACAACTCCTGCATTTGACTTCTGTTGTAAATGATGTCTCACAACTCATTGAGTATATGTTAGATGTACCTGTTAGTCATTCCTCACTAAGGTCAAAATGAATATTGAGTGTGATTGTGTATATATATATATATATATATATATATAGTTATAGTTATAGTGTCATATATTTGTTGTAGTTGGTCTACTCTGGGCCCTTTTAACTTTGCTTCATTTCTCTTTAAATTTAACCTATTGTGCACAATGGCCTTCATGAGCTTTTAAACCACGTTACCAAGGTGTTCCCTCGTCAAAAACGTGGTGAAGGTTGCATGTTTGAGTTGCCCTATTTGTAATGCACTTCAGGCTCGGGTGCTCAGAAACTTGTTTTCACCTTTTTTATGCCATTACTCAGTACCAAGATCAAGACTGCAGATTTGAACTTGCAGTATATGGACTTTCCCTAATTAACCACATAATACTAACACTTTACACTCACATGAAAAAAGCATGCAGCATTTTGGCTTCAATACTAGTTTAGTGCTGGCGAAGGCATCCGCTCATGTGTCGATGCTGAGCCCTCTGTGAAAATGAATGGAGCGGTGGTATGCAGCCAGGGCTTTTGTGCTACATGTACTCACCATATGCTTTTAACTCCTCATCCCTCGCCATTCGCTTTCAGAATTATGATATTACATAACCGTGTCATAAGGCGCAGTCACTTTACCACTTGCTGATTGGCAGTGGTGATCTGTATAACTTCACTTAATGTACAACAGAACGGTCCCCTTTTTTAAGAGGTTGAAAAGGGGAGAAGGGGGTTTCTTGAATAATGTATCCCTCATGGATTAGAGTTAGTGTGTACAGCAGACGTGGATAATGGAAGAAACCACAGCAGAAGAGCGTGGATCGTGGGGTGGGGGTGTAATTAGAGGGGTGCTTAATCTATGGAAATTCTGGCATGTGATGGTGACCGCACGGGGCAACGGGGGCCCCCTGCGCTGCTAAACTGCACCTGCAACACCTGATCCTGACCCTGTTGTGTGAGGGTTTTGTTAACCTAAGGCCAGTTTGATTCCGTGCGGCAGTGCAGGCTAACGTTTGGGTTTAGTCGTGAAGTACGTGGCCCAGATAATCCATCACTATAGCTAAATGACTTCTGCTTTCCTCACATCAATGCTGTTATCGCCTGTTTGGTTAGGTTGCTATGGAGACTCATTGAATTCGCTGCAATGCTGTACTTGGCAGCCGCTCTTTTATGAAGCATATCATAGAAAAGCAAGGCTGTGAAAGTCTTGACTCTCAAACCATTTTATTATCATGCATTACATTTAATAAAGAATGCTTTATTTGTAACATGTTTGAATCATTAAAGTATTTTATTCCAACCAAATTGGAATAGAGTTGTCCAAAGAGGACGATGTCAAATTAAATTTGATTTATTTTTAATTGGGAAAGTCATTTGTCTGGTGGAATTGCCAGTCTTTGATATGATGATGATCGGTTGTATGCAGTAATAACAGCTTTCATTTAATGTAATTGACCCACTATTACTATTTCATCAGGTCCTTTTGTATTAACAGTATATGAATCACTACACTATAGATAGATTGGTATACTTTATTGATCCCTCACATGCAGACAGGAGAAATTCCCTGACTGCCTGTCATAGTAATGTAAGGAAACTTTCTTGACTAGGGCTGAAAGCATGAAAGTTCTCAGCTATAGTCTGATGCTTGTTTATTGAGACCCTATGCTTTCACAGCGCAGTTATGATGAGATTATCCTGTTTTTTTTCTTTGAGTATTTGGTAATCAAGTTCCACACCCAGTTCTCTCACATGTGGCATGTGACCACAAGGGAAGCAAGAGAGTTCAACAAGTCCCTTGCTTATTCTGCAGAAGGTCTTCATGCTAGCTAAGCAATGACTATCAATGTCAAGTGGAATAGTGTACAAATGTTTGGGGCTCTCACTTTTCCAAAATCTAGTCACTATTGTGACTGTATGTTTTGTGAAGGGCAGTTCATAGATGACCAGTACCATTTAAGCATCTCATGTTCTTACAAGTGAATAATGTTTGACTAGAGAAAAGCCTTTTCCACTCTAGTTGGTCTTTGTTAGGAATGTGCATAAAGTTTGACCAAGTGAGCACTTTACTACAGATGCACTTCTGAAGATGTAGTGCTGCAAAGGTCTGTTGTTTTTGGCAGCCGCTTCCCCAGAGTGGCTACTAAGGTGATGACCACAGGACTCAATGGTATGTCCTGACCTCCCTAGGACCATTTTTACGACCCCAACCTCATTACAGGCAGGGCTGGCTGTGTGTTGACACTGACTTAACTATCCACACCACAGGATTTTTCAAGACAAAAGCTCAGGTCACAATGACATTCATTTTTTAAGCACTGTAATTTGGGCACAATAGTCTGGTTTCACTATGACTAAGTGGAGGGCTGTGCAGGTTTGCATAGACAACAACTACATGGACTTTTGACATTTTGTGTGCACTGAGGATTCTTATTGGTTTAGATACTGTTCTTCCATTACAGCCACTGATCAAAGTCTTGACACCAGACGTGCTCCACACAAGTATGGAGAAAGCGGAGCCAATTGGTGACGGACACCAAACACCCCGTCATCAAGCTTTAGGGGGCCCCAAATAGGCTTCTATTCATCTGCCTGTACAAATCACAGCCTGGGCACGGAGCCATATTATCTAAGTTGCCCTTTAAAGCACCTCACTAAGTCAGACGCCTTTGTTGGCCAAGAGTTGGTGTTTGCACCCCTGTGTACACAAAGCTGATGAAATTTACGCTTTGGCTCTCAATTAGTTGTTGCTAACTATAATTCAAGTAAAAAAGTAAAAACAATTCAGGGCCTAGATCAAAGTATGGGGTGTAATTTAATTATTATCAAATACCAACGATGAGTTCAGGGCAGGGAATATGCTGATGTTCCACGATGGTCCATGCAAGAAGGCAAAGGTTGATAGAGCATCTGATTCTGAGGCCCTGTCCACACGAAGTCAAGCTCAGGCCTAAACGCAAAAATACTTTATCAATCCAGTGTATCGTCCATACGAGGCCGGCGTTTTAGGGGGGTGTAAACGAACATTTTTGAAACTAGGTCCCAGAGTGGAAAGATTTCAAAACTCCGTATATGCCGCTCTGTGGTTACTGCCTCTCCGCAATGTATCTGAGACGCTTGCGTCATCGCCCCGCCTCTTGTTAAAGCACGCATGCGCCGCACTCAGAAAATAATGACAACAACAATGTAGCTTGTTGGTTTTGTAATCCAGTGTGACCCGAAGCAACAGTTCAACCTCATCGTCCGTCCATACTAATGTAGTACCAGCTCGCCCACTCGCCATGTTGTCTGTTTACAAAATTCCGCGCATGCCCAGTTCCCGTCACGGAAGTTTGGGCTTGATCCCGTCATTGCGTCACAGCGCCACCAACAGGTCTGGCATAGTTTCACAGCGTTTTCAGGCGTATTGACTACATTCATATGGACGCACACATTTACTGAGCTAACTTCGTGTTTACAGAAAAAGTTTCTGAAATTATAAGCGTTTTGTCTTTGTGTGGATATAGCCTGAGAGTTAACAGAATGTAGCGTATCACAACATAATTGTGATACGCTACATTTGGTATGTACAGTGTTTCTTTGTGTAACGTCGTTATACCCACACAGAACAAACTCGATCCATGCTGTATGTATGTATACTCAAGCCATTAACGTCTGTGTTTGTCATTGGGAGTAACTCATAACACATTATAAAATATAAAATTGGAAATGTTTTTTTTTTTTTTTTTTACAAATAGTAAAGTACCTCCAGTTACGTGCATATTTAGATTAACTGCACAATGTTTATGTATTTGCACTGTTAACAATGTATTTCACTAAAACAAGATTATAGTTGTTAAATACGTGTGTGTGTGTGGCAAAAAATAACTTTCTGCATCCTAGCATTTGAAACAAAACTAGTCTTAAAATAAACTCATTGTTGCTCAAGGTTGTGCAAGTCAGTTAGGTTTAGTATCGTAATTCAAACATTACATTATCATCCTAGTAATTAGACATTATATTTGATCATTTCAGGGAAACTTTCCGTACTCAGATTATCATTACATGTTTCTACTGGAAAGTGTCCAACAGTAGTGCAACTAATTTGTCTATTTAAGTTTAAAATCTACGTATCCTTCGGCACCGTAATCTCTTGTACTCCTGCCGTACATGACAAGTTTTAGAAACTGACAGTACTTCATTATTTTATTGAAGCTTGACTGGGATGATTGAACGTTATCTAATCATTTGGTTTCTACCCAGTCATCAACTTTTCAAGAAATGGCCCTTTACCCCATCAGTTGGTCTAATCTAATTCAAACATCCTAAAAATACATAGCATTACTCGACGCTCATTCAAGAATGTTCATAGCATGATTTAATAAGGTTCGCTCATCAGTCCTGACTTGAATGGCATTACATGATTCCTAGACGGTTAGACAAGAACTAGTCTAATGTTTTGCTGAACATGAGGTATTTATGGTAGCATGATCTCATCTCGCAAGTGTCAGACCTGTCAAACAAAAGGCAACCGTCTCCGTGGCTGTCATGCGGAGTGACTTGTCTCTGGAGTTTGCAATCTTAAATCTTGTGCAAACAGTGAAACATAGCCACCAGAGTAAACTAATTTTGTGCAGTTAAAATCTGATCAGTAGAACCCTCAACACAAGTGCACTCGAGCTCCCTTCCTTTCTTTTCTTTTTTCCTGCCCATTAAGCTCTGGTTACCCCCATTGCATCGAGCCGCTTCATTAAGTAAGCATGGCTGCGGGGTTGTATTCGCACTTGCGCTGCCCTCTCCCATGACCTCCTACTTGCCAGGCAGCACACACAAGAACAGGTTAGCATGCACATACTCTAAACTGCATGTACGCACTCTCTTTCACAGTTGGTAGTTTGTGTTCTGGCCCTTAATAGAACATGTCACACTTGCTAATTGCACTGTTCAGGAGTACGCGGTAGCTTTACAAGTGTCCGCTGCCTGAGCCTCAAACCCCCCTGCTCTGCTGCATGGATACACTTGTCTATTGGCCTGCGTCAGAACTAATCAACAAGGTTTTGTGAATATAGCATCAGCCTTCGAGTGTACACCAAATAGCAGCGGCACTAGCGGAGGCCTGGTTGTGCTCCACTGACTTCCCTGGGATAAATGGAGATAATGGGAGTCATATGCTTGTGTTTGGTTTCGGGGCAGGCCTATACAAAACATTTATAGTTGTCATGGGGTTAAAAAGCAGAAGGGATTGAGAATCTGATTGAACTGAAAGTGTGTGTAAGAGAAGTATTGTTTCTTTTATTCAGTTTTGTACAACAGTTTCTCCTTTTTCTGCAAGACCACAAAATGGACTTATGAGCTCAGCATACTCTCCAAGGGACATTATATAAGTGTAACCGCCCTAACTTAACATCAAGCCACATGTTACATGGGTAGGATAACATCGTGTGCCTGGAAGATCCATTAGCCTCACATGTTGCCCCAGTGCAGAAAGCTGTCATTAGCCAGCACTAGATTTGAGGAAATGGACCACAAAGGGGCTCTTTAATTGGTCACTGTGTTTGGTGGTTCACTAATGAAGGAGTGAAGCTAAAGCGCAAGGTTACAAGGGTTACTTCTGTGTTTGGCATTAGGCTTGGGATAAATAAAGTTGCCAAATATGCATGTATAAATGGGGCCCACGTAATGAGAAGCAGGCTGTTATGCTGGATGTGTTGAGATGTTACAATGAGATGTTAGAGTGGACTATTTGCATTCAATGAAAACAGAAAAAAAATGTGGAGGGATAGGCACCGTCGGGGACTGCCATCTTTGAATACTGCTTGAAGAAGCATTGTCTGGTGCTGCAGTCTCTGGTTGAAATCATCTCTCTCAGTGACGACACAAAACCTAAGCAACATGTGGGGGCTATGTATGCAAACTGGAACCTCGTTGCTGCAAGGCAAAATGGCAAACCACTCAACCAGTGTGTCAACAAATCATTGTGTGCTTTTAGGGGTCCAGTAACCCAATCCATGACATGTCTATTATAATCTCCTTGAGGTATTATAGTGCTCTTGCTTTTTCCTAGTTACTGATTCAACATTAGGTTTCAGCACTTATTTTTGTAGATTAACTAAACAAGCAAAATGGCCGAAGCTAAACCGCAGGCTAACTAACGACAGCAAACAAACAACAGCAAACAAAACAGAGCTACTGTTTTTGGCAACTATATGCACTGTTAAAAGTCACGGTTGAACATGGGAGCAGCTCCTTCCGCTCCCAGTTCACAAGTGGGAAATGTCAGTTGTAGCAGTGTTCCAGGGTACTTTCTCAAGTCGGAGGTGGGAAATATTCCAGTTGCCTGGAACACACCATAAAGCTGGCTGTTTTTTATTTACACTACAGTTGTCATGGGGCAGAATCAGCTGCACTACAGTAAAAGACAGGTCTGGACAGGTTTGCCCCATATGGACCATCTGCCTCAGATCTAATCCAAACCTCAAGTGTTATAAAATCCTTGTTTACAGCTACCGTCTGGCCTTTACCATTTCTGCAGCCTTAAGTGGGGAATGACGCTGCTGCCTCTTCCTATAGGCCTATGCTCAATATCTATTCATGTTTTGTAGCCACATCTGCACTCTTGATTCCCATAAGTTCTGTGGCTTCTGCTGACTGTAATAAACATACCGGCTTACACTTTTCGCGTCAGTGGATTTTGCCAGAAAAATATACAATTTGTGAATGTATCATTAGTTATTTCCACATTTTTACTGTATAATTATTCTGAAACTGAGAGCTTTAGGCTTTGATTTCTAGTGGGTAATGAGTATTTTGTCACATCTGCATCCCGCATTGAGCCTTGACTAATGATAAACCAAATTGCAATTCACCCTTAAGGCCTGTGTACACTCGCGCTTGGACCTACGTAACCACACTACGTTGGACCTACGTAACCACAGTTGGTGGTACAGTCGCGCGTTCCCCTTGCGGAGTTTTGAAGAGAATGTTGTAATCCCACAACCAACCACGTGATGGCAAACTCACAGGAGTTGCCTGGGAAACCTATGGGGAAACCAATGCGGTCCCACTTACGCTGCTACTTTCTCCTCTTCAGAACAAAAACAAAAGAGAAGCAAGCTGTTTGAAATCATTACATGTGTTTCTACTGTAGGTTTATGTGACAGTTCTAAACTCATTGTTTCAACTCATTTAACTGTGATGTTGTGAATAAAGACACACTTATTGTTGGAAACAGTTATTATTCAATTGTATTCAGCACAAACAGCAAAACAATAAGTGGTAAATACCTGAGACAAACATGAACGATTTAAAAGTGCAGGAGGAATGCAGACGCGATAAGCTACGAGTTCAGATTCAAACAAAGACAGGAAACGTGCAAAACAAACGACTGTACAGTTTATAAGTTACTGTATATATAAGTTAGATATGCAACAGAACTCTCGTCCAGTCTCTGCGTATATCAGGCTCTGCCATGAGCCCAAACTTCCTTCGGTTCCTTCGAAGCGCGAAGCAGTCTGCTCCGAAGTGCCTCGTCCATGCTCTCTGCAGCCGCTCCATGCTTCACAGAAAGTAATCACACACGGACCAATCACAGCGGAGCTTCCTTGCGGCGACCCTTATGTAGTTAGACATTTTCGAGGGTGCGCGGCAGGCAACGTAAGGGCCTTGCGGTGAGCCACGCGTTGCGCAAGTGACGTCACGTCACCACCGCGCCGCCCGACTATACACTAGGCTTTAGTTTGTTTTCACACATGCATTACATACATTACTGACTGGTAAATATTTATAGTATTTTAAGCAACAGTTTCACTTTTTGTGGACAAATTACCGGTAACATAAGTCTTCATCCGATAAGAAAACAGTTTATATTTTACAAACTCAGTGCTCACAGCGCACTCTTCTGTCTGAAAAAGCTGATCTAAAGATGTGACCAAAATGCCAAAAACACATGCATGTAAATAAATTGTTTTGACAGCACCATAGATTTTAAAAACAAGTTTTTGTGTGGTTTCAAAGTTTGTTACCCCAGTTTAAACTTTTTTAAAAAATTGAAATTAGTCTATCCTGTCATATGTGCTATAACCTTTCATATGCACTTCAAGAATCATGTTAGTTTTGGTTCCGTGTGTTATTTCTCCAATGTGACTCTAAATGATGCTTGTGTGGCTGATCATTGTGGTTTGTGTTTTGCAGTCACCCATCGCTTGGAGTGTGACTCGTCGAAAGCATTGGACCCAGCACTGCAGATGGGAGGCCAGCAGCTCTGCTCAAATGCACCATTTCCTCCAAACTCTTCTCAAAGTCTAAGATGGCCGCCCATGGGCTTCTCCTGCACCTGACCAGCCTAGAGCAGACATGGTGATCATCTTCTCTAAAACACTGGAAAAGAAGAAGGGTGTCAATGATGTAAGGTCCAAGAACAAGGAGAGACTGCTGGTACGGAAAAATATGGGAATTGACTATTTTTCATATATTTATCACATTTTTAATTTGTAATTAGGAGTCACAATAGGGTTAGGGTTGGGGATAAGGCAAGGGTTTGCTTGCATCGTCCCATCAACTGTATGCATGTTTAGGAGTTGGCTTAGCGTTCCAAATTCTAAAACAAGATCTGGATGACGACAAATTGACTCAAATTAATTTACTCTTGTTGTGTTTTATGGAGTAAAATTAAATGAAATATTCAGGCTCTGGATGAACCATCTTGAGTAACATTATTTGAAACCGAAACACAAAGCTGCCTTTTCATTACAAATTGATTCAGTTTATTGCGTTAATCCAGTTCCAAGTTCAAATTCTGGTAACTGAGGACACGTTTGTTGTGGTAATGACCTTAGGTGAGTCAGTGCATTGTATGTTCTTATATTTGTTCAGTCTCCTGTCTCCTTTTTGTTCTGTCACCACCCAGCAGTAAGACGTAAGCTGAGAGGTGCCAGTGTGGGGTTGCAAGGCAGCCGTGTGAAAAAAGCAAACCTTTGTTCTATAAAGATCACTGTAGGTGTAATGCGATGCCTCAAACAATCACTTGTGTTAAATCAAATCAATAAAATTACATTAACTGAGTAAATGATCAGGAAACCTTTGCATGGAAGCCAGGAGCTGGCTCTGCAAGATTTTATGGTTCCAAACAAACACACAAAAGATTGCTATTTGCATTCGTGATCATTTGGAGGCGAAAACAGGAAGTGTGGAGCCACAAAAGCAAATGCAATGTCCGCTCCCTTGTAGTCTGGTTCTTCCTTCATATCAACACGCAGATTACAACAGGATAATTTATCTGAACATCTTTTTATCTTTAGAACCATTACATAAAGTCAAGACAACGTGCATACAACATTCTGCTTATGACTAACAGCATATGTACAGTATTTGGTACTGTTTGACTGAGCCTCCTTTTACTCACTTGCAGCGTGAGCTCCACACCATGAGCAGGGGGACCACCCTCTCCTGTGGAACTGTGGGTAGGTTCTCTCTTCTACTTGTGTTCGGTACATCAGTGATTGTCAGTGATCCATGTCAAATAAATTGCATATTTCATTTTCTAATGGGCCTCATCAGGTTTCTCTGCGCGCCCACTTTCTCTTTGGGTGTGTTTCTCTCATCCCCCTCTTATGATCACAGTGCACCTGCCTTCACACAACGTTGCACAGTGCTCTCACGGGAGACAAACTGTAATTGAATATGTTGTTACCTATGTCAACAATTTCCCTTTGGCTCAGTTAGTGTTACAGTAATTACTCCTTGTGTTAAAAGACATGGCTATACAAATACAAAACTAAGCTTCTGTGAGGGGAAATTCAGTGGCATTATTGTGAATGTTGTGGCTATTTTCATAACTTATTTAGCGTGTGTGGATTTAAATGTAGTGTCTGATTATTGTCAGTGTGAAGTATGTCCGTATTTCTTTCTCTGTAAAATTTTAAGGAACATTTCCTATCAACATCTGAACATGGCATGTGTTTTTTTGCAGAAGCTGACAGGTGGCTGGACATGGGCCGCAGCTGCACCCTTCAGCAGGGACCTACCTGCCAGTCTAGTTCCAGTTTGGAAAGCCTCTGGGACATACTGCCTGAGCAGAGTAGCCAACCGTGGGCCAAGGAGCCTGGCTCCTCCACTGCCATCACCAGCTTGATCAGAGACCTCAGCCTGGTGGACAGCACCAAGACTGACCCTCTGGGAGTTGTAGAGGTGCTCAGACACAGTCAGACACCTGCTGCTCCACCTAGCAAACGCCAGTGTCGGTCCCTGTCTTTCTCGGATGAGTTTGGGGGATTCCGGTCCTGTTGGAGACCGCAGGGCTCAAGACTATGGACCACGGTGGAGAAGAGGAGGTGTCACAGCGGAGGCAGCGTCCGTGGTGGGAGTGCTCACTTAGGGAGTATTCTGCCAGCCATGCAGCGTAGCTCCAGCTTCAGCCTGCCTTCACGCTGCAGCCTCCCCTTAGATGGACCGCTGGACCTGCCACTCTTCACGCAGCGTCTACCTCTTCATCCCCAGTTCACTGCGTCTCCAGTGTCTCCCACGTCTCCCCCATCACACCATCAGCACTCCCGACACCCGCACTTCCTCCGTCCCCTGTCCCTGTCTCATGAGCAGATCAGCCTGCCTGAGCTCCAGAGAGAGGAGGTGTCAGAGATCAGCTCCCCAGACTCTACACCAGAGCTGGGGAGGAGAGCCAAACAGCGCCCACCTGGAAAAGGCTGCTTGGCTCGCAGCAAGTCCCAGCCCTGTGTCATCGATAAGAAAATCGGCATGAAGCGCAGAAGACCAGAGGACGCTCAAGAGCAGCGGCCCTCTCTGGACCTGGCCAAGATGACTCAGGTCAGTCATACATACAGGCCTACATTGACCCATCATGTTCAAATGGTTACTCCTAAGTATGAATGCTGTTATACCGGTTAAACATAAGTAAACCATATGGCCATCTCTCTGGACAAACAAACACTGCTTTGTTCACCTTCACCACACTGAGGCCATTTCTGCTTCTGATCAGGATTAAATGTTTGCAAATTGTGTTTCCTGGGCCATGAGAGGGGAGAGTTGGAGTTAAGTGATCTCAGGCCTGGTCTCAGGGAGGGGTGCTCACTAAAGAAGCATTCCTCATGTTCGGTCACGCTGCCGAGATCCTTGCTTGAGCAAGCCTAGCTCTAGTTATCATTTAATTTGCCCTGTTGTGCAAATTTGACACCCAAAAGTTCTAGCCCTTTTCTTGTCATTACAAAAACTGTTGTGTTAAGGACAAGAGGAACAGTTATTAATAGACCAACTGAAAAATAGTACAAGTATCAGTCGAAGGAATGTCCGGTCTTTGTAATGTTTTTCATCAGATTTATAACTCATCACTTGCACTTGCAAGAGGAAATCTTCGTCTATTTTTAGACTATTCTCCTCAGTGGGTGTCTATTTTATCTCCAACTATAAATGCCAAATTCTTCCTCTGTGATGCGTTCTGTCACGGAAAAAGCGTCCATTTTCCATTTCTCTTTTAGAAAGCCCCTTCCATTTTTCCCCTCCCTTCCCCTTTCCAGAAGGATTGTGTTCCCAGTCAGTCACCCCGAGGACCTGGCCAGAGTTGGATCAACAAGGCTTTGGTAATGGAGCTTAGTGAGCATTTTTCCTCTATTCATGCCAGCGTCTAAGAAGAGACAAATCATATATGGTACATAAAAGTCTGTACTTCTGCCTCTGGGAAGGTGCAGCCTTTCAAGGACATTGTAGACATTTCTTTTGATATTTAGTCTAATAAGCCTGTCATCGCTATACATTCATTTGTGGTATTTTTTACTCTCCAGTTGAGGGGGTTAAACATGTAACTCCAGGTCTTCCGCCATCTGTGTTTACTTTCACATGCTTTTGTACCTGCATGAGGTGGTGACACAATGCTATTCAATGTGCCTTCACCTCACTCGAGACTTGGAGACTGTCTGCCTGAACTGTTACTGTTTTAAAACTGTAAAAGTTGCTGCTGCTCGGACTGTGGACTGATAAACCATTAGATGTGTGTGAGACTCGTGTGAGTCTGCTTTCCAATTGTTTTGTTGTTTATCCATTGAGGACGTAATGTCCATTGTGATAAAATATATATTTGATTTGAAAATTCTCTGGGAACAAAGAAGGGTTGTGTTGAAAAATAAAAATACCTTGGATTCCTATTGGATTATTGTTCCTAAAATTCACTAAAATGCCACAAATGTTTCCTAAACAAGTAGAAAGAATGCTATTTTAAGTCCACGGTGAATCCATACAATTATTATGTAATTTCCTATGCCACAAATCACATAAAACAAGTTCTACACCATTAAACAAACAGCAGTCAGCAAGCAACAAGCTAGCTGGAAACCTGCTATGCTCACTTTTGTCATTCCGACGAAGTGATTATTATTTCTTTGGTGCAAAGGAACACTCCCTTTGTGTCTGGCAAACACACTGTTGAAGACTCGGTAATGTGGAAATTGGAGCTTTAACCCTTATAGCTATCTGTGTAGTTTTTATATTTCAATGAATGGTTGTCATTTTTCCTTCGGGGTCAGTCATTGATTGGTATGCTGCATGCTTCACCTAACTCATTTGGAATGTTTTTAGCCTTTTATATTACAGAAACAAATGACTAGTAGGTTTACTTTGCTACATTGTCGCCCTACTGGTTATAATTGAATTGCGTGTTAATGAGTTATAGAGGCTAAAGTACACCTGCAGTGCAGGTACAGTTAAGGCGAGTGTTCACATAAAGGCTCTGAGTGAGGCCTGGTGTAACACGGCCTGCACAATACAATACAATACAATACAATTTATTCTTGTATAGCCCTAGGTCACAACAGAAGTCATCTCAGAGGACTTAACAAAACCATTGAAATCACCAACACAGGTCAGAGAATCAACAGTTAAAACACATGAAGAATATAAAGCACACACAGAAGAAAATGTCCATACATGTTGTTGTAACCTGCAGAATCTGACGCTCCACGTCAATGCAGCGGCTGTGAATTGTGCACATGCAGAACGTGCTAATCAGCGAGACTTTGGCTTCCATTGGGATTTACAGAGAGCAGCCCCAGAATGCCTCAGATATCGCTCCAGTTAGACGTGTGTCGGCACGATGGTTCCTCACTGTCCCCAGCTGCCAGACTCTCCGTCCAGTTGTTCTTTTGAGTCATCCAATGGAAACATTGTTCTTCACCTTTGTAGGCTTTAGGTCACTTAAAACAATTCACCATTTTGCGTTCTTTTTAGTAGTTTATTGCAAATCAGACTGCATACTTGATCATAGCAGTGTGACAACTTAATATTTATCAGACAGTACAGCAGTCAACTGTGGTTGAAATGTCATCCATTTTTACTTGAGTAATGGAAAACTGTTTCATTGATACAACAGCACATTTCTCTACTATATCAAATTGTTGACTTGCAAGCTTTTTCTCCCTCTTTCAATTCTTAGCCTGACCGTCCATGGTCATCGTAGCAGGAGACACCTCTGTGGGTATCCTGGAGGCAGTGTCAGAGCAGGGACGGGCTCCATCATGTCCCAGAGCAGTGCGTCACTCATCGTACGCGTGCAATAACACATATAACCTGTGATAAGTCACTCAGACCCATATTTATCCACATCACCTTTTTGTGTCTCGACAATATACCCTGCCTGACTACAACAAAAATCACATTGCCACAAACATTGTTTTTGCTCAAACATTAGCTTTGTTTACTTCAATAAACTGTCAAAATATGTTTTATCATCCAGTAGTCCGGCATTTCAGAACTACTACTGTGGCATCGAGTTAATTACTTGTTGTAATCCATATATGCACTTAAAAGTGCACTAAAAAGAATGAAGAAGAAAAAAAAATCACATTGTTTAAATGACTTCAAATACACTTAAGTGGATGTCTCTATCTAGTACACACAACATGTTTGTCAGCTGTGAATCCTGTAACCTTAACGTTTGCACATCTGTCCCTAACCTACCTGAGCTTCTGAAATCCCCTTTTCCACTACATTTTGTTAAACCCCAGTAAACAACTTCCAGTACTTACCCAAGAAAGAATAATTGAGCTGCTTGAACGTAAAGTTAATGCAGTGACCACACCGGGTTTGAGACTGCCAAAACCATGGACTTTTCCCCCGTTTTGCTTCACGTTGTAGTGGAAAAACGATTGAGTCCGTCATTGGGAGCGCTCACAAACTGGGATACACCCAGTTCATTGTAACAGGAAAAGCAATGTCCGAAAACATGCTTGGGAACATTAGCGGTGTCCGTCATGTAAGCCCTGGCTTGTATAGAGCAGACCTCATCTCTATTCACCTCCATGCACCCAACATCTGCTGCCGAGCCACTCCAGAGATCATTAACCCCTTCACTGCACCGCACACTTTTGTTTGCGGACAGAAACTTAGCATGAAAAGGACATAAAAGCCAAACTTGGAAATACAAAGGTCAAGTGTGGGGAGCAGCTGTAGAGAAGGCACATGCTGTATTCTGTCGAATGTCAGTGTCTGATTACAAGAAAACCTTAACGGCAGTAGTTAAAATTTGAATGCATAAACTGACACTGGCAAGACCTTGATGACGATACATTACCAAAAAGGAACATGTCTAACTTTTGCTTTTGTGGGCCATGCCTTTTGGTTACAACACGGTAGAGTTTAAACCGTGCGTCTGTGTTTACATGGGGAATGCTAGGCTCCCGCTTAGCTGCCCAAATGAAACTCGAACCCAAACTGATATTTTGAAAGTGAAGACAAGTTAGAGCTTTAGACTTTTACAACCTAATTAGTCATGTGAGCAAATATGTATCATGGGCAATGGCAAGGGATGTGGCTGAATATGCAATAAGGAATTTCAAAATTGCCTCTCCAAATCTTAACAACTTTGGCAAAGACTTCAGACATATTGCAAACTTATTTCCATTGCCAAAGAAACAAATTACTTGCAATGTGCTCCTCCACCTGATTTTAGTTAGTATTGCTTTGCTTCTAATTCAGTAGAAATGTACCAACCATTCAATTAAAGTGAAATATTGTTGTTGGACACAGTCAATTGTCAGACTATCATCATCAAGTTGAAAAGCTTTGATCATTGGGAACTGATTAAGTTTTCCATCGAGAATCTCCACAAACATCAACATTCCCATCATCCCCCAGTTTGTTTACTCTTGATTACATTTTACAGCAAGAGATTTATTGAGATTTCCTGTGTTGAGCATTGTTCCTGAAGGGACTTTATAGTGTCTACCCTGCACGCTAATCTCTGCGTTCCTACAAGTTCGTGCCCATTGTTTAACATAAACATTAAAGATATGCAATATAATGTTTCTCTGAGAGTGACACTACTGTGGTCTGTTGTTGGCGAGTTGCATAAAACTTGCAATTAGAACCCCAAAACAATTCATATTTTTGGGGTTCTACGTACTTCTTATATATGAGTTGATGAAGTTATGTTTTAAAAAGTTTTGTAAAAAGGAAAGGGGAAAAATGGCCCCATCTTTATGATACGTATAATCTTTACTGGCCAAAAATGAAGATTAATGAGAACAATCAGAGGGACACAGCACTGACATTACAAAGCAACAAGCCCCCTGGCCTTCTACATGGGGAGGGTGAAAGGCACATTAAAGCTAGGATACCTAACTTTCTACCACCATAACGAATAGACCAAATCACAACATGCTGTCTTCATCATTGTGTTTATATTTTGCATACTTTTTAGAAAGAATTGATTGTTGAACTAAGAGTTTATTGGCCGATGAAGGTGGTTTCTTTTAGACATTTCTCTGTATTTTTGGCCTCCGTCACATCTTTAGATCAACACTAATGAAGGACTCAAACTTGTTAGATTTACTCCTTTTTGTGTGGTTTGAATGTTCGGTAATGCTTGGTGATGATCATTACACTGTTGTTGTTTCTTTTCATTGGTCTCTGTCAAGGGTTACTTAAACTAATAAATGTTTTGTCTCTTTATCTTGTTATTGCAGAATCTTCAGACCTTTCAGAGCTTGAGCTGCCCCGGCTTCTCTGCCTCTGACTCTTTGACTCTACAGTCTTTCGAGATTCGCCCACTTTTTGACTTCAAACCGGCGCCGGCCCAGAGGCTGGGGCCACGACAAGAGCTGACGGAGGATCTAATGTACGGGGAGGACAGCAGCGACTCGGCCTGCAGCGTGGACTCGCGCTCAGGCTCCCCTGATGTAGCAGACAGCCAAACCCTCTGGAAGGGTGAGTGCTCCACGCAGAGGGACATTTTCCAGCTGGGAGGAGAGCTGGACCTAGACCAGATCGAGCGAAACTGAACATTTTATAGAAGGCCATAAAAGACTGAACAAAGAGGGTTATAGAAAGTTACGGAATGCCTTAAGTTTGTGATGGGTAAGCAATAAAGAATCCAAAAGGGACGGATGGATGGACAACGCAAGTGTTTTTGAGTTGAAGGATGTGGATGTGTTGTGGAGGGGTGTAGACTTTGAACATTCTTACTGTTTGAAATGAAAAGCAGTAATCTTAGTTTTTTTTGTTTTAAATTGGGTGTACAGTTTGACTCTGGAGCGGGAAGTGAGGGCTAGTCTTAAAACAAAACCTCAGCCCACACTGTCTCTACGGCCTTTACAAAGCTGGTCAATGGTAGATTAGTATTGTAGCTCTCCTTACTTTGTTCTGAGAAGGAGGGGGCACGAACGGGGGTAAAGCGAGACCCCTCGGTATTATTTTTCACCCCAGATTTCTGTGCGCACAAGAGAATCTGACTTTGCTGAATGTAGACTTGATAAGCTTAAAAAGGACAGTAAAACAAAACACAAAATGGCAGTGCCTTTGTTTGAATGCTTGCATTACCATTTCAAGAATCTAGCCTTTTTGAGAAAACCACGATTTCTGACCTTTTTTGTAGTTTCTTAATATGCAAAGTGTATATTTGAATGAGACACTGAAGTTTCTGTTTTCAGTTCTAATTTCAGTGTATATTTTTTCTAAGGAACCATTTTTTATGAGCTGTTTGTGAAGGTGCAAGAATGTACAGTCTCTTCTAACAGAATGAAATAAATTTGCAAATTACACTCGGTTTGGTTGTTTTTTTTACTATATTATGGGTAGCTTTGATCAGCCGACATTGTATAACCCACTTACAACTGTTTGCCATCAAGAACTGGAACTGTAATCAACAATTAAAGTTGCATTAGAAGCACTTAGTGATGTTATTAAAGTTCCTCAATCAGAATTCTTTCCTAAGAATTTGATAAGAATGATATCTCTGACTGGCATGTGTATAGAAAATGCACTTTTGAGGGTTTAGGTCAAATATCGAGTAAGCAAGAAAGTCATAAATCAAAGGCTCTCAGTTGAATGTTGGAAAAGTTGAGAGGTGGCAGACAACAAACCAAGTCCTTGCAAGTTGAACTCCAGTGTTCTTCATTTAACCCTTTTATTATAAAACAAAACACACTAGTCTATGAAAAATCTTGTACTTTGAGTTTGAAGTTGCAACTTCTATTATGCAACTTTTTTCACTCACCAATTGCACAACAAACAATTGCACAAACTGCAACTTTCTGGCACCTTTGAAATAAAATGTTGAAATAATACTTTGGAATGGTCTCTTGGAAATAGTGTTATGCCGTATACAGGAGGAGTGTCGAGGATGAGAGCGAGTCATATTTGTGGAGATGCAAGCATGCTCAGAGTAAAGACACATATTGATAAACTCTACCAAATCTTCATCAATAGTATAAAGTACAATCTATTGGCCTGCTTTCAAGTTGACCGGTCAGGGAGTTTAGCATCCAGTCTAACTGTGTCAAACAAAAGCGGAGGAAGCACAGCCTCGTGTATGCGGTGACCTTTGAGTGAGTAGCGGAGGTGATGTCAGACAGTCTGCCCAGGGATTTCCAGCGCAGACAGAGCGGGACCCTCTCAAGTCCGTCCAACTGCCTGGACCTGGCTCAGAGCACCTGCCACCTTCAGCGCCTTCCTTTTAAACTGCATTCAAAGCAACTTGGTGCACCAGGGAGGCTGCTTGCTTAAACCGTGGGCTCAGATTGTTTTTCCGACACTGGGAGGAAAGTGTGGCCTGTGTTTACGCTCCAAAACAGGATGTTCCAACCGCAGTCGGCCTTTCCTTTGATAATGGCCTTGAAGAAAGGTGGCCTCCAATTGCTTATGCACAGTCACAGGCAGACTGTGGAGATTTTGCTTCATTTTTTAGAAATATAAATAAAAATATTTACACTTTTTGAATTTTTTTTTGTATAGAATTATTCATTTATCTTTAGCAATGTGCTCTTCCTTCCTACTGTTCTGTAACCGGTGATGCAACACTGACATTTCTCTGTTCCCCACTGTGGAACAAATAATGGATCTTTTGAGTGAGTAGTAGTTTCAATGAAAATGTTATAATAAATTGTATTGCACTTTTCAAAAACGGTGCTTACAAAGTGCTGCAGAGTGTGCTGACTTGACACATGGAGATAGCTTTACTAAAATACATCGCTCTTGTATTTCTACAATGCTCTGTCTGAAATAGGAGAATGTTGAAAAGTTGGTAAAGGTCAGCTCCCATGTCAGACACTTTTGAGCCTTGCCTGAGGAACACATACACAAAAACGTGTTTATTTGCAAATGTGTTCATTGAATGGAATATTCTAATTCAAATTTCTCATACGCCTTTCTCTAAAACTCTTATTGAGGTCACGCATAGACAAATACACTGACAATGACCAGATCCTTAAAAGCACAGATCCTGCCACCTGTGACAATACATTTCAATGCCTCTCTTTCCGCTTTTCCTTTGTGTCTTTCACTTTTAGTCTTCAACACTGGATATCTGTCACAAAAGCTTGGAAACATACATTCCTGTTGCTATAAACAGCAGTTTGGTAACAGACGGCCCCAAGAGGTCCGAAAACCACATACAAACACATTTCCTTTGCAGGCAGGAAGTGGTAGCCAAAGCAATGGTGGGAGGCTTAATATCTCAAGTAAGAATGAGGAGCTATATATAGGGAGTATTGTAATAGTCTGCATGCTGTTGTAGACATGTAGGAGTGAGGCGCACAGGAAAGGCCACGGGTTTACAGTACAGTATTGTGGGAAAACACTGGCAGAGGTTTCAAAGAAGCTGTGTCAGCAAGAGGCCCTTCAGAGGTGGTCACAACAATGACATCACTGTTTTATCGGATATGTTATGTTTTTCTACTTGAGTGTTGCTCTAAAGACAAAACAATCCATTTTCAAGGGTTTAAGCGAATAAAGCTTTCATTTTGTTGTAGCACAGCAGTGTGGTAGTAGAACTTCCTCGTGGTTAAACACTCTAATTGGTGGCTAATGTATTGATCTATTCAACACATGACTACTGCAAGACTTGACTTCATTTTCATAATTCTAAAACCCAGGAATGCAAAGACAGTGGCTTGCAAAAGTATTTGTCATGTTTACAACCACGGCCTTCAAAGACCCCAACAATGTAAAATGTTATGTATGCAAGAAATCTAACTCTGCTCATCACCCCCGGTGCATCATCTCCAGTATTAAATAATGTGGGGGGAGTATCATGCTGTGTGGCTGAATTTCTTCAGCAGGTACAGGGAAGAAATCTGATGTAAATGTGGATGGAGCCAACTTTGGAAGAAAACTTGCTGAAAAACATTTGGGGCAGGGGTGGATATTTAACTTCCAATAGGAATAGCTATAAATATAAATACATTTTTAAAAAAAACAACCATATTTATGGGTTAGAATGGCCCAGACAGAGTCCAGTACTAAATCAAATACAATCTGACAGAGATTTTGTAAAGATGAATGGGAAAAGTACTAGTTACTGTGATACAAAAGCAAAATATTTGTACAGTATTGCAATATTGCTTTTGTTCTAGAACACTAATTATATCACAAGTTAAAGTAACTACAAGGATCATCTTTGTTTCTTCAAAACAGTGATAAAACAAAACAAATGTATTTATATAACTTGAGTTACAATATTTACACTTTTGTAATGAGTTACACAACTCAGTTACTTAAAAAAAGAAATATATTACTGTAATATAATAATAATATCAATAGTAACTAGTAACTTTCAACACTGGTCGTAAACATGACAAACTGTGCAGACGTCCTGTTCTCTTCAGGCCACTGTTCCTGCTAAAATGGTTTGAATGGGGCCCACTATGTGTTTGCAGGCACCTTAAGCTCCACACGGACAGGTGGCCGTCAGTGTCGAGTGTCACTGATTGACTATTCCCTGGCTCCCAAAGGTGTCAGAGTTCAGGCCGCCACTTTGTCGCTATGGTTTCCATGAATGCAAAGACCTCCTGTCCGCATCTCACTGTGATTTACATCCTCGTAAAACAAGCAGAAATTACTAGGTTTTGAAGTAAGCCACCCAAGTGTGTGCTAGACCTCCCTCTGCTCAGCTCAGAAGGAAAGCACACATTTCATGAAAAAGAACTCCCCTCTGTCAAATGAAATACATTCTCTTAAGGGTAACAATACCTCGTAACGTTTGGCTGCAAACATAAACAAAACAATTATTGCTGTACGTACATTTCATTGCAATAAGCACATGTCTGACCCAAGTTTTTCTACGGACTTTGAAGTTTGTTGTGCTTGGAGGAGATATACGTTACGCCTTTTTGCAAAGCCTTTGTGTCACTCATCTATCTCACAGAGTAACAGGAAACTGAAGTGTTTTGTAAATACTCTTTAGTGTAGGGGTACTTTCTTGCAGTGTCTGTGGTTTTGGAACTTTCTATTTGATCAGCAAAACATGTTTCCGCCTAAAATAACAATACATGTATTTAAACCGTTGGATAATGTGTGATCAAACCCTGAGAAGAGAGGCTGTTTCAGTTGTTCCTCTGGTAGAGACTTAAGCCACAGCCAAATGATGTCCTGTCTGTCATCTACCGTCAAAACCACAAAAGTATAATAAGGAAATAAGTCATCATTATTTAGTGCATTCCCAGACCAGAGTCACAAAGCTCTTTACAATTGATCGCCATACAAATGAGTTGCATGCCAGACCTATTGTACATGTTTTTAGAAGTAGGGGAAACCAGAGCACGCAGAGGAAACCGGAGCACCCGGAGGAAACCGGAGCACCCGGAGGAAACCGGAGCACCCGGAGGAAACCGGAGCACCCGGAGGAAACCGGAACAGGGACGGGGAGAACATGCAAACTCCACAGAGAAAGGCCTTGAGGTGGAATTGAACCCAATACCTTCTTGCTGTGAAGCACAAGCGCTAACCACTGTGTACAGAGACGCAAAGAGACGGTATTAATGTTTGTAATTTTATCATGCATACATTTTCAAGAACGTTTACTGTTTGTATCTATTTAAGAACAATTTCATTTGGATTTAAAAGAAGATTTGACAAAAGCTTTTTCATCAGACACAGCTGCAGAGCACAGTAATGAGACTTTCTTCCATGTTGCAAAATGCTACAATGTGTGAAGTACTTACCAAGGACAATGTGGCAGTTGAGACCTGAACTACTCTTTCCACCAGAGGTAGTAAAGTTAGTCCTGCACAATATCAACATTGCACGTTATTATCACCAAATCTTTTTTGGATTAAATGTTCTGGAAAGATCACCAAGGCCACTCTCTGGTTCTGATTACATGTTGCCTGAACTCAAGGTGGAACTATTTTGTTATTTGGAGTGTCAAAACACATCTCTTGTTGTTTATGGCACCAAAAACGGTTTTCATTCTTGCGTAACTACTTTATTCTATAATTTGCATAGAATAAGCTCTTATTACCAGTGCATTCATGTGGCTTTTCTATTGTCCATGAGCCATAATGCAGAGTGGAGCAGGGGCCGGTCACCTGTCCTGGGCTGCACACGACTGGGGAGATAAGGCAGGGGAACCCCAGACCTCACTTTGTACACTGGCCATAAATGTCAAGGCTTTATGAGCAGCAGATGGCAAAATTGTTTAGTCTTTATGTGCTTTGTGGTGTTCAGTCACTCACATGCCAGCATTACAGTACACACAGAATCATCAACGATTTCATCCTCAGTTTGGAGAAGTACATGTGGCTTGGTCCCTAAAATCCTCTTTATGTGTTGAGCTTAGTCAATAGCAAAAACAGTATTGTATGCATGAAAGCTGGAATATAGTTCAAAAGTCCTTTTCCTTCAGCTTACAAAGGAAAATGGCGGCACGGTGGCGGAGAGGATAGCTCTCTCGATTCACAGCAAGAAGGTCCTGGTTCGAATCCCAGTGGGAACATGTCTGCGTAGGTTTCCTCCGGGTGCTGTGTTTGGCGTCTTGCTTCCGTCAACACCGTGTGGAATGATTGGAACAATATCTGAACTCTGAACATTGTAAAGCACTTTGGGTGACCTTGGTTTGTAAAAATGCACTACAAAATTATTATATGAAAGTTATTATTGTAATTTATATCTTGTGTTTCTGTGTTTTTATGTATCCCCACTGGTGCTCCGTCTCCAGATGAAGTTCCTCACAGATAAATAAAGTTATTTGAATTTGAATTGAATTGAAACGCAAAGTCAGAGATGAAAAGCCTTTACTTGTTTAAATGTGGATAATTGGTTCACAGCTTGTAAAAATCCAAAGTATATTTAGAAAATGGACTGTATTTCATAATCATCCAAATGAAAACAAACCAAGGCAGGAGTCTCTTTGCCTGTAATGAGTAATGTCATATAAAGGCTTCACTTCACAAGTACAGGAGTAAATCAAATTTTGACATAAAGTATTGAGGAACAACAAACAGGGTATAAAAGGTATTAAGGATCTGTAAAAGAGTGCAGCATCCTGGCTTCCCACACACATTTCCCTACATTTGTCTGTTTCTTGTATTTATTTCCTCTATCTCTTGGAAACTTTCAGGGCTCCACCTTTTTTATCTGTTTCACATCCAATTTCTGAAACAACACTGTGACACATACTGTACATGATTAATATTGGAAATGTCTTGTCTCTATGCACTTTGGTGGCTCTATATTGACCTCTTTAGTTACAGACGTATGACAAATATTCACTATAACAGTGCTTTTGCTTCAGCTCTGCCAGTGTAAATGAGGTCAGATATGTTCACTTTCTGTTGGACTGTGGGGGAGGTGAGAGTGGAGCAGCCTTGGTGGGAGAACACTTGTAAGCACACACAGCGATGATAGAGCACCGCATAATGGGCAGCTCAAATAGAAGTGTTGTTGTGGTTGACATTCCTCATGGTAGATGCATCTGAGGGCGAATCAGAGAGTCCTTGACACGCACCGAATACAAATGATATGGGCCAAAATAAAGGACTGCAGGAGGAGTTTTGGTCTTGACCTGTGTTTGACCCTTTCCTACAGATATGGAAGAAATTACATTCAATAACATATATTAGAGGCAAATAAAATGTGTTAAAGTTAGGGTATCTAGGTCATATATACTGTATATTGTTTGTCCCAACAGAAAGTCTGGTTAAAGTTACATTTTGTGAACAAATTTGACCACAACATGCTGTTTCTGTCATGTATCTGTTACAATCTTTTTTTTTTTCAGAGTCGTTGATGCAGGAGGGTCTAAGGTCCGTGACGATCTGAGACATTTATGAACTTTTACCAACTTATTAGTCAATATTTGAGGTGTTGAGCTAAGAGCTGTGTGATTGAGTGAGGGTGATCCTCAGTTTTTATTTTTTCTGTCTGAAAAAGGCTATCCATGTGACAGAGGCATGTACATCTGAAAACTAGTGATTATTGCAATGGTATTTTTACATGACTGCAAAAAATCCATAAGACAGCTGCAGCTGATTCAAAACCCAGCGGCAAGTCTCCTCACATTTATAAAAAATGTGATCATATCACGCCACTTTAGCAATCTCTCCACTGGCTTCCAGTCATGTTTTAGGAGAGACTTTAAAATACTTATCTTGGTGTACAATGTACAAGGTGTACAATGGTCTTGCCCCAAAATGTGTGCAAAATGTGTTTGTTCCATATGAAAGTGAGAAGGTCCTCAGGTCTGGGACAGGTTTACTACAGTATGTGTCACAAACATCAGGACCAAAAAGATCCAGGCCACGTCTGTGGAGCACTCTTCCACATCAATTGAGAACTATTCCAACTATAAGTGATATTAGACCCAGCCATTAACCCTTTTATGTTCACTCCTTGAAGAGAGCATTGTAATTTTTTCTTTTTGGGATTTTCTAAGTACTGATTGAGTGCTTCTGATCTTTAGAAGAGAGATATATGGCCAAATTCCAACAAGTTTCAACAAGTTTCAAAATAACAATGTGTCCATCTGTGTTCACGTGGGCAACAACTAGGAAAAGCCTTTTGGGAAATAGATCAAGAGGCCAAATGGTGGCCAGCCAACACCGCATGGAGTTTACACGCCCCCTAACTACTTTACCTGACGCTGTTATCACTGTGTACAAAGGAATACTAATTTGCCTTTCTATGGCTAACATTGTTTCTCCTTCAGCACACTTCTTTTTAGTTTTGTGTTGTCTTTAGGGGCGAGAAAGCAGAGAGCCAGTATTTCTGAGGTTATTAGATCGCCAGAGGTCAGCGGCCTGTCATTTCAGATCAGTCGTGTTTGTTTATATGTCCTGAGGTTAGGTCACAACAACTGAACATTACCATGCCAAAATCAGTGATTACAGAGAAGTCTATCAGAAATGACCACCAGCTGTCCTTTGACTCTGCAAATACTGGCGAGACAATGTAAGTGAAAGTCTGACATTGTTATAATGGAGTTCCAAAAGAAATAAAACAAAGTATGAACAAGTATGATAAAGCTGCTGGTGTTTTTGAATGGAAAAGTGTGCCCTGAACGCTCATTAAATATTATTTGTAGTTTCTTTAGTAACTGCATTTCCCAACTTTGAAAGATATTGTGTCATGTCTATTTTGGGATGAACTTATAAACATCACATTTTAGTTGCTGTTTTATTTTCAATTGTATTATTTCAACCTAATCTAAAACCAGAAATGACCATACTATGTCTTCTCTGCTCTTGTAACAAAACACAAACATGAGGCCTCCTTATCACCCTCTCCTCTATGTTCAGAACATATGGGCTGTTCCTGCAGTGCAGTAAACTTGATCTAATTGGAGTCTGACATGTAACCTCTGCTTGGCTTTGCTCTAATGTGATAGATAATGCATGGTGAGATGGGAAAGTCCTGGGCCTTCAAAGTTAGTGTTTGTCATTAAATGGCTGCAGGCGGTCATACACCTGGCTATAATCACAACGTTAAAACCCCGCTATGATAGTTATACTCTGCAAATACACACTTAAGCCCTGCCCTTTATGAGTTACACCTGCACCACTGGCTCAAGTCAAAGGGAAGCTACGGAAAAAGCAACGTTTCATTTCTAAAAAGGAGCTATCAAGGGCTTATGTTTAGCCCCATTGTAGTGAATAGTGCTGTAGAATTCCTGGTGTGCTGCTCCCACGGGCTCCGGTTCCACGTGTTTCTAAAATCCTGTAAGATCCACTACTAGAGCGACTCACTACAGTAACTCCCAGATCTCCTTTCACAATCTGTCTTCCAGCGGAGACCTGAGCAGAGACCTGAGCAGTGGGCCGACCTCTGCGGCCGCCCCTCATCCTTTATTCAGTGACAGCGCTGACTGACGCCTGGGCTGGATTTCACAGGCGAACAGCAAATCAAAACCTGAGATGTAGTTACAGGCTACAGTCGCCGCCACGCAGTGTATTCTGGGTGATTGTGACCCAAAGAGGCCCCACTGTATAAGATAGGGTGAAGGACTATAAGTACTGTAGACATAGGAAGGGACCAGTCTCGAGTTCTACACTACCTCAATAGTATTTTTGTCCTGATCCAGTTTAGGTTCATTCTTGGGCCATTCGTCATACATTTGTCATTAATTCATTGCATCAGTGGAAAGAAACTCTCAGGAACTCAGCATTAGTTGATTACCCAATATTTCTTTTAGCAGTATGACCTGCAAGATTTCTCAATAGTAGAGTAACTAGATAAAATTGGTTCTTGTGAGGGTCATTACATTTATCAAATTGTATCCATCCCTCAACCAGGGCCCTGGGGCACCAGAGCAGTGGGCCCCAGTGCTGGGAACCAATATACAGATGTTGATGCTTGGTTTGGACCTAATTTGGTCTTTATGTTTTTTGTTGATGGAGAAAACCCACCCATACACAGAAAGGCCCAGACCCAGGATGGAATCTGCAAGCTTCTTTCTGTGTTAACCACTCAGCCACTGTGCTGGTGATGCTCCTGTGTCTGTGTAATCCCTCCGTCATCTAACTATTGTGTGTATTACAAAAAAAATAATATTTCCGTTTTTAAGTGTTTTTTGTGAAATGCATCCTACATTACACAAGACAATAAGAATGACAAAACATAAGGACTGCCTCCCCATTTCTTGGTTGAAGAACACAAGAACATACTGTTAAAGATGCATGTCACCCACTGTGCAGCAGGGTCCTGCGGATCGGCGCCTACCACCGTCACACATGTGTAAACACAGCCAGACGAGCGGGCAGCCGCCTGATGCTATCACATCAGGCCTTTGCTTCAGAGGAGATAATGCAACACTAATTAAGAGGCCATTATGTGGACTAAACTCTCGAGGATGTTTTGAGCTGAACAAAACACAAATGTTGTAAACAGGAATAAATGATACGACAGAATGGTGTATATAATGTGGCCATTTTTAGGTAATAAATGCATGTCAACATCTTACAGAAAGTCACGGAAAGAATCCAACAACCTCACAGCTACTTTTACTCTAATCTTGTGCATATGAGTTATGCTTCATGACAATAGCTTCATTTCTCAACCATGGTGTGTGGCAAGTAAACAAGGTTGAATTAAATGCGAAAATAGAAAACCAATGTCTTACTGAAATGATCAAACTCAATTCTCTGATTGAGAGCACAATAAAAAAGGATTCCCCAGCAGTTAAGTTGACAGTATGGTGACATGAAGCTTCCACTCCTGCCCCTGCTTCCTCAAACTCTCAGCCAAGCCGTCTTTTACGATTGCCAAAACCTTGAACCTCTTACTAGGTGCTCATTATACAACCGTAGTGATAAACGGATTCTCTTTGATACACTTCTTACTGGAGAGAGGAGGATTTATACACAGGAACTTGGAATGCCATCAAAACCTCAGCGAGTCAGAGATATTCCCACCAAGTTGTGACAGATTACTAAAGTGTTGTTGCTTTGCTGTGGGTCTTGCAGAGCCTTGTTTGATGTCAGAAGGGAAGGGAAAATTAGAGTGCAAAGCTGGTCTGCATCGCCCCTGTAACTGGCAGTTCATACATTTTTGCCTGAAATGGGTCCTTTTTTATAAACATAAACAATTGATCAAAGAACAAACCTTTTTACAGTGCCTAAAAAATAATAAGAGAATCAACTGTTTAAAGAATGTAGCCTCCTGCAGGTGCCCAGAGGATAAAACATAAGGGATAAATCCGAGACAGTCTTCCTGAAAATGTGAGCCAGAGTGTCATGTGGGAAAACATATAGACGAGGTTATTTCTTTCAAAAACTGCCTCTTTCCCCATTAGTTGTATTGAAAGCTGTCTTCCAACTGAAATTGAATTTTAGAACTTGAACGCGACGTATTAAGAGATCTATAGCTTTATTTCCAGCCGCAAGTTGGCGCAGAAGTTAGCACTCGTGCTTCACAGCAAGAAGGTTCTGAGTTTGATTCCACCTCCAGGCCTTTCTGATTGGAGTTTGCTTTGACTGGGCCATGAAAACAAATTAATAAGTTTTGTTTTGAACCATTCCATTGCATGAAAAGGCTTTATGGTTAGGGAGGTAAAAACACTAAATCCCAACAGCAGTCGTCCAAAGTTGTCGATTCACCAACAATAGATAAGAGAATAAAACATCCACCTCAGCCTCAATCCTTTTTGCAGATGACTGCAACTTTAGATCCAAGATTGTCTTGTATTTTGCTTTCTCCCATCAATGCTTGCCTGTTCCTGCTGAAGAATAGCAGCCCCACAGCATGAGGGTTGACATCGAGGCAAAACATAGTTTTATATTTGGGCCAAAACTTTGGTCAACAGCATCCTCTCCACATGTTGGATGTGTCCTCTGCTTGGCTTGGTGAGGCCTTCATTTCAACACTGGCTTTCCATTTGCCACACTTTCATAAAGGCTTGTGTATGACTAATAATTGCCCCATGTGAGCTGTGGATGTCTGCAGCTCAGCCAGAGTTGCCATCTGTGATTGGTGCTGTTGTTCAGCCAATTAGTTTCGGTGGATGGCTTTGTCTTGGTAGGCTTGTGCCACAGTGGGGTGGCTGCGGTTCATCACCAGGTTTGGGGTGAATGAATAATGACATGTGAAGCTTTTTTGTGTGTCCAAAAAGTGCTATATTAAACAGATGCATTATTATTAATACTATTCTTATGATTTTATCACTTTGGTAAACTCCACACAATAGTTACCGGTATGTCAAAAATTGACCATTAGTCATCAGGCACTTTCAAAAGGCAATGCTTTCACTCCAAGAAAAAAGAGGCCTAAAAACTTTTTCATTCCACCCTGTTCCGTTTTTTTTATAATAAGGTAATATACATATTTTCTTTCAACCACTTTGTGTTTTCTATCACATAAATGCTAATAAAAATGATAAGATAGTGAAGTGAAAAACAGTTCATGGGGTATAAATTCTTTTGCAAAGTACTGTATATTGCTTGTGGACATGTTGTGGTGCAGTTATGTTTTGGCTGGTGTATTTTATCCCTCCCTTAACGACACAGAGTACACAGAGCTTTTGTCTGTCATTGTACAGCAGATCTGGCAGGTGATCGGGTACCTGCAGTGCGTGTCTTTATGTTTTAGCTCACACAGAGGTGTATGTAAATAAAGTTAGGGCAGGACAATGGGGCATATAGTGGGAGAGTCGAGGCAGGGCTGGTTTCTGTTATTTCTACAGGTACCTCCTGCTTCGTTTGTATGTGAGACAAGAGAAAAAGTCCTCCTTCCTTGTTTGACTTCCAAGTGTGCGCTCTGTTTGTGTACAGTCTGTGCCTGTGTGTTCAAACAAGCACAACCATACACACTCTAACAAGAAGAGCTCATAGCTCTTTTAAGCCATTTGACTGGAACGCTGAGATGAAAGCAAGGAACCAGAAATCATTGAGGTTATCGTGGTCTGGAGGCGTTCAGCGACACTCAATGCACTGCAAAATGTTCAGCAAGTTGAAAACATGTCTCATCACACTCGCAAACCCAGTGCACAAGCCAAGGAAGCTTTATTTAAAAAAATAATCTTGTGTTGCTTGAGCCTCCTCTCAATGTGGAGGAACAACATCTCTACTCCGAGCTCCTCCCAAGTGACTGAGCTCCTCACCCCATCTCCAAAATAGCAGCAAGCCACACTGCAGAAGAAACTAATTTTGTTCGATTGTCTATCCGCCATATAGTCCGCAAAAAAATAGGAGGTGATGGGGCCCTGAGACGAGACCCTGAGAATCATATAAGCCTCCACTTGAGCAAAGCATTTACTGTATCTAGCAATATTGGCAATATGCAATGAAAATAAATGCTCATTGTTAGCTCAACGGGACCAATGTTGTACCATGGCCTCATTATTTGAAAATCTGGAACAATCTTCCTGAAGATGTGAGATAGGCCTCCTCTCTGACAATGTTTAAAACCAGGTTAAAAACAGTTCTGTTTAGCTGTGCATACAACTGAGGGATTTTATATTTTTATTTTTAATGTACTGTGATTATTTATGATTTTACTGCTTTCTTGTTTTGTTCAGCACTTTGAGTTGACTTTGAGCCACTTTGATTTCCCAAATAAGTTAAATGAAAAACATTTTGCTTGTACTGTTTAAAGTTCAAAGTAAGCCAATAAATATCTAATCGTGAGCCGATCCTTGTGAGAATGGCCATCACTCAGAGCATCTGTCTTCCTGCAGCTCTATGCAAAAACACAGACACTGTTCCCCACCCATTTGTTGTTATCTCTGGGAGACATAGAGGCAATGGTGTAGGTTTGGTTCCAATCTTGGTGGGGACATTCACTACGACCTGAGTCTACACCCATTGACACGGGGTCCAGAGTTTCTCCCCCAGAATTTGTGGTGTAATCACACACTATATTTGCAATAGTGTGTTGCCTTCTATACTAAACTCAGCTGTAGACTGAATGAGAAGCAGTTAAGGATTTTTTCTAATAGTTAAAACAAAATCAATTGGATCAGAGCTTCTGAGTTTTGTGTTGCGTTCATTCTATACTGACTTAAACCTAATCCAAATCTACATAATAGCCCTCACCTGAGGCTCTAACAGTTCAGGAACTGCTCTCGATACTTGAAATAAATCATGCTCTGATCTTTCAATTTCCTATAATAAATAAAAACAGAGGAGAAAATATTGAATTAGAATCTACAGTGAGTAGCTCACTACATTGTTTGACATATACGATCAATCTCTAAAAACAATTCATAGTCCCATGCATACCTACAAAATTCCAACCTCACCTGATGCACTGAAGGGCCTGTTGCTTCTACCTCAACATTCCCTATATTGTTCTCTTTTGTTGGTTGAGTTTCCTATGTATGTTAACAGAAGATTAATCATCACAATTCATAATTTGCTATTACTTGTGCTTTCGCTTACTTACTTTCCAACTGTTAAAAAAGCTCCTGATATCTTTTATCTTTTTTTGTGGAGGTGGCATTTTTTCAAAATTATATAAGAAGGTATAGACAGACATTCATATACATGAACTGCAGAATCATTTATATAACTTGGCCAATTTCAAAAGTTACATAGTATTTCTCAATACAATGAGTTAACAAGAGTTTGGCAATAAGTAACAGTGTGGATTTTTCTATATTTTCTTTTTTTTATTCCACTCTCAACCCAAAAAGGCAAAGTAATGACTCACAGGGCTCTCAAGTATGCAAAATAAAAACTTAAATAACCTGTTGTGGTGTTTTGCGCACAACCAGCATGCATCCTTAACGCAATGGAAAATTTACGTATCCGAGCTTTAATTTCGGGAGCGCTGGTTGCGCTTTGGGAAGAGTCAGGGGAGAGACATGTCAGAGACACAGGGGAGAAACGGGGGAGATACGAGGGAGACCCGCACTTGCAACATGGTTCTGTCTGCATATGGTCCGAGCTCGGTACCATGTTAGAGCTGTGCTTTCACTGAGCGCCGCGGCTGTCATTACAAAGCGGCAGCAGCTGCACCAGGACGTGCACATTCGAGTGCATCGCATGAATGTGCTTAGAGCAAATAACAGCAAGTGCCCGCTGTCACACATTTCACAGAAATTACATTATCAGCAGATAAAGGTTGTAAATCGTGGATCCGTGGAATATTTTCATCCCTAGTTTATCCTGATTCACACAACACACCCACTTATACATTTTGGATAGTAAGAGCACAATAAGTATTTTTTCAGCCTTTCAACCAACCTGTTTCTTTATTGGAGCCAGTTCTGTTCTGTCTCTGTGCCGTGTGAGCTCCTCGGAACATTAAACAGTGCGCTGACAGATTAGAAATAACGTAAGTACTTTGAATGGTAATAGATCTACAGTACTTTCCTCTGATTACTCACGTGCTACAACGCTCAGGGAACGAAAAAAAACACTTGCTTCACGCTGGCTAACTTTTAAAAATTAAACAGTCGCTCAGTGCTTCAGTTTGGCGCTGAAGAAGACAGCCAATCACTGCAGAGAACGGAACGGGTCACGTGCTGCTGCTGCTGCTGCTGTTGCTCTGGAGGCGAGGAGGAGGCGCGACGTGTGCACAAACAGAAGACATGTGTCCCGGACCGTCCGGGTCACGGGACATCATGTCATTTTGGTGGGGACTTTTTAGTCCTCACCAAATATTGGTGGGGACATGTCCCCATGGTCCCCACGCAAACCTACGCCCTTGCATAGAGGGGTATATCTATCAAAGGTTTGAGCGTGTGCAAAAGTGATTAGCACTCCTTGACAATGGAGAACACTGTCCAGTAGAACTAAACATGTAAAATTGCTACAGAATGTTCTTATTAATATTTATGAATAATAACACAGCTCCTTTCATCATAAATGTTTGTGTGAAGCCATATATTGTAATATAAATGTGTTTTCGGTTTCCAAATGATATTACCACATAGCAGATCTGTGGAGAAATGTGCACGTCGGCCCAGTAATGTACAGGAATGGTATAGCTATGCATCCTTACCATCAGAACGGATACAGAACCTCATCCACAATGACCACCAAAGTCTCTAAGTCATAGATGAGAAGAGGCAACACACGCTACTGAGAACTGGGGGATAAGACTATAGTTTCTGTTGTCAATATAATTTGAAAATGGAAAACAATAATTGCCAATAAATGGCTTGACACAACCAGCAACAATGAGTGTTTGCATTATTATTTGTAATTTCTGTGTAAACTTTAAAACACAACAATATTATTGTCTTGATTGAGGCTAAGTATGAAATAAAACCAAACCAGGAATGTATGGACCCAATTTAAAGTCTTTTATCGAATAGCTTGCTCCATAACTGCTCTTGACACCTGCCTGAGATTAGGATGTTCCCTACTGTCTAGCAGCCTTCCTCCAGCACTCATAATCTCTAAGATGAAGGGTTGGTGGGAGACAAGCGGGGGTCCTGCCTCCCCTCCTCCTCCTCTGTCCTGCATCACAGAGCTGGGAGCACGTGGCACTGCTTCCCCCAAGGTTAGGGAGCAGGCTGCAGTCTCACAGGGAGGAAGCACACTGTCAGCGGTGCTCCAATTTATCTGCTTCTCCAAAAGATTTACTCTCCTCTCCTCTGTAGTGAAAATCCACAGGCAGCTTGAGTGTTAACTTTTGAACTTGAACCGAAATTCTCAACAGCTTCCCCACAAATAGACACGACACCAGACATAGTAGTTTTGAAATGTGAAACTGCCTGAACACTAGAGTAATATTGTTAAGTAATATATGTAGCCCTTTTGTATAGGTACTTAGTGTTGTAACAAAGACGGCATTGTTGTCATTTCAATTGTTGTGTTTGGAACATAGTTTTTTTAGTTATTTTCTGTGTAATATAAAATGTGTCACAAGATAATAATTACAGTATATTTAAAACGTATTCAAAATGACAATGTACCATTCAAAACATGGATTTGCTCAGCATTTCATAATATTTTCTAGACACATTTGTTTTTCTTGTACTCAAAGGTGGGGTTTAAACAAAAATTATTATTAGTAACACTTTCTATTAGCCCTCACTAACTATCAGATAATTCAATGATAATTAGTGTACCCTAATCCTAACCCTAGATCTAGACCTAGACCTAGACCTAACCCTAGCCCTAACCCTAATCCCACATGGGAAAGTGTCAGTTAGTAGTTAGTTAGATGTTGAATAAGGCAGTGTAAATAAGGAATGAATATGTGCTTAATAAATACCAATTAAGAGAAAATTAACTATAAATTAGCACTTAATTGGCTCATAATTAGTGAGGGCTAAACTAAAGTGCGACCAAATTATCATTGATATTCACATGCACATGTGTATTTTGGGCCTATGTTAGCTTAGATCAGACAGAAACATTCAAAAAAGAGGACCACCCTCACTCAGCCAATCACCTCTCAACCCAAAGTGCTTATATTTCTCACAAGTATGCCAAAAGATAACATGTTTTCAAGTCAGCATATTGTGGTCTTTTCTGTAGTTCATGAGATTTAACTTTTTACAATACAATTTTTTTTGGAACTAACACAATGTAGTAATTATGGGTTAAATAAAGTTGGGTACCTCAGCTTTAAAGACACTCTGCCGGAAAATTGGAAGTGACTTGAGGAATATAGGGGGAGGTAAAACTTTGACTTTACTGTTAGGCACACCACCGTTTATTTACAAGAAAGTCAGAGTGTGAGAGACATGCTTTAGACTCGGTGTCATACTTTGGATCATTTGTCAGCCGGGGTAAATATGAGTGCATTTAAAACAAAAGACTCCTCAAAGAGCTTGAGAGGAGTTTGGGTTTTGGAAAGCCCCATAATGCTATTCATCCAGACCACTCCACCCGGCTATTATGGCGGGGTGGCTCCCTAGGGACCCCCAACACACACTCGTTTGGAAAGGCTAAGCAGAAAGGGGGAAGGAAAAGAAGGTCGAGAACAGTTCCCTCCAGTTGGCCACAGCCTCCTCTTCCTCATTTCCATCCGTTGTGAATGTAAACAAACACGCACAACAAGAAGAGAGCACGAAGAGGGAGCAGTCATCAGCAAAAACATATCCTGGCACAAGGCGTGAGATTCAAGTCACAGAGTTAGATATTTTGACTTCTGCCAGACAAGGAGACCAAAAACACATGTGGCCCTGAGACTGGCACAAGGCAAGCTTTATTTTAATGCTACATGCCTTAGTTTAGCCAAGAGAAACAACCTATTTAACAACAATTTACACTCGCAACAACGTGATTCCATCATGACATCATTTATAAAAAACATTTGACATTTTGAGCCTGCACATCAGAGGCAGGATCAAACATTTATTGCAGATAACTAAACAATTGTGGTGTTTTTTTTTAGTAAACTTACATACACAAAAACAATGAACAGGATACAAAAAACTGACTTGTTTCAACTTGTGCCGGCACAAAACTGAACATTATATTTGCATTGAACTTAGACCTTTATTGGATTTTATGCTAATGTATTTCTAATGTTTATGTCGTGTATGCTTGTCTTGGAATGTGTGTGTAATTGCAAACCAAAGACAAATTCTGTCATCACTGCACATGAGATAGACAATAACATTATTCTTATCTATTCTAACCGCATACACAGTTTGAAAAGGGGTCGGATGAAGGAGATGCTTACTTAGTTCCAATCCCCTCTTTTTGTTCTCGATTTTCCAAGATAATTTCTTTTGCAGAAATTATGCTTTTGATTATCCTCTGACAAAGCACTTTCTGGGTGAGGCCTTTGTCCTTGCACCTGGACACCAACATTTTGTCTGCAAGCAAAGAAACAGGCCACAATATTTATTTTAGAGTTTTAAAATTGAATCAGTTCTCTGACATAACAAATTGTGGCTGATGGTAGTTGACATGTCAGAGTAAATGCCCTAATCTCCACATCAGTGACAAAATTTGAAGGCTAATCAGAGAATGGTAGTTTTGCGCGCTACAGGCCAGATGTTTTAGCTTAATCTGTTAATGAGGCTCCTTTCCCGACTTCTCAGCCCTGTATGTTGTCTCATTCAGCTCGTGACTGATGGGTAGTTAGCCGTCTGTTGTGATCGGAGTCTAACACCTTCATCATTGTGACTGGGTAGCTCTGTTTGTTTATCCCGGCGTGTGTATTTCCCAGCATGCCCCAGCCCCTCATCAGCACAGCGGCCCCTGAAACCAGACGCGTAAGTGAAAACACCTGTGAGTGGGTGCGCACAGAGTAGGTAACCATTTGGAAGCCAGTACGTAGCCTTTCCCAATCACTCTTACATGCTCCAGCAGATTTTAAGACGCTCTGCGCTCCCATATATTTTGAGTTATATACTGTAAATAGGATCATGTGAACTCAACTTGGACACCACATTTATATCTTGATATTACTGCCAGACACGGCAAATGACTAGAGGACTGCTGAATGTAATAGCTGCATAATAACATTTAATTGGAGAGCAAAATAGCTGTTAATCTTAGTATGTTTATATGTTTTGTACAAGTTCATCAACACTGTTGCCCCATGGGGGAGGCACGTGCTTCAGACTGTAGGAAACTGAATAAGGTTTAGGGAGAATGTTTTACAACAGGAGAATAGCATGTTAATAGGATGGAAATGGCTTTGTGAGTAAGAGTGTAATTAAAGTATTTGGAGCCAGGAGGCATACAAGTGAACAGGGTGCTGAGTTCAAGGGCAAGGCGCTAGATTTATTGGTCAATCTATGTTTCCACCCTCACAAACGATCATGAGCTCTGGGTAATGACTAACAGTATCGCACATTATAGATTAGGTGAGGAGATCTGTCACATGGGAAAAGCTCGGAGTAGAGCTGCTACTCCATATTGAGAGGAGTCAGCTAATAGGGCTCTGCCTTCTGAACAGGGGTTACCCGGAGGACCAAACTCTCTCCACTGGCCTGGACCGCCTCACGATGCCCACAGAAAAGCTGAGAGGAGTGTGTGCAGTCTTGGCATCTGAGCAAAGCCTTTTTCATGAACCGCTATATTCATACAGTTTCTGCTTAAGTAATTATTTTTGTATTCATTATATACTTATTTTAAAAAAGGGTGAAATGATTTAAGATGCTATATCCTGAACACCATGCTTACAATTATGGGCCATGTTGAACGGAAATAATGGACAATATTTATAGTGCAACATAAGGGTGATCTGAGTGGAGCAACAATTCAAACATCGCATTCACACTAAACTTTCACTATCAGTATATTATGTAGGTGTGTGCCTTTGTTATAATGTATGTGCACTTGACCTGAAGGCGTGGTGCTTTTCAAATACAACCTTTGTGAAGTATCTACCAGAGCACAGACTCTTCTGCATACCAGCTGTTCAGTCCAGAGCTATAACCTTGATTATAGCTACACGCTAACTTAAATCTGCAGACGGCGTAAGCCCAGAAAGGTACAGAGGTCATAGCCAATGGCGGTTTATGACATCATGACTTAATGTTATGTAAGGGACGTGCAGAACAAAAATGGTAGCATGTGAAAGGCCTTATGCGCCCGGGTGGACCAGTGCAGAGGGCAGCGGGGCAGCGGGGCAGCAGGGAAGGAGGAAGGAGCTTTACGAGCATTTGAAGTTTCTGTTTTAGGGTTTTACCTCCTCTCTCCTTTTCTCGAGGCTTCCCACTGGCTTCACCACTCGCTGTCATTAGAAAGCTGCTAATAAAAAGAAAGGGAGGGGGTGAAGCCTAGCCGTGACTGACGGGGGACCTTGTTTGAATACCCAGACAATTGCACTCTTTGTAGACTTCAAAAACTCTCATTCTCGGCCAATTTTCACATAAAATTAGCTCTTTCCCCCCCCCCATACCTCAACCTCTGCACGGGGAGTTTATCAGATTACGCTTCCTGTTTGCTAAAATCCTCCGTTGGGAACCAATGGTAAAGATGTATTCATAAGACTGCATGAATCCATCCACTCACAGCACATAAGTCCCTGCACTGAAAAGGCACCCTGCAGTAAAACAAGGGGGTTTCACTTAAAGCAATTTCCTTCTTTTCTTATATTTTCTTTAGCCTTCTCCCGGTGCATACCATGGGGCTATATAGCGGTCTTTCCATCTGCCTGGAGTGGCCACAAAGTGCTTTCAGATCACGTCGTTTGCTGTGCCTCTGCAACTTGTCTCACAGCAGAGCCACTCAGAACACTGAACTTGAACATTTACACGCACACGCCAAGTTCGAATTGGACACAATACAGACACAAGCCTGATCCAGTGTCATTGTCATCTGTAATATATCATAATGAAATATTTAGCTAACGTTTCCTGAATCTGCTTGATTTCGTAAGCAGGATACCATGCAAAAGCCAGGAGCAATGGACAATAGCCGTGATGAAGCAAGGCCATAACTGATACTTATGAGCTAAATATTCCAAAGAATACATTAGATTAGAACATGTGACATCAATAATCGGCCAAGGTTTCACACATTTTTGACATGTTTTTTGAAAGTGACCACCCCCACTCAGCCACCAAACTGCAGAATTCACCTGCTACATTTAATATTGAATACTGTAAAAGATAAAAGGTCAGCGCAGATCAGGCCAGCCAACTTCAGCTATGCCTTTATAACATGCTATATACAGTATTGTTTCGAAAGCTAAGAACCTTGTGGCTGATATACATAACATATATCAGGCTTTTTTCTTTACATACTATTCACATGATAATGTATGGGAAAATGTGATGTTTAATACAAATCAGTCAATCCCTAGTGCATTCCTCATTAAGTATATATATTGGTTTATTCAGCCTTATTATATTCTTCAGACTAGTCCAGTAAAATTGCAGGCATGATTTTGGCAAGCATAAGAGATCTGTGAGTCGAGACAGATAAGTCCCCAATGAAACTATTGTATTACACGTAATAGCAGCTAACATAATACATGGACAGTCTTTAAAAAAAGTCTTTAAAAGTCTTTAAGTCTTTAAAAAAAAGAAAGGTACAGCAGGCTGCATTCATTCATAATTTAATATTTTGATTGAAGTATACATTTGACGCGTACTTTATTCACATTATGGCAATCCACAAAAGTTATATTATAAGTGAAAGATGAGCCAGACTGTCCAAGACTAATTGAAGAAACCCTACATTTCCAAGACTATTTTTTAGACCGTGGGAGGTGGCATTTAGGGCCCACACAAAGTCTTGGCAGGTCTACTAAAGCTATAACCTTGGGAATGAGAAAGAACAGGGTGTAAATCCATTTTAGGAGCCCTATAAGCAGCTGTGTCATCTCGCATGATAAGGCCTACGTCTGGAGCATATACTATTTCTCACGAGGTCTCCACTGTGCATACCTTACATCGAAGTGCTGATGTGACTGTGCTGTCTTTGTTGTTTTTATCTCGTTTCATGACTGGACAGACTCCAGGCCGGTGACACAGCTGTTTGTGTAGATGACTCTTACTTTCCTTGTGAGTCCAATGCTGCTGCTAACCACATTCACGACATAGCAGCCTGTTTTGCTTGGAATTACCTGAATACCATCTGGGTTTTGGCATGGGGCCTGGGGATTACTGAAGGTGTTTGTCCAATAGAGAGCGTTGGTCGGGGCACAAGCAATCAGAGCTGACATGGAAATTGTGGGTTTTGACTGAGGGAGTGATTTGACATGCAAAACAAACACGACTCTTCCTTCTTTTGTGAGATCCTGAAAGGCAGCTTCCCCAGTGCACAACGGTCATTTAAACTTATCTGTTTTGGGACAGATGGAGCCATCACAAAGAGGTTTTGAGTAAACAGGTAAAGCCACTTTTGATGTGCACACAGGCAGGCAGCCTCCTCTGTGACTCCTCCACACATCCACACACCGGGATAGTGTTTCTGCTTTCAGTCGGCTCAGCTGCAGTCTGCACACCTCTCTTACTGGGATTTTCCACTATTAGTTCAGTTTCAGTTTTACAGAGCAGGCGCATTTTACACATTTTACAACACAGCTATTTATGTCACCCTAACTTTTTAATCACACTGACCAAGGAGTTAATGCTTTTGGTGTGTAAATGTTAGTTAATCTGTAAAACTCAAGCAATACAAGAAATACAGAAGTAATCACCACAGTAATAGGATTTGGTTTATTTGAATGAAATTTCAGAAGTTTGTGTTCAGTACAATTGAAGGTGTGATTCTAATTCCTGCCACAAGGGGTCAATATAAAGATTGGTACAATCCTCTGGGTGTTTTTTCCCATGGCAAATTGTTTTAGTGTCATCTGAACTTTCCCTGGGATTGTTGCTAAAATAAGTAAGCCTGGCTGCCACGGCATTTGTCAAACAGGTTATAACAAATGAGGCATTAGGAACACCAAGACCTCGAACTGATTTGGTGGAAGCAGAAAAGCGACGGTGTCACAAGGGGCATGTTGTTATGGCTAGACTGGATAGGGTCCTTTTTGTTATTCCTGCTCTTGAATGGTGGAGATGTACAGACAAATGACTAGTGTAACGAAATACATTATAACTGAGAAATGTGTGATATGTACTATAGACTAGAAAGACTATTGCGACAAAACATAAGAACACGAAGACATTATATACTCAACAGTCACAATGCTATCCTCCCATAATAAACACTTCCTCATGTACTCACCCTCTTCCTTGACCTTGTATTGTGTCTAATCCTAAATAGAACTCACAATACTTACGGTAAAAGTTTTACATCAACAGCAGTAATGTTGTGGGACAAATGTAAAAAAAAAAGAGCAGCTGTTCCCAAATGTGGTTTGAAAAAGTCATATAAACTGAGTAAGAATTGCAACAAAGACTCAACAGTAATGAATGCAGATCCTATACACAGTGATCAGTGGATTAAAAAAAATGTATTAAGGTATTGAGTGAAAGTGTACAGTAATGGTTTTAATAATCACTAATTAGAGATGGAAACAATATGTCATGCCCACACACCACAAGTGCAATCATGTTCAGTGTGCAATACTGCAATTTCAGAATGTCCACCGAATATCACTTTATCTACTCATTACCTTGCCCTTTATATGTGTATACAACTTTACACTATGTATATAAATAGATATTAATATATTGATATATTGATATTGAAGTATTTACAGCTATAGTTAAGACACATAGCAGCTACTATTGTATATTTTGTGTGCTCTTACTACTGTCCTGTATGCGAGCTGGAACATTGAAGTTTCCACACTGTGGGACAAATATAGGATCTCATATCATTATATCACAAATTAAAGGTTTCAGAATGCAATCAGCCAAACATGTATGGAGTTAATAGCCAAAACTGACAGACTATACTCTGTACTGAGTTACAATATTGAAGAGACTGTGAGTGGAGTGTTCTTTCACTTGTTAGCGCAGCTGCGTTGTCAGTTACTCCACTCCTCTTCATTTTTCATTTTTCCTCAGCACATTTGCAAAGCCTATCCCTTTTTTATGTGCTAACAAACATGTATACGGAAATGTTTACCACAATTCTGAGGGGTTATCAGTGAGGGAGGAAGTGCGTGTCCAATGAAGGAAGCCTAACTCAAAGATAAACACACCACACCTCGCAGTGTCTTGTCCTGTCGGATCCTGTCTCGCTCTGCCTCTGGGTCAGCAGGAGTGGCAGCTGCTGCGTACCTGACTCCAAACACACATGCTGCCTGCCTGGGAAATCATGGCTAGATATGTTTGAGTGGGATATTTCAGCTATGTATTAGGTCATCCAGTCAAAAGCTTTATGTCAAAATTGTGGTGTGCCTGCTGAAGAGCGGAATGACTCATTTGATTTTAGCGTCTCTACCAGTTCTTACAGGTGGAGCTCAAGTGGGAAGCATTTTGACTTAATGCAAGTATCGACACATTAACCACAGATGACAACTGAAGTCATTTTTGCCATGTAACCGCTCAATATCACTTTACCGAGCAGATATTTACAGAGAGCCAAACACAACATCAGCATGGGCACTTGGACTGCATCTGTCAGCACATTAACGGTTTTATGATACCAAAACAATAGAACTTTTAATCAGAATAGCTAAATAAAAATTAATGATCAAAGTAGGTCTGACTCAGGAAATGGGTCAGACCTGGTACTGGCACAACAATAGCTGAGTAGCTTGAACTCACAGCAAGAAGGTCGCAGGTCTGCCTCCTGGGTTTGCATGTTTTGGAGTTTGAAACAGCACATATAAGAGTGGAGCCAGTATTATAAAGGTTTTAAGCTAATTATGAGCTGAAATATAAATAACTACTGAAAGAAAATATAAGGCTGCTTTTGATGACACATACGAGGACCATCTTCAATGCTCAAAAAATCTCAAACAAAAAGAATAAGTTTTCTATGTGCACAATGCTGCTTGCAGGTTATTTCTGGTGGAGAAGGATGAAAGCTTGGCCACAAAGGAAAGAATGTGTGTCCTGTTGTGGTCTTATGGGGGCTCATGGGCAAGCAGGGCTGGGGGTGGGGTGTGCACCATTCACTTTGGGTGGCCCCTGGGGTGTGCGAGTCAAGGTCTGCGGTCCGGAGGAGGAGCACGCCGGACACTCAAAATGGGTGTTTATAGACCCGGGCTAAAGGGGTCAGCGGGGTGAGTTATGTCTTGTGACAAAGAGGCTGACGAAGGATGACACCTTGGTATAATCCTAAATGGACAAACAATTGAACAAAGAAATGTATGTTTTAGAGGGAGTGGTATAGTGCATGACCCAGTTTTAACCCCTTTCATTCAAGTATGTCGGTTGGTTAAGAGGAAGTTATCTCAAACGAAATGGGATAAACTGTAATAAAACTGTCAGTAACAAGTCAGTAAAGAAATTATTACTCCTCAATTCTGTGCTATGCTTAAACCAGCCACCAGAGGTCAATTACCCAAACTTCTGGAATCAGACTGTGAAGTGGCCTTCTCAAGCAGGGACTAATAGAGCAGATTCAAAATGTACTCCTCATCTGTTTAGGAGCCCCTTCAGGATGAGTGGCAAACTAGCAATAAATAACATCCTCATTTCAAGTGTGCAACACACCCATCCCAGGGTTCCCTTGTGTTACACACTGAGCGCCACAGACTGGCGTGTCAAAACAACTTTGCATTTAACCTGCGTTGCAAAGTACGCCAAGGCGTGTTCCATGTGAATGCTCCGACTAAAAACAGTGGTAATTTAGAGTTCAATAACCAAACTGCTTTTTAGCCTGTTCCAAGTGAGTCAGGTGGAGAAGGTCATACAACTTTACATAAATCACTCCTGGGACAATACTTTGCATAATGACAGAGTGAACCTCTTACTAACAAAGTGACATTTGCACAGCAACTCTTTCCTAAAGTTGTCCTTGAATAGAATATGTTTGAACATTTTTATTTAACTCTATTTTGATGATAAACTTTCCTTAGTCTGTTATAATGTGATTTCCTGGGGTACTGGGTGCAGTACTCTATGACTTAAGAAGAATACTGGAATATGGAAGTTTTGACAGCTTTATAACAGTTATAACGTCCATAACATATATCTATCTATCGATCTATCTATCTATCTAGCATATAACACAGCACTAAATCATTCTGTTGACACTTATAGCCTTGAACACACCATGTTCCGGATGTGTACACTTAATCCCGTGTGTATAAGAGTACATGGGAAAGCGAAAACATAATACTTGAGCTTCTAAGATGTTACTCTTATTTTCTGGCACACCTCCATAACTGCCATCAAGAGAAAAATGTCACATTGCCACTTCCTGCCTCCCTGTCTGTGTTTACTACAACTACAGAATGGCCTGTCATTATTGAGGCAAACCTGTGTCTTCATAGACAAAGGCACTGAGCTAGTTTTTATTGATAGGATTGCCATCTGATCTCTGCATCAGTGTTTGGGCTGCTGCCAACCAAAACACAAAACCATTCAGGGAGAGTGGAGATGATCAAAAGAAGCTATACGTGCATTTTTTTCAGAGAAAAAGAATGACAAAGATGAGCGTCTTTTGTGTTTATAAAAGACAGGAGAAGCAAAAAGGCCATGCAAAAGAGCAATGTTGGTAGGGAACATCATCTACATTTTGAATGGATTAGTGCAATACAATAATGCACACTCATTCACTGCAATAGATTACAATGTGGTGAATATAGTCCCAATACAAAGAGAAAGAATAGTTTCTGAAATTGTCATGGGGTCTACTTGAATTGAGGTCATCTTTGTCCAATTAGAAGTGGAGCCGAGCAGCAAAACTCTGGGTGAAAGGTTCACAGGATGTTTAGCGAGTTTACTGTGAAATGTGAGAAATAATTAAAATAACAAAAAATCTTCAGGCATCAACAGCAGATTTCTTCTAGGTGTGGTACAAAAGTGATCTATCTTCAGGCAACTTTTTTCAAGAGCCACAAATCGTTTAGAAACGGCACAGCAGGAAAAAGTACTCTACTTTGCCCTAGAGTAGTTACTGTCTAATGTGCCACGAGTGAGCTGCTAATGCTTCTACAAGGCAGGAATGTTGAAGAATAGATTTTTCATCCACACAGGAGGTTTTCATTCATGCTGTCATAGATACCAGTGTTTAGTCCAGCCTAAAGCTTCATAAGCCTCAATGTATTAAATGAAACGCTTAATAATCCTCTATAGATCTACCTCCAGTTTGCAGCATGGTTACAACATTTGCTTGTAATGCCATGTAATGGGAGCAGTTGATAGTTTCTTCGTGTGGAGAAGTAAAACACAACAAGCTGGATAATTTCCTGCTAATCAGAAGAGTTGCACATGGAACACAAGAGGCACAATGGCAGTTGCAGACTCTTCAATGGTAGAACAATGAACCCATATATTTGTTTAATGTTCTGTTCCAGGAATGCCCTCTACTGGCTCCGTACAAAGACCAATGCCTTCCTTGTACATGGTTGAAATTTGAGAAGCCATAACCAACCCAATAAGCCAAGTGATGAGTATTCACCAGTGTGGGGGACAGGCAGCTGTCCGGCACAGACACTCCTCTGCTCCCTGTGGCTTTGAACATGAACGCAGCCTTCGTGGGAACAAATCGATCAGTCCCTGCCTGCACAATGGCAGCAGTGTCTGGGAAAAATGGAAGTTATTAACCTTCCTCTAACTACTCCCAGCACTCAATCCGAATATTAGGCTATTCGGATATATATCTAGTCCATCAAGACTAGAACCTCCCGCCACAAGAACAGTTTCTTCCCCTCTGCTGTTGGACTCTTGAACACTTCTTAACCTGTCCCCCCGCCCTTTTAAAGTCACTTTACTGCCCATCATACGTCACTTTACTTCACTGTACTGCTGTCACCTTACATTGTGTGCACCATGTGCACTTGTATATTGTAAATAGTAACTGTAACTCTATTTTAAATTTAAATTTATTCTTTAGAAGTGTTTTTTATTCTTATTTTTATTATCTCTTTTTGACTGTTGCACTGAGCCAAAGCAATTTCCAAGTCTGTGACCTCCTGTTACTTACGTGGCAATAAAAATGATTCTGATTCTGATTCTGATTCTGGTTAATATTAGGTAAACACTCTGACAGCTGCATAGCTCTTTTACTTTGGTGACCCTGCGCTGACCTGTCCATCACAGACTCCTCTCCCGATAGCAGGGTCAGAAATCATTTCACACACTGTTGCACAACACCTTGACTTCAAGAACACAGTGTGCCGCCAATGATTCAACAGTGGAAGACTAACTAACTACAGTACAGTACAGTCTATAAGGCCTTCACTGGCATAGTAATATCACAACTTTAGTATAAGTGAAGTATTACAGAGCCTGGCTTAATGTGGTGACTAATATAATAAAGCACATCATAAAAAGTACAGCATTAGAGGAAAACTCCCCTAACTCTGCCAGCAGTTGTTTGCAGCACCTCATAAGTGCCCAAGGCCACCAGATGGCAGCGTCTGGCTTCAGATCAGCCAAGTGCTGTTCTTTATGTCCAGGAAAACAACATATGTGCCATTAACCAAAAACAAAGATGCATTATGCTACTCAGTATAATAATTGTTAAAACAGATTATATGGACCATTCATATTTCATATCTATGCCAACATTTTAGATTTACTAACCCACTTTTATTAAGTGTGCATGAAGGTTGTATGATGATAACACAATACACCACATGTAAAAGCTTTAGTCCATAGTATTAATAATCTACATTAAAGTTTCACCAGTTTAATGTGAAGGGACAGTGAGGCTACAGCTCCCTCTTCTGACTCAGAAACTCAAATGCTGCAAGTGCAAACTGAGCTACGGAAACGTTTTTAGACACATTTATTCAACAATTCCATTCAAAAGTGAAGTCACCAGTCTACTTACATTGATCATTTTATTAAGTTTTTATTAATTTAAAGATGAGTGCATTGTCACAACATTGAATTTCTTATATTGAATGAACAAAAATAAGAATGATTGTTTTGTCTTATTTGCTACTATAATTAGTGCTTTGAGGCACTTTTGTGAAGACATTGCAGTCTCGAGGGGACGTTATCAGAGCTCTAACATTCACTGTGGTCCCTCTGCTGCTTTGTCAGACTGTGGGATAGATATCAGTCTAATAGAGGAGCACCCTCCTCTTAACTGATTGAGCTGTAAATACTATTTGACCTGAACTCCGGCTCACACCCTGTACAAACTCATTCAATATGGCGTCCTCTTGCTTTGACGCGTGAACCGTCGCTGATCATGAGATGGGCTAATCTAGGTGTTTGGAGGGCACTGAGGCGTCAAACTACAGCCCAGAGGAGCCCTTTCTATCAGGCCCGCAGAGAGTGCCATCGTACCGTGTTGAATTTATGGAAATGGTCATAAAACGTGAAGACTTCGGTAATGGGAAATGTCGATAACATCCAGAGCGGAGCGATCTATGGCAGTTTACTGAGGAGATGAGTGGCCCGGCTGTTAGACAACTCAAATCTCATTTTCTTCAATAGAGCCCAGCAAGTCAACACCACATAAGGCCTCATATATCACAGTATATATGTGCAATAGAAGACCAGCAAACATGGATTCATCATCGCTGTATTTATAGGCAGCACAGCATTCATCTTTTTGTCATTGCTTGATGTCACTTTTATTGTTTTACGTTTTTGAACATTTTGTTTGCAAATGATTGTGCTCTAAAGGTCATAAAGGCTCATTGATTGGAACTGCTGTTAGTATTCTGCTCCACATTTTATATAATCAATGGGGTTAAAGACTGGCAGTATTGTCTTAAAGTCATATAAAGACAAATTTAGTAATTATATCACGATGCACTATGTTAGTTATCTACAGTTTTCAACAGCGTGTGGTGCTTGCCTGGAAACTGCCTCCAATCGCTTATAACTCTTCCACAAAGAACTGGCTGTATGGCACTGAATGCCAACTGCCAACTTTAGTCTAGGTATGTTCAAAACTGAACCAAGCTGGGATTAGCTTGGAGTTAACATTGTAACAATTATACAGACAGAGACTCACTTAATGACGGTACCAGAGGCGTACAATTTACTTTCTTTGGCTCATAAAAAAGCATGTAGCATTTTATAAGACTAATAAAGTCTGGCTACACAATGATAGTGATTGTTGATGATGGTATGTTTACTTGAAACTGCACTCACCTGTCCCACTGTGCCTCAGTGGTATTTAAGATAGCAGGGGTTCTGTGAGGCTGCTCATGTCTCCATCCACATCAGGTCACATCAATCTGCTTTTCCTTCCTTTTTTGTCCAGATCCACCACAATCAGCTTTTAGCTGTGGTCTGCCGAGAGTCACTGAGGCCGCTGCTCCTGGGAACACAAACACACGCCCACGGCCTTGTTAGATGAAAACAACTATTAATGGAAAAATGAGGGATAATTGTCTAGGGAACTGGCTGATGAAGACTTTATTGATTAGGGCAGCTTCCCTGATCCAGCTCTGACTGTAGCAATTACACAAGTACACTGCCATCAGTCAGGCCGAACCGACAGCGTCCTGTCTGACCAACACAAGTGTTAAAGGGGCAAGGGTGTACTACACATAAAGATAGTATTAAACTATCAAATTGTTAAAAGAAATGCCTATTTGAAATAAACGGTCAAACCGACCTACTCCCCATTACACATATTATGCAGACTTTAGGTCATACATCACCAGGCAGTCGTTCAGACTGACATTTAGCTATACACTCTTAAATCACCCATTTAGGTGCAAACAAACACAGAGGCGCCCATGAATAGCCCCATGATTAATTCAAATCCCAGGGGAATAAAGCAATAAAGGCACATCTGAGTCAACGTGCAGCGCCCGAGCCTTAGCTGGGCCTCTGAGATCAGCCTGTGCGTCTATTTGCTCAGCTACAACAGTATAGTATTTGTATTTAAATCACGCTGTTGTTTCCACTTTGGCCACTGCTCCCTGACAGCCACATGCACTTTTCAAAGCAGGGAACCAGCACATTATCATGTCGTAGTCTTTCTCCTCCAACTGATCTGTGCTCATTTCAGTCTTCATTGCCCTGACCTGATGTCACAGGTCAGATAAGATGACCTCATGAGGCTGTCCTAATTACAGATGAGGTGAGAGATTACATCAACAACCTTTACCAGAGCGACTAGACTGGAGAAATATTCAATCATAATTCTAAAATAAAGAAAACAAATATATACTCCCTTTAGTGTTTCCCATCCTACTATGTTTTTAAGACGGGGAGGAAGGAAATGTATCTATATCAGTAAAATCTATACAAAAAACATGTGCAACCCAATGTGCTTGGCAAAGTCAAATCAAAGCACATCAGCAAAAGGAAAAGACCATATTGTGAAGATGTTGCAGTCTCTTTTGAATGAGATGAAAATGGCAGAAAGTCCTAAGTAGTTCTGAAAGGGTTGTTATTTTGTGCTTTACAATCGTGCTTGCTTTTTTCTAGCTGTAAATGTTACTGCAGTACAGTGTTCATGGTTTTTCACTGATCCAGACCAGAGCAGAGAGGATGCTCAGTCTGAACCAAGCAGGTCAAACGTAAATCAACAGGAGGAAGGCAACAAAAAAGTAAATGCTAAAAAAGTATTTAAAATTTGCTTCACAGGTTCATAAGGCACAAGTAAATCAGAAATATATGAAGGTGTCAGACTGTGGTGGCTTTATAAATGAAATAAAATAATCACATTTTAATATCAATCCAGGCCCGAATTTGAGTCAGCAGAAACTTTTGATAGAAGTTGTTAAATGTGCTGCAGCCACTGGATTTATTTACAAGACCTGAGAAGATGTTACAATAGTCTACTCAAAACAAGATCATATTATTAAAGTATTTCAGCATCTTTATAAGAGGAATGCACACATTTTAGAGATGTTTTTATGTAAGTGAAAATAAAAGCATGAAGATTGCAAAATCAGACAATGGTGGGCTAAATATTTTTGCTATTTCTCTTTTGGTCCAATTACAATCATTTCAGTTTTATCAGAACTTAGCTATAGACAGTTCTCTCTATATCTCATCCAGATACTGATATTGTTAAGACTATCCAAGTCAACACATGGGAACATCGTTTTGGCATAATTGTTATTATTATTTGGCGGCACGGTGGCACAGCTGTTAGAGCTTGTGTTTTACAGCAAGGTCCTGTTTGCATGTTCTTCCCGTGTTTGCATAGGTTTCCTCCAGGTGCTCCAGTTTCCCCTACCACTAAAAACATGCACTATAGGTATGAATGTAACGAGTGAGTGACTGGATGGTGTTGGTTGTGGGCTTTGATGCCAGTGTGTTTGGCGTCTCGTTTTCGTCATCACAGTGTGGAGATGATGGAAATATCTGAACTCTGAACATTGTAAAGCACTTTGGGTGACCTTAGTCTGTAAAATGCGCTGTTTAAATAAAAAATACTTACTTAAACTTAAACATACTTAAACATAATTATAAAGCAACAATAAAACATCATTAATCAAGTTCTCTCAGTTGAATTTAGTAAATTTTATTCTAGTTGATTTACAAAGTCTACTGATTTAAGCAGCACGGCAGTGTCACTCTACACTTTTGAAACAGACTAACACTCATGGACAATTTGGCAAGGGCACAGAAACAAAACAAGAGATAACGGTCAATGGAGAAATATAAAGGGACAAACACAATCTGTTTGTGCACTGATGGAGATGAATGGGGCATAATCCATTGGCTTCCATCACAGCTCACAGCCCGCACACGGCTACTCACACTCGCCACAATCAGGATTAATCCCACACTCACTATTTATATTTCCTAATTGTAATTAGCATGAATTATCAATTACGGTTAGTGCCTAATTGCCCTTCATAAAGACAGCTTCCCTGGCTTAAACGGATCCATTTAAATAATGTAACTAATAGCTCTTGCCTTTACGTTGCAAATACATCTTCATTGTTCCACGTATGAGCTGTGATGGTCGTAATTTCACAGGGCAATCGAGAGAAGGAGTGCAGGTGGCACTGTGGGACTAATTGTAGTTAATGAATTATGATGTGACCTTCTCAGAACAATGGATAATCAATGCTCAGGCTGAGTGACAGTGGAGCGTGTGCGCAGACGCCTCATACACAGCTGACTGTGGAAAGGTATTGCACTTATGAGATTTTTACTATGCCCTCCATTCACCACATTTTATAATGGAACATAAAACTTTAAAGTTGAGTTAAAATGATTTGCTCTGTCAGATGTCATAAAAGAATCATTTCATATAGTTGTAATTCATGACTTGAAGGCATTTATGCTGGTATGTAGTATGCAATTATTAAAGTGAACCTTGATATATATTTCGGATTACTTCAAAACTAATCTTTGGGTGCCCACGAATGTGTTTTAAAGAAAGCAAACATTTCTGAAGACAAGAGATCAGATTACAGATATCATTAGGCTGATATTTTAGGCCAGTAGCCACGACAGCTCGACTAGAGCTGAGTTCATCTGTTTAATGAGAGGACCCTGAAAAACCTTTCTGTCGACTTTGTGAACCACATTGAGTTTTAGCATGTTTACAAAACATTAGTTCCTGTCCACAGTAATAGGTGTAACTCCATTATTGTAATTTTAACTTGTAACTCAATTACAATTGTTGACAAATAGCTTCAACATGGAGCATATTGAATGTGGAATAACCAGACAATGAGAGCTGGAATAATAAACACAGTAGTGTGTGGAGATATTTTGTGTTGTTACTGTTACTATCTTAAGGCTGTAACTACTTACTTGACTAACACTTTACTTTACAATACATGCTGTACTGAACTATGCCTACACAAGACATCTTTATCTCCACCTATGCAGACTGAACTGGGCCGTGCACTGGTGGCGTTTGAACCGACCTTTACCTCTGTGACAGGGGCCCGTGACTGACAGTGTCCCTCAGCCAAATTCCAGTGGGCGCGAGTTGCCCTCCATCTTCTGTGATGCTGTTGACCCCTTTACAAATCATCCCCCAACTTTACACATCTGCTGCCTGTCAGCATCTGCCAGGCGCACTCACCCGTCCCGCCTGTAATGAAAAACTCTCATTACTCGCCTCCACCCAACAGGTATACGGGCCGTTAGGACAATTACTGGGCAATGCCACTGACCTTGTTGTCAAAGAGAGAGTCAGGCACGCTGAGGTTTCACTGGAGCAAGTTTGTCGACATCACTGTTGGAACAATAATAGAGTGAAGTCGTTTTAACCAGGAGGTTTCAAATAAGTCAATTACTTAAAAACAGAGGAGCAGATGTTTCCATTTCAGTGAATTAAATGAAATAGTTCCATGGTGATGTTTTTGTTTTGGGAGTGATTGTGGCTTTTGTGATCTTCATTGCACTTAACAAAAGGCAATAGTTCAAATAATAATTACTTCACCATATAGTATTTTTGCTTGTTTGTAGAAAAGATTATGAGCAAAATTGCAATGATCTGAAATGTTGAGTAAATATGGGATGTGATTTGGGCTGTTGTCAACCAGAAGAAGAAGAAATTCTTGGTCGACTAAGTGGAAGCATCAAAAGCATCAAAAACATTAAAAATTAAAAAATTATGTAGCTTTTCTCACAAGGCTTACTTTTCATGTAAAAACTATTTAGGCATACACATTATTCAAATAGCTATTGATATTAGATACAATAATAGATACCAAGACCTTTTTAAATCAAATTAACAAAGTGGTGGTAAACTACTACAGTAACCGCAGCTGCCCTGGGGCAGACTGATAGAAGTGATACTACTAGGCAAGGCAAGGCAAGTTTATTTGTATAGCAGAATTCATACACAAGGCAACTCAAATGCTGAACAAAATAAGAAAGCATTAAAATCATAAATAATCACAGTACATTAAAAAGAAAGATGAAAATATAAAATCAATCAGTTGTATGCACAGCTAAACAGCACTGTTTTCAACCTTGTCTTAAACATTGTCAGAGAGGAGGCCTGTCTCACATCTTCAGGAAGACTGTTCCAGATTTTAGCAGCATGAATCTGAAAAGCAGCCTCCCCATGTTTAGTTCTGACTCTGGGCACTAACAGGAGTCCAGTCCCTGTGCTCCTCAGAGTCCGAGCCGGTTCGTATGGGACTAACATGTCACTAATATATTTTGGTGCGAGGCCATGGAGAGACTTGTACACAAGCAGAGCTGTTTTAAAGTCTATTCTCTGAGCCACAGGAAGCCAGTGCAGAGACCTGAGGACCGGACTAATGTGGTCGTACTTCCTGGTTCTAGTCAGGACTCGAGCTGCTGCATTTTGAATGTACTGCAGCTGTTTTACAGCCTGTTTGGACAGACCTGTGAGCAGGCCATTGCAGTAGTCTAACCTACTGGATACAAATGCATGGATAAGAATCTCCAGGTCTGTTTTAGACACTATGTTTTTGATCCTGGCAATGTTTTTTAGGTGGTAGAAAGCTGCTGATGTTACTGATTTGATGTGGCTATTAAAAATGTCTGAGTCCAGTATTACCCCTAGATTTCTGACCTGGTTTGAAGGTTTTAGGGAGAGAAAATGTAGGTGACAGATGGCTACTATTCTGTGCTATCAGCTCCTGCAACCACTCACACACCTGATTTATACTCTGCAATGTGGATGATGTGTCTTGCCTAAGGACACAATGACAGTATGGCATTAAACAGCTTTTCAGCCACCTCCCTGTGGCATCTGGTATTCCCAGCGGTCTCCCATCACAACATTACCCAGGCCCTGCCCTGCGAGAGAGCAGCCTGTGCACAATACAAACCTACAGTTTTGATAGATAAAAACACATGCTGAAGAAATAAAACTTTATTGCCATTCCGGGCAAAGCCACACATCTCCATGGTGACAAACATGGACTCATCCCATTAGCAGAACATGCACCTTTAAAGTCAGGATGTCGTGCGATTGCAGATTGTTTCCCTGTTGCTACGCACTTATTGGCGGTACAGCGCTCAAGAATTTGCCATGAAAAATCTAACAGGCTCCTAATGTCTGACTGGTGTCTTGCTGCTCTATTATGTGCCCTTCTTTACAGGACAGTTGTGGAGACTGTGGGGATCAACAGTTGTGAGTGAAGTGAACCTCATAACCACCACTGCTGCCATTAGACAAATGATGTGACGTTTAGCAGACCCGAGGCAGCCTGTGTAATGACTTTACAGAGCCTGGCGGGGGTCCTGGGTGGAAGTGTGTCTCCTCTGACCCCTGCGGTGTTCCGATGTGGTCTGCTCCTCCCCTGTACTGCTCTGCTGAGGTCCACACAGACTCAACTGATGTTCCCGCTGTATGAAGTCTACACCCAGGGGCGTCTTTGTCCTCAAGGCTGCCCCACGTAACCAGATGTCCGGCCGGGCTCACTCAGAGGAAGTTGTAAAAGCTCCAGTGTCCAGCAGGCTCTATTCATATGGAACAACTCCTGTACAGAACGAGACCACGAGGGCTCCTCCTCACAGCAGACTAAACACCATGTGAGTGGCACTATGGCACAGGAAATTGTCCAAAGAGAAGCGGGACTCTAAGCATTGTCAGAGTCAGTTCCAATTGTCATGATATGGTACAAAAGCAAATACAGTGGACCTCACAGCTTAAACTGTAAGATATGTAAAGTGTAAGCATTAGCGGTTTGTATTAGCAGGCTAAGCTCACTGAATCTAGGAAAGCCTCCTTTACTTCAAAATTACTTATTACAAGGTCAAGAGACTGTCTGCAAGCTCCGGTAAGATCTGTGGCTGGTGTGGCTTCTCTGTCTCCAAAAGGATGTCTGTCTGACTGTGGCCATCACGCTTTATCTGTATTGGACAGCTGCTGGGAATATCGATCCTTTGTTGGTTTCACCATTTGAGCCATCAGCGGGCATCAGGGCTTGAACAAGCCTGTGTCACTTGGTATTGAATGCTAATGGTTAAAGACTGGGAGCTCATTGATTGTGAATATAAAACTCTCAGTGAGAAAACAATCACATGTGTTGAGTGACCACCGCCAGTGCGTCTTTGCATTTAAAAGAATACATAGAATCCATAAACATGGCTTATAAGGCTGTAACTAGTCTGCTCATCTTGTCTGCTCAACTAATAACATGAATTATAATCAAAAATGTAATGACTGGCAGTGTTAATTAACTCTGAAATGGTAATGCTTAAATTACTATTGGGATAAAAAAAAATGAAAAAAAATTATAGCAGCATTGACATAAACTACTTTGAGTTATCTTCAGTCCAGAACACTTTTATGATAGTGTCCAGATTATTATTATTTTTTGTTCCACACATGTTGTATAACATTTATTAACTATAAAGGTCGTCTTTTAAATCAAGTAAAGTAAAAGTAAGTACAGTTTTGTATCGTGCATTAGTGGTAGACCACAAAGTCAACCCACAATTTCACAATTTCAATCCAACTTTTGTTTCCAGAATCTGATTTTAGAAGAAATCCACCTGCTGGAGTTTAGCTAGAAACGGTACAAACTCTGTGTATTGCATATGACTTTCATTTGTTGAAACAAATATGAGGTGCTATTTTTTGTTTATGACAACAACAAAGAGCCAACACCAGCTACATTTCACTTTTGAAATTGAAAACCATAAACATAAATATTATATACATAATCTTGATTGATTCTTTTTATTCTGACATCATGTAACAGGAAGTCATAGACTAGGAAATTGCTTTGGCTCTCGGTGCAAACAAGTCAAAAGTAAAGAAAGAACAAGGCATATTAAAACATTTCTAGAGTATAACATTTTCTAAAATATAAAAAATGTAAAAGTACAATTATTACTGCAAGTGCTCTCGGTGCACACAATATACATAATACTAAATTGTATACTCTTCTGCATACTGCACGTCTATAAATCTGTAATACACTCTAGTGCAAGAATATTGAAGTAATAAGTCATTAACTCTGTGGGTTCCTATAAGATACTTTATAGGAACTCTATAAGTTAACTATAAGTTATAGGAACTGTAATATATTGGGTTATAAGTACCCAATATATTACAGTAATACATCACTAAACTAGTTACTCCTACACTCGACCTTCTGCCAACTCTAAAACACATGACAAAATACATGATAAGAAAGAGCATGTAAACATTTAAAAAAATAATTCAAAGTGGTCAGATTACATTTTTGTGGTCTTTTTTCAAACTTTGGAGGTCGGTTGACTATGGAAATGTCTAAAAGTTTAACACGATAAGTGAAAACAATATCTGAAAGGCAAAGCAATATCTGTATCTATTAAATGTGTGCTCTTTCTGTAGCCTGTGCTTATGTTTCATTTTAGATATGGGACAATGTCTAATTCAGCCATCTGTGCGCAGTTTACGCTCAGGTCGAGGCTTATTGAATTTAATGATATGGGTGATTATCGACGAAAGCTTTGAGCCCATTAGGTGGTCGTGTGAAGCGCTAATAGTGCCGTGTCACGTGTCTGCCTCAAAGACTTCAGGGGGACAGGGCTTTAAAAAGAGGGGGGCTCCCTGCTCCTCATCCACATCCCGGGGACTGATGAGACCACCGCAGACCTGAGCACCGACTCCCAGGACATGACCAGATTCCCCTCCACAAAAACATAGATGAATGATGTTGGACTTACACGGGGAGATCAGGCTGAAGATGACCACGCACAAGATTTCATTCTCCATCGTGGACATCTTGGACCCGGACAAGTTCACCGGCGGGAGGACAGGTGGTGGCCCCAGGAAAGAGACGTGTCCGGTCACAAGTGGCAATGAAAGTGGAGCAGAGAGGACGCTAGAAGGTAAAAAGGATTTGTACTATAACATGTGGCATTAATAACTTCATTCAAATCCCAATGGGTAATGTTAGATAGCTTTGTTAGCAGCTAAGTTATAAACAAGCGGGAAGCTAGCCAACCGACGCGCACGTGTGTGATTCAACTTTGCCTTCATTTTTCCTCAACCCAGTTCTACCGTGACACTCTTATGGGTTTTGTTTTCCTTTCTGGCAATATATTTTTCCTACAACGAGGTCAAAACCAGGGTTTTAAAAAGATTTAGATTCTTAAACATTTTATTAACTTTAAGGTTGGGCATTTATGAGAAAATGTGTGAATCTGTAAACAGCAGATCTGCGTTGGGGAAAATAATACCGCTCCCAGCGCTCGTGCCCGCCCAAATATATATTTTAAATACATTTATAAAAATAGAAAAACAAATAATAGACATTATATTGAGCCCGACTTGAAGTTAGTCAAATTAGCTTGGAAGGACTGATGCATTCATTATAGGCCGCTGTGTCAACAGAATTATAACATTCAGCTTATTCAACACAGACTTGATCTTGATTGCAGTTGCCTAAACTTTTTGCGACACATTTTGACGTTTTCTATCAAACTGCTGTCATCTGTGAGTGACCTTCCTCTCATTTTGAAAGCTGCGTTTCCTTTGATCATAGCCACAAAGGCTCGCTCCCAAAGCCCCGGTGTCGGTGTGTGATTGGCACTGGGACAGGCAGCCTAGATAATTGTTTAAATCGTCCCATTGAGGATGCCCCGCGCAGGCTTTGATCGATATCCCATTACTGCATCCTGCATATCTCCCTCCAGCACCTTGCAGGTACAAACTTCACACCCCTTCCATGTCTGATCCCAAAATATCGCTCGATTCAAACTTCCCTTTAAATAGATGACATTTATCGATCCGAGTGCAAATATGAAACTCCATTAGCACGTCATGGCTGAGGGGGTGAGGCGAGGACTTAGGATTTAGACAGGATTTCTTTTCCGCAACATTACATTTTGAGACGCGCTGTGGGCTTTATAAATTATGTAAGGATTAGTGACCAGGCTGCACCTCCGCCTAATGCCCCGTTATGTTTGGATGCCTCCAGGGTGTTAAACGCACTCTTTGGACAGGACAGGGTGAAAGAACAGCTAAAAGCGGCTTGAACTGATTTCAACCAAAGACATTTCTTTCTGAACCAAAGCGCACCTGAACGTCTGGAAAGGAGCTGTTCTTTCAGCACCACAACCAAGTCAGACAGTCGCAGTTTCTTTCTTTCACAAAACAAACAAACAAACAATAGGCAAACATAAATACATAACAGATTACACATTATATTAAACGTATTTTGTTCTCTTAATTAATTTAATTTAATGGTAAATATATGTGATTAAATATGAGAATAGCGAACGTTATATTTTAGTATACATTCTTTGGCATAGCTTTTTTGTCTCTCGCTTTATTGTAGCCTATATGTTTCTGTAATTTTAATTCCATCAGAGTATTCTGGAACTATTCCAATTCAGAACTGTTTTTTTTGTTTTGTAAAGACAATCATATTCCAGGCCAATTCACACACACTTGAATACATTTACCCTTCTTGAGTTACTTAAAAAACTTCAGATCTAAATAAATAAGAAAAAAGAATATACATTTCCAACCCAGAAATGGACAAAGAGGATGAATGAATGAATATACATTGCTCTATAAAGAGATATGTAAAAATGTGGAATAACACTCAAAAAGGATGAAAACACTGATATGTCGCATATAGTCGCTCTAATTTGACTATACCTTTTTCTATTGTATAAAACATTTTTCTGAACTCCATTCCTCAAGTTCCCACCGTTTTCTCTTGGCAGAAGAAGACACTAGAGCAGAGGAAGATCTGATGTCTCGTTCAGACACCCCTGGCCTGCTTCCCTCTCCTCCCTCTGACCCGGAGCCCTGTCTCAGCGTGGAGCAGGAGATTGCAGACTGCACCTCGGTCACTGTAGACCACAGGGACCACTCCCCTCACAAACGCCGCCGCCATGATTCCACCTGTGCCAAACCACGTCGTGCCAGGACTGCTTTCACATATGAGCAACTGGTGGCTCTGGAGAACAAGTTCCGCACCACACGGTATCTGTCTGTGTGCGAGAGACTCAACCTAGCCCTGTCCCTGAGCCTCACAGAAACTCAGGTCAAAATCTGGTTCCAAAACAGGAGGACCAAGTGGAAAAAGCAGAACCCAGGAGCGGACAGCACTTTACAGTCTCCAGGCAACAGTGTGGTTAGTGTCAGTCCAAGTCCAAGCAACTTCCATCAGACTTTCCCAAACTTCAGCTCTGGGAATATGGTCTTCCATACAGCCGCTGCAGTCCCGCTCACATCCACAGGAGGGCTCTTGCATCCCTTTGTGTCCAGTGGGTTTGTACAGCCTACTTACTTCAGTCCACATCTTTGAACAGATAAACTGGTGATGGTTTTGGGAAACAATTTCAATTGAATTTGTAAATTCACGGTTTGTAAAATAAATTATTATATCTGCACATTTTGTCTTTTAAAACAAACTGTATGTATTTAAAATACATATTTTATCCGTGTCCTGAGACACAAGGTTCATATGTAAAAAATTATGAATGGCTTCTGATCAAAATATTTATCCTGATTTATTACTCTTTTAAGAAACAACGGCCATAATATCACAGAAAGCAGAATGAGACAGTTAATGCCAGTTAGTCTTATCTAAACCTCACCAGAAAACGCATAGTTCCTTTAACTTACATAAGTTACCAAAACAAATGTTGTTGCTACATGTATGTCTTATAGCTCTATCCTTTGCACTCAAATATTTAAATGGCCCAAATTTAATTGCTTATAATTTGCTGCGTCTTATTGTCTTTTATATGTATTTGTTTGTGCGATAATGCATCAGCGCATCTGTGTTCTACCTCCTACAAGTCTTTCATTGTTATGCAGCATCCTAATGTTAATAAAGAAAAACGTTATAATGTGTCTTTTTGAATGTTTGGGACAAACATTCATTTGAAGGATCTATATGAAGGCAAGAGGAGTGACATTTCAACAAGCTGAAGCTGAAGATCTACTCGGGCTACCTCAGATTCAGATTCATTTATTTGCCATTTGCAGTAAAACCACATAGGAAAAACTGTGCAAGACTACCCCGGTGTGCACCAGACAGAAGACGACACACACCAGAGCTCTTGCCACGGCGCCATCTTTACGGCGCCATGCGACAAACAGTAGAATAAACAGCAGAGAGCAATAACATACAGTTTCACAGACAGTTGGATAGACACATTGTGCTTTGTATAAACCACTGATTTTTTTTCTCGGGATGAGCACCTCCGACTGCCGGCCCAATGTGGCTGTCAGAGGGGGGCGGGGTCAGGGAGGGGGTGAGTCGGAAACACAATGAGGAGTGGAGGGGAGGGAGGGAGCAAGATGGATAGGTAGAGGGAGGCGGGGGAACGGGATCCTAGTCTTATCTAAACCTCACCAGAAAACGCATAGTTCCTTTAACTTACATAAGTTACCAAAATAAATGTCGTTGCTACATGTATGTCTTATAGCTCTATCCTTTGCACTCAAATATTTAAATGGCCCAAATTTAATTGCTCATAATTTGCTGCGTCTTATTGTCTTTTATATGTATTTGTTTGTGCAATAATGAATCAGCGCATCTGTGTTCTACCTCCTACAAGTATGGAGGACCAAAAATGACTAAAGTATAAATAAATACAGGAATATATTAATAAATACATTCATTTTGGACAATAAAAATTAAATATTTACATTGATATGCTAAATATTACTCTGAAATCAAATAAATATACTTTTATTTAGGTTATTTATCAATATCTACATTTTTTCCTTTATTTATTTATCCATTTTTTGCATATATTTATTTATGTATTTCTACATTTATTTATTTATGTATTTCTGCATTTATTTATTTATGTATTTCTACATTTCTTCATTTATTTATTTATGTATTTCTACATTTCTTCATTTATTTATTTATGTATTTCTACATTTCTTCATTTATTTATTTATGTATTTCTGTTTCGCTACATTTCTTCATTTATTTATTTGTGTATTTCTACATTTCTTCATTTATTTATTTATTTATTTTTGTTTTCCTGTATGCTAATTAGGTGGGCGGTGCTGAACTCAATCTAGAACAGGATTGGTTAGGATTGCGTGAACTCTGGTCTCTATCATTACTGCCTCACATTACGGTACTCGGTTAGCTAGCTAGAGATCCTCTGTGCACTTTTGTGTGGTATGATGGCAGTTTCGAATGTAAGTTTTTTAGGAGCCATTGCTCATCAATTAAGAGCATTAGCAAATGATGTTAATGATGTTGAGCATAATGCACCTGAGGACTATCTACTCTTTCGGCTGGAAAGATGTTTTAGTTCATCACAGTGCTGACCCAGAGGTAGACTTTGATGCAACTGTGCTGGACGCTCTTCAACAAGCTATACAGCAGCTTCACATCCTCTCACAAACCGAGAAGGCTAACTTTGCTTCTGTCTGGTTGCCCTGGCTGACCTACTGCCCACCAATCCTGCTATTGATTGAGTTCAGCACCGCCCGCCTAATTAGCATACGGCAACACAGGAATACATAAATAAATAAATGAAGAAATGTAGAAATACATAAATTGATAAATGAAGAAATGTAGCGACACAGAAATACATAAATAAATAAATGAAGAAATGTAGAAATACATAAATGAAGAAATGTAGAAATACATAAATAAATAAATGAAGAAATGTAGCGACACAGAAATACATAAATAAATAAATGAAGAAATGTAGAAATACATAAATAAATAAATGAAGAAATGTAGATATTGATAAATAACCTAAATAAAAGTATATTTATTTGATTTCATAGTAATATTTAACACATCAATGTAAATATTTAGTTTTTATTGTCCAAAATGAATGTATTTATTAATATATTCCTGTATTTATTTATTTATTTATTTATTTATACTTTAGTCATTTTTGGTCCTCCATATGTAGTCTCTGTTTGTCCCTGATTGTGGCTCCAGCGAACCACACGGTGATGGAGGAGGTGAGGATGAACTCGATGATGGCCGGTTAGAACTGCACCAACTTTTTATAAAGTTTAGGTCTGAAATCAAATGACCACCTCTTGACTAGTCGATGATATAACCTGCACTGTCCCAATTCCGCCTTTTTTGCATGTAACCTGCACATTCAAACCCTTGCGTGCACTTCAAACAAAATTCGAAAAAAATTCGTAGAGGAGTGTAGGGTGCAGTGTGGATATTGGGACATGGCCGTAGTAGTACATCTTACATGATATATCCATTGTGTTTGGACTAAAACTTATCAATCTTACAATCAATCATATTTACTTTGTTTTATTGTATTGTATGAATATTGTTTGTATTGTTTTGTGTGTGTACTGTGCTTACTACAAATTAAATATCACTTTGAGTATAATATAAAAACCAACCACCAGGGGGCGCGAAAACCACATATTTCCCATCTTTTCACCTGTCTCCTGCAGCACAGTTGCATAGCAACTGTACACAGTCAGTTCAAAGTATTTAAAAGTGGTGACCTATATTTACCACAGGAAGACTGCTGTCCCCAACTGTCTTCATACAGGGTCTTTGTTTTTCATTCAAACCTGATTTTTATTAAGTCTTTATCAAGCTGTGAGCCTCTTTCACATGTGCACCTGTAGCTCGTAAAAGGAGAGACGTGTTTAGACATGAATTGTTTGTGCAAATGCATCAGATGTTGAAGCTACTGAATCCTAACCATTCCTCCAACTTCTCAAACAGAAAAGTCTATTGCAGGTTTACAATCCCATGTGACAAGTCTCAAAACAATATAATATTAGTGGATATTTTTTAATTTCTTTCCAATGCTTTGACCTGGATTTAATCATGATATGAGCTACAGTAAAATCCATCAAAGTTGAACAATATGGCTATAAGCTCCATGCCATGTACAGTACATGGCATGGAGCTTTGCCAAAATACATTGAAAACATAAACATAGCTGTGTCGTATTCACCACCACAATTTGCGTGGATGTATGTTGTGGGGCCAACTGCATGTGACAAACCTGATCTCATCAGACTGAAGTAACTAAGCAGGGCAGGGCCTGGACAGTGCTGTGATGGGAGATTGCTGGAAACACCAGGTATCACAAGTGCCACAGTTACAGTAAGTGCTAAACTCTTAAGTAAGTAAGTAATCTTTATTTATTCATATACCGCCTTTCACAGGCCAGAATCGCAAAGCGGTTTACAATTGTTATTATTTTTGGGCACTTGTCCTCTCACTCCACACAGAGATTGGAGCGGGGTCGTCAAACAGGAGGCGCATGCCAGACCTATTGTACATATTTTTAGTGGTAGGGGAAACCGGAGTACCCGGAGGAAACCTACGCAAACACGGGGAGAACATGCAAGCTCCACTCAGAAAGACACACAGTACACTTAGACACATAACACACAGTACCCACTATGACTGTGTGTGTGTGTGTGTGTCTGAATGGTTGGTGATGATGGGACACCTAGATTTGTCAGTCTAACCCAGTGTTTCTCAAACTGGGGTACGCCATAGAATCTGTGAAAAAAAAAAAAAATCTGTAAAAAAAAAAAAAACTTTTATTTTTTTATTTTTTTTTATTTTACCAGGAAAGTCCCATTGAGATTAACTCATTCTCAAATGACATCCCATGGATGTCATCCCATGGATTCCAAATGACATCCCATGGATTTTCCTGTCAGTCTGTGCCCCCTGTATCATACAGTCTGGGGTTTGGCTGTACACAATATTTTATTAGGCCAGCAGGTGGCAGCAGAACTCCCTGGTTTGGTCAAAGATCACTCTGAGCACTCTGAGCAGGAGAGACAGAGGTGAAGCAGACATGGAGTAATATAGTCAGGGTCAGGCTACATTTGGAGGCAGTTTGAGCAGTAAATGTGTCTCCAGAGCTGACAGAGACCATGTGGAGGGTCATAGCAGCTGACCATGTGGAGGGTCATAGCAGCAGACCATGTGGAGGGTCAGAGCAGCAGACCACGTGGAGGGTCAGAGCAGCAGACCATGTGGAGGGTCAGAGCAGCAGACCAGCGGAGCACCCCAAAAAAGCCACAGAAAAGTGGACTATTGCTAAAACTATCACTGAGTCCACACCAGGAGCCAGCAGCAAAGTCCAATTATGGTCACAGACTAAACAGACACTCTGTAGATGTAATCACACAAAAACACACAAACGCGTGCATAAACGCACATACATGCACGCCCAAACACACAAAGACACACAGCAGTATTCTATTGCACTTATACTATAATAATAAGTATTCACTTTGATTTATTGTCATGTATAGTGTTTATCATTGTAATTTTGTTATTCTTTGATTTACTCTTATCGACATAAATATAGTGCCACCTAATGGATGAATACTGGCCATTCTATCTGCCATAGTTTTTCATGGGCTCTACTTTTAATATGTACATTTTGACAGTTTTGGATGAGTACATTTTGAAATATTTGAGCAACACTTTGTGGATGTGAGTATGTGCCATAAAACGTATTATTTTGCATCAAAAACACTTTCTCATAATGTGTTGTTGCTGTTTTCTAACATGTGATCCTGGACATGTTTGAGGAGATGCTAAAGTCAAACTAAATAGTTTTACAATCACTTTTCTGCAGTTCATCTGTTTTCACAAACACCTCATTTTCTCATTTTTTTGTCTAAGACTGGTGCTTTTTGTCACACTCCCCTCTTTTCGACTGGAGATCACAGGAGAACGAAACAAACTAAGAACAAACTTTTTGCTGCTGAAAGTAGACAGTCCTGTCTTTCAGACTCTGGTTTCATATTTTTCATAGCACACAATATTCTGTGAGTCTTAAAAATCAGTGAAGTCATCACAAAATGGCTGGCAGTCAATGAGAACCTCTTTTTCGTGTTCAAAAATTACATACAATTATAAAACAATCACATACAGATTATAAAACAGTAACACACAATTTCATAAAATTACGGATTATAAAAACAGTTACATTTCACTGAAGATGTCTCAATCTGGATCTAAAAGCATTCAAGGAAATAAGATCAGATCATTTCTAGTCTTTTTGCAACACGTTCCATGTAGAAGGAGCAGCAAAAACAAAAGTTTTTTTTCCCAGTTCTGTGCAAAAGGAACAGAGAGCAACAAACGATCATTTGATCCAAACCACATGAACATGTCTCTGTGAGTAAACGACAGATATAAGAGGGCAGCAGACCAAGCCTTAGAAACTAAAGTGCACCAGAGTCCAAACCTTCTGTGGACAAAGATCCCACTCCAGAATATCACTCACAGTGAGGCTTTGCAGTTCGTAATGAATGAAACATTTAAAAAACATTTTTTCCTATATTTAAGCGCAGTCTTACTGTTGAAACTGTGTAAAACATTACATTAAATATACTTCTTTAGGAATGAAACCTCTGCCTTGTTTTTGATGAATACTTCGGCTTACTACGCTACTGTGTGGTGTTGGTCATTTGTGGTGGTACTTGGAGAGGCAAGTATTTTCTGAGGGGGTACTTGGTGTGAAAAGTTTGAGAACAAAATTGCAGCCATAACTAATATAGAATAGAATTCTAGAATAAGAACTTACGAGGCACAGACATTGGAATAATTAAAGTCTGAGAATTAATGACAATAATGAAATAGCTAATGAAATATGGCTTTGTGTTCTTTTCCTCCTTTAGTTCTCTCTCTCAATACTCCTCCTTTCCACCATCTGCAATTAGTCATTTATGAGAATGTTCAGAAACTGAAAAAAACTGGCTGACTTTTCCATTGGTAGATTTGACTTCTGCCTCTGAGAGTGGTTCGAAAACATCACATTTTGGATTTCCCAGAATAATTATTTTAATTTTAGATGGAATGACTTGTGAATCACTCTGTAAAACTTCTCACAGTAGAAGTTTCTTGCGTACAGTGATTATCTTGTATTATTTTAATCCACCGCTGTCATTTTCCTCAGGCCCGGCACAAAAGAATACTGGGGTGTTTATTATATGTCACTTGAACGGCAGCATTCGGAAAGTGGATTGACTCATCGAAGATTCTTGTCCTTACCTCAGAAGACAGTACACATGACCAGGGTTGTCGTATAGTGGGATATGAGAGTGCATTCATAGAAGAGTGACCAATTATAGTTTGTTATTGATGCGCTCTGGGCTCTGCTGTCGATATAGATCATCCATACTGTTTCATTGGGTTCTTGTAGTTGTTTTTCATTCATCAAAAAGTTTGCAGAAATGTAGTTTTGTGTATGCCCCCCCTCCTCCCTTCTGTATATTGTCATTTGCATTTGATTCTCTTTTTAATTTGCTGTGACTGTAGTAGTAGTTTATGTCTTCTGTCATTATGTACATTAGAACTTAGATCACACGCTTCCAAAGTTCAAATACATATTTACTCCAAAGAAAAAAACAACTAAAACATCCATCCATCCATCCATCTTCTACCCTTTAATCCATTTCTGGTTCAGGGGGGTGGCAATCAGAGATGCCACCCAAGTCTCATAGCACCAGCCCCTCACTGACCCTCTGCGGGTGGTGAGTCCACAGGAGCTGAGATCTTCCAGCAGGGGCTTTGGGCAAAGTGGGGTTGAGTGTCTTGCCCAAGGACACAACAACAGCAGTCATCAGTGGGAGTCGGTGGAGAAGGTGTAGAGGTGGGAATTGAACCCACGACCTTCTGGCCTTAAGGCCAATGCTCTACCAACTGAGCTACTGTCGCCACAACTAAAACATGTATACTTTGAATGTAGTTTTAAATATGGTGCAATTTCCGTGCCTTTTGATAGACTGATGTTACAAGCCCATAAAAGTAACAATGTAAAAATGTAAAATGTCTCTACCTGTTCATTGTTAGTTATTCCCCGATTAAAAAGGTTGAAATGTTCCACACACGTTCGCATCACATAAGAGCAATCCTTAATTTGCTATAAAGTCTTTTCTTTGCTCTCGGAAGTGTCCAGACCACTATATTGTTCAAGTCAGACCACAGCACTGCAGGGAGACTTTCTCACATTGAAATTGATGTCATGGTACCGTTGAACCATGAATGATTGGCTCCGCTCAGACCATCGTATTTATATCGTAGTAATATCTGTTATTTTCTGTACCTCTGTAAGGCTCAAGCCAGGGACGCTGTTACTGTTATATCCCATTCTCACTTACAGCTTCACACTGTGTCCTGGTGCTTCTATATCAAAAGTACATCTCTTTCCCCGGATTGTAGGAGTGTTAAAAATGAACAAAAGTACTTGGATTTGTAAATTAGATTAAAGGTTTTCACGACGGATCAAATATTTATTTCTAGTGAAGCTTCAAGAAGCCAAATGTCATTTCACATCAGTTCACCATACGTCAAGGGTATCTTCAGGCAAAACTGGCAACATCTGAACTCAAGCAAAGGGACAGTATGTAAGATTTTAATTGTATTGTAATTGTCTTTCCAGATAATAGGTCGATGTGTGTATCCTTAAAAATACAATGCACATGATGCCTTTTATGTTCACAATTTTTATTAAAAAGATTATACAGAGTCTCACATTTGGGTTACCAGTTTGTTTGGTAAAATTGAGATGGTTTTGACATGAAAAAAAATTCAATTTCACATAGCAAGTTTCCTTTAGAACCGTACATTAAATGGTGTTGCTATTGTTTAATTTTTAAAAGAAGATGAAAAGCTGTGTTTTGCAACTGAGTGATGCTATTTATGCCAAATGTGACATGTACATTTCTCCATTGTGAGATCAATAACGTCTATCATATCTTATCTTATCTTATCTTATCTTATCTTAAAAGAATAGTCATGTGTAAGACAGACTTTGTTCCATTTCTAGCTAAACTCCAAAAGTTAAACAATTATAATGACTTTATTAGACCACTGAGAGTTCATATTACAAACTGTCCCTTTGATATTTACACTATTAAGAATTTCCTTCTGCAGCGTTTGAGAGAAAAGCTTTGAAGGTGGGAAATTATCTCTGGTCTCTGTTATCCTTTGTAATGAAAACTCGAGAGAGGATTATCACTAAAGCTGGATCCTCTCCAGTTAGCAAATCAGAGCTGTGGATGATGCCAAAATGTTCCAAATGAACAAAATCCACAAGCAACCGGAGACATGAGACTCTATGGCTCGAATCCAGCATGCATTTGTTAAATACAAATTCAACACATTGCAACCACACTTCTTTGTAGTTATTTCTTTGTTTCAAACCTGTGAACACACCTACCACAATGACCTGTGTGCACACATTACACAATGATTTTCAGAGTCTCAAAGCATAAAGATGAACAGTAATTGTGAAAATGAGTTTAATACAAATCTGGATGGATGAAAATAGTTTTCATCCATCACCACAGTCAGGATATGTGTTTATTTGCTTCTGTTTAATGTCATACTGCAGCTGCTGTGGTCATAGAACAAAGAAAAAAGTTCACAGATAAATGGACTCAATGACACAAAGATCTTCATAGAGCAATAGAGTGATTTCAGCTCATGGTTTTACCATCTGATCATTATCATTCGCACATGCTCCAACAGGTGCCTGCTACTGCCACTTATGAAGCCACACAAATAGGAGCATACGCTGGGTCATTAGAGCTAGGCATTTTTATTTTCTTCCTGTGAGCAGGAAAAATGCCTTCATATGATGAATTGAGCTTCGGTCTTGGGTTAGACCACAGAGCTTGCTGATAGTGGGAAAATTCTCCACAGGTAAATGCACTGGAAAAACATGCAATAACGTCCAATGCAATGTCCCAAATGCTGGTACTGTACATGTGGTGCTCTGATTATGTTTATCTTTATAAATACTAGTACAGTGCCCATAGTGGGTTCTTAAGTAGCCTTGAATACATGTAAGACTTCAAAAGAGAAAGAAAAGTATCCGACAGCTGATACTGTCCAGACAGTCAGTGTATTTCCTACAGGCTTCCTATGGTGCCTGTAGGAGATATCTATTCCTATATTAGTAATTAAATAGTGAACTGAATTATACTTTAATTGCAATGTCCATTTTCTTCCCCATAATCCATTTCAGGGTCGAGGGGGTGGCAGTCAGAGCTGCATCCAGTACACTTAGCACCAGCCCCTCACTGATCCTCCTGCAGGTGGTGAGTCCACAGGAGCTGAGATCTTCCAGCGGGGACATCAGGCAAAGTGGGGTTAAGTGTCTTGTCCAAGGACACAACGACAGCAGTCATCAGTGGGAGTCGTGAAGTAAGACTTACGGTGGGCTCGAACCCACGACCTTCAGGCCCAAATGCTCTACCTTTGAGCCACTACCAACTGAGCCACTGTCGCCACAATATACAAATACAGTTGGACTATGTTGAACGGATTGTTGTCTGAGTGGGTTACAACTTTGTATTTTCTTTGTTTCTTTGTAACAAGAAGTAGTTTCTTCTGCAGAATACCCCAAACTCACGTTGTAATGTGGTTGGTGGTGGTCGGAGGGGCTGTTGGCACATACTGGTTGCCTCACTTCTGCCAGGGCAGCTGTGGTTTCAGTAGATTAGCACCACCGTGTGTGGAATGAACAAAAAACGTCATACTTTCTTTGGTGTCCAAAAAGCACAATACAAAACCAATGTATTATTATATTGTATACTGTAAAGGCATTACAGTATATTCTAAAATATCCCATGATTGTTTTGAACTGTCAGCCCCTGTTGTAACTGCTGTGACGTTACCTGTGCTCTTTCAGGTCCTCGTGTCACATCTCCACACTGTTCAGTCCAAAGTGACGTCCATTGTCTCCGCTCCTTTCATTGCTCAAAGCACCTCTAATGAGACGACTTGATGGATTTTTTCCCCTAAGCTGTGGGTTCTTAGCTGCTAGAAGGTGGTGATTGCATGGATTAAGATTTTGTTCCCGGGCCAGTTTGATAGATTCCCAATCCCTTCCGGTGGTCTTTTGTGTGCCGCTTTGTAATGGAAGGTCCACTTTATGTGTCTCTTGTTCAAGGGATTGATCGGAATGAGATTGGGTAACTTACCTTCGGATGGCCATAGAATACAGCGATAGTCTTTAGTCGAAAATAGAAGTGAAGAATAGTTGTGATGCGGAGTGCTGCACTGGACCAGCATCAAGTGAATTAAACAACATTTTTGAAAAGACCAGATGTTTTGTACTTGGAATGAAAATAGAATCTACTCCTGGTGATATTTGATTAATCATAATCAAAATCAATTATAAAGTTTTTATCCATGTATGGAGAATGGAGCATGATTGACTGGCGATTTGGAGAGGGAGCTGAGTCAGATGCCAAAACTCTTGCTTTAACAGTCTGCATTCCCACCCTAACCAATGGTCATGAGCTTTGGGTACAACCACAAGAACAAGACCAAGCAGCAGCAATAAGTTTCCTTCGCAGAGTGGCTGGGAGTTCCCTTAGAGGTGAATAGCTCAGTCGAACAGGAGGAGCTTGGAGTAGATCTGCTTTTTATTTATTTATTTGATATTAGGACAGTACATATTAATCAATGTGTCAGCAAACAGTGTCAACATACATATTCTGGATTTAGCACAATAGCTAAATTGCACCCATTTTCCTAAGGCATGTAGAAACACACAGTTAGGCAATAGTACAAACAATAATTCGACAAGCACGACATAAATAATTTAAAAGAGAGGAACCAGTGGAGGAGCCTTGGACATCTGTTTTCAGTTGCCTTTCGGGGGAAATGATGAAGGCATATTCTACCGGGTAGAGACCTCAGGGAAGACCCAGGACATGCTGATGTATGTCTCTCAGCTGGCCTGGGAACACCTTGGGATTCCTCCTGATAAGTTGGACCTCAGAAAAAGCATTTTAGCAGAGACATAACAAGTTTTGTCTTTGCCACAACGGCCTTCGGCCTGCCCTTATCTCTCCATTGTGATCTGCTTGGATTTGTGAAAATGGTCACAAATCCCATCTTTAAGCCTCTTTTGACAGATGGGTAATAATAACGCTTCCGCATACCGCTGTCTTATCTTTGTTCATAGGCCGAAGTTTATAATCTATTTATGAAGATTACATAATTGGATTTTACAGATAAGTAAAACATTCCAATTTTACAAGGGTTTAATGAAAATTGAAACGGTGTCATGTTTTCAAAATAGATCAGGGAAGAGTGTGTGAGTCAGTGAAGCTGCAGTGTGAATGGGGGGCCTTGTCGGCGGGTTGGAGCTGAGGGACATGAGTGGCATGCTAACTGGAGGCAGTATGCTTATTTTCTTTTATAGGAAAGGCTTGTCAATGTAGGCATTTTGTAGCTTTCTAAAGAGGATAGCATTTGAAAAAAAACAAAAATGCCTTTTATACCACTCCCTCATTAAAATAGTTTTCTCTGGCACTGTCTTTCTGCGAACACCAGTATTATTCAGAGACAGTAACAGCAACGGTACAGCACAGTAACAGCTTTTTGACTCATTTATAATTATCTTCTTGGAACACTTTAATGTCTCCACCTAAAGGAGCTGTTTTTGACTGGTACAGATTATGTTTACCAGGAAGAACATCTTTACACTAATCAGTCTAAATTGCCCATTGCAATTGTGGTGTGACTCAGGGCTCCATCTTGGGCCCAGTTCTGTTTAGTATTTACTTATTTAGTTAAATAAAAGTCCAGTCACTTGTTCCATTGCTTTGCATGGTCGACCAAAACATGTATCCCCTCATTTTAGGCCCTTTGATAAACTGCAGACAATAAAGACAAAGGATTGGATAGCGTTACATCTTCCTAATCTAAATAAGACAAATGTGCTTGAGGGTGTGGACAATCTTGATGTGTTTGCCTTTACCAAACCTCTGGATATTAAAATGGACAAAGGAACATTGCAAGCAACTTGTGTTTTTTAAAGTATCGGTTAGACAATAAGAAAATAACAATACAGATGTACACTTCTGAATTGTCACCAACATATCTCTTGATCTAGTGCTGTACAATGCTGTGAAATGTTGTGAGATCTCTCAAAGCTGGGGTACCTAGCAGTCTTCAACATATTTTGAGTGAAAGAGAGGAAGTTAAGAAAGCTCTGTGAGTCACTATTTGATGCTTTGGCCTGAGAACTGATTCTGTGATCATTTATTTTTCCTTACTCTGTTTGAAAAAGCTGATCTCAAGATGTGACAGAGACCAATAATGACATGTGAAGGAAAACTAGCGATAGAAAGTTCATTGAGAGCATGGAACTTGATGGATTTTATTACATAGTTCAATGTGTCTGCACCCTGTTTAAACACATTTTTTTTAACTGAACTTTATGTTCATAGGAGAGCCCAAAAGTCCCCCGGTCTTGCCAAGAAAGCACCAGAGACAGAGCCTCCTTGGTGATCGATCCAACATACAACTTGTGTGTTCAGTGACTGCACTTTAAATGCCCTTGACACTTTTTGTGTGTGCTCTACAAAAATTGTATGCATTTGAGTATAACTTTGGGCTTTTAAATTGCAAATGACCTTAGATCTAGCCTTTGAAATTGAACTGCAACCAAATGGAAAGCAAATGCATTTACTGAAGGTCACAATGAATAATGTAAATGACAAAACAAAAAGATAAAACTCAAACAGATCTGTGGATAAAAGAGAGTAGCTAAAAGTTCCACAGGTTCGATCTATCTTTAATCAGGAACAGATGGAGTTTGAAATAAGCAGATGTTTTTTTTTCTGACTCACTGAGACCACATCCATAGTTTTCTTGTTATTTGCTTGTGCAGCATCTGGCAACTTCCCCATTCTCACTTTTTCTTACATACAAAGCACCAAACACTTTGAAGGGTGCCACCAGCGTTTAATGAGGTGCTCTGTGGAGAAGCCATTTTAATGCAAAACAATACAGTTGCCCCGTCTGCTGTTTTTAGCCCATTTTGATAAGGGTACATGTCAAAGAGATTATTTTTGTGACTGATCCATTTTTAAAAATGATCCAAATTCCCTCCTGTGGCGCTGACTGTCATTACATTCATGGTGGAATCGCTCAGCTGGGCTTGTGACGCAGGCATGAGGCAATTCCCAAAAAAGTCAAAATGATTTAATTATAGGTGACAAAAAACAGAACCCATGCATGTATAGACTGCATTGTTTTTCTTCTCCGTTGATTTAGACCAGGGGTGTCTGAAGTTTTTAGATACAGGGCCAATTTAGTTCAACCAACTTGTCCACGGGCCGACAACATAGATTATAAAACTGTTTTTACTGGATTCGGGCGGTTCTGAGCTCCATATTGAACAGTCTGCATCAATAGCTCCTTATTGTTTCACAACCACATTAGTGCCATGTATGGATTATTGTGACTCTTTCAAAAGAATATGTCAGCATATACTGTACATATAAACAACTATTCCAGAGGTTTTGAGCATTACGACAAGGTTTTATGGCTGTATTAATGGAGCTGAAGTTGGCTGGACGACATGGACGAGGGGCTCTTGAGACTCATTGGTCCAAACCAAATTTAAAAAAACAATCCTGAATATTGAATCTTGATCTTAGACGACACTGAAAGTACATCACTAGGCACTTTGTGTGCAAGGCAGAGGGCTAATATGACACAGCAGGCTGCATTTGGCACGTGTCTTCTTTACATGCCGTGTTTAGTCTATATTTACTGTCTCTGATGCTTGTTTGGCGATGCATAGTGACATTATAGATTATAAACTTCAACGGTTCAACTGGTAAACTATACGAGATGCCAACAGAACCACTATATGTTAAAACGACATGCTGATCCTAATGAGGACTACTGTGGACGAGTAGAGCATACATAAAGTGTGGGCTACATACAGCTGAAGCACATAACTTTCAATATCAATTTCTGCTGTTTTTAAAAGAGATGTCAGGGATAATGTTGTGGAGAAGATTAAAGCAGTGTAAGTTATACAAAGATAGAGCACTGTTCAATATTTGTTTCAAAAATGGAAAATATATGACACCACTGCATACCTACCAAGACATGGGCTTCTACCTAACCTATCATGCAAAGAAGGAGAGCACTCATCAGAAATGCAGCCATGTGCCATACTCTAGAGGAGCAGCAACTTCTGCGGCTGGGTCAACTATACTCTTCACAAATCAAACCTGTTTGGATGAGTGGCAGGAAGAAATACTTATTTCTTATAAGCCGTAAAAAATTCTGTAATCACTATGTTTGCAGTCGTAACATGATCAAATGTGGAAAATATACTATTGATACAGTATAAAAACTATACTGAAATGATTTAAGGAAACTGTGTTCATAATATGGATTCTCATAATGCGATCTGTGTGTGCGCGTGTGCGTCTGTGTGTGTGTGTGTGTGTGTGTGTGTGTGTGTGTGTGTGTGTGTGTGTGTGTGTGTGTGTGTGTGTGTGTGTGTGTGTGTGTGTGTGTCTGTCTGTCTGTGTGTGTCTGTGCTTGTCCGGTGAGGTTTGAGATGTTTGAGACAAAGGTCAGTGTGCGTGTCTCTTTGAATCGTGCTCATGGGGTCACAGCTCTCCGGTGGATTATTCATTATTACAGAGAAAGAGCTGCGAACGCTTGGATGGTGCCTGGAGTGGAGCGTGGAAAGTCATATAAGCTCATTAAAACAGCCATTTGAGCTCCTATGCAGTAATTGTAAAGATGTTGCGGTTGGTTATGAAACAAAAATGTTCCTAAATAAGGATCAGTTATGGATTCATTGTTTATAGTTAACAAGTAGTTTATGGATGCACTGGAAATTATGACTTGGCTTTGCTGAGAAGAACCTAAACATTAGGGAGGTTTAAGGTGAGGCACATGGACAAGTTTGACTCTGGTGGCAGTAGAGTGTGAGTGCTTTTATGTGAACGAATTATGACAGTTTAAATAGAGAAAATGTTCTTGTAATTGGTGTTTCTATCAAGACTGAATCAGAATCAGAATCAGAATCAGAATCATTTTTATTGCCACGTGAGTAACAAAGTTATCACTTGGAAATTGTCTTGGCAGAGAGCGTGCCACTTCGCCATTTGCGGCGCTGTGTGCAGCAAGAAACAGCAGAGAGCAATAACATTCAGGTAACAACAGACAGTTGGATAGAAAACATTGTGCTTTGTATAAACCACGGATTTTTTTCACGGGATGAGCACCTCCGGCCTGCCGGTCCAATGTGGCTGTCAGAGGGGGGCGGGGTCAGGGAGGGGGAGAGTCGGAAACACAGTAAGGAGGGGAGGGGAGGGAGAGATCAGAGGGAGGCGGGGGGAGCGGGATCCAAACTGGAAGACTGAAAGAGTGTGAAATTTTTGTAGAGACCAGATTTATTATGATGGCCTTGGCCCGAGGAATGTGAGATAAGAGAGGAGGGAAGACACAATAGGGAGAGAACACATCTCCTGTAACGAGGGACAATATTGTATGCAGTTTAGCAGTCAAAAACAGGCAGATATTCTATTAAATCCAATTAGACCAAATTACAGCGCCCTCAGACCCCGTACACAGGGGCAAATCCAAGCCGGGTCAGAGAGTTCAGGCCTGGCAGACAATGTCATTCAATCTCAATTCCAGAGTCTTATGACCATCAAGTGAACGAGCTGCGAGATCTTTGATCAACTGTTCCACTAACACCACTCTTCGTTGTCCAGCCACAGCGCTCTCAACCACGACTCGGTTAAGCTCCTTGTACATCCCATCAATTTTTTCGGCCAGCAGGTCGTGAATCTTGCGAACTGCCATGCCTCCGAATTTGTGGTAGAAGAGAACCGCTCCAAACCCAAACAGGAGGATCCCCACCACCAAAATGCCAAAGATATATACGTCTTCCGAATCTTCAATGGACAGGGTCGACAGACAGAGGGGCTGAAACTTGTTCCAGCTGTCAAGCGTATACCCCGCTGGTGAAGTCCCGTCCGGGCACACGGGCTCTCCAGACCCGCGCTTACGTGTTGAAAAGATAGAATCAATTGCGTTGAGGGACCAGTTAATCATTTCCATTCTGTTAAAGTTGTCTGTGGCAAAACTCCAGGAAAAAAAGACAAAAAAGAACGGTGCTATTGTTACTAAGCAACAAGTGAACATCTCAATCATCTGCATCATTTGGATAAACACTAGAATGTTCCACAAGAATGTTCATATGGCCGCCTTAAATCAAACACAGAGTCCAGATAAACATTCATTTTTACCATCCAGCACACAAACAAATAAAAGCATTCCGGGACCAAAATACTGTGTGAGCCGTGTGGGATGTTTGCTCAAGGGCACAGGGGAATATGATGGCATTCAGACCCAATTTTCCCATGATTCACAGCTTTTGGCAATGGTCAGTGCTCCAGCAGCGGGCGGGTGTATGGGGTCAGAGATACAAGATCTGTGGATGTGATGTCCATAAATACAGCTGTATGAAAAGGTTTGGGCACCCCTAACAATTGTTATTAATTAATTTCTGGAAAAAGGAGAATGTATAAAATATTGAGTTGATTTATTTTTTGGTGTGCCTACTACAATAATGAACATGCCTAATTTTGTCTAAATAATTATTGCACACTTTCTGTAAATTTTACAAACTTTATTTCACTTCTCAAATATCACTGTGTTTGTCGCCTATATGAGATATTTAACTGAAATGTCTTCTCCAAACAACCGATGATTTATAAAGGAAAATCATAACAATTGTCAGGGGAGCCCAATTGTTTTCATACCAATGGTTTCATGAAATTCACTCACAGTTAACTTAAAAAGAGAAGAAAAAAAACGTAATGATCAAATTCCTAAACTAAAAAGAAGTTTCTCACTAAATCCTTGTGGTATTATAGCTCTTTGTTATTGTGCATGTTAAATGTTCTGTGGTCAGGGTCCCTTTAGTGCATCAGCACAGGAGCAGAGACTGTGGATGTCTCTGATCTCTGTCCAGGGGTCGGTGTGATCAGGGCAGACTTCCTCCGCACTCTGTCCTAATCACACACTGCCCTACACTGGCTTCATGTCTGTGCTCTTGCTCGCCCACTCACGCCGCTCAGTCCTGGGGAATACGCTCCTAATTGGCTCCGCTCTGATCCTCAGTCTGTCTTATAGTAATGGATGCAGTGGTTTTGTTTTAAAAAGAGGGAACACTGTTGGGTTGTTCACGTTGCCATCGTGGATGAAGTGGTTAGTGCCCACGATGCTTCAGGACTGTGACAGCTGTGCACACACTACCTTTCTTATCTCCGCAGCTCTGCTATCTCTCACTTCTGCTCTTAGCAGCCTGTAATTAGGAAACCACCTACTCCCAGCCTCAGTGTGTGCGCGAAAGAGAATGTTGGCAGAGAAGGTGGGTGAACGACATTTTAAATTATTTCTCAAATTATTTCTTCTCCTTTGTAAAAACGATGTGTGGGAAAGTGTGTAAGACATGATCAGGTGCTGGTAGTTAGATGTGAATAGTGGCTTTGGTCTCAGAATGTCGGATTGTTCAAAAGAAGATTCTTGACTCAACTTAAATGCACAGCATTTAATGCAAATAAAGAATTCACAAACACATTTAGCACCAAATGTGCGACAAATACCACAAAACCAATTACTCTTGAGGTCCTCACAGTGTGCGTCAGACAACAACGTCTGATTCTACAACCACAACAACTCCTAGGTCCACAGTACATTCATTTAAGCAGCTACATCCTTGACTTATTCCACAGAGGAAATTATTCTCCTGAATATCCATTGATCATTTTAGTCTGTGTCTATTCCAATCCAGTGTAAACTTTAGAAGTCACTGTACTGTACCACTGTATACTGTCGCCAAAGTACAGAAAACTTTTGTCTTCTGCAGTGACTCATTAACTCACTGAAAATGAAGAGGAGACAAATTCAAATGCTACAACCACTGAGTACCAGTACAGGTAGATTATCAAAATTACCAGTACCATACCACATTCAAATATAAATCCTACACAATATAGAACATTAGACTCCACAGATTTGTCACAAACTGAGAAAACTGTCTGCAACTATACGTTTGTTCACCCAGGCTCTTTTGAGAGACTGAAACAATGTTTTAGAATCATTTCTCTGGATTTCCCCCATATTTTATTTAAATATATAATGGTATTAACATTGAAAAATATGTTAATATCTTGATTTCATTTAAACCTTAATACTATTTTAAATATGACATACAAAATTATCTAATATAATATATTTAACTCTTACTGACTAAAGTACATCAAGTGACAATTTGGAGGCTGTATTCAAACTACATATAAAATTAGATTCTTAAATGTAAATCTTTTTACACATGTATAAAACTGTCGACTAACCCATGTTTTTGAAAGAGTTACAGCTGCACTGTGATTGGTTAAGACCACATGTTCAGTGCTGTCATTGGTCGGTGGGCTTGTCGGTTTGGACACAGGTGACGGTGTTGTAGCTCCGGCTGGTGTTGTGAGACGCGTTCAGCGGACTCCTCTTCAGCAGCCGGTTGAGCAGAGCGTTGCATGTCTTCCTGTACTGAAGGCGCAGCAGTGAGTAGACAAACGGATCAGTGGCTGCTTTGCTGTAGGCCAAGCATTTGGACAGCACACCCCAGTGAGGGTTGAGGGGCCATGGGCAGAACAGTTCCACAATCCTACCACAGAGAAAAAGACAAGACAAGCCCAAGTCACACCTGCACAATCATGGATGAGTGCAACAAGTGGAGTGGAAATCAAAGCGGCTATAACGCAGAGTAAATGTCATGCTGTAAAATGTCAGCTCTCATGGGAAAACATAGGAGGAACAGCTTTATAGATCACAATACTTAATTACTTTCATTATATCTCTTTTATATTTAAATATAACACACGGGTGAGTACTTGAATGGTGGAGATGTGAGCTGCATCTGTTTGCCTCAGTCAGAGATACAGTTACTGGAATGAGGGTTGTTTTCTAGTTGGGATTGACTTGGCAAAGGGAGCTCCAAAGAGAATACCATTATATATTTTGATCTAATATCTATCATTAATCCTTTTACATGGACAGAATGTGGACACAAGCACCATACGGATGGAAAGGCTATAGATCCAGGACTGTAAAACGAGGATGGAGGTCATGTGGAACAGGACTGAGGCGGCTTCCGGATGGGGGAGCTATTGTTACCAATACAATTTAACTTTCAGCTACAAAAAAAAAAAATCATAAATAAGAAGCTCAACGAAAACATACTTGGAAGCCTCTTTACAGCCACATCCCTTGTTAAGCTCTGTCGATGGCACATGTGGATTATAAGTGTCATTAAAAAATGTATTCTCATAGATTGGAAAAGAAAAATGTAAAATTTCTTGTGGACTTGTGGACACTTTCTCCGATCTGTGCTCCATTCTTTAACAATCCCAGACCACCAACAGATGCATTTGAAGTTGTTACAAATGATGTGTCGTAGCATTTTCTCCATGAAGTGCAGGCCAGATTTGACCTGCACTTAAAGCTGCACTAACTGACTTTGTGATTTCTAAGCAGCTGTTTCAAAAGTAAGCGCTGGCCTCGCTCTTTCTCCTCCCCTCCCCGCACCCACGAAGCTATCGCCCCCCACTACCCCACACCCACTGTTGTTTACAGAGCTAGCGTCTCACAACATGGATCGCACATTTGAACGTGGATGGCGTGATCATAGAATGATAGAACCGGGAAGCGCGGAGGACGAGACTTTCAGGTTAGCCTCCGCCGCTTGTTTACCTCAGCTGTCTGTGCTAACAAGAGACCTGTAGCTTTTCTCAAGAAATCACAGTCCAGCACAAATCAGCGCTACTTATTCTTCAAAAGGACGTATATCCCAATGCACTGCATGGATATTGATTGAATTTTGAATACAAAAATAAAGTGAGGTAATGCAGCTTTAATGCCATGGTGGAGTTACTGTGACCTTTTTCCACTTGGTCTAGGTATGTCTAGGAGGCCCTTATGTCGTGCCCGGTCCTCTATCTGAATAGCTTCACTCGGTTTGGACTTATACTGTAACAGGACAAAACAAAGAGTTCTCTAGGCAAGGCTTTGTGACCAGATAGGTGTGAGCCCTCTGACTCACTGTCTCACCATCAGAGGGTGCTGACGTGTGTGGGCATTGTGCATTGTGTCTTGCAAAGGAATCCAAAGTCATCCGTACCTCGCATTCCTGTTTCTGAGCAGAGACTGTCAGGGGTCTGCTTTGGATCTGTTGGAGGGGTTGGTACAGCTCACTAGTGGAGACAAGCACAAACTGCACCAAACCTCATATGTGCCTTTTGAGTGCCACTTGGTTAGAGTTTGGTTTACTTAAAGCAAACAAAGGCTGGGGGTTGCCATTGGCCTGTGGGGCGGACTTTGGTTGTGCCTGAAAAATTAGGCTATAGGACTTCCCTGAAAAAGATTCTGAATCTCAATCCGACAAAAAATAAAATAAAAAGTTAACTATGGCAAATATACAGAATATCAGGCAAAGAATATGACCAAAAAAAATAGTGTAGAGATCCTTTTCTGAACAAAAAAAGTTATTCTTAACCCAAAATACAATGGACATGATTTTCCATTGGAATATCCACTCAGAGAGAAGAATCAGGCTCTCATTTGAGTGGCCAATTAGTTAGTTGAAATGTAGCTGGTTTTGGCTCCATCATTTTTTGCTTAAACAAACAGAATGAGTGGGAGCAACTGTCAGGGGTGAACTTTAGAAAATGCAATGTTATTATGCTGTGCCATCTTTATATGTGGGCCCTCACCTTGTAACCACATATGGAGTGAAGCAGACCACAAACGTGCCGATGAAGGTACTGATCTTCTTGCTGGCCCTCTGCCTCCTGCGTTTCTGCTCATCCAAACACTGCTGTCTGACGCTGCACACAGAGACAGGAGCATCACTTACACATGACCTGACTGGGTCACTATCTCTCATTACTGCACTAATGAAAGGGTTTATGCACGACAGACCTCACAACATGGAGGGCTGAACAATCACATGCAGGAGTCAACCTACACCGCTCACAGAATACAGAGTCCTTTCATGGATACTGCTAGCTGACATGGCGGGGGTGGAGCTGAATAATTCTTTCTATTTATACTCAGCATATCTAAGTATACAAATACTCTAAATTAATGTGAAGGCATGTATGTTGTACAACAATATATTTTTTAAAAACCTTCAGCATAAATATTACAGTTGGTAAGTTTCTCCCAATGTATCCTTACTACACTTCTGAAATACAAAGCTGGAGTTACCTCGGGTGGATGTCCACAAGCAGTACCAGTGTCTGCATGGTGATCACATCAATGCGCTTACAGTGGAAGCGGGCCACTTTGAGCACCTTCATGTAGGTTACGCACAGCACCACCAGGGTGAGCAGGTAGCTGAGTGCGTGGAGGAGGACCGTGAAGACCACATACTGCGCTCCTGACGCTTTGCCTCGGGAGTTACACATAGTGCATGATGCGTAAAGGTGATGGTACCCAAGCCACGAGCGCCAGCTGGCCACAGCAGAGAAACACAGGGAGTGGATCCACGTGTATCCCAGCGCTATAACAGCGTCCCGGTGCCGGATCCTGGAATGATAACTTAACGGGAACACCACAGCCACCCAGCGGTCTATACTGAGTGCCGCCATACTCAGCATTGAGTTAGTGGTTAGAAAAGTGTCTAAGAAGCCCACCAGCTGGCACAGCACACTGCCTCCGGGATGTCCGGGAGTGACCAGTCCCACTGCTGTCAGCGGCATGCTGGACACGCTGAGCAACAGGTTACAGGACGTCAGGTTCAGTATGAAGAGCGCAGGCACATGCTTACGGATTTCAGGGTTGTACAAAAAGCAGATCAGCACCACGACGTTGGACAGCAGTGACACCACGATGATCCCGAACAGGAACAGGGCACACGCTATGTCCGCCGTATGCATGTTGGGGCCGCTCAGTCAGCCTCTGTTCTCATGCTCCCCAAGACTCCGAACCTCCGCAGTCCCTCCTGAAGCCTCCATCTGCTCGGCTCTCTCCACACAGGGCGCACTTACAAACTTGTGTTTTCACGCTGAAGCGGAGGTTTCCCATCAGCTCGAGGATCGTCATCCTGTCAGGAGCTGCTGCTGCACTCAGCACTCTCCCGTCACTGCACCCAGAGCCTGCTTTCTGTGTCTCTGTGTCTCTGTGCTGCGCAAGTGCGCACTGAGAGAGGGCTTTCCAAAACTAAAGTTCAAACATGAGAGACCACGGTGCTCTATGCTCGTAATGTTCCATGCTCCTCTTTGACAGAGATTTAGAAGACGGAAGAACCCTTGCGCAGAGATAGAGATTAGGAGTAAAAATAGACACACACGCACATGTGTGCTATGATTGTAAAACTGATGTCATGTCCGTCGTGACGAGTTGCTGCAGTTGGACTAGGCTAATATACAACCACGGTACGGTTTTTAGGTCTTTTATATCCTATACAGCAATGTTTACAGGGTCAAACCGTTATGCATCTTACCAAACCTAGAACTGAGATATGGTATGGCTCTTTACCCATTTACCTTGTCCTATAAGACAGACATTGATAGATACACTTTCTTTTTTAGAGGAACAGATGAAACTGTGATCTGATGAACTTTCTCTGTTAGAATATTTGAAAGCATTTGTTTAATAGCAAACAAAGCAAATAGTTCGTATGCAAATACAAAGAAGAAAGCGTGTCAGGTTTGTGAGGAAGTAAGTCCTACAAGTTTTACTTTTTCAGTGCAATAAAAACATTCAAAGTGAAAAACTTGGCATAGTGTGTTGCTCTGAGCGCCTCGAGTCTGAGCTGCTGTGAATGTGGCCCATGACCTCCACCATGCTGACGCTGAGAGCAGGTCTGTTTAGCCAACAGCACGCGCACATGCGCATGTGCGGATAGTGTGTTTGTATGTGGGTGCCTGTGTGTGCGTGTGCGTGTATCTCCATGTGTGTTTATGAGTGCGTGTGTGTGCGTGTGTTCTGTTATTAGTGCATCTGTGCATAAGAGACAGCCCGCAGAGGACACTGGTTACAAGATCATGTAGACTCCTTTTCCTCCCTTTTGAGTTGCAGATATGTTTGACCTCGATAATAGGCTTGTGCGACCTAAATAATAATAAACAATCCCAATTGGGCAATTACAACCTCAATTAAGTGAGCTTGGGGCATGAAGAAAACTGTTTGAAGGCATTTGCTACATTGATGTGAAGATATAGGTGAATTGTTGAGTAGGCATTTCACGACACCCAAAGACGTGGCATTATTATTATCTACTACAGTAGAGCCATAGTCTGCCATAGCTGTTCTACCTCCAACCACCACCAATCTTTCACGCAAACTCCATAGTCATACAAAGTGGTCTGAAGTAACACTTCCACAGAAGACATGACACTGTGACACCTGGTGCTCTCATCAGTCTTCCTTTGCAGTACTAACCAGGCCATGCACTGCTTAGCTTCTGATATCTTATGGAATCAGGTTTTCACATGCCACTGCCAGGTTATTGTCTATCTTTCAATTCTACCATGAAGTAGTAAATAGTATTAGCTATTGTTGTGTGAAATAAGTTTGTTTTGAGACAGAAAATGGTTGAATGTTCTATGTGCTGTGTTCACTGTTACCCATGGCTCACTGTGTAAATAGCCATGGACCCACCCAACAATGAGCCAGCCCAATTAAAATATACTTGTTTGCAATAGCTGAAATGTGAGGCCACATAAGAGAGTGGCATTTAATGAATCTGTGAAAGCAAAACTACTGCAGTTGGTAGTGGATAGTTGGCTGGTGAAAATCAAACCAGAGATTGTGAATAGAATGGACTATGTTTCATGGTGTGATTGTACTGTAATTGTACTTTTATTTGGCTCATCAACATGTTTTTCTGATGCAGTGAATGGCTCCAATCCTGTGCTCCACCAGTTCGGAACGGACCCCGGTGTGCAAAAGTCATTTACATTGGGTCTAGCCCTCCCTCATGCAGAGATTTGAGTCCTCAGAGATAAGGGTGCCTCAGAGGGTCTTTTTAAAAGACTGGATTCACCACATCAGTCTTGTAGCTCAACTCAAACTAGACTCATTTACCACTGTCACACGCCACCATACATCAACTAACACTCAGATATCAATTAACATGCTCCAAAATGACTCATTTGGCCAAATCCATTTATTTCAGATTAGTTCCTAGTCCAAAATTAAACAGCAAAGATTTTGATCTATCGAGATTAATTTGAAATGATTTCTCCTCTATCCAGTTGAGAGAACAAGAGTTCATTAGCAGTAGAGGTGTGGTCTGTGGCCATTTGGCAACCTCATCAATTATCTCAGATGACAAATTGCAAATAGTTAATGTAGAAAGTTTTTAATTAATTTCATGGATGGATTTTCTCACCTTTTACATGGACGAAATGAAACATTTGTTACTTTCTATGAGATCATAAATCTGGGATAGGTTCAGCTGATTTGGAAATGTTTTTTCTAGACCAATTTGTGCAAAAGTATTTGTTCACAGCAGAGAAGCACACTGTAGAACTTTACATCTACTTAATTAAATGAACACTTCATTAGGACACGGTCCACTTAGCAAAGTGGACTCTGTGCAGTGCGTGCACTTGTGCTCGATGCACCTATGGTGGATCTCACAGTAAAAGTGGACTTCTAATGATCAAGACAAGCAACTGACTGACGGAATAACCAATGTGCACCATCGTCTGTCAGTCGGACCATCATCAGAATCATACATTCAATGCAAAATACCTTAATATTAATTCACAAGCTGTGATTTTAATGTGTAATTTGACATGTTAATAATTGTAAGGAGTAGAACACACTTGTGATGATAAACTAATACGTATCTGGATCGGAGGTTATTCTCAGCCTATGAGTCTAAGCACCATCAAGAGAGACCTCTTCATCTATTTCACATCAACATTTGCTGAAGTGATGCACTTGCTCACGTCTGGTGCCGTATTTAAGCCCTTATCAATGCATGTCCTGAATCCCAAAACATTCTGTGACCAGCTTGAATGCTTGATGCATTCATTTTGTTGTCCTCAAAAGACAAATGATTCATGGGGCATTTTTTCAGTGAGTAAGTGCATAGAGCCTGCATACATTTGTTATCAGGAAAATGCCTCCAGAAAAAAAGTACTTCTCTTATACTGGCAAACTAACTGACTCATTTTTGCATTTGGCCCTAGGAGTGGTCTAAATGTGAGATCACAATCATTAGCAGTACAAAGTTTTCTGCTCTTGTTTGTTTGTGTGTGTGCGTGTACATGTGTATGTTTGTGTGTGTGTGTGTATATAACCTTTGCATGAGTTATATGTTTCCTGTATACCTATATGTAGGTATATGAAAGCTTAGAGAGAGATAACCGTCTGCGGAGGGGGAAAGGTGTGTGTTTAATAGGAAAGCTTTGATATATATATAATCAAAGAATATACAGTCCATAAGAAACACCCTAATATTCAAAGCTTCCAACTACATGTTGTAACATACAGAGAACATGTTCCTCCTCATAAGATTTGTTGATTGGTAGCTGACTTGAACTTGGTCCATAAATTTCAATATATTAAAACCCAGTACTTCACGGCCCTAAGCCTAGGCCTAAGCCTCAAGGAACAAACTCCTTAGGAAAATACAAAAAGATACGCTAATTGTCAGACAGGAAAGAACAATCTTAATGTCTGATGTCTGGATGTGAAATGTGCACTTGGCTGGCCTCCAATCGACTGTGAGGAGTGTTTCATGATGTGGAGGCGTGACATTGGCGACATGACAGCTCCACTTGCCCCAGTGTTTGACTGCTCTGCTTTACATGATGCCGTCTCTCATTCCCTCAAAATAAGATAAGATATACTTTATTGATCTCACAAAGGAGAAATACACCAGTTGCAGTTGTTGCTTGCTTTTGTGCCCACTTTAAATCAACTAATTAAAAATCATCCATTGACCAAACATTTACCCAATAAAAAAAAAGCAGTTTTGGGTATTATTAATATCCATCCGGTCTTTCTTTCACTCCAGATCAGAGGCAGTGTTTTCCAGGTCACATAATTGGATGTATCTAGCTGTGTGGTGATTCTTTGAGGCGTTTGGGGTTCTTAATAATCGTACTGGTCCATCTGCCTTGATGTCCTTTCAGTGGTAATGAGTGTGACTGCAGCATACAGCGTGGCAATATAAGAAGTGGCAGCAGTCTTTAAAATGCGGCTCGCCTGGGTCAGAATGGAACACATGTCCAGACCTTCCTATACAACTGTCAATTAGGCTTGTTTTCCTACCTGTGTTTCTATGGGACAGGAGCGCACTGCAGAAGACGTATAGCAAATAGAGGCTGTTGACTTGTGACCTTCAAAAGTTTGGTCTGCAGCTTGTTAAGTACTGTGAGTCCATCTGTAATAGAACAGACTAGAATAGAAATGTACAACTTATCCAAGGTTACAGGCTATTATGATTGCCAGTACTAATATTGGTTTTTCAATCACAAAGTTTTCAATTACTTGTGTGATTTTATTTTCTATGTTTTTAGTATCTCTTTCTTTGTTTTTAATTGTATTTTTAAATCTTATTTTTAAAAATAAAATTTATTTTTTAAATTAGATTTAAAAAAAATATAAATATATATATATTTTTATGTAGCTTCTACTGTTTATGATTTATGTTTGATGTGATATGGGTTGTGAGGCGCTTTGTATTGCCTTGTGTAGGCGCTTTACAAATAAAAGTCGATTGATTACTTTGTGCTCCATGTATTCTTTATATTACCAATGTCTAATCAGCTAATTGATAAAGGTTATAATTAGGGCTATCAAACGCAAAGTCGCAAAAGTGAGGAAGAGAAGAGGGAACTAAAGCGAAAAAATTATCAAAGAAGAAATCAATCCCGGGTGAACATAGGTAGCTTACATCGTGTCCTCTGGAGAGACCATAGACTGTAAATATCAACGGACGTAGTCACGCCTATCTTCGTCGTTCTAACTAATGTGCCACAACTTCCGAGGTCTATGGGCAGTGATGAAAAAAAAGAACGAATGTCCGTTAACGCTATAATTTTGACAGCTCTAGTTACAATATTGGAAGTCTAATATATTGTTTTTAAACGTTCATTTCATTCAACTTTGATTCTAACAGTATTTCAATCCAGAAAGACTCAAAACCAAGATGCATTTGAACGATGTTTTTATAGTGCATGAATATATTAAAGCTGCGTGATTAGACCATTAAGGCCCGACAGACGCATGATGTGGTACTAACCCCCGGGCCTCAACCCTGGTGGAGACGACCACATGATGATTCTTCTAAGTGCACTGTTAAATGTCTATTGTGTGTACTTAGTGCACTTGTGTATGTAGTACCCTTAATTTTAACACGTATTATGACGATTTTCTATGCACGCCTTGTATCTATTTTTACTTGTAAAACTTGTTTGCACCTTGAGCCAGAGCAAAATTCCTAGTTTGTGACTAGTTTCCTCTTACTTACAATGGCAAAAAAAATAATGATGTGTTGATGATGCAGAAGAAGAGGTGTTGATGGTGAGGAGGTAGGTTGCTGCACGAACAGTAGCTTGATGAAAGGGGTGAGAGGCTCTGTTCATATGCAGCCCAGAGTGATGCTGATTGAAAAGATAAGATAGACTTTATTGAACTCATTTGAACTTTTTTGGGCACCACCATCACCCAGGACCTCAAGTGGGAGCCGACCATCAGCTCCCTCATCAAGAAGGCCCAGCAGAGGATGTACTTCCTGCGGCAGCTCAGGAAAGCCAAGCTGCCTGCACAGATGTTGGTGCAGTTCTACACAGCCATCATCGAGTCCCTCCTCACCGCCTCTGTGGTTCGCTGGAGCCACAGTCAGGGACAAACAGAGACCACAGCGCTTTGTGCGCTCTGCAGAGGAAGTGATCGGCCGCAGCCTTCCATCGCTGCAGGACCTGTACGTCGCCCGAGCTCGAGGCCGGGCTGGTCGTATCACAGCCGACCCCTCTCACCCTGCACATGGACTATTCCAACCACTCCCCTCAGGCAGGAGACTGCGGTCCATCAGGACTAGAACCTCCCGCCACAAGAACAGTTTCTTCCCCTCTGCTGTTGGACTCTTGAACACTTCCTGTCCCCCCGCCCTTTATAAAGTCACTTTACTGCCCATCATACGTCACTTTACTTCACTGTACTGCTGTCACCTTACATTGTGTGCACCATGTGCACTTGTATGTTGTAAATAGTAACTGTAACTCTATTTTAAATTTTAATTTATTCCTTAGAAGTGTTTTTTATTCTTTATTTTTTATTATCTCTCTGACTGTTTGTCTGTGACTTCCTGTTACCTACGTGGCAATACAAATTATTCTGATTCTGATTCTGATTCTGATTTATTTACAATTCATACAAGGCCTTAATTCAAACAAATTCCATTCTTAAAAGGTGTGGGTATAACGATTCAATTCAATTCAATTTATTCGTGTGCAGCCCTAAATTACAACAGTAGTTTTCTTGGAGGAATTAACAAAACCATTGAATTCGCCAACACAGATCAGAGAGGCATAAATGTTGATAAATGTCCATAAATGCTATTGAATGTTGAGTGTCGTGGATCATCACCACAGTCCAACACCAACTCTACAGACATATAGCCACAGAATAAATGCCTACAAACAAATAAACATACTGTAATCTTGAGCTAATAATCATTCAAATATATTTCATTAGACGATCAGAACCAGTCTTGACACGCAGCCAGTCCCTTGGTTTTGTATGTCAGTGTATAACAGCTACTATATGCATGACAAGCGCCTGTGGGGACATCATCACGCTTGGCTGATGCCCCTACTGCCTCATGCACCATCTCCAAAGCTGTCTTTTCATATTATTCTGTTTTATGAGCATGGACAACCATCACACGTCTTCAGGCAACACCTCACATGCACTGTATGAGCACCAGGGCGCACAAATGACTTTAAGGACAAGCCATGCGTTTACCAGTTTCCTGTAGCAGCTAAAAGGTTAACGGCTTCAACAGTGCTTCTAATTGAAAGATGTAAAGTACTCATGTGTATCATTTGCATAATATGGTTTGTGATTGATATTTGAGAGTGTCAGGGACAAAGAGCGGTCATTGAATGAATTCTTACACTTAGCTAATTTTAAGTGTGTGGATTATCTGGTATGGGGACCACAGGGTTTTCAATTCAAGTAAATTTATTCTTGTACAGACCTAAATCACAACAGGAGTCGTCTGTTGATTCACCCACAACAGATCATAGAATCAAACACAGAAAATGCAAAAATAACAAACACAGAGGGAGCGGGATGAGTTTGGGGTGGGACCATGGAAATGTAACTGTTTTTAATCATTTATTGCATTTAATTCAAGGTTTTCTTGTTAAATGATTTGTTCATTTATTTAAGATAAAAACAGATAAAAGCAATAAATGTCCATAAATGCCAAAGTCAGTCCAGGCCTGAACTGGTGAAATATTTTTTACACTAAAGATTTTTTTCTTGTCCAAGTCACAATGTAATTCACTGTTTTAGTGAGTTGCAGCCACTGGATTGACTGAAGAGGAAGACCTGAGGAGAAGGACATGATCAAATCAATCGTGACAAATTCATGTATTTGAGGAAAATGATCTGCGTGGATGAACATTGATGAATGATGTAAGATTCAAAGCACTTGTTATTGTTATAAAAGTTGTGACTTCCAATTGTATTCTAGCCTACTTGTAAACACATATGAAACACACATAAAATAAATGATTATTTGTTGACTTTGAGTACATATAGTTGATTCAATATTCTATCACTTTAGTTTTTTCTAGAATAGGACACATATAATAAACAGTCTATACATTTTGTGCATTGTTTCTTGTGTTTTCTGTGACGTTTTTGCATATTCTGATATTTTTTCAATTTTTACAAGAACATAAACTTAGCCTGGCCATAGTCATCCGTACACTCTGCTCAATGGTGTGGTGCAAACTATCTGTGCGAACTGAAGGAGCTCAGTCTCACAGGAAGAGCCCGGTGCAGAGCTGGATGGATGCAATCACATCCTTTTTAATCATACTAGTTTGATTAAAGGGATGTAATTGATATGTCTGTTTGGTCATCTGATTCTAACTATCTTTAGCAGCCTACTCTACCATTTACAGGTTTAAATTACAATATTCAACTTACAGTGTAAAACTAATACATGACCGACACACTGCACACAAAGTGAGATATATCTTTATTTGTTATAATGTTGATAATGATGAAACCCTAAAGTTACGTCTCAAAGAAAGACTTGCATGTAATCAGTCCGTGTCATATTTTTTCACAATTTAATTTCAATCAGAGAAATAAATAAACTTGAACAATATTCTGTTTTTCCATGTTTAACCTGCCTTTGCTATGTTTATTTCACAGACATCACCTTCTTAAAAACTAACATAACATAAGCAAATTGAACGCTTGAAGTGAATGGCGTGTGAGCACAGTGTAGCAGGTGAGGAGCAGGTTGTTGTTGTCAGAATATCATAGAGAAAAGGTCATAAGTGAGAAGTACACCACATTTTCTCCACAGATTGCTCAGAGTTTGTTGTGCCAGCGACTGTATAATGGCGCCAAGCATTTCATACTGTCAATACAAGGAACAGCCTGTACTCGTGGAAGACTTTTACTCGGCACAAAGGCCTACAATAACTCCTGCACCTTTCAAAAATGTTTACACTGTCTTTGATTCCTTCTTGTCCGCTTTCCAGCTTCACAATAACCCATCACTGAATCTAATCCTGCATCAGGGACGGGCTCCACAGAATAATGTTTGAACTTTTTTTCATTCACTGATTTTTTGGGATTTTTTTTACAGCTGAGTAAAAAATAACCAAGAATATAACTGTCTCACTTGTTCACAATGACAGACAGATACTACAATTTATTTATAATAAATAAATAACATTTATTCAGGGTCATGGCAAGAGAGGTTCCAGCTAAATCAATTTTATTTTCTCTTCTATTAATTTGTTTATTTGACGGGGACATTGCACATAAGATGTATTGTTCAAACCAGACATAGCTGCAAGCTAATTTTCAACCGTAGTCCTCGGGCAGAGGCAAAGTGACAGCAGGCTTACAGTGTGCAAAGAATTAATGAAGAGAATGGCCTAGTTAGCCTTTAAAATACAGATAAAATACAACACCTCTAACCAGAAAGAGACACAATATACTGTTAACACAACAGACAATTATTTAATATAGCAAAACAGATAAATAACATCATTACAAACTGCACCAGTTGATGGCTTATGACAATATATCAAAATAATGTTAACAATACTTCTGCTACTACAATTTGAAACCTTAATCCTGGGCAATACTACAGCGTTGAGATATCAGACGAGCTAAAACTTTTAAGGTCAGTGCTTGATCAAACTCCAGATTTTTTTGTCATAATCCTGCCCCCTTACTCTTCAGTGCTGACTGTTATACAGACCCATCCTTTTCTTATGTTTATGTTTAGAAAAAACTACAGACTGCAAAGTCATTGCACAAAACACAACCATACACACATTAATCATGGTTATTTAAAGTTGACAATTAATAAAAAAAACATATATTTATTTTGCCCCAACATTGAACTCCACAATGGCTAACTCTAAGGAGACAAACTGGATTTCAGTGGGAAGTTCAATGAATAACAATTTAAAAAAGGTAACATATATCCGCAAGTGGTGATGAATGGCCCTCGGCTTCACCAAACCATACCGCGACTGTAGATACTCTCTCCATGTGTTATTCACCCCCTGCTGGTTGTGAGGTGCTAACGAGTCCCTTTGTTTTAATTTTCACATTTTCAACTATTTTCATACATGATTTCAAAGGCCGTGAGGTTTTAAACATGTTTGTTTAGATACTACAGCAGGAAGTAGGTGAGATTGTTGTTTTGAGAAAAGTGTTGAGAAAAAGTAAAATAACATGAGAATAAAAAAGCGATTGAGAAACTTTTGAGTAAAATCAACAGCGTCTTTAGAATCAAACAGTTGCATATGATCAAGGACACAATGTTTTTGCAGCAGGAGAACCCGGAAAATGAAACCACATGATTGTACTCTTAAATATCTCCCCACTGTTAGACGGAGCCCACCTGCCCACAACTGACACCTTGAATCAGAAAAATCATTCAGCCAAAGTGAGGTGCGAGGTAAAGCCATTACTTGTCACATCTCTTTCATTTGTCAGAAACAACCCCCACAGATTCAACTCAAAGAGAGCTTTCTTATCACAGTCCCGGCACAAGCAGAAAGCTGCAGCAGTGATGAATTACACTGGGCCTGAGTGCCTGCGGATGATAAGGGTTCAGAAGAATATGTTTCTGTTGACCACTTCCTGTAACACCAAGGAGCAAAAGTCACAGCCAAGCATTAGGAAAGCCAAATTACAGGTCATTTATGAGGTTTAGATAATTGGTTTCCACTCAGGCCTTTTACACAAGACACTTTTGGACGCACCTCCCCTGGTCTGGCACACAGTTGTAATCGGCTGTTCACATCGTCTTGAGGTACATGTTGTTTTTTACTCTTAGGGCATTTTGTCCTCGACATTTGACCCATCGCCGTAGTTCAGCGCCCATGTGTTGATGCTCAGTCGGAACTACTGCCGATGTATTGTGCATGTTTTTAGTGGTAGGGGAAACCAGAGTACCCGGAGGAAACCTAAGCAGACAAGGGGAGAACATGCAAACTCCACCCAGAAAGACCCTGTCCTGACTGGGATTTGAAACCAGGACCTTCTTGCTAACCACCATGCAGATTGAACATTCTCTTAGACTCCTTACAAACGATACATATGCTATTTTGTATTAATAAATTCTGTTTTTCCATTCACAGCAGTTTTTGAATTTGAAAATACATGTAAATAAATGCAAATGATTGAAGTTGGTATTAGCAGTGTGTTTTTTATTCTTACCAAATTTTTGAACAAGCTGTGTTGTTGTGACCCCAAGGCCCCAGACCCACTTTGAGAAGCACTGGCCTAAATATTCAAACGCATGCTGCCACCAGGCATGCTACAATCGTTTGATAACATATTGTTTTGTGTGTGTCTGTATATACTGAGTGCTTGGAGATCAAAAGGGGTTCAGAAGAATATGTTTCTGTACTTCATTTATAAACACGAGAAAAAGTCACAGCCGTGTCTGTCTGTCTGTGTTTCCGTCTGTGTGTGTGTTTGTGAGTGTGTGTAGGCGTACGTTTTTTGTGCTTGTGTTTTTCTAATTTATTTATTAATGAACACAAAAATAACACCAAGAAAGTTTAGGTCACTTATGGTGGCAGAGTGGCTCATCATGGTGGTACAGACTGGTTCTATAGTGCCGATGGTGATGGTTGGCCCTTGTGTTCACGGTGTTGACATGATTCTGTCATGTTGCGTCCCACGCGCATGCCCACGCCACGCTGCGCTGCGGGAGGTGGCCTTCACAGACGGCTCTGTGCTTTGCTCCCACAGTCTGTGGATAAGTCAGACTCAGACCTGAAATCTCTAGACCTATAGCAACGCACCATGCCCTCATTTGTAGTTAAACAAAAATATTCAACAATGCCTTTTACTTTTTTGTTTATCACAATAAAAACAACCATTACTATAATAATGGATCATGACGCAGTGCCTCCCTCTAGTGGAGAGAGAAATCAAATGCCTGTAAGATGTTCGTCACGTGGTCACTATAAATAAGTTAAATCTAGATTCAGATTCAGTTTTATTTGCCATTTGCAGTAAAAAAACCCACATTGGAATACATCTATGCTGTGAGATAAACACACACTACCACAGATAAAGTTAAAATATCTTTGTTTAAAGCGTATTGCACACCGCTCTATACCCACTTGTGTTGCAGGTACAGTTGGAGCAAGAATAAGAAGTTGCATACAACGATGACATGGACTTTTACTGTAAGTCCCTCGCTGGACCAGTGTTAGCTCTCTGTTCGTTCATAATAATGTCCCCACACTGAATACAAGTTCATGTCTGACGCCTTACAATATTATCTGTTAAATGTTAAATCTCTTGTTTCAGTGCAGAACACTTCTGATCTCTGGCGGTATAGAAACTTTGTACAGAATTGTTTAGATATTGTATTTTTGTGTGTTGTTTGTCTTTTTTTGTAGTATTTTTTCTCTCTTATATTTCTACGTTTTGGGCTTTCACGTGCTAAGTACTAATTGCCAAGACCGATTATGACAATGAATCTGAGACGTTTTTATTATAGATCCATGATCTGAGAATGCTGAGGAGCAGGCGAGGCGCTGTGGCTGATGGCCAGCAGAGGGCGCTCACAGCCTTGTGTTCTCTGCTGAAAGAGCCGTGGTAGGAGCCCACTGCTGTGAGGGGACACCATGGGTCAGCACTGGTCAGAACTGGTCAGCACCAAAGAATCTGTCCCAGTGTTGTGTTATCAGTGCAGTTATGTCACATTTGCTGGGGCCAGTGTGTGTCTGTCTGCCCTCTCGCGGAGCCTGTTTGCTAATGACACGTGCTGCACCTGGAGGTAAGTTAGCCACGTTTGAATTTAGTTAAAAGACACACTGTCGTCTAATTTTCAGATACAAATACATTAAATACCCTAAAGAAAGTATGTTATTTTTTTTTTATATTTATATATATATATATATATATCTTACTGTAAAAGTAAAGTTTCACCACGTACAGTATCCTAAATCCTGACTCGCTGGAGCGTGCGTGCGTCTAACTAAACTGCCTCATCCTGTATGCTCATCCTTGTGTCATAAGTAAGTATAATAAGTGTCATTATTGTAGTTAGTGCTTTAAAGATATAGGCTACATACCATTGCTCACTGATTGTGAAGCTGCATTGCTGATAAAAAATTCTAGATCTTGCGTTAATCATTTTAAAGGCCCAGTTTTGGAACATTGAATTCTGAAGAGGGTGAGTAGTGGAGACAGACTTTCAGCACACTATGCATCATGCCTTTTAAAGAATCTACACAAAATCATGACCAATAACATCCAAACACGTTACAGTATCTATTTTACCATCATTCCCTCTCCCTCCCTTAGTCCCTGGTGACCCAGCACACAGCTCTCCTCACACAGCCGCTCAGATCAGAGATCTGGATGGTATTTGGGGTCAAAACTGCAATATCCCCCATTTGCCTTCCTCCATTAATGGCCTATTTAGCCCAGTGCCGATGGCGGTAAAGAGATAGCTGGCCTTTTATACCTTCTGACTGGATATATTAGCAGGTAATGTCCTTAAAGAGGATTAGGAGAAGAAGTGGAGAGTGGCTCAGAGTGCCGTAGGGATGGCATGGCAGTAAATAGGCAGGTGATAGCAGGGACCCAGGGAGCTTATGCTGCTGTTGTCTGCCCCTGGCTATAGACTCAAGGATTAGGAACCGCTGTGCTTCATTTTTAGTTATTTAACTGTCAGTGCATCAAAACCATGTTATATTAAAATGCACAAACGTTGTCATTTTCCTCAGATGCTTCATTTCGAATTTGGGGAAGACTGCAGGGACGAATGGTGAGAAGTAAACACAGCTCGGTTCAGATGTGCCTCGGGCAAAGGTCAAACAGAAATATTTTGGCATGTGTCGTGTTAAACAGGTAAATCCCCTGAACAGGCTTCTTTTATTTTGTAACAAATGGAAGACGATAATAAGTCATTAGTCCCTAAAGTGCACATTGTAACATTTCAAGTTTAGAAAGTTATTCTAATGACAAAATAATAATCCTGCCATAATAATTTTCTCTAGGCATTTGGAGCCTTACAACCCTTTATTATAAAAACACAAGCTGTTGGACTGAGTTTTATTAAACTGTAAATAGTAGAGCCACTCCAATCAGGTTTTTTATATATATATATATATATATATGCACCGATACCACTTAATTCAAAACAGATACAAGTACCTTAATTTGAGTACTTGCTAATACCGAATATCGATACGAGTACTGCTTTGTGTTATTCCTGGGAATTCATAAAACTAATACAAATAAAATTTAAAATGTTTTATTTCTCATTTCAACAATAAGAAAATGCTTTAACAATTGAACATCTTAGCAATTGTCTTAACAGTCAACAATAAGAGCCACTGCCAATGACTTGGAGGTTAAATTGGAGCAACTCTAATAACCATATTAATCACAGGCTTAGAACTGCCAGTCAGAAAACTTTTCCCTCCTAATGGCTCACAGAGACATTATTGTTTTTGGTATTAAGTTGCTCATATTTCATGTTCTAATAAAAATTGTGGATAGAAGAGATACTTAATCAAAAATGCTTTATCCAATTCATTTCAGCTGCACCATCTACCCAAAGTAGGAATAGGAAAAAACGTATATACTCAGACTTATTGTACATATAGGTTGTTTGTGAGTTTATTATAGTGCACATTGATGAGACTGCAATGTCATCTTAACATAACATTCCAGAATTACACCATGACTTATTTTCATGGCCAGCTAAACTTCCTGAATGAAATATTTATGTTTTAAAGACAATTAACCAAACAATCTTGAGAGAGCTAAAATGGAGTCTGATCAGGTCAGCGGTGGACCTGGTTTAGCCACAGTCTGTTGGAAAGGAGTCAAGTGGAGGGCAAGCACCTGGACCACCTGACCTTTCTCTGCAGGGAAACGGAGAGCGCTCAGGTGGGTTCGGCTACTCACATGGTGAAATCCAAGGCATTTCACGGATGAAAGGACACCCCCTCCTACATTTCAAAACATAATAATAGATGAGAACTTGAACACAGGTTTATACTTTAACTTCAAACTTCCACGTCTTCTTGTTGACGCCAAAAAAACCAAATGAACTCCTCAGCCCTCAAAAGCTGCATTGTGTGCCTTTTCACGCTCCATGGCCAATTGACTTCTTTCCCGTTAATCGAATGCCCTGTTTACCTAATCTTTCATAGCATTTCAAAACCATTAAAACCAAGAGGATTAGCCTAGTGTTTCCGACAGTGTTACCTTACCTCTGCTACAGGTGCCCCGATAACACACTCTCCTTCCTCTCCTTCTCTTTCTCCAGTCATTGAAATTCAAAATCTACGACCATTTCCTTGAATAAATAAAGTATTCTTGTCAGATTAAGGAAGATTAAGTAGATGGAAATGGAGTCAAACTGGCATTGGCTCTGCTGTAGCCCTGCCTAAAGAGGATGTGGATGTATGTCTGTGGGCTACGTTTCAAAAAGTCAGATTAGTATATAAAACAGTAATACATATTTCTAATCGACTCATTTAGTAACTTCCAATAGTGCGATACCCTATTCCGCCTTGGTTTAAATGGGTGTTTACATTGAGATTGTGTTCCGTATATAATATTCTGGTCAAATTCCTCCTTCTTTTCACACAGCTCGTCCACTTTCTGCTTTGTGTTGTAACCCTGTGAATGTGCTTTTACCAAGAGACTGGAACAAACTGCCAAAATAGACGTTGAGCTTACACTGAGGCTAACTTTGGTGTGGACCCGTACTTAGAAATTGCTTAAAACCAATGAGCTTTATTCCTCTGAGCTCTGCGAGTCAGAGTTTGGGTGCTGCGAAGGTCATTGCCTTTTATTCACAGACAAACATAACAAAAGGTTTAGCATAATAATATCCCTGTATCTTGATAATAGAGATTACAAATCACTTTTATTTATTCATCAAGATACAAAGTTAATGACTAAATATGAAATTCCTGGCAACATTCTCGCTCTCCTAATGTTGTAACTGAGTGCCTACCTGAGTACATTTGTGCAGTGCCCAGTCCTGAGTGAGTGTTGCAGACGATGGGGAGGTTAATCTGTGTGTAGTGGTCCATCCGGATGCCCCACAGGCCTCTTATTAAAGGAAACTAGAAACTTGCAATGGCTGAAGCCATTGCGATTGACTGCGGAACAGATCTAATGTGGAAATCTGCTAAAAAAAATCCTTGAAATCCTTTAAAAGGCCTTTGAAACTGTTAAAATACTTGATAGATATTTGAAACTCCTGAAGTCCTTGAAATTGTTGAAACCTTTAAACTCCTGAAATCCTTGAAACTGTTGAAACATTGAAACTCCTGAAATCCTTGAAACTTTTTTTAAACTGGAAACTGTTGAAAGTGTGGAAACTCCTGAAATCCTTGAACCTCCTGATATCCTTGAAACTGGTTAAATTCTTAAACAGTTGAAATCCTTGAAACTACTGAATGTATTGAAAGTGTCCTTGAAACTGAAAAAATCCCCTCACCGCTGAAACAATTTGGTTCCTGTAACTAAGGAAACCTGGTCTGTGGTCATTATCTGGTGGTGGTCTGAGTCTTCGTTTGGGTCTTGGTCTGGTGGTATAATGCAACCTATTAGGTTGCATTATACTGGTTTACATGGAAAAATCCCTATTAGGTTGCATTATACTGGTTTACATGGAAAAATCCCTATTAGGTTGCATTATACTGGTTTACATGGAAAAATCCCTATTAAGTTTGCATTATACTGGTTTACATGGAAAAATCTCTATTAAGTTGCATATACTGGTTTACATGGAAAAATCCCTATTAGGTTGCATTATACTGGTTTACATGTACAAATCCCTATTAAGTTGCTTTATACTGGTTTACATGTAAAAACCCCTATTAGGTTACATTATAGTGGTTTACATGTAAAAATCCTTATTAAGTTGCATTATACTGGTTTACATGTAAAAACCCCTATTAAGTTCCATTATACTGGTTTACATGTAAAAACCCCTATTAAGTTCCATTACATGAAAAAAACCCTATTAAGTTGCATTATACTGGTTTACATGAAAAAACCCCATTAAGTTGCATTATACTGGTTTACATGGAAAAATCCCTATTAGGTTGCATGATTACACTGAAGTCCTTGAAACTGCTGAAGTCCTTGAAACTGCTGAAGTCCTTGAAACTGTTGAAGTCCTTGAAACTCTTGAAATCTTGAAACTGCTGAAATCCTTGAAACTGTTGAATCCTTGAAACTGTTGAATCATTGAAACTGTAGAAATGTCTGAAAGAGCTGAAGTCCTATTTAAAATGCATGGGCCTATTAAAATGCATTGCAGAATTCTCCACAATGCAGATTTTTGTCCGATTGCGGAAAAACCGGAAATCGCTGAAGTCCCAAAAGTAATAGCAATAATCTCCCAAACATGTGGAACGTTTTGATGTATAACTTGTGGGAAATTGTTGAAAATGTGAAAGCTGTGAAACGTGTCAAAAAAAATGACGAATAAAGAAATACAAAACCAATGGTTGACTGCGGAAGGTTTCCGCAGTCAATCAATGAGACGTTGTGAGGGCTTTTTCAGCAGACAGCCGCTCCTGAGCCTGATGCATTCCTCCATGTCTTCTGCTGAACGGTCTGGAACAGTGCTGCCCACAGTGCGCTCTGACAGGCACATCCCCACACAAAAAGACCCTTGTACCGCTACACATGTTACCCAGGACATGCCCGTGTGTCAATCCACCTCAATTATGGAAGTTTATCTCCTAAACAGAAAATGACCACCGTAGAAGGCCGGGGCACTGAGCTATTTGGATCAAGATAGCCGAAGAATCTAGAACCGTAATACTTAAAAAGATTGCAAGACCCTTTGTTACAGGGCAGAGGTAGAAAGAATGTAGATGTGTTGAAATCGACTATTAATGTCTTCTATGGGTTGGTTTTTTGGCTTGCCAAAGAGTTGACTGTACGTTTAGATGAAAGGGTTTAATTGGAAATGATAACCTGCTGACAGAGGAGATCTCTCAGCCCACAAACCCTGGCACTCACTCTGCCGCTACTGCAACAATATCCACAGGGAGATTGGCAGATAGAGCCGGCTGTCAGACCCCCGCCTCAGCTCAAACATAAGCTTGGCATTGACACAGACTCATAGAGGGGTTATAGGCAGAGTGGGGGTGACTTTGTCGGACAGGGCCGGACAGTGGACATGGTAGAGTAGTAAAGTTACAGGGAACGGGGAAAAAAATCGAAGCTCAAGTGCTTTTAGATCATCAGAGCAGTTGGACAAGATCAGGGACATCAAAGCCACTTAAATATTTGTCATTCTTGAGCAGGTCGATGTGACAGAAGCACAAAGGAGGCACAGTTTCCTCTTGGCCTCAGCTTTGGTGTTGACATGAAAAGAAATTAAGTTATCACTCGAGTTTAAAGTCCAGACGGCTGTTAGACAAGACCCAGTGCCATACAGGCAGATGGAAGCGGGAGACTTTACATGAGAACATATCTTACATCTCAGTGGACCTTTCCATATACCAACCACAGAGGACCTTCAAAGAGAGCCGCCAAGATGATGGGCAGATGGCACAAGGAATTATGATGGTGAACAGAATGATGATGGAAAGTGCATACAAAAGTGAGCACAGAGCAAGGCATAGGACGTTTCACAATTCATACATTGGGCAAAACAAGAAACAAAACAATAACATCATAACCACAGTTATGGTAGTCAAAAGTATCAAAGTATCTACCAGAGGTGTGGACTCGAGTCATGTGACTTGGACTCGAGTCAGACTCGAGTCATGATTTTGATGACTTTAGACTCGACTTGACCAAATATAAAAAGACTTGCAACTCGACTTGGACTTTAACATCAATGACTCTGACTTTCACTTGGACTTGCGCCAATTGACTTGCAAAGACTTGCGTAACCCGGGCCATTTTTACCTTTCTCCGCATCTCTCTTTCTATCTATGCCGTCTCTGAAGAAACAAAGCCTCGCGGTAGTTGTAGCGCTCGCGCAAGAGTTCGAACGTGAGTTCCCCGCAGTTCGCGCTGCAACACTTCCCTAAACAAGCGCACTGCATTCACCGGTGGGTGTGTTGTCTAGGGGAGCTGGAAATGAGCGAGCTGCAGGTATTTATCGCGACCTAACGTCATATTTTGTTCTACAAACCGTAATTGATATGCTTTCACTACAGGCGCCTCATACAATTGAATCGACGCAGTTGTCACACTGTGTGCCGTGTTTTAAAGAGGAACTGGCGAGTCAAACTAGCGCTAGCCTGCGCTGCTCTGTTGGCTCTTTCTTATATTTTTCTGTGTGGGCGCCGAGGCCTATTATTATGAGTATGTTTTTGCTGTGCTCCTCCTGCTAAAGTTTGCATACATTAGATAGTTGTTTTGATTATGTGCACTAAGCTAGATTAATATTTCCACTATTGTTTATGGTTCATTGATATGAGAATCAGTACTTTGACTGATTGAATTAATTTATATGAGACATTTTATTATGTAATGATATATTGGTAATTATGAGATATTACTAATGCTGGCCCAGTTCATACAGGCCAGGTTCCTTCCCCTCCATTGGTCCCTTCAGTCCTTTGGAACAATAACCACTATGGACATTAAACTGATTATATAGATACAGGTCCTAGCCCAATACTCATATTCATATATGCTGCACTTGCTACTTCCCATTAAAAACCCCAAAGATAAAAAGTATGTTGACACGGACTGCTCTGATTTTATGTGTGGTCTGTGCATGTGTAACTGAGCCTGCATCTGGCACAACATAGTTTTGATTTACCAGCAGCCAACCACATGGAACAAACTGTTAGTCCATGGGTCAGAGACCAACGAGAATGCACCAGCAAAACGATTCCTAAGTACGTGGAGACCAACAAGAAACAAATCGCGGTCAAAAAGACTCGAGAGGACTCGAAAGTCAAACCGTAGGACTTGGGACTGACTTGAGATTTGTTGGCCTTTGACTTGGACTCGACTCGGGACTTGCCTGTCTTGACTCGTGACTTGACTCGGGACTTGAGGGCAATGAATTGAGACTGACTTGTGACTTGCTAAACAATGACTTTGTCCCACCTCTGGTATCTACTAATATCTAGTAAATATCTAAACATTTGAGCAAGAAACATTACTACAAATATTTACATTTAAAGTGATTGTCTAGAGTTTGTCAGAAAGAGAGACAGAGAGGTACTTGATTTGAAAATAACAACGCAAGCTCCCTCCCCCTTCCTTTCTGATTGGTCTACGCCTACGTTTCCGTAACACTTTTAAATGTTAATCAGAGAACACATTTTACATATACATTATTAATACACGTGCACTGAGGTTTTCAAATTTATTTGTTAACGTTTTAATGAAAAAAATAATGTTTTTATGCACAAAAAAAGCGATCGCGGCAAACCCGGAAGAAGGTAATATCATGAATTGCACATTATAGAACACATCTGCAGAGGATCTGATTATGGATATAGGTTCAGTATATACATAAGTACCTCAGCGCGGATGTTCAGAATTCTTTGTTCAGTTTTCATGTATTTCCAGAGCCTAATAGAGGCTTGATCCGGAGCATGCGCGCATATACGAACATCAGCGCCGATGATTGACAGCCCTTGGCATGACTCGATTGGTCAACGTGGACGGCATCGTGGATTCTGAGCTATAGCTAAAAGAAGTGAAGGCGGTACTTACCTGTAATATTAGAATTAATAAAATGACTTATTTTATATCAACATTTAAGGCCAGGAGGTCAATTTAACACATTTCCTAAAATTTGTAATTAATTTTGAGTTACAGACTATCACTTTAACAAGACAAAAATGTACACGTGGCATGGCTTGTATACAACCTTATGGCCCCATAAAAAAGTACAAAAAACTAAATAGAACATTTTCAGTGTAGAAGCCTGCTTTACATTTTCAGTCCCTGTGCTCCTTAGAGTCCCAGGAGGAGGCCAGTCCCTGTGCTCCTCAGTCTCAGCAGGAGGCCAGTCCCTGTGCTCCTCAGAGTCTGAGCTGGTTCATATGGAGCTAACATAACACAGCTTCCAGGGAGCAACCTAGTCTGCTATACTACATATACTACACTACAGTATACCTCTGGCAATGTTTTCTTATAATGCTAATAATAATTATACGCATGTTATTCTTTGCAGGGATAAAAAAAACTATGAAAACACAGATAAAAAAAAAAGAGCCGCATATGTATTTGTGTATGTGTTTTTACGTTTATGTTCTGTTTTTTATTAATAAAAAAGGAAAACAATGGAGGTTATTGAATATATCGTTGTGCTAAAGCTTTCTCAGAAAAGCCACAGTCTGAGTTTCCTGCTTGAAAAATGAGTGATTCAGCATCAGAGGACCACCATTTAATTATGACACACAGGAAATTATCCTGAGAATGGACTGAGTGCTGATAACAAATGCAGCTCTGGGGATGACAGCTTTGGAAACCTGAGAAAACTTATCACCAAAGTGGGAGGTGGGGGCCACGAGTGGGCGCCTGACAATCTGATGGGACTGTCATCTCCAAGTCATAATTAATATATTTATCAAATTAATAACTGAAAAGAAGTCTTAGCGTCATTGGCGCTATTGTAAAGAAGCAGGCCTGGCCCCGGGGTTGAACAGTGGGTAAATTCATGTGGCCTTTGGCTAATAAGACTGCTGTCAGTAGAGTGGGCCAGGAGGGGCGCCCCTGTTTGAAGCCATGACAGATAAATTGCCTCCTCCTGCACAGAATGAAACAGAATTTAGCAGCAGAAAAGAAATATGTTGAGTGGCTGACAACAACAACCAGTCCTTCACATGAATACGCCTTTGTCTGTAGAGTCAAACATAAAATGTCCAGTGTTATGGAGATAATCTTCTGTTTCTGGACCTTAAATGCAAAATAATGTAATGGAGATTTAAACAATCGATCTTCATAGTTAATAGTTGGGGGCGACAGTAGCTCAGTTGGTAGAGCATTGGCCTTTGGGCCTGAAGGTCGTGGGTTCGAGCCCACTATAAGACCTACTTCACGACTCCCACTGATGACTGCTGTCATTGTGTCCTTGGGCAAGACACTTAACCCCACTTTGCCTGAAGCCCCCACTGAAAGATCTCAGCTCCTGTGGACTCAGGAGGATCAGTGAGGGGCTGGTGCTCTGTGAACTGGCTGCAGCTCTGACTGCCACCCCCCCGACCCAGAAATGGATTAAGGGGAAGAAAATGGATGGATGGATCTTCATAGTTCACAAAAACCTTTGTGATGGAACAAAATAAAGATATCTTATTTTATAATAATTACTATGTTAAACCTGTAGGACCTGACTTGTAGGTTAAAACATACTGGGCAAACATTTAGTACACATTTATACTCTTTTATTTTCTGCCAAATGTAGAAAAAACCCTTTAAAATAAAGTCTAACTCCAGAAACACACGGCTGTTGAAAGCATAGTTGTTATTGCTGAAACTTTATACAAGTTCAACTGCTTCAGATCCCAGATGGAGGTGGCTTCTCCGCCGCTGCATCCTCCATGCCACTGCCTCTGCAGGTGGAACCCACATGCGGATATTTTTATAGGGCATTCCTCTAGTACACAACAGGAAGGAGGCACAGCCAAATTGTAAAGGTAACACAATCAGTGGCTGAAGAGTCACAGGAGTATCGGTTTCTTTAAGCTGCACAGAGTATGGCACAAGATTAAGATGTGGATTACTCAACGTTTATGCCACACGGAGAAGAGCTGTGAAGTGATGAAGCGGGGCTAAGATTTACAGGTGTTTTTGTTACATCCATAATGCAGTTGAGTGCATTTATGGATATTTATCAACATTTATGGACATTGGTCATCCGCCTCTTATGGACCAATGGCTCTATTTATTTTATTGTTGCATTTCTTGTGTTTGAACTGTTGATTCTCTGATCTGTGTTTGGTGAATTCAACAGTTTTGTAAAGTCCTCCGAGATCACTACAGTTGTCATTTAGGGCTATACAAGAATAAATTGAATCAAATTGAATTGAAATGTGTTGAAATGTGAAAAGATGATAAGACTGTACAACAAACAGTGAGGACTCAAAAACACTGCGCAATAAGTGGAATAATGTGTGAATGTGCAATACAGAACCACATGTGTCCACTGTCACCTTGCTTAGCCACTGTGCCCCATACCCTCATGCTGCTAACATGTACAGATATAAACATACAACTATATATTTCTTGCACTAGACTAGAATATACGGTATCTTATTATTGCTTCCTTATTATGCTAAAGATAGAGATTTTATACTTGTTTCTTTATTATGTTAAAGTTAGAGTTTTTATTTTATTATTGTATAGCGTTTTTGTTAATTCGTCTTGTGCTGTGTGCTCCTCATTCCTACTGTTCTGTAACTGGTGATGCAAAATTTCTGCCCTGTGGGACAAAAAAAAGCATCTCTTAAATTTAGCTTAAATTATGTTAATGTTGTAGCTTAACTGACTCATAGGGAAGTGATGTAAATGTGTCTGTCCTCTCTCCGGGCAGGTCGGAATCCCCTCCCGACGGTGGGGTTTGGACTGTGACCTTACGTACTTGACCTGTCTGCTTGGGAACGGCGGTGAGGAAGTCAGACATGCTGAGGCCCTGTTGTGCACTCAGCCTTGTCCAACTCCAATTTGAGCAGGAAGAAGACGTGACGGCAAAGAACCATGGTGAGTAAGGACGGATGAGGCCGTTTTAAATCAAAGGATAAATCTGGTATTTCATAAACTCGGTGACTCTGATCCAAAAGCCTTTATTATAAGAAACTTGTATTTGAAACAGATTTAGATAAGTATTAGTATTAGTGTTTTTAATTAGATACAATTTTGATTTTTGAATATAGAATTTTGTTTTCATTTAATTATTGATATTATGAGATAGTCAGAGACCCACATATTGCAAACAGAAGCAGGAAGTTGGAAAGATTTTTCAACAATCCATTTTCAAATAATTTTAAATCCTATAAAAGTCAAAAGCCTTTGTTTGTGGTTAGCGCTTATGGTTCACATCAAAAAGGTCCTGGGTTGGACCAGAGAGTGGAGTTTGCATGTCAGTAAGTAGTAAATAAATCTTTATTCATAAAGCGCTTTACAGTTGTGGGCCTTTCACTCCACATTGACGGGAGCCATACAGGAGGCACATTCCAGGCCTATTGTACAGTGTCTAGTGGTAGGGGAAACCGCTCCCTGTATCTGTGTAGGTTTCCTCCAGGTGCTCCAGTGTCTCCTTCCTCTTAAAACATGTACAATAGGTACAGTATGTGTGTAATGAGAGAGTGAATGGATGATGATGATTGGAGGCCTCAATGTGTGTGTCCAGCGTCTCGCTTCTGTCATCGCTGCGTGTGGAGTGAATTGAAAATATCTTGCAAGGCAAGTTTATTTGTATAGTACACAAATAATCGCAGTACATTTTGCCACTCCAAAACATTATAAAGCACTTGAAATGACCTTGGTCTGTGAAATGTGCTTGTTAAATAAACATTATATACTTACTCTACTATATTATATATCATATAGTGGCCCATATATTGAACTGGATCACTTTAAAATATACTCATAATGACTCTCTTTACTGTAGCAAGCAGCATTTATATTTATTTACTTGCATTGATGGTTTTTATTGGCTACTTCTCTAGGTTGACTCCAACATGTATGTTTACTTTAAAACTCAAACTCAATAAATAAATTATAAAGTCAATAAAAAAACAACTGTTATGTATTTATATATATATATATATATATATATATATATATATATACACACACACACATATGTTTCTCCTTAAATTAACAAAATAATTCACATTCTGTAATAGCCGTGTAAGTTATCCTTGTGCCACTTGTCAATCACCTTTTGTTGGCTCTCCTCTGGGGGTCGCCTGCATTGCTGCTGTCTGTAAGTGAGTGGGCAGCACAGGTGCATGTTGGCGCTCTGTTACATCCACCCCCCTCGCCCTCCAACCCTGTGTGCTTTGTGTATCATTTCTATAGGAGCAATTGCAAGTTTTCTTTCATGCCTCTTCAACTCACCAAAGAAATGTCATGGATGCACAGTGTTCACAAGCAAAACGTGGGTATGGACTCCCAAAGCCTTATTAGGCATCCTGTGCAATAGACGTTCTTTGGGGTTGACCGTGTAGAGTGAAGCTGGTCGGCCGGCTCAAAGCGATGCGCCTCTGTGAGCACGCACAAGACGGCCATTCACCATCCGCGCGGTTATACATCTCCGACGGTCCCCCCGGCACCCCCTCCCACCTCCAAAGTCCAGCTGAGGCAATTCAAGTCGAGCCAGAAGCAGGGACCTTTAATCTAACAGAATGTAGCAGGCACCTGAACTACTTAACCGCTGTGCTTGTTCAAGAGGGTGGGCACGGAGGCTAAGGTAACTGGGCTGTAACAAAAAGCCCCGAACTTTATACCCTGCCAGGATGAGTACATTTCCTTTCTGTTGTTCCCTACAAAGGCCACTAGGTACAAATGGTCCGCTATCTGTGTCACTGGGAAGTGGAGAGCAATTTGTTTCTGTTAAACAGGACGGTGTTCATCCTCCTCACACTGACCTTGTCCCTTCGCGGCTCCGTCCACGCAGATGGCCTTTGTGTCGCCTCTCATTGGGTTTCACTGCGGCCAGGTGGACGTCTTGTTGTCCTCTGAGGGCGCATTTTCGTCAACTTTCTGTCACATAACTGCGTAAAGATAGATACTTTATCGATTTGTTTTTTATCTATTCATCTCAAAATACCAATGTGATGCTACAAAATCCCATGGTCTTCTTGTGGCCCTATGCTGAAGTTACATTGTGGGCTTTCGTAATTCACAGAGCTGGGCGATCTGGGAGGAAAATATATTATGATCCTCTCCTACATATTGATTAATCAAATTTTGTATTTGATTTGGTTTGTCTTATTGAAACTCCGTATACAGCATACATGTGCAGAGGCAAGAGCAAACTTTGTGAAAGGCAAATTATGAGCGGTAACAGCACCCTGGTTCAGTTCTGTCTCCAAAACAGTGAGTTCAGTAGAAAGAACAAGTCCTCCTCTTCAGTGTTTCCCCATCATTAAATAGGCAGGGTGTTCTAGATTAAACATAATGCAGCCACAGTATGCCCGGAGAGGAGAGTGTCTTGTGTCTAGTGTGATTCTGATCTGAAGTCCTCTCTCTCCATCGCTTCTTTCCTTCGTTTGAGCTCCTCCTTAATGGGTCACTTCATAATTCACTTCAATTAAGAAGTGGACCAAATGTTTATCTTAGGAGAGAAATCACAGAGGGGGTGGGGTTAGCTCACCCAAGAGGCAGTGTAGCAGTGTTGCTAAACCTAACCCTAACCCTTTTAGGGGACATGGTCTCTACAGCTTTGGTCAAGTTGAATACATTTCTTTTAAAATTCTACATTGATAAAAAACAAAACATGCCACCAAAGTCAATAAAAAGGAGAAGGTAGAACCAGGAAGAATGAGGAAAAAAGTTAATTTCATTCAACAATCAAAAAACTTTACTCAAAAAGGTTTAGACTGAGGTTTGGCACTTAACTATTTAAAAAAACAAGACATTTCATGATCTAGAAAAAAATCTGCAAGACATAAAACTTCTAAAATAAAATAAAAATTACATTTTGTTTTTGTATGAATTTGGATGCAGCCAGGGTCTTCACACAGTGTTCACGCACACACACATGCTCACACACATGCTCTCTCTCATACACACACACACACACACACATGCTCTCATACACACACACACACACACACATGCTGTCTCTCATACACACACACACACACATGCTCACACACACATACACACACACACAATATGTAATGCATGGCAGTGGGTTGCCAGATTGGGTCTCGGCTCGTGAGCTGGCTCAGCATTTGTGTATTGCAGATAAAGAACAAAAATATTTACAGCATGGCCACCGATCCAGAGAGTTTTAATGGATCAACACTGATATTCGATACCAGTGTTGATATAAGAATTCCATTTAGTTCAATAATATCTCTTCTTTCATTTTGAAATTCTGGTTCTACAGACATCACTTGCACCCCACACACATGCCGACCCTAAACCATTGTTTTATTCGCGTTATATCATATCAGTGGCAGTTTGACTGGCCTGATTTATCCAGAATCGTGTGGAGGGCAGAAATACAGTACTACAGTAGACTGCTGTATTTCAGATGCTGCGTGTGAGAGCACTGGCCCTTTCTCCTGTACTGACACCAACAAAGATGGCTGCTTTCATAAGAGGGTGTTTGTCTTATATATTTAAACCTCCATCTTGGAGAAATTCTTTAAATCTGTCCCACTGGCTTGAATCTTTTCACTTTCATCTATTTTTTTTTTCAATAGAGCTACATATATCATTGCCTAACCCACTAGCATTGTTGTATTTTAACTGTAGAAAAGCGCTTATTAGTAACGTACAAGTAATTTCCCTGTGAATTAATGTTTGTATATTTCTATTCGTAAAAACAGACTTGTGGTACATCTCCTTGAACGTATTCCTATTTTGTCACAGAGGTATGGACAGAATAATGCAGAACCATTACAATCAGCATGCAGAGATGATTTCATTAAAAAAAAACAAAAAAAAACATGCAATACAAAGGATGATGGAGTTTTAGAAAAGGTTTGTCAAATTTGGCCAGTTCAATAATACGCTTTATCTCTACTATTCATTCGTTCACTCTGCTTCTCCTGTTACATAACTAGGCCACATGATGGCAGTATATTCTTTCCATTAGTCACTGTAACAAGATAGCAATAAATTATATTTTCTGTCTATTAATTTTGTTTCTCTGCAGGGCTGGAGGAGGTGATCTAATAATCATACATGGGTCATTTTTAAAACTTCCTATCCGCTCACAACCTATTTACTATACTTAATTGTCATTTGGACACATATGGTTCAATTCATTTAGTTAATTAACGCTTCTAAATGGTAAAGGCGAGACATGATCCTTCTTTTCCTCGTCATCTGTCCATTTCTTTGCATTCACCTCTATCCTGCCCTTCTATTCTTTGTATTGACGCCCTGGGACCCCATCTGGGCCCTTTCGAAGGCGTGAAATGCACAGTAATTATTAGTAATCATCACACGCCATCAGAAACGGATCCTAGTGCTGTAATTACATGATAAATGTCTGCCTAACACATGCCCTCTATTTAGCAGCCCCCTGGAGACCGTGGATAATAGACAGCTAACAGGGATCGGCAGAATGGGCCTTTCACTGGCTGGCTCAGGCCCCATTGTCTACGCGCCAATACACCCTCACCCCTGCATTTGGCAACAACGGAGACCCCGATCAATCCCCTCAGCTGACCCCCTACCCGGTATGCAGAAACACATGCACACAAACACACCACTCATTGCTGCTAAGTAGGCAGCGGCGTCAATCATAGGTATTACACACTGTAGCGCTAATGGCCACCCCAAACAATTGCACCAGGGAAGAGCGGACCTTCACGCTAGCCGTTTATCCGCTGACTTGGTTGGAGCCGTTGCCTCTGACCCCGCAACAAAATGCGATAATTATCCGCGCTGTCATCAGAGTATCTTTTGTGGCTTTTTGCGTATCATTCACATCACAATGCGGCTCTTTTATATTGCCACAGTGTCACTGAGCGTGTTGAAGAAGCACACAGAGGCAAATGCAATGGCAGTGTCTCTCAACACGTTGGAACTCGCATTAGAATGTAATTGTATGGAACGGGGACTTCAGACAATTGTACAAACAGATTTATGAGTCAGATAAATGACAGGACAAGTCAAGCAGCTTATCAGACTGTGGCAATAGACAGCAGCTTCTCTTAAAGGTAAAAACCTTTGAGAAAAAAGTTGATTGTTCAATTGTTTAAATATTATAATCCAATCTCCCTCCAAAATATGATGGTTTGAAATTACTTCTTTTAGTTTTTTCCACATTTACATGCACTTTGGCCTGAAATTGTTGCTGCTGTCTTTATAGAAAGTATTATGAATGATTCAGAACCTTACAGTACAGTTGAAATATGTCAACAAACTCATTTGGATTTGGCTCAACTTGACACCTGTTTGATGCAAATAAGTCTGTGGTTAACAGTCAGACAACTCTGTCTTATATATTTTTTCAATGTACCATCTATAAAAACAAGATAATGGCTATTGAAGTTTGAGTCTATAAAAATAATCAGATATGCATGCAAAGAGGACTCATACATAATGTGAAACAAGGATTCGTGTTTGTGAACAACAAGGGGAATTTGCCTGAGATTTGCCTAGCTGGCTCTAAACAACGGTTGGGTCCTTGGTAATATTTTATAAACCAGCCCCATGAAGCTATTCTGTTAGAGCTGTTAAGCAAATTGGTCGCCTTATAGCACCTGACTGCGTTTTTGACTGAGCGATTGCTTTGTATTTGGTTAAATTTGTCCCAGTTCCAGTGAAGTCATTGTCAGTGCCACAGACACTTCTCCTGTTTACCTGCGATGACAGTTGAGATACATTTGTCAGATAAACACAGATAAATGTAATGCATGAAGAAAGAGGATGTGGATTTTAATCTTTGTACTTAATTTTGCATGATGTAACATTTCTCAGGACAAAATGTTATCTGTGAATTCTCTATAAATAAATTTATTTGTAGAGTGCCAACACAGGGCAACTCAAAGCACTTCACTGTCCACATCACACAATCATCGCACTAATCATCACAAAAAACACCAAAGTCACCATTAAAAACACAATGAAAATCACAAAAGAGATTATTATAATAGATATCAACAATGCATTAAAAAATGAAGAGAAAGAATCCTTGTATGCAAGGCAAATACAGCTGTCTTTATTAGTTGACATTGTCAGAGAAGAAGCCAATCCCACTCCAGAGCTTTTAATTCACAACCTAATTAGTGTCATTGTGTTAATAATGAAATGTATGTAGTGCATTTAGTGCTTTCCATAGTGAATAATACTTGCAGTGATAGAGAATAATAGTGAAATCCTCAGAATCTACGCCATTGGCCTCCGACCGCCACCAAGCACTCATCAGATTCTTATTCAGCAATGCATCTTTCCAAATAATTAAAAACTCTTACTTATCATTCATCAAATTAATCCATATACATATTTATCAACTCATTAAAACCTTGTACCTAAAGATGGCAGTATTTCACATTTACCTTTTTGTACTTTCATAGATGAAATAATGTCAAATAGCTATTTTTTGGTCATCAACATTTTAACTAACAATGAGGTGCATATTATCTGTTGGGTTGTGAGGACACATACATCTGTTGCTTTGCTCCTGGCCTTTTCTCAGAGGGACATCCTCTACACAACTCAAAGCCATGAATAAGAAGCAATGCAATCTCAAACCCATGCAAAGCTAACAATAACAGACATATCAACTATCCCCTAATTGATAGAGCAAGGTGGCCGTCAGTGGCTTAATTAATTGCTAATAGGCCAGAGCAATGCGCTGAGTGACAGGGGCCTGAGAATTCCTCCCTGGCGGCAGGCTGCTGGGGGACTGGTGCTTCTCATTATCTCGGATGGGACGCCTGCCGATTGTTCAGATCTGTGTAGAGAGGCCCCCTCTGCACATGGACACACTTCTCCCTCAGTTACTGCTTGTATCTGTATTGTGGAATTGGACAGATGAGCAGCAGAGGCGAAGATAATGAAGACTTGATAAACGAAATGCTACATACCACTGATCCTGTCCCAGCAACCGTGAGAAAGAGAAAACGAGAGTTAGCTACAAGAGGTGGTGTCGTTCTGTGTAGCAATGCAATAGATGGAGACTATATCAACCGCCACAGAGCAAATTGTGGAAAACATCTTGGAAAATGTTATTCATATAGATTACATGAATTTATGTCAGGCCAAATGTAGCAGAGCCACCCATGTTATACTAGTATGGTCTTAATATCATGAAAGATATATTCTCTATTTATTATGTAGCTCAGTGACCCTTCTCATTCAAACCAATTTCCGTCTCATTCACATCCACCAAACATATCATTGCTCTTTAATTAAAAGAGAGGCGAAGCTTTGTCTCTTTGATTGGATGTTGTATCATCGTCAATCTGCAATGGTTTAGCGCTGTTTGATCGACTTAATGCAGCCTGAATAAATATGGGGTCATATAAAGAAGGTTATAAAAAAGATTTGTTATTTATCAACTAACAGTGGTATAATTAGACCAAGCCAGAGAGAAGTTAAGGCATCACATCATTGCAGCTAACACTAGTGTTAGCACATTACAGTCTATGGTTAGCACTAACACTAGTGTTAGCACTAGTGTTGCCAGTTAATGAATGAGCTTTTCGTTAAATGAAGACAGCACATTCATGAGAATAGCATTTAGCGCCTATGTGTGACAATACAACTGTCAGTCTTATAAAAGGGGTTTACAGTACATTTTACGTGTTCTCATTCATCCTTATCTTGTTTTATTTTTTCAGAGTGAACCTGCTTTGTCCTTTATTTGGCCCTTGAGTGCACAGAAAATGTATATCTTATCCTACCTCCTTTTCTTAATCTCTATTTTTTTTTCAATTTACTATATTTTGAAAGCCGATTCTCTACTACTGCTTTTCACTTGTTCTCAGTAACCCACACGTTTGCGTTTTCAGAAAGAACCGGCGTTAGTTACTAACCAGACTCAGCGATCCAATGCCCATGTGCGACCAGCCCAAGACAGACCGGTCAAACAGAGTGCATCTTTGACGGAGGCGCCAAGACAATTAGACCAGAGCACGGATCTATTATAATCTCTTGTTGACTAAGTTGTATCTTTATTTATTGAGATAGATATAGTTACCATTTAAAAAGTTACATTTGTTGATCAAAAAACGTAACTTTACTGTTAGGAAAGTATGTTTTGCAAGGGGAAAAATCGCAACTTGGTATTGTAACTTTTAGAAAAATGTCCTGCGAAATCAAGCATTTTAGCCCGCAACAATCACAATAATTGCCTGCGAAATCCTGGAGGGACTGACTTACCAAGATCTCAATGCAGAAGAGGAACTCATCACCTTAAAAAGCTTATTAGCCAAACGCTTTATATCCTGCCCACAGAGATAACCCAAGAGATAACCCAAGATGGCCACACACACACCTTCCGGATTGACAAGTCCCCAACACCAAGGGTTGGGGACTTGTTTGAGGGTATTTTGACCAAAATTCCTGGGGCGCCTCTTGTTTTCAGACATGGGCTGGCCTCACGTGCACACAAACCATCTAAAGAAGGAATTTAATAAAGAAAATGTAACACTGACAAAGCTGAGCATCAATACCTAGAGATGGGTCCTTGAATGCTGCACTGTGGCGACTACTGCTCCTGACGGGCTGCCCTAGTGGCATTGCAGGATGGGTCAAATACAGAGGACAAATGTCTGTAAAGGGACAATAAATTATATCTCACCTGATCCTATACTTTCTCTGTCGGAGGGGCATATTTTCATTCTACAGGTTTCCTCGATGTTTAACAGTAGAGTAAACATTATCTCTGGAGCAGTGTAGTTTTACGCACAAACTGTACCTTATATTTCCACCACAGGCCTGGAGAGAAACATGGACATAAACTTCAGAGAACGGGACAGGATCCGTCCCCTCGATCCTTTTACAGGTCAATGCTGTGGATAAGTCACACTTGGAGCAGCTCTCTAGATCCCGTGACTTTATAGTGTGTTACCTCCTGTATCAGTTTTTGCCATTCCCTCCTGCCTCAATGGTTGTGGTGTTGGCTGATCTTCTAAATTGCAGGCGTGGAATGCATGTAACGCTCTACGTATTTAGAATGCATGATCAAATATTCTTTTAGGTCAAATATTTTCTTACAAACATGTTTTCAGAGGAAGACAGGACCACAATTGCAGGTAAATAAACAAAGCAAGTCGACCAGTTCAGTAAATACAAATTTGATTAATATTATATATTATATACAGATAATTAAAAAGAAAAAAACCCTCCTCCCTCTGGTGGTGGTGAATTACAGGCAATGTTTTTTACCCTTCACATTTGTTTCACCATATATTTCCTACATGTATGATAAACTGATCGTATATAATTCTCAAACATGATCATTCCTGATGGCCAAAAACATTTTCGTCATGGTCTTTTTAGGATAAAAGGGGATCAATCTGAGCCGCCATCTTGGAACAAGTAATGTGCATTGTAGAATAACTGATGAAGTCTCAAACGAATATCACAAAAATTGACAAGTGTGATTGCTTCATTTTCTCAAGCAGATTTTTTAAACTGGTCTAACTGCCCCGGAGCTGACCCATAATTTGCTGCTCATAACTGCTGTGGGCGGAGTGATTATAGCTTTTCATTTGCGCCAGCAGAGCTAACCCAGCTAAAGGGCCCTCTGTGTAATTGTTTGCCATTATAAATATAGTGCGTTGGGAAGTATGGAGGGGGCCAGCGACGCCTCTTTGTTAACCGCTGATGATTGAGCAATTAAACTTTGGCAACTTAATTAGCTCTTCACAACAACACAGCTCTAGCGGGTATTAGGAGTGACATTTGGGTAAACAGAGTGTCAGATAGTGATAGCTCGTAATAGGGTGATGCATCGCCAGCTGCTGATGCATATTGTTCAATTGAACTCAAGAAATGTTGCATACTTTTAATTAACAAGCATATTCATACCCTGTTCCACTGAGCCAAGGTATTTTATATTTCTATTACTGCTCGTATTATTCATACGTAGGTTACCACCAGTGCATTAATGAACTGCCTGCTTGATTTGACTTATCGTGCAATACCAAGAGAAAAAGAAAAAAACCCTCAAGCTCAAACAGATGTCGCATTAAGCCAAACAAAAAACATTGAGCATTTGTTATCTGGAACAAGAATCATACCACACAAGCCTTATTAAGTGGAAGTGAAAGCGCTAAGGTCTGTAATTATCAAATAAATCGCACGGCACATCAATGAGTTCATCTGCATGCCGTAAATCTCATCCTCACACTGTTCGGCGGTGGTGCAATGAATGGGCTCTTTTGTCCGCCACTGAGGGAAGGCCTTTGTGAAATTACACTAGTGCATAATGAAGCTAATCATAAATTAGCATTTCAAGACACTGTTTGTGTGTCTGTGTTTGTGCTTGGAATTTTTTTTATTGAAATCTTTTATTTAAATGTTTTTTGGCTTTAACGTATGAGAGCACAGTAGTTTTAATTGCAGATGAGAGGAGTTATTTGTGAAGTGTATTTTTAATACACTGAAAAAGGCTTGAATTATAGAGAGTTTTTTTTGTTTGCGTAATAGGAAATAATCAGTTTGTGAAGATCTGTGCCCCCTCTAGCTGTGCCAGACCAGAAACACAAAATACTGCATTATGTCTGTAACAGGAGGAACATGACTGTGATATTAAATTCAAGTTTCCATTCAGAGGCTGAGAGTAGCAGGTGTGTGTTTCATTACACCAAAGAATACACAACTCTTGTGCAGCCTCCTTAATACGGGGGCTCGACCGCAAACCCAACGCACAATGAGAGCGATCTGGGGGCAGGGCCCACTCTATGTCCACTTAGCATCAGGCTGCAACCACGGCCAATTAAGAGCTTTTGTTTGATATGACAATTAACAAGGAGCAGGTCGACTACTCTTCTCAACAAACTGCGGTGGTCTCCCCATAGTCTAGTCTGGTATCTGTGACCTGCTGCAAGAGGATCAAAGTTTGTTGTTGTTATTAGAGCTGCAACTAACGATTATTTTGTAATCGATTAATCTATCGATTATTTTTACGATTAATCGAGTAATCGCTTGGCTGTGAATTGTGTAGAAAAAATGTATTTTTTCATCACAAAAAGCTAAAGTGGCAACACTCGAGGACGTATTGATGGCGTAAACTTAAAGTAAATGTTTGTAACAGGCTCTTTGTGCTAATTCTGCTATCTGATTGGATGAGACAGACAGATATTCATGAAATTATAAAAACAAAGTCGGTTTTAATCAAAAATACTACATTTTCATGTCATTTTTGCTCTGTTTGAGTCCGTGTGAACCAGAAAACGATTAATCGATTACTAAAATAGTTGTCGACTATTTCAATAATCGATTAGTCGTCGATTAATCGATTAGTTGTTTCAGCCCTAGTTGTTATACTTTCTGCAAAATTACATCATCGAAATGTGTGAAATTACAATATGAGACTTGTTGATTTAAGCTCATACTGGATGATTCTGATGTTCTGTTAAGTTTTATTTTAAATGGCTTCATCCAACCACCTTTTTCGTGTTTGTGCCATCATTCATATTGAATGAAAAATAGCCATGAAAGCATGAATAGTACGAAGGTAAGCAGCGAGTAGTTTATTTATATTAATATGAGACATCTACAGAAGTCATGTTCTTCACCACAGAACTTGGTACAAATACTGTACATGATAACTGGCACAAAAAGCACATCAAAAGAAAATGATAAACAGCTTGAGCCTTTTCAGTCTTGTTCAAACCTTTTTCTATTGAAAAGGATGGTTAGGAAACACATTGCAGCCGTTGTGGTGTTTGTGGGCCTTGGTCGCTCTCCTGAGGCTGTATTCCAGGTCACTGTGACCACAACACTTTGCATCTTCTTCAGCTATTCTAAACAAATAGTTTGAGTATGCAAAGAGTGTGACCATCCAGTGCTCACAGTAATATGATACAGACTGAAACGAGTTTTAGGTTCATCAGACAAATACAGCAACAAAGCATTAAGCTTTTTTACCTGACATGTTTCGGCGGGAAGTCCAACAAACAATTAAAGCTCAGGTTTTTCACTATTTTGTCTGATAAGAAGACAACGCTTACATGTGAGACATAATGCATTTTCTCAGAATAAGCACTCATAATATTATATTAACATATCTTCTGAATAGTTGGTGGCCAACTTATCAAATTATACTAAAGTTTGATCATAGAATATCCCATTACAAATGAGGTAAAAGCCAAAATAACATGGGCATAATAACTAACCATGCCCATCTCACAATTACACCGTTCATTGATAACAGAGGACTGATTCTCATTTATAAAACCAGGAATATTGTTCCCATCAAAGGAAAATGAGTGGTTTTGACAGATGGTGGGTACAAAGTGTACCACTATTTGTGAGTTTTTCCTTTATGCACATAAACTTGAGTTGTATCAACAGTTGAGCACTAGGGGGTGCCCCATCTCTTCTCTTCACACCACAACATGCTCTTGCTTCACAAATCAGTGATGATGATGGACTCCACTTCGTCAACATACACATGGTTATTGTCTAATGTAACTTATACATTTTAAATAGATAGATTATAGAATATATTACAGTAAAACAGCAGTATGTAAATCAGTATTAGGTACTAGTTGTTTGCAATAAAGCTTCTGTATATTCCATTTCTGTCAAATAACATAGTTGTTGCACAAACATTAAAATCTGTATTTCAGGGAAGTATTGCATTAAAGGGATACATAGTGTACATACAAATTTTGTTTATACAACATTATATACTTCAGCAACATATAACACAAGATTTCTCTAACTTCCACAATGTTATCGTGATAATGATGACTGCTTTCAGACTTAACTTAAATACACAATGGTACATGATAGATATGAATGGTCTGCATTTACTTTGTTTTCATTGTACTACGATATGATTCAGTGAATTCTGTATAATTATGATTTAATATTATTGCTATACATCTTCAACATTTCATCTGTCCATGGCACAATCTCTAAAAACATTCTCTGGAGAAACACTGTAGTATTTGTGGGTCCTGAAATTTAAAGATCAATTTTGATACTAAGGAATAAATTTTATTCTTATTAATACCACACAGGTGACTTTAGTGCCCTTTTTATAGAATAATCTGTACTATTTTAACCAAAAATAAACCTTACTGTTCTAGTTTTCATTAATCTCAACTTAGGTCTAAAACTGTTAAGTAAAGGTCCGGTTATGTTTGTCTATGTGCTGTTTACTGATCTTTGAGGCGTTGACAACCCAAATTTCCGTATGGGGACAATAACGTATACCTTACCTTTTGAATATTGTGTTTGAAAGTAACAAGCCTATTTATATAAAGTGAACAGAGAAAGCTGTGAAATGTTTGATTTGAGGTGATGAAGGCTGAGCTGCTGTGGCCCTGTAGTGCGAGCTCTGCCTAAGGCACCAGCTGGAAGCGTAATTACATGGGCTGATTTATACATCATTAAGGTCTCCATATAAGTCACTCCTTTTGAAAAGAGCAGTTAAGCTACTTATACTTTTCACAAAACAGCAGCAATTCTGTATAAAATGAATGTATGCTGCTCCCGTGAAAGCATATGGTATATTTCTCGCCTATTAATAATTCAACTTGAATGAGCAAAAATTAGTTGGCTCGGTTACCGCTGCATTTGTCCCACATTAATTTCACCGACATTTTGTAAATGGGGCTATTACACTAAAAACAAAGCAGAGTGAATGACCGCAGTTTGCCGTACTTAGGAAAAGAGAGGGCCTCATCCGTACACCTGTCATTTTCAAACAAGGCACCATTATGGCTCGCAGAGAAGCATATCACACCTTTCATTGGAGCTTTGTCACCAGGCTGCACAAGCTGTAGCTTTGTAATGGTTACCTGCTAAACGAAAGCTAGTGTTAATCTGAAAAACCAGACTTTTGCTTTTCAATTTAGTCTGTCAAATGACTGCATGTCCTTTCTCATGTCAGAGAAGAAAGACATTAACATTTTAGTGCGGCTGTGTGAGCTCAATGTGCTTTGACTATTTGTACCTGGAGATACTGCGAAAGTCATCACTAAGGTTCGATTGAAATCAAATGAAGGCCTCATTATTGGGGGAAGCTGTTGAGGACATAAATGAACAGGTGTTCTTTTGGTTATATTCCAGCATATGCATTTGAACAACCCTTGACACCTTATATACACGCGTACTTTAAGACCAGCGCGCGCCTATCTCCACAGCGAGCGCGCCACACACAAGGAGCAGCTCAATGGGCCCCAGCATATTGTTGCTTTAACCTTCTGTGCCAGTTATCCCTCTCAGAGCTCCCAGGCTTGGCAGCTAACTCTATTGGCTTTTTGTCATGGAGCCTCGGTGCATACAGTGACTGGAGGTGGAAAGCGCGGCGAGGACAAAACAGGAAGGCGGGGAATACAAGTCCTTTTCTCCGCATTATTCCCGAGCAGAAGTGAGTGTGAGCCGGTCTAAAGGAGGCCTCAGTGGAGAGCTTTTCGTCTTGAGGTCATTGTGGCAGGGAAGATCATTAGGCTCAAAAGAGGAGGCACACGACAGAGTAGGAAACCTTTCATCTGTCCACAACTACCCCCACCGCCGCCTGACTGCCCCCACAGCGGTCAGCGAGCGAGCCGACCTTTGAAGAACCTCATCCGATGTTTTAATTTTAATCCTCGGGTTGTGGAAGTGTTGGCTTTTGTTCCACTTCCCAGATTAGGTGGCAATGCATTGAATGGAATAAAATGTGTACGGTCCACTCAAGATAGATCAAGTGAAGCAGTGGGAAAGGATTTAATTACAAAAGAAATGTTTGATAGACTTATGGGCCACCACGGCCCACACGGCATAGTATGTACTAACCAAGGTACCACTTCAGGCACAGTTATTATGATCATACTAAATATGGACAACATTTTTTGAAAAATGAATAAATTTGCACCTAAACGTATTTGTGATTTATTTAACTGCTTTTATCTTTTACTATTTGTCAGAGACGGTACAATTTAACATGGCCACCAAATAAATATCAATAGCTGTGTACATAAGGCTTCTTGCCGCGGTATAATTTGATGTACTCATCTCTGTTATCTCTGGGATTAAAGCCTTTGTACCACATGTTAACTACAATCTATTAAGATTACGTTTAAGAGATTCTTTTCTCGTCCCACAGTGGGGAAATGTCAGTGTTGCATCACCAGTTACAGAACAGGAGGAAGGAGGAGCACACAACACAGGATAAATAAACAATAACTATATCTATAGTAAAGTAAAATAACATAACATTTAGCATAATGAAGAATCAAGAATAAAATCTCTGGCTTTGATCTATTCAATTTAGTGAACCTCTGAAAATGAGCAACTCATTCCCCCAATGAATTAATAGTAATAATTTGCAACTTTTTAAAATGAAATTGAATTGAATTGCATCTTCTAATACATGTTTTAACCGATGTATTTATGTGCATTTTTCCATTGTGAGATCGCTAAAGTCTATCTCATCTTATAGTCATACCCAGTTTGATTACTTACCGCACACGTTAGCCCCTGCAATGTACGTGATCACTTCATAGAATTCCAATTACTAAAGCCATGACTAACTGCAACAGGGAGACACCATTCAAAATTCATGCACAGAACTGTTTGCCTCATTATGATATTTTACATGATGAATTCAGTCTGTAATGGGCCTATTAGCACACAGGATGAAGCCAGTCATAGAGAGGTCACATCTCAAATCGCTCACAGTAGTAAATAAGCAGCAATAGTGAAAAGTGATCCCCGCTTAGATTTAGATCACCTGATTCATTTACAAACTCTCCTTCTTTCCTGTGCCTCCTTCCTTCCCCTTGTCTTTATCTCCTCTGAATGTCAGTGCTCAGCAGGACGATTTAATGTTGCTTTTAACCCTTGCCGCTTCATAATTACCTTGACATTTACCCTGTATTCAATCAAGTTTTTAGCAGCGGATTTATTGCAATGACTTTTTTGTATCGCGCACCACAGTAGTAATTATGCGGGTTATTAGCAGGAGCGCGGTGGCGGTAATGCAGTCGGGTGCACGGTGTTTTCCGCAGCCTTAAGACAAAGTGACACGTGAAAGGACAGAAAAACTATTAGATGAAGTATCTGATGACTTGGGCTGTGAGCAGTGGAACAGGCGAGCTCTGCCTCTCCTTCCTTTATTGCGCAGGTTATTATCACAACTGCTGGGGAATTGTCGAGACGGGGAGATAGGAGTGGCAACGATCCATCCGGGACTCGTCCATCACCGAGTGCCGCAGCCCCCCGAATAGAAATTACATCTGCATCTGAATTAGTAACATTATTCGCCAATTTGGCTCAGAGTGAACATTGTTCCATTGAAGGTGGAATTAAATTAGAAAATGAGTGAGTCTTTAATTTTCCAAGTATAAATCAGGGGATATAATTCAAGCTCCTTGTACCTTAAGGGCAATCACATTATCCTAAGCGACATTTTATCCTCAGCACCGCCGAGTGATCTCGTCACCGACCCACAGTCACTCACCAATCATGCGGAGACAGGACATATATCTTCAACAGAATTAGACACACAAATGACAGTCTGCAAGTGGATCATAGCTCACACACAATGGTCAACTTCATACAAGAATATTATATATATATATATATATATATATATATATATATATATATATATATATATATATGTATATGCTTTATCACAGCAAAAACACATGCAGCTGATAAATAGCTGATTTTTAACAAATGGCTGTTTCAGAGTTTGAATAAAAATACGCCTGCTACGGTAACTCTAAACAATAGAATAAAAAAATGCACAGTGGACTTTATGAGCAACATCCACTTCCATATAACCTGATCTAATGAGAAGGAACAGAACAACCTTTTTACTGCCAGTCGCTCTAACTGTGGCCCAAAACTCAGCTTGTTCATTTCATTCTGGTCAATGCCCAGACCTCATTAAAAATGAATGCACTCTTTAAACCCCAACACTAGGCCTTTTCCATTAGGGAGAGAGATATGACTGTGATAAACATTATTTGTGATCGGATATGAATCGTGTGAGGATTGGCTGCAATATTGAAAGCCACATTGAAAAGTGATTGTGCTTGAATTCCCTCATGCAGTTTCATGCCATATCGCAGCTCTTGTAATTTGATTCCTATTCATTTTGTCCATTGTTGTGCATTATATTGAAAGCCCTATCAAAAGCGATCTAGACCAACCAATTTGGATTTTTGTTATTCTGTCCCACTTGGTTGATTTTAAGCTGATCAGGATATTTGCCTGGCACAGTCTTGGCCATTCTGAATAGGCTTATCTTCCATTTAATTACCATACAGCCTTTGTTGAAGCAAAATTCATCTGTTTTGCTGTGTAGCTCTGGGAAGAGACTCTGCACAAAAGAAATGGACAGTGAAAAGAAGTGCTCTGTCTTGGCTGAGACATCAGCGCTGATATACTGTACAGGTGTATTTTCATGGAAACGCTAGTGCGTCAGTGGATCCCCTATATAAAACGCTATAAAGCTTGACAGGCTATTGGAGATTCACCCCTGAGCGCTCCACTGACAAGCTTCCAGACGTATACATTTAATATTCCATTGACTGATTACCTTTATGGGACATGGTTAACATTGCCATCAATACTGCCCTCAGGACCAACACACCATCTTCATTCAAAAGAATTGCACTTGTCATACATGGAGAGGTGGCTGATAAACATCTGTGTGACTATGCAAACGCTAATGTGTAGTTATATGTCTTTGTGTGAGGCAAAATATTAAGCACATATCAATCCATAAGAGGAGCCACTATACATACAGAGCAGCAGTCGACAAGCACATCATCATTGGACATTTTACACATGCACTGCTGATGGTTTGAGTTGTATTAGCCTGACTGTTTGACCTCAGCGAGCCAGCTTCCCTTCCTCCAGGTTCACTGACAGTCAGAAAGGGATGATAATGGCCGCCCTTGGACACTGTGCACCACGGGGCAGGGACGAGATGGGCTTCAGCTCAGGCACATATTAATATTAATACATATAAAAGCCGTCCGGCTGGCTCGAGTCATCATCTCTAGGCACACACACATCGGCACTAACCAGGCCAAACAGACACCTACTAGTGTGCAGACGTTCAGATATTCACAAAAACAAGTAAAAGGCCCATTATGGGTTTAGTGTTTGCGGATGGACCGTTTCCCAAGGTCAGTTTGAAACATTTGCCAGCAGGAAACCTACACAGAGTGCCAGTTGTTCACACCGTTTGGGGAAAACACACATTATGTAAATGATCGCCCTTTTGGAATGAAACAGACAGAGCTAGAAACCTGGTGCTAATGGCTATCATGTCAGCCAAATCTAATGGTTTCTGTTTTACTTATGTGTGAATGTTCTTTGTGATGTATAGTAATACAGGCAATGCCTTTTCAAATGGTTATGCTAGGAATATTCTTATGAATATACCACTCAATGCATACATTTGACGTTTTGTAGGAAGCAGGAAGTTAACTCTGGAAAAGTTTGTCCGGACTGTCCCACTTTACATGTTTTGGTTAAATCACCAAAGCGGTTGGATAAACATCTCATTAATATCTATGAAACTACCTGGCAATAATAACCGTTTGTATTCAAAGACTCTGGAGAGAGAAGGAGCTGCACAATGTTGCCCTGTCTCCAACCAACAGAACAGCAGTAATAAAATTCTGATTTGCATATCTGTACAGCTAATAGTCGCGTTAGGTATGAACAACATCTACAAACAGTCCTCCGTCAATAGATCTATTATACTTGTATATATTTGTATGCTTCAATGTTACAGCTGCTGTATGTTTGGAAAGAGGCCACTACAGTCAACAAGGGCAACAAGGAAATAAAACCGTCCCATTGAGAAGCTAACTCACTGAGGGGTGTCAACTGCACTCAGGCGAACAGAACTGTGTAGCAGATGTCAATGTCAATAAGCAGAATAGATGTCATCTTGTTTTGTCCCATATTTAAGACGTAAGCACTGAGAGGGAAAATTAGATGACAAATTCAAACAGAACGTAAGTCATTAGAGCGTAACGCAACAAACTATACGAGTGGTTTTCTGATATACCTTATTTTGTTCCATCTGATTCAGAGAGAGGTCAGATTGAACTGAGAAGACTTACCTCTCTTAAAGGGAACACGTTATGCAAAACATTCTTTTTAGAGCTATTTATCTATGTACAATTTTGTAATCTTTATTGTTCTGCATTCAAAATGGCATTCCTCCAATGACCCCTGTTGTCTTGTGGCACAGCTCTTCACTTACTGCTTGCTATATAGATGTCATTACATTATTAGACAATGTCTTTTATATCTAGATATTGAGTGTTTTAATGTTCAAAGATTAATGTGTCGGAATCAAACCATATCTACCTGTTGCCTGTAATGGTACTTAATATAGAACTCAAGCAAAATTTTTGCCGGAAAAAAGTATCTTAGTGACCTAAAACGGAAAAGAAAGTGGAACAGAGTTTTTTGTTCTTTTTTGAGTAGAGAAAACTCTTCTCTTTCACAGTGGGGGCTGGGCTGGCACGCTTCATATTTCACCGTCAGCCTGACTTGCCCCGACAATGTGACAGCAGGTGACAAATAACCTGGCGCATGATTGAAATCTGACAAAATAACACTGTGTTTTATAATAGCGTCCCCAAGCAGAAATATGGCAGGCGCAAACTAAACAGTGCTTCATCACCTCCATGCCAGTCCCAGCGGTTCTCCATTAAGGGCCAGATCATTGTGTTGTGCCTCCCCCCGTCCCAGCTGACCGCCGAAGTGACAGGCACGGCTTGCTGCTTTGACAGTGAAAAATATTTGCAATGACAGGGCCACAAATCACATGCCGACAAGTTTTAAAACTCAATATTCACTCAATGTGCATCTGCTATATTCTTGTTAAAAGTGTAATATGGAAGTCTGTCCCTGCCGCGTTCCTTTATTATAACGGTATTGACAGCAACTATAATAAAGTTGTGCTGTTGTGATGCCAGCCCGGCTTAGATTGAGAGAAAGGGTGCAAGGCAGGCACAGAAGATTTCAAGTAGCTTATAGGGCGATGAACAAAAGTAACTATTTACATAAAGAAAATCATATGTTGACTTATGATTGATGGGCTGCACCTGTGGGTCTTTCAATCATTCAGTTACAGCACAGGCACCTTTTTAGTATTGAACTAGCTTTTATTAATCCCTTTGTAACTTATCATGCAAGCATGTCATCTAATAGTCCCTCTAAAGTTTGTGTTGTGACAATTCTCCAATGCCAATCTAGTTTTTGTTTTGGTCTACATTTTAGTGTGTGAGTCCTCACTGCAGATGGCTTCAAAATGCCTACGCTGCCACAGGAAAACACCCAAGCAGCAGAAGAGATGACACAGAGCATGCTCTTTTATATTTTTGATATTCAAAATTAACTTCTTTCTAACATGGTCAAATGGTTGAGGTGACTAAAGCAAGGACTATCCCGTTATACGCAGTAAGTAATATAGAATGTCATAACAAAAAAGTAGATAAAGATAAATACTATATTTATCCCTTGTTAAAGAAACACAGAAAGTCGTCCAAGTAGCAAAACACATAGAATTACAGCATTATAAACCTACTCCAGCTCAGAGAATCTCCTGGCTGGGAGACATAGTCCCTCAGCAGATCCTGGTTCCAAGGCCTCCTCCCGAATGGTACATGCCCGGAACACCTCATGTCGACTCAGATCCACCTTCACTACAACAGTCCAAAACCGTGACCTCAGTCTTCATCCTTCCCTCTTTCATGGACAAGACCTTATTTCAAAAACTGGTCTCACATTTAAAGTTGCTGATTGACTCCTGGCGTATAGTAACTAATTTGAAACTGGGTTCACTGTAGTTTGTAACTGGCTCCAGTCTTGACCAAAACCTTCACAGGGACAGCTGTCAAGCAACAGACCAGAGGAGACTGCTGCCAACTGCGGCAAATATGGAACCTATACAATAAGATTCCGCACACCCGCACCCCTACTCGCAGAACTCTGAGGTTTGTGTGCGTCAGCTCATTGGTTTTAAGCACTTTCCGTACAAGTCTTTACCCGCACCAAAGTTGTAGTCCGTTGATCTCGGCCCTGTCACACTCTGCTGAAACTCTCCCAGTGTATGTTGCAGAGGACAAGATCCAATCCAATACATTTTACCAACACCATTTACAAATAGCAATATAATGGAAGCAACAGAAAACTACAAGAATTAATACAAGACACAGGGCACACATTTTTGTTAAAAACCTGCAAATAAAAGTTGGTTTGTGTACATGAAGATTGTTTAAAGTTTAGGCCAAAAAAGGCTTGGTTTCCCATCTTTCAGCCTTGTTTTGGGGACAACAAGCTGGTGCTGAAATGTATACGTCGGCGAATTCATGAAGTGTGTTAAAAACAAGACAAAACCGGCAGAAATGGAATCCTGTGGTCCCCAAACCAGACCCCCTCTGGCCCCTGGCTGTGCCGAGAACAAAGGGCAGGCCTGGCGTCGGGCATCACGCACTGGGGACAGGTCTGACTACTGCAAGCAATACCGCTTCGGCTCCTATTAATATAATAGACATAATTAACGTAATTGTATTGCATGCAGTGTGGCGCTTTGCTGTCCATTATTAAAATGTAGCTAATTGAACAACTCTCTAAAATTCAAGCATGGACTTTTTGCTTATTAAAAGTCACTGGAGTATAATCAGTTTAGCCTTTGCCTGCTCTAGACCCAGAGCTCCACTGTACTAGTACCATCAAAGAGCGAGTCACTCTAATCCTCCCTCAGTCTGAGGCTTTGTCGACCATGTAGGCCCTAATGTGTGCCCAGTGTGCACCAGTAAGTGCGCTTTAGGCTCATTGTTAACATAAGGCCAAATCTGTAATATAGCACGGACAATTAAGTGCACAATTTTTGTATAAATGCAAAATCCCTCACTGTGAATTATTTAATCCCTTCTCTCCAGTTCATTTAATAGAGCCCTTTGCGGCCGCTTTGAGTCACACAAAACTAATTTGATTCTGCTCCTTGATTTAATCAGATTTTATGATGTATGGTATTACTAATTCCGTGGTTCACCATGCGTTGTCGGTGCCTGTCCCTTGCACTGGTGGTGAGCTGTCACAGCCCCATTTTTAACAGTATTGAAAAATTCAAGCTTTATTATTGCCCCCTCACTCATTTTCTTCCATCAGGAGAAAGTAATGAGGTTTTAGATTCTGCTCTCTTCCACTCTCTCTCTCTTTGCAGATGTCTTTTTCATTCCTCTGTCTGAACCACACCATCCTTTTTCATCCTCCTTTAAAAACAATGTGAGTAGATAGAGAATTCAAAGAGGGAGAAAGCAGAAATGATGACACAGACAAGTTCAATACAATGCCCAATGGAATGAACAAATAAGACAAGTGGGATTGGCTGTACGGAGTGTGACAAAAGACTATATGTGTCAAGTAAAAGTGGATAGTGAACGCAGTGATACAAGACACCCGGCGCAGTAGAAGAAGGAGGAGGAAGTGGTGTTGAAAATGAGCTGGGAGAAAGGAGCGCCAATGGAGACCGTACACTTACAGCGCTGCAGGCTCGCCGCCATCGCATTAGCACACTGATTCATGAGTTAAGTTTCCCCAACTGCCCACGGCTATTAGCTCTCAGTTCCTATGGCTGTCATTTAGACTCCAAAGACTCTTTTGGTTAATGCACTGTTTTAATGAGAACGCAGCGCTTGCTAATATATTTGACTGTATGAAAGGTCACAACAGGAAGCTAAACAGATTGAGAGAGAGGGAGCTTGTCGGCAGTGGTGCTTATTCAACGCACCAGACAGGTTTCCCAACTAAAAAGGATTGTACGGTTCGGAGGCCGTCAGGGGTGGGCGGCACCATTCCACAAGCGTTAGCCTGCATCCAACTGTGCATAATAGGCCCGGGAAGTGATGGGTTACAGCCAGCCTGATAGTTCCACCTCATCTATCAGTGGCGTTAACTGGAGAGGAGAAGAAAAGTTGGAGGGGTGGATTTGAAGAGACAGGCAATGGAAGGAGCAGACACCGAGAGGAGCCACATGTTTCATTACCCATATAATCACCAGTCTGATTGCCACACAAGCAATGGAAGAGTGTCTCTCTGCAGGAACGCTGAATTTATGGCCGCCCCGCGATGAGATTCCTAGCAAGGCGTTAAATATCTCTGAATTGCTGAGCCGATTTGGGAGCAAAGAAGTCAAAGATATCAAACATAAAAGTTTGAAGATGAAACTATGTCTTGTAGAATTGTTGATTTTCTTTTCAACTCTCCAAGTGCTTTAGCGTATTCTCCACACTGCAGTGACAGGAGGGGGCAGTGGCATTATCAAACACTCTTGACAGGCTCACATAAACAGAGCTGGCCCCTGCCCTGGTACACTCGCTCTCTGTCAGCTGCACAGCCCTGTTATGACACTGGACACCCGTAAGGAGCATGGCACATGTCTAGGCTCGAGCCCCAAACCCCAATAATCTAACAGTAATCCATTCAAAACTAATCAAACATTTACAAAGGTGCCATGACGCAAAAAGAGCTCAATTTGTCAGTGTCTTGCAGTCGCCAGCATGCAGGCCAGGCCGATTATGCTTGCGGCATCTCAATCTACCTATGCAAATTGAGACAGCGGGGTGACTTGTGTACAGAGATTACAAACAAATATTCATGAGTTATGCTTGTGAAGGCAGAAAGGCATGCATCCAGAGGAAGTGCACTGCTACTTACAAACCCCTCTTCAGGTGGACAATCACTCACTGTGCGGGATGTGACACTGTTGTCAAGGTGAATTAGAAGTATATGTCAAGCTTTTGTTATAAATCCTGGCCTACTGTAACCCCTTTTCCCTTCTACACAATGTATGTACACTCTTGATGATATATCAACATGCCAGGCCATTAATAATGCAGCGGTGCGTTTCCACAGGGGGACTGTGGTGAGGTGTCGGACAGGCTTCACAGTTTGGGATCAGGGGGCTGTGTACAGTGTGGTAATCCTTTGCAGTCCTGAGACCCTCCTTTATCCATTACCAAAACCATTTGTTTATTGTGTAGTAATTACAAAGCTTCAACCCTAAAGGCAAACAAGCGAGGCCTAGCACTGATGGAGACATGTGACAATATATCATAACAGCGCCCATATCTACCAATGAATTCACACCATAGGATATCGATACAAGCAAATGGAAAAACAACCCACTCAAGTTTGACTTGTATGGATCTGTGATGAACCACATTTGGCCTTAAAAAGCAGATTTTTCCGTGCAGCATTTTACATTGCAATTTCATGCATGTTTGCTTCATGGGGTTAAAAACCACAAGCTGTTCTGAAACAAAAAAAAAATCTAATTTTCAGCACTCCAGAAGCCATTTAATGCTCCCTGTGTAAGAGTGGCAATCCCTATTACCGCTGGATAAAGTGTACCCTTTTTTATTTGAAATGAAAATGTCAGTAATTTCTTTGGAGATTGATGACTCCTTACATGCGGGCCCAATAAATGAAAAATTGATGAGGCTCAGTTCTCTCTTTTAATATTTAAGGCAATATTAAAGTCTCTCTTACACCGCATGGAAATAGTTTTATTTAAAAGGAATAAGACCATTGGGCATTGTTTACTGAACACCTCATGCATGTTTTATAAAGCTGCAGCTCTTGGAGGAATTCAAAGGCCCTTGAAATCGTTACTGTTTTGCAGTAAGTATAAAACGACTTAAGAGGAAGTTGAATGGCATTGGCGTTGTTGTGCCTGCTCCCTTGTTGTTGGACTCATTGACGAGGCAGGCTGTGCTTGATGGCCATGCCAGAAAGCAAGAAAGAATGTTGCAGTGGAACGAGGAGGTGGGAGCTATGCGATAAATGGCGGAGGTTTTATTTCTTCTATCAGGTCGTAATGTGTGCTCGCTGAGGAAATTGATGTTTGACGAGCCGGCGGATGAATTGCCATTTAAAACAAAGACCCATGGGTTGGAGGCAACGCGAGCAGAGAGGAGAAGAAAGGGGAAGTTAAAAGTAGGACGAGGAGAAGTGGAAGCCCTTTGAATTGTTCTGGTAGTTTAAAACAAGCCAGAGGCAAGGAGATTCCCCATGCAAAGGTAGAAGATGATACCCAGGTATTACTGGCTAAATTGTCTTGCTTCAAATAGTTCTTAAAATGGGTTAAAGCAGGGAGTGAAGCAGCGAAAGAGCACAATAGATCAAATCAACCAAAGGAGCTCATAGCACACAACAAAGGCTTGCGTATATCACACTTAGAAGTCTAAATAATGCAGTATAAAGCTTTGGCCTCCAGTTAAATTTCTGACCCCAAAATATTTTAAAGGAAGACTGTGGGAACGGCTCGAGAACAAAGGCTTGCCAGATCTTTGCTTTCATATTTATGGTGCCACTGTACACTTGGCATTGATCTCCCTCCGCCAGTAAACAGCTGGAGAGATGTAATTGGAGGTAGATGTTCAATAATTAAACCAGTCTAAATGGACCAGAAACAAAAAAAATACAAACACAGAATGGAGGGAAATCTGCTCAACCAGCAGGATGACAATCTGTGGCTCCAAGTTGAGGAGCCCATTACATTCTAGTGGTGGTTAACAGGGACATTCGAACCGAGCACCAAGATACTCCAGCTCCCATTTAGACAAATTAAATCAAGCCCCATAATGCTGCTTTATGTATCTGTTGCCTGGGTTACACATCCTTGCGCACCAGGTCGTTTGATGGAGGCTGGAATGGAGCCTTTTATATGAGATGCTTCAACAACAGAGGGTGGCTACTACCTGCCAACTATTATCAAAGGCACTGGTTTCATAGCTCCGCCATATTTTTTGATTGATCTAAATTACACGTCAGTGAGTGCTGAGGTAACATGATCTATAAAGAGATAGCGACTACTTGTACATTATTAAACTCCATGAGCGGCTGCTCTGCTTTTGGATTGCTGTAATTATCTGTGCTGGAGGCACAACAAGTGGCCCAAACACAGCTGTTAGCCTGGCAGCCACGGCATAGCCCCAACTCACACTCATTGTTTTTCAACAGAGGCTACATTTGGCACAGGTTGGCATTAAGAAGAGGTGTGAGAACACAGCAGCCTGGATATGGCTGTAAACTGTTTACTATTCTGTGATTACATGGAGGGAAGATTCGGTTTATCAATTTTAATATTCATCAATGGCATTTTTGCATCAGCATTAAGGAGAAATTACTAAATACATGACAATAGAATGAAGGAAATTATTGCCAAAAACATGTGCGCATTCTCATAATAAGATATTAACTCATATGAGAAGTAAAGTCATAAGTTAATAAAATATGTTTACAAACAGAACAGCATTCAGAAAGAATCAACAATGACATCATAAATCATTTGTTGCCAGATGAATCCCATCCATCCCAATGGATCCCGTCTTTTCGATTGCATGGTTCAATAGTCCTTGAAGAAAGATTAATCAGATAAAGTTCATTTATATCTTTTAAAAGCACAGATTCCAGGAAACCCCAGCATCTTTAACAGTAAACTTTGATGTCCCCTATATCCTGGAAGAGCGTGGACATGAGATGATAGCCCTAGTGCGTTCTGGGACACCGATAAGGGTCATGTGACTCTAGGATCCGACTTGAAGGCGTCAGTCAGATTGTGTGGCCAAATACACTCTGTTGTGGTTAGAGGCACTTGAAAAGGCATTCTTCTCAAATGAAAAAGGAGATATGTTTAAAAATCAGCGGCCTTCCCGACTAGTGATGTGCGGATTTTACTGCATGTCACTGCATTTATCATCACAACAACGTGCTGATTTAGCAAAAGACGGCAGCAACTAATTATTTTCTTTTGTGTTACAGTAGATGCCTGTGCAACACTGCTGAATCACATATAAGAACACCAAGTAAGAGTGGAGTAAAGAGCAGGGATCGTGGAGCAGCAGCGAAAACTCAGATTGTCTGAGAAATCTTGAATGCAGGGTATAAATTGATATGCTTCATGTTTGCATAATATCCCATATGCTGTAATCAGGAAATACATAATATAAAAATGCATTCGTATCACTTTGAATTATTTGTAATTCACATCCACTATTAACAATCTAACAGCCAAGTGGTCTCCTTGAATTACTGTTTGAGACAAGAAACCTTGTTGGTACCTACTACATCACATGGATGTAAGTGGTGCTAATGTTGTTGAACACAGTTGTACATAAAGCAGGAATTTACAACATATTGCAGGGTAATGTAGTCCTATTTAGGTCAAACATAATGGAGTAGCTGTGGCCACGGCCAAACCAGGCGAGTTAACACATTAGATATACATCTCATTGTTCCTACACACCATTTATGCGCTTTGCTCGCAAGCTTTATTTTCTCATATGTTGCACCTTTTTATGAGACTTGCCAGAATAGTCGAACAGCAGATGCAGACACCAAATTCGAATTCATACAAGGCGGACATAATATCAGGCAATATAGAGGCAGGCAGAGAGGCTATTGAAATGCAAATGTACTGCTAGGGCCGCGGCAGCACGGAAAAAAGAAATTGGCCAGGATGACAATGCAAGTAAACCACTCCAGTTTGTCAAGAAGGCCAGGCTTTGTCACAAAACTGGGAATGGATTTCAACACAAGTGTTGCTAAAAAGGAATAATATTAAAAATAAGGATACGCGAAATAAAAGCTGCCAAACTTCTGTGTCAGATTGAGAAACGCCTGTAAAGTTAATGTTTATGTGACTGTGCTTTCCCAGGCTTTGAGTGGACTGAGCGAGTACTAGAGCGGCCATGCTAGCTGATGTGTTGATGCGGATGTAGCGGTCTGAGGTGTGCTTGGTTGGCATGCTCCATCAGCAGGGAGGGACACACAACCGGGAGGCCTCTCCGGACCCTCAGCCATAATAAATTACCTACAAGTGCCGCAGAACAATAACACAAAAAAGTGCGAGCCATCCATTTCGCCACCATTTACAAGAAATCAATATCAATACTTAATGCAATGTGGATGAAAAATGAGCAGAGATACAGGGGCATAATACAAGCTCAAATGAAAGACCTTGGAGTGCTGCTTCCCTAGGGTTTGGTGGGGGACCGAGATGGAGGGGGCAAAGTGTGGAAAAAAAAGAGACTGTAAGAAAGATTGCATTATGCTTTTTGTTTTTGTCCCCAGTCTATTTTCTACTTTAACTTCTGTAATCATCTCTTTTCTCCACTCAGCTTTTTAATTGTAAATCAATGTGCAATTTTCCCTCGACGATGACCTGAGACAGAACATGCACAAACATCTATTTAAATTGTAGAAGCAATACCTTTTAGAAATCACGGCGGTTCCTAAAGAAACTGTTTAAATGCAGTGAATGGGTCATGAATATCTTGTGAACGTATCACAAAAGAATCATCGGTTAAAGATAAACATGATCTATATTTGTCCTTGGGGCACGCTGGATGATGTCATTTGAGCCTTAACAGACATTTCATTGTGCTGCGTGATGATGTATTACAGATCTATGTGGAGAATGCATGGCCTTTTAGACTGGGGAGTAATGAAGACAACCAGCAAACACCAATAAACATGATGTCAAATGGACGAAACAATGTTAAAACCTTAGATAGAATGAAACACATATATGCGGCATTGGATATATATATATATATATATAAATACATTATCTGCTCATTTAGCAAACCTTTGGATCATGTTTTAGCAGTCGCATGTGACATTTGGCCATTCAATAGATAAGATATGGTTGTTTTAAATGTTAGTTATTGTTATGGTTATGGTGTGAGATTCTTCAGATTGGGAGTGAGCTTTTTAGTTTTTCTCTGGACACTGAAAAAACAGTCTCTTAACTTTATATTTAATTTTCTCCTCATAACGGTAAGACAGATTTTCATTATTTCTTGATAAATGTTATTATAAACTCTGTAAGATAAGAACAGGCCCCCCCAGCGAATTGCTTATTGTACAGTTAGAAGTCACTGGTGGAGGACACTCAGACCTCCAGATTAAAGACTATTTTAAGGCATAGTTCTAGTTAAGGTTTAGCTGCGGGTTTGTCCACTGGTGCCCTCTTTATCCTACAACTCTAACCTCATACACATATTTCTAATCTGTTAACTGCTAATTGGATATAGTTAAGTTCTGCTAAGTGCTCTGATGAAACTTTTGCATTTTTGAGTTTTGAACCACTTCTGAAACCCTTGGGAGTTAATTATATGTATATAGGAGGATTTTCCCAAATTTTAGGAAAGAACCGCCCACTCCACTTTTCCAACAAAACTCTCAGGGCTCATTTGACAAGCACATATCACCAGAATGATTGACAATTGGGAGGACCAATAGTCTTGACGATCCACCCAGAAGTAGAAAATCCTCCTATATCCCTTTAAGACAAACCATTTCCAAACCAGAATCTACCATTAAGTGTTGTGTTTACTTTGATGTGTTCATCGAGTTTCTCTTTTAAACTTGATGAACACATGAAAGTTATTTGAAGAAGCGTTTCAGTGAGATGGATGTCAGCTCAAGAAAAAAGTTACAAATTAAACAAAGGAGATGTGGAGATGCAAGAGGACACCCTGATGGGTATTTGCTCCAGACAACACTGTTTTTACGGCTCTTTAAATATTAGTCAAATAAGTAAGCCATCTTGTAAATGTAGCTATTTAATTCAAATCACATCTCTGAAAATGCATGTGTTGGAGTTTGTTTTTGGAACAGTTAACGATGAATCACTTCTTAAAATAGTTGACAATAATTGAAACTTTATTGATTCATTTGTTACAGCCCTAATATGCTGTCAATCCCTGTAGCTATTAGTACTAACTCCACAGTATAAACGCAGCGGAAATAAACCATAGTACAATTTTTTTTTACTATTTTTATTTGTTCTCATTCAAATACGGTTCCCTCCCAACTGATCTCAACTCAGTAGATAGCAAATACAGATAAACAAGTCCTAAACATGCAAATAGATATGTAAATGTTAAGAAAATGACAACTTCAGGAAATGATAAATGTTCTATTAAGTACTTTGACATACTTTAGTCATGTGTGCACTTCTGTTTCAACGCACATGCAAAACTATCCACCTGTGTGTGTTTTTGTCATGAATAGTGCATCTTTTCCTTCCTGCAGGTTTGCCAGGTGCGCCTCAGTGCTCTCAGACCTCTATAAATGGTGCTTTGTGCCAGGGGTCCAAATGTCCCGTGGTTTTGCTAAACTTTTAAGTGCTTCTGATTCCCCGGGGGGCTACCTCACAATTTAGTCCAACTTCATATTCTATTGTCATTGCTTGAACTCCCCCGCACTCTCAAACTTTTCAGTCCCTGATGGCCCCTGCACCAGCCATTCAAAAGTATTACGTTACGCAGGCTATACAATGATGCCCTTTTTGGTATTACAAATTGATCGAGAAAAGCAGTAGGTACAAGCATTGCATACATAAGTGTTTGTTGATCTCATTGGGGCATGTCACCAGCAGATGGCACTGCAATCAAATTGTGTGGTCTGATCACAGACACCTGCAGACAGAGCCAATGAACAACATATGTGTTTCAGTCCGCTTCCCATTTTCAATGAGAGAATATCAATAACCAATATGCTCACAGGCCACATAACCGTTCCAAGTCGGCACACTGAGGCCTTTAAACAGTATCCTTATTCAAATTACACCTCCGCTGCCCCCCGACACAAATGATCACGGCTTGGGTGATGAGCGACCAAAATAAGGAGGATTTTTGTTGTTCCTGTGTCTCTGTGCATCAGTTACTCCGGTTACAAGACATGAAAAGCACCACGTATAATCTTCACCATTACGTCTGCGTTCGCTCGGACATATCAAAAGCCAATTAGTCTTTGGAGGATATGGGAGTATGTTTGTGTTGTAACAGGTTCGGTGTCAAGTTTAAAGAACGGCTATTGTCCTGATTCCTCAAGTGTTTATAGAAGTCAATAGAAAGTGCTCGGGACAATGGAGGCGGATATTCGCTTACCTGCTTGTTGCATGGTTTGTATCATAATTCTGCTGTGAGCTATAGCTATTGGAAAGGAATTTTGGCAGCTTTTCAAGACAAACCCTTTGATCACAGACCGTTCAAATTTGTCCCAATTAGGAATATTACCGAATTGGACTTTGAAGAAAATTGAGGGGTTTTAAAGTTTGAATTAAGAGGGTTTAGTTTGAGGAGTTGTTACTGGATTGATTGAGAAGCCTAGTGAAAAGGCTGTGGTCGGACATGACGTGTGAGGCCTGTCATGTATTGTTAACATTGGGGAGCTGCGGGCGAGCTGGAGTTATTGGGTTACCAAGCATTTTTGTCAATATCTCATTCAACTCATTCATGCGAAGGAAAGTGAAATCGGGCCAGACTATAAGTGAAAGTAACGCAATATTGCTTGTTTGGAAAGTTGCGCTTAACATCTGGAGGGCGTCCTTTGATTGCACTTGTGAATTAAATCCGCTCGCTTTGATTCGGCCAGACAAATGAGTAAGCGATACAGCAGCAGCGGCAGCAGCAGCAGTGTGGCAGAGTTCACCCCCACGCCTCACAGGAGCCCCAGGCGGGATGAGCTCATGGTTGTGTGGGGTAGAATCAAAGCCCAGCGTTGGCTTGAAGAGTTAGGGTGGACCTGGGTGTCACGGTGTCAGCGCCAACATGAGTAGAGCACCACCGCCTTTGTGATTCTAATGGGGGGTCCGGATCAGACGCTGCATGGGGAAAACAGGCACAATAAGACACCAGCGAAGGACAACAGGGTTTGGATGAAAAGTAACACTATCTGATTATTGTCGGTATTTCTCGTTTTCATGGCTGGAACAATGAATCGCGTTAATATAATCATTCATTACTGTATATTGTATACATTTTTTGGAGATATATTTTCATGGCTTTGATTTGTTAGTTTGTTTGTATGATTTCTTAAAACTGTATGAAACTGTCGCACATGGAACTGACCGCGGCACTTGTTCCACTGTCTCCATTTGTGTGTGATACTGGTTTTGAAATTAAGATTAGTTTCATTTCATGCAGAATCTCCTTGTTTATTTTAACATTTTCTATATATATTTGATATGCCTCTACAGATGTTTTGTGGAAAGTACTTCTGTTAACACATCCTCTAGAAATTATTATTTTGATTGATCAAGCTGTTACTTATAACACAAACATAATATTTGATGTCAATTTGACTAAACTAAGTGTCTTACTGACTGTTTCACCACCAAAACAAGACATTTTCACAGTTCTTGACTAATTTCTTATGTAGTTATTGCTCTTTTTGAGTTGTGAACTTGTATCAAGAATCACACAAGCGTCGGAGTGTGAATGTAGAGCAGTCAGCGATTACTTCATCAAATCATTGCACATTTTGTATTTTAATGTATTATTTGCGATTAATGAGCAAAACAAATCACTAGCCTACACAATATTATCACAGGTAATAATCAATAGATAACTTTATTACTAAAATAGATTAAGTGTTCATGATATATAAGTAGATCTTTGTATTTGAGTCACCGGTGTTGGAGCAGTGTCTGCAAACGTATAATATATAAGGTTCTACTATAACATCATTTCTGTTAAATCTCTGCAAAGTTTATTGCAGTGAGGTCTCGGTAAGTACCTTATCACACATGAATTACCCAAATGTTTTAACATATATACATTAATTGCACTTGTGCTGAAATATGAGGTTATCAAATTGTAATGAATCAAACAGCTCTACATCTGCCCACTCCTGCCTCCTGTATGTCCCCTTCCCCACTCCACTCTCTCACAGTGATTTTTCAGATCATTTCCATTAACACGAGCGTGCCAAGCTCTAATTACTCACTCGCTCAGCGGTGGTGGCTTGCTGCTGCTCTTCGGGAGAAGCTATGTGGCCCATTGGCAAGACGCTTGTTAACTGGGCGCACTTAATTATATAAGAAGATAATTACATGTAAATGTTGTGTCTAAAAGCAGCCATCCAGCCCCACTTGCACGTTTGATGGACCCGTGTTTAAGATCCTGCTTTTGTTTTTCAAATGCCCTGATTAATTGACTGTGTAAAATCTGGGCTTTAGTGGCAGTATGCAAGGGGTCTATATGTGAGGGAGGTGCCTTATCTTAAGCAAATTGAATGATTAAGTAAATAATTCATTCATTATTTAATGTGCGAGTTCCATGAAGGATGCGATTAAAATGTTCATATATTTTTCCCCTCATTTAAGAAAATAAGCATCTTCAATAATCCGTAAGTATTCGTCCATGGACAGCACTGATCATCAAGATTTAAGCTGAAGCCTTGCCCTATTTCTATCCTGGTTCAGTCCTGGTTCAGAGCGAGTTGACACTTGGTTTAAAACGCCACAACCATTTCTACTACAGTAAACATGTAGAGAGTTGATTTGAGTTGTTTTTAAAGTAAACATTGTCACATATCTTGAGCGCATGGTTGAGCAACAACAATTCATATTGTTGCCTATTGCAACATATTAATTTTTTATATTTTATTTAAGTTTTTTTGAATCATATGTGAATTGTTAACAGAGCCCCTGAAAGATTCTTATCAAAAGGATGCTCCTAGCGGCATCCTTTTGGCTTGTCCTCTCTATTGTTATACACATTCTTTCCGTCGCACCTTTTCTGTTGCTGATCATTACTTGCAGCTTAATTCATATTGATAGAATATCATTTTTCTATTATTGAACTCTTCACATTTTTCACCTATATTAATCCTCACTGTAATTCTCACTGTAACCATATATAAACTTAATGTTTATATATGGGACGCCTTTTCATTTTTTGAATGAAGCCTACAGAAATGTAATCCTTCTTGGAAATTCCCACCTTAACCATCTACATTCAAAACCCCGGTGAGAAGAGGCCAACCTAATTTTCTGAATTCTCACAAGCTGTTGATTGAGCTAATAAAACATGTATAATTTTGTCTGATCATTCATGTTCCACCTCATTTAAGAGGTACATAATTAAACCTCAGCTTTGTGTGTTGTAATTGAATATTAACTGTTCAAAATAACACAGTGTCCTGAAAGAAACAAGCATCACCTCACTCCCAAACCGCCGCAAGCCTTTAGAATCAAAAATATAAAAGGCACTGATTCATTTATCAATATCCTTTTGTGTGCAGTAAATGATGCGGCTCTAAGCTGAATTTCATTCAAGTTGCTGTCACATGAAGGATTATTTAGTGTGTTTTAAGAAGGTGGAGTTCAGGGTGGAGATAGGGGTCAGAGTTGGAGGGCTCCCTGGGGAGGTCCTCAGGCTCCACTGGGGGACAGCAGTCGTCCATTATGAGCTAATCACAAGTGTGTCGCAAGCTGGACACGGAGAGGAGGGGAACTGTATGTTGAGAGCACTGAAAATACAATCTCACATCTTTAAAATAACAAGATTTTAGGTTTTGAACTGAAGAAACAGAAATTGTTTCAAGATTCAAAGTATTTTGATGTTTTTTTTGTTAAATCCTCTATGGAGCTGCAAAGTGGCAGTCCCCATTGGAGTTTTAACTATCTACATAGTTAAACTATGTAGATAGTTTAACTATGTTACAATCTGCTCAGATTGTAACAGAGCAGAACGTGGTTGTTTTCAGTCACTTGAGCGAAATGTTTCAGAATGTGTAAAGTTTCAGAAACATATGTTCAATATAGATGTAAATCTTTGTAGCATCTACATGTATAACTTTTTCTTCTTTCCAAAAAGTAAAGATGATTTAAAATGGTGTCTTCAAAGATAATTATCTGGAGACTGTGTTTCCAGATTTCTCAGTTTTTGTTAAATGTTTTTGCATTTTGTTTTTGATTTCACTTGATACAAAACACCTAGAAAACAAAGCTTGAACTTCAGTTTTCAAAAGATTAAAGTTTTTAATTAAGTCAAAATGAAAAGCAATCCCCACATGACTATCTTTTATCAAATTGAATTACAATTACATCCATGATTTCACCACACTTGTATACGCAGAAATGAGTATTCTATAAATTAAGATTAAGAAAAAGAAATCCTTTATTTGTCCCACAGTGGGGAAATTTCAGTGTTGCATCACAATTTACAGAGCAGTAGGGATGAGGATCAAGTGAACAATAACTCTATACTCAAATGAAACAATATCTGTAACTTTAGCGTAATAAAGAATAAAGTATTACATTTCTAACTTTAGCGTAATGAAGAAAAAGAATGATGTGCCCAGTCATAAATTATGAATCTAAATTATATTCAATGATATGCTCTACTTTAAATACTAACTGTAATCTTTGTTAACTTTGTTTGTGAGTGGGTGTGTCTATGTGTGCCCTTTGTCTTCTGTGTTTGTTTTAGTTTCTATGAATTTGCATTATTGTTTGCTCTACTGTCTGTACTGAATCTGTCATTTTGTACTGTTGTTGTGCATGTTTCATCTCTAGGGGCTTACATGTATACTCCAAACAAATAAATAAAATAACTACTGTACATATATAAGGATTTCAAATGGTTTTTTCACATTTGTGATTATAATCTTCAAGCCAACCCTTCGTCCATACAATAACGTGGTTCAGTTATTTCTTGTCACATATGCGTCCCGTGGCCCGGCAGAAGGTCCGATCTCCCAGAACGACCCTCTCCACAGAGGGACAGAAGCCTCCAGATGTTCGCTGCTCGATACTAACCATGCTCCTGACATCTAACCATATTCTCCCAGGGCTCTTTGCACGACCCTAGGGAGCCACTGTGTTAAGAACATGATCTAGTATTTACAAAAAAATATTTGTAAATGGAATCTGTCAGTCTGTCCAGTAATGGCTCTTGCCGGATCACCATGTTGGCAACTTGTAAACGAAAACCGCCCGGCATGAATTTCACAAGACATACGCGCACAGACGCCAAGGAGAAAACCGCTTCTGTCTCGGCTTTTCACCCAACACGTCGAAAATCACAATCACTTGCTTGCTAACCACGTTCCTATAGGCTGAAATTAAATCCGTCCCATTACTTTGATGACTGAAGATGCATTGGCAACATATAATCATATACTGTTTCATATGCCGGATGTGAGGCTGTGAAATTTCCAGTAACGCTTTTTTCTTTTCTTTTTTTTCCCCTACAAGCACTTTCAGATTATAAATTGATGTTTCGATTAGATGGGCTTCATTCGTGGCCGCTCTGGACACAAATACACCACAAGAAACAAAATATTGCAAGACTGAAAACCTTCATTGATTTTGTTTTACGTACAAGGGGCAGCAGAGAAAAGAGCATGGCTTTTGATGCTATAAGTCTAATGCACTAAAAGTATTCATAGCTGAGGATGATAAAGTGATACGCCGGGATGCATCGGCGAGTTCTAAACATCACAACTCGTAAACCCGGAACATGAGTCAATAGTTTTAGGATCAACAAGATTTTGAGAGCTATATTTCAATTCTGTACAGTGTATGACAAAACGATATTACATTGTGGTACAATAATTAATGCACACATAAATCTGAGGTGTTTTTGAAAATGTATATATATGTAAGATTTCACCTGTTCAACGTGTTTGCACATTTCCTGTCCTTTGCACACCCTGAGAGACTCTAAATGCCAAATGTGTAAATTTCTTCATTGTGATATCAATAAAGTGTATCTTATCTTTAAGTGTGAAGCAGAGCCATCTTTACACCAATTCTTAATTTAAAATGTAATATTTGTTATTGAAAAATTTGGTTTTGTAAGTACCGAGATCTAAATCAGCGTTCCCCAACCTATTTTAGCTGCGGCACACCTTTTTCCATTGATAACAACCAGTTTAGTAGTAAATCTGATCCAGAGGTTTTTGTTTTTAGATTAGAGCAAATATTCAAGATCAGGCTATAATCAAATATTTATAAATGAAATATCAATAATAATGTATTGAATCAAAAATGTAAATTATATATTACTTGCACTAGAATACACAGTACTTTATACTTGCTTCATATTATGCCAATGTAGGGATTTATACTATATTATGCTAAAGTCAGAGTTTATGTACCCGTTATGCTAAAGATAGAGATTTTAGACTGGTTTCTTCTTCAGGCTAGAGCCAGAGATTTGTATGTTATTTTATTTAATATAGAGTTATTGTTCACTTACTTTTGCTGTGTCGTTCTGTAACTGGTGATGCAACACTGAAATGTCCCCACTGTGGCACGAATAAGGGCTCTCTTAATCTTAAAGTTTCAAAACATATTTAAAATGTCTCGATAGTAAAGATAGTCCTTGAATATGCCTCACATCCTTCCGCCCTCGTCCAGTTTGCATTAGAAGCATATTTCACCGATGCCTGTTTTATTCTATTGGACACTTAATTAGAATGCTTGTTTGCAGTGTTCATTTGGAGGCTACATGGATTGCCAGCCTGTAAGTAGAAGCAGCTTGGGGAGGATTGGGTGTTTCTGGGACACCGGATCCCTCCCCAGGCGCACTTTTACAGCCTCTGAAATGAGACGCATCTTTGATTTGCTTTGGCCTGTAAACAGAGCGAGACATGAAGGGGCTCTGGTCTCTGCCGGTCGCCAACCACTCACTCACTCACACAGCGGACACCGAACGCACCGCTGACACCTCCAACTGTAACTCGGTCTGTCTGTATCCAGGTACAGGAAACTCCATTGTTGCACCTGCTCCACTTACGCTCAGCGCTTCCTTTGTTTTGTTCACACCTGAAGCTTTGTGGATTTTTGTCATTGGACTGTAATTGTAACAACGCATTGATCCGACCTGGAACTGATTCAAACTCATTTGTTTTTTGCGATTGTTGGTCTTAATGTTAAGTGATAATGTTGTCACCTCCAAAAAGTACTGATACTAATAATTATGTTGTAATGCTGTTGTAATATTATTTAATTCATACTTGTGGAGTAGAGCTTGCACTTCTTCTTCTATGTATATTTTGTTCCTTACCTTATAATTTACCACAGTTTGACATATGCATTCTTCATATCTTTGTTTAAGTATGGAACATACCATTACAGGAGGACAGAATATTTAAATAATTAAATACATAGTGGTATAACAGGCAGACCATACAGAGTGAGCTTTAATTCAATTTCAATTTAATTTTTGTGTGTATAGCCCTAAATCTCCACAGCAGTCTCGGAGGACATTACACAGTTGTCACTGCCTCAACAACAGATCAGAGAATCAACAGTTTTGACACAGGAATTGCAATAGTAACAAACACATAGGAGCAATTGGTCCATAGAGCGGGATATCCAATGTCCATAAATGTGCATAAATGTCTTATCTTGCTTATCTTTTGTTAGCTGTAAATGTGTTACATGTTAAATGTCAGAAAAAGTAGGATCAATATTAAATGTAGATATTGCTAGAAAAAAACCGGGAGCTTTGGTACCATTGAATTGACCGTAGTAAATACGCATTAACAGGGATTGACCCACAGGAGGTTCATATAAAACTATTGATTGAAATGCCAGACTGTTTTCGGGACGGTTGGGATTATGAACGTCTTCATTAGTTCACTGTCATATTGACGAGCCAGATCTTTGTTCCTGCAGACACAGCTCCGTGTTGTTCACCTCTGCCTTTGGCTTCATGAACTGGATCAGTTTATCAAAATACTGCCAGTCTGTCACCATGAATCCGGATGTCTCAACCTGATCATACTCTGCAGCGCTGACTCGACAAGTATTTAAAGCCAAACATTTACTCATATTTCTCATTGATAACACACCTGGATGACCCAAAGTCCTGTGTGTGTTTGTCTACGACTTGGCTCTGTCATAAGTCGCACTGCTGTAACCTTTTAAGTGGGATTTAAATTGTAAATAGTGACACACAAGTAGAGTTTAAAGAGATGGATATTGCACTTAATTCGGAAAATGAACCACAGTAACTGCACCTAATTAGAATTCATTAAAACGACTGATATTAATGACAGAATTAACTAAATTCAAAGCTTCTCGTTAGTCAGAGCAATGCTTTGAGGAGACGTTTAATGGATACAGTACAAAGCCAAATTCAGCTCATCAGCAGCTTTGTGTCGTTTACTTCATATGTCGGACTTTACCACTGATGGAAAACTTCATGTAAAGTCATTACTACAGATCTGGAGCCCCCTTTAATAAAACCTTGCATAGAAGTTACAATAGAAGTGCACATATTCAAAGAAAAGACAAACAAACAGTTGGCCTCAAACTTGCTTTTCCTTAGTTTTTGGACTCAATCACAGTTTAAGTGAAGTTGTCTTTTTATAGATCACAAACTTGACAAAAAAAGTCGCATAGGTGTGATTTCAACACGTTATAACACAGAAAACAGGAAAAATAGTCCAAATTACATGAATTAACCACAAACTGATTGAGATTCAAAGAATGTGGGTTAAAAATATTGAACTTGTTTCATATCCGCAGCTCTCATCCATAAAGCCTCTCCGTCACAGTACGCCAATACGCTAAATATGCAAGTTAATTCGTTTGATTAATTTCAAACCTGCAGAACACAATTTCACATATCTTTACACTAATACACTATCAGTATACTAATCAGTGTAAAACGGGTCAGTGCAATACAGAATGGTGCAATATGGGTCAGTGTAATATCAGGACAGTCAGGGCATGTGCAATACTCGGGTTTGTGCAATACAAATTATGTGTTACTGTTTTCTACATTGTGCTTTGTTGTCTACTCTTGCATGCTTGCTGCTTGTTCTAACATGATGCGATAACTGTTTCTGTCCCTGTCTCTCTGTATATAAATAGTGTCTCTGTATGTTTTTACTAACTTGTGTGTAACACCAACCTGCTGGGGGTCTGTAGATGGAAATTAGCCTAAGGCTATAATCTGGCATATTTACATTTGTGAAAATGTTCATTAATATGTATTGTTCCTCCTTTCTCAAATAGATTAATAAATAATACAATACAATATAAAAGGGGGTTGGATGAAGCACATGCCGCCTCTTACAATTCAACACAATAATTCACAAAATATAATGCAATGAATCAACATACAATATCACTACAATTTGATACTGTGCAGTACATTCAGTGATAAACAACACCATATACCATACCAATACAACAAGTAAGTAACTTCACCAATGTATGTACGTATGTGAGCTGTGGAAAGCCAATTTTAAAAAATCTACAAAATAACACATTTACCATCATATGCAAAAACAAAATGCTAATGATAGAATGAGTTACGCCTTATCTATGTTCACAAAAAGTGCTCCGCATTTTCTCCACTATGTTTGATTCTGACTTCTGCACATAGACTGGGTTTGGAAGCAAAGGCAAATTTTATTTAGTGCTTTGAATGTTCTCTCCACTGTTTCCCACTTGTCGGCAATGATTGAGTCAAATATTATGCAAGCGTTTTCTAGTATTTTTCTAAGATGCTCATTAGTCTTTATCGCTAAAAACTAAACCAAAAGTCCCGCTAGTGTTGGAAAATCCATTTAAATTTACAAACCTCCCGTCTAATCGGCTCCTATACCACTCTTAGCTGGGATTCTGACTTCTGTATTTGTGCGTTTGAGAGCAGCGTGTTCGTCCGTGCAGACCAAGAGCTCATCACATTAATGCTCAGCGCTTGTTTACCAGACAGATGAATCATGACCTAATTGGCTTTAATGAGCTCAGTTGTTCTAATAAACTATTCCTGGCAAAGTAAATGAGCCGGACCCGTCGAGCATATTGTGTTGATGTTTTCATTTACCGGCTCGTATGCACAGTATCTCCAGATTCTCAATTAGAATATCAATCTATCTTTTTAGTGTAATACATCACAAGCAAGGGCAGTCGAGGCACAGGGCATAGACAGAGTAACTTAAACTGCTGAACAAGAAAAGAAAACAAGGCTTCAAAAATCATGAATAATGACAGTACATTGAACAAAGTGAATATAAAAGTTTTATGCATTTGAGCTACAGCTTCAGACGTCCGGTAAAGATGCTACCAGATGTTAGCAATCTGAGTGAAGAATTTACTTGAATAGAATTGCTTTGAATTGGGTAAAAAATGTTATTGTTTTTTGTATATTTTAAAACAACATTTTCCAAAGAGATGGGAAATGTTTTTATTAAGAGACAAGCACAATCTTTGTTGGATGACAAAAATGCTTCTATCCTTGAAATATTTTTTTTTATTGTCCCATTGGTAAAAAAAAGAAAATCTCCTTTATTTTATTTTTTACATTCGTACAGTACTTGATTCAACTTTTATTGCATCATTATTCCAGTGTTGATATTAGTTTTGATTTTATTTTAGGTCCTGATGATATTCCTGTGAGACAAGCCTCCGTTCTTATAGTTTTATAATAATAGAGCTTTGGTCAAATCTTATTATGTCAAAGTCAGCTTCATTTGTATAGCACATCCTAGATTTTAAAACCTTATTATTATACACGTTTTCTCATCTCAAACCATCTCAAACTAGTTTTGTTTAGAGAATTTCTGTCATATTGAGGTATATTCTTTCACCTGCATTGATATTACAACAGAACCTGCATCAAACTTTTGAAACCATAGCAAAGTCACGCTATTACGAGCTGTTTTACATTTCCTTGGAGCATCCATCCCGGTTTTTGGTATGACCTTAGCCGTCGTCCCTGCAGTGGCTTGGGGGAGTCGGCGGAGCTGGTGGATCACTCTGGGCGGATGGGATGCTGGTGGATGCTGAGTGTGGCTCCTCCTCCAGACAGTCTGCCTCCAGCCGGTGAACATGAAGCGGTGTGGTCAGCTAATGTGGCCGGGGAGAGAGCAGCGCGGCTAAGATGTCATGTCTGTCTGTTTGGCTAACAATTAAATGTGGCACCTCAAGCAGATCAATTTGACTTTGAGGCTTCAGGTTTTAACTCCCCACTCATCTCAATCCTCATTCACTCTTTTCCCCCTCCGCTGCTGTGCTATCAGGATACGGCCCCTGACATGAAAGTCGTGCATTTTTAGCCATTTAGCATTTTTAGGCTATTTATTGTAGATATGTAATCTCTTCATCTGATGACCGTAAAAGCTTGCCAGAATCTATAATGCCGTCACAGTGTCTTTGATGGCGCCAAAAGCACTTATATGGACATATTGTGCTATGATATAGTTATAACCTGAGATACACAACATTATTAATATTTAGAGACATTTTCAATTCTAATTTTCATTTGAAAAAAAAAACTAGTTTGTCAACTTCTTTATGATAATCCACATTTGTATTTGTGACTGTCTCTAAATGGACAAATGTATCATAGTATTAAGAAGTATTAATTTGAAACTATGAAACTGTGTGAAAGCAGAAAATGAAAAAATTATGTGCTAGAATTGACACATGCATTGGTCAATTCATGCACAAGGGGCTAGTTTTACAAATGTCAATCCTGAACCTCAAGCATTTTTCAGCACAATTTTGATGAATTGTCTTAATATTGAGACACACATCTACAGCATTTCATTATGGCCCACCTCGGTCTAAAAAGAGCCTTTCAACTCAAGAATCATTTCACATGTACTGATGTTATTGCCAAAACGATGCATTGTACGAGCTAATTTGACGGCAATACATATTAAATATATTATATGTCATGGGAAGACTTTTGATTTCTTGTAACAAGATATTTAAATTGTCTCAAAAATAACTCTTTACACTTGAGTATCATTACATAAAACAATGGGGAAAAGCACCAGAAACCAACCAAAAAATGGAAGTGGGACACCCACGCGCCAGACAGACTCCTGCCTGGACGGAGACGAGGCAGGCTGCGGAGAAACACAACACCGGCGCAAAGCAGCACTTGAAATATCAACGCTGCAGCCTTCTAATTAAAGCCAAGACTAATGTGTCCTAATTGCTCCGCTAAAATGGACCAGTTCTCTCCTCCTAAGTGTAACTTGACTACACTTCTTCCAATATGGATTAATGGTGGACCGGAGCAGCAAACTAAAAAGCAGTTAATTTATGGGAAGATCTGTTAGGCGAGGCAGGGGTAAGGACAAGGAGGGCGGGTTATAGGAAGAGAGCTCCACTATCGCACATGTTATTGAAGATGTGCTTCATCGCTGTCTCCCGAGGTTTGCAGTTGGATTAACCCTGATGATTTCACTTCCAAGTTACATTTGTCACTATGCAGGGAAAAGCATGTTTCACCCTCGGAAATCTATAGACAAGGCGGTAGGAAAGTTTTAGTGGTGCAATTATTGTAATAAAATACACAGTTTGATCAAGTCTTTGTGTGTGGGCGGTAGCGAAGAATTCTGGCCGGCAAAGCTAAAGTTCGGTGTGAAGACCCCATTGAGTTGATATGTGGTGTTTGCCCCATACTCACTCTCGGAAAACACATTCTAGTTTTTATTTTGAAATGATCATATTATTACTTTTTAGCATCTTTTATGGTTCTGTATTGTGGCAAGAATGATTGACCAATCTATTTATCTTGACATCCCTACAAGGCGGAAACCAACACAGATGTTAACAAAGATTTCAAAGGAAGAGAATTGCTAATACATCCTTTATGTGGCAATCCATTACATGTTTTCTCTGACGCGGCCTCTGCCCCGTGAGGCTCTCTGGTTGGTGGATGCTTGATAATAGCTTTTATCAAATCTAGCTATTAACCCATTAGTGGGTAATCTTGGTTTTGGGTGGTTTAGTGGATAAGTGTTGGTCATGCAATTAAACTAATGTACCTTCAGTTCTCAGAATGCTCTCAGAAAGGTTTTCAATGCGGTCTTATCATGGTACCTGTTGTTTGCCTTCTCCTCGCTCTTGTTCTGGAAGGTATTTGACAAGACTAACTGTCCAAATCTCATATCATAAGCTTCAGCTAACATTTTATTTATGCAGTACATGTATTATTCACATTCAAAATGTTAAACTGAATTCAAGGGCTATAGACAAAAATGATGCAATTCCAAACAAACCTTAGTGTTTGTGATTATAACCCAAAGGCAAAACCAAAAGTATAGTGTAGAGATGTATTGATATCAGTGCAGAAATGTTGACCCCAAGATAATTACACGTACATTTCCAGGGTCTAATGTTTTGAGTGAGTTAACATTACTATATAAAATGTAGGAAGGGTTGATTTTGTTGTTAAACATTTCCTAAACCCGTCGTGCCATGTCCTGTGTGCAGTGGGATTGTTCTGATTGTAATCAATGGACAGTTTGACTCTATCCTTCTGCCTGACCAAACCTTTTATCTTTAATTGTCCCCACAGTGGACTTCCAATCACAGCAGTCAGCCTTTAGCAATAGCTCAATGCGGCTAATTGGTTTGGGCATTTTTTTTAATTGTGAGCTATTGATTGGCCGAGTTCATCTCTGTTTCACAAATAACAGAGTGTGCTGCAGTGCTTTTGTTTGGAAACTTGTTCAGCCTTCGGCCTCATTCACTCTGAGGCGGCGAGCTCCACTCGTGTCCAGACTCCGGCCATTCACTCACACACACTCTCCCTGGTGCTAAATGTGCTCAGAGCTGTTGAGTGGTGGTTCTAATTAAACCCAGCAGTACAATGCAGACCGGGGAGTGAGAGCTGCATTTCTAACTTCAGGTCCATGCAGATTATTGGGAGAGCAATAGCAAATAAAGGACCAATCAATAGGACTTCATTAAAATCAGCAGGCAGTCTTTGGCCTGGACACGGCTTAATTACAGTTTCACTGGCGTTTGCTTTAATTGGACAAAATAAAGGGAGGGAAGTGGAGTGAAATGAAGGTATATTTGCATGTCTATCACCGAGGCCCGACGGTTGTCCAAGCTGAAGCATGGCATTGGCTTCAATTATTTACATTGTAATGTATATCGGAGTATTAGCCCTTCGTTAATTAAAGTCTACCAGGATGTTTGTGTTTGTATCTTGGATCCATACTCCTGCAAATTATCCACAAATGTACGATTTAAAATGTCTAGAATCTAATTTATTAGGATGTTTAAGATTTTTGGTCTTCCTTCTGGTCCATTTGCACAAATACAATGGTGATATATATTATGTATGTAAACAGTGACATGGACAAATAAATAAATAAATGTAAGTGTCTTGTATCCTAATCTTATATGGCTTTCTTTGAGCATCTCTGGGGACTTTTGAAAATGTGTTCCAATGTGGTTTTACTGCAAATGACAAAAAAGATTAATCGGAATCTGATCTTAAAACATGCATAAGAACTTTGTTTTAGTGAACAGATGTGTAAACACATCGGACATTTGTTTTGGATCATTTTAACAGCCCAATCCCCCCTTGTGTTGTACTTGAACCTTGACCAGAAGACTTTCCACTATACTTTACAAAAGGTTTGACTCTAATATTACAATAGTCATTTGTCAATATTGCGCTTTTCCAATTTCACACTTTTGCACTTAATAAGCCCCCAACACTGTGTGCTCTCTCTTTGTACGTCCATGCTGCATCTGGGACAATGACTGATGGGCGTTTGTGGATCAAACCATCGTAGCCGAGCATGCCGACATTTTAAGTCACTTTTGGTGGTTAATAATAATTTGAAATAGGGTTATGGGGTTAATAACACAATGATTGGCTTTGTATAGGCCAGAGGCAGCTGTTAGCATGTATGCAGATGGACTCCTGCCATTAGTCCTTGTTGCACTCGCTATAGAGGCCCCGGTTCTAAGTGCACTTCATGTTAGTGCTATGCTAGCGGTCACTCAGAAGATGCATTTTGATTTCATAAAAAGTAAATCATTTCCCCGGCATATGTTGTCTCGGGCACATAAACTTACTGTGAGGTCTTTTATTATTGAATAGATTGATTTGTCATTTGTGGTGCTCCCATCTGTCCTGGTTACGTAAAATTACCACTAAACCAGTTACTAAACACTTTGGCCCATTGTCTGTTGTTTTGATAATCACCCGTAATAGCATCCCGCATCAGTATAGTCTTTAAACCTGATTTAGGACTTAATAGAATAAGAGGGAGAGCCAGTCAGTATATGCTCTGCGGCTAATGTCGTTAGAAATGTTTGCAGAGGCCAAATTAAATCAGTCGTAAATTGTGCTCTCAAGTAAGGCAGAAAAACCCGGGTGGCTTGAGAAGAAATGGGAGGGGGAAAACGGGGAATTCATATTTTAACCTCGCATAGAAAATGCACTTAAACAGATTAAAATAAAATAGGCGGCGCGTGGATGGATGGGGATGGTAATTGCCGATGCTTTAATGGTTTCCTGTTAGCCAAGTCAAAGGGAAGGCAGAGCTATTTTAAAGTCGGCCGAACGATTGAGGTCATAACTTTGCAAATGCGGTGATTATAGGCGACAGGTGCGTGTCACAGAGCCACAGTCTAATGGACATCTGGATGGGAACAGATGTTAGCATGAGGGGCTTCTAGGGGCTCGAAGCAGGAAGTGTCCTCACAAGGGAGCAGGTGTGCTCTGCTGTTGTTATGATTTGACCATTTATCAATTTCATTGCAGTATTGGGAATAGGCTTGATACCCATTTCTATTAAACAATTATTTCAAAGTGTACAGAATTATAAGCATCTTAACAAAAGTCTGAACTTGCAATTTACAGCTGTTGGGTTAATTCTCATTCAAAAGTGCAAAATGAATTCCCAAGCATTCTAATCTCAGAACTTTGAGTTGCCTTGTGTATGAATTGTACTGTATAAATAAACTTTCCTTCCCTTGCCTTGCCTAATTCTAAACACCAAACATGTTAAATCATTCTGCAACTATACCTATGATACACTATACTGTATAAAGTACTTAAGTATGTGTTTTTGTTATTTTTCACCTTGTGCTCTTTCATTATCAACATAGTTTTAGTATTGATGCAAACTGTGGGGGCGAATGGGTGGGTTCATGGGTAAAACTCTGCTCTATAGTCAATGGCAGGTTTACCAGAGATTTGCCAGGCTTATCATACTATCCAGACATTATTAATAGCCATAGATACTTTGCAGGGATTTCCCGAACATAGAAGAAAGACGGTGTCTTTACGGAAATTTGGCAAAACAGAGGAAAAAGGGTGTAATGCTGTTAAGGTGATATCACTGTGTTTCTGGGCAGTGCTGCGGGATGGTTTCTGTAAGATCTTATTCCTCAGGTGTACTTCTGGATCATGTCCTTAAGTGAGACAAATTGCAGATTTTTTTGTTCCCATTACGTTTTCTAATGTCTGAGGGATGTATAAAGGATTTCATTGGGAAAAGCAAAAGATGTTAATGAATCTTTTGTATTTGAGGTTGCTGCTGTAAGAATTACCAAATAGAAGTAGGCAACTCAAGAAAATAACAACATTAGTTCGTAGGTAGTACTTAGTGTGAAGCAGGGTATTGTACAGAACTAAGTTTCTATTGGTACCAGAATAATATGCGGCTCAAGTTTCCTATAACTTCAGAAATGTTATACAGGTATGTATACAGGAATAACATCTCTATCTTTAGCATAATGAGTACAACAACTCTGACTTTAGCATAAAGTATAAAGTACTGTGTATTTTAGTAGAAGTAATATATAGTTGTATGTTTACATATGTACATGTTAGCAGCAGGAGGGTGACTTAAGTAGCGGACACACAATAATAAAGTTTCTATTGCACAGATGAGTGAGTAAAGTAAAGTGACAGTGACACAAGTGGTTCTATATCGCACATTCTGACATTAGTTCAAGATATTGCACCGATGCATGTCATGTGAGGTCAGGTCTGCATTGTACATTAGTCCTCATTGTTTGTTGGATATAATTCAATTATTATGATATGTTAGATGTAGCTACGTTTCGTTTTGACCTTCGTCACATATGAATATAGTAACTCATCTGTTGTTTTCATTTCACCATGTTATACCAAAACCATCCCACCCTCATTTTGAACCCACTGCTCTCGGGACCCGTAGCAATTCTTTACCTTTCCAGTCGAGTTCAGCTGTAACTCTGCACTGTTGGCTCCAGGTGAAACCGCGGCCCCCAGCGTGCTCATGTTCACCTATTGTGTGAATTAACAAGGAAAAAGCTGTGCAGATTGAATGGCAAACATGCAGGTGATGACACATCCTGGCTCTCACAAAGTATGTATCATTACTCTCTGCCAGTTTACATGACAGCTGACAGGCCAATAACTGTCTGTCTGTCGCAGATGAGCATTGGTCTTGTTCCATTGGTGGGATGCCGCTGTGCCTCTTGCATTTATCTGACATACTGGATCCTGCACATTTCAAAGATTCATGATATTGCTCTGGTGAAGGCGGAGCTCTCAATGTACCGGTCAATCTATGTCCCCACCTACAAGATGGGTCATGACCCTTTCCAACGTATAAGATGGTGGAAGCAAGCGGCTGGAATGAGTTCCCTCTGCAGAGTGGCTGCATTCTCAGAGACAGGAGCTCAGGCAAAAGGGGAAAGCTTAAAGTAGAGCCGCTGCTCTTCCACGTTGAGAGGAGGCAGATAACTCAGGCATCTGTTTTGGACCCACACAAGGGGCTATGTCTCTCAGCTGAGAACCCCTCAGGAAGAGTGCTGGACAGGGAAGTTTCTGCTCAGTCAAAGCAGACAAAGCAGAAGAATATTGTTGGAACTTGTTAATGAACTTTTTTTTATTCTTGTTTGTATTTGTTTGTAAGGTAATATTTGAGAGACCCAAATATAGATTGCTAAACCCAAAATCCTAAACATTACCTAATATGTTTTTTGCATAAATAGGAAGTTTGTGTCAGTTGGCTGCTTTTGATAATTATTTTCCCACAATGCAACTGCCCTTCTTTCAATTACCCAAGTTAGTTGTTTAGAGATTATATTATTATGTTTTTATTACACAAATAAAATGATAGAAAGTATACGTTTCCTCTTTAATGTTGACACAATTCGACCATTGCTAATACATGGATTATTTTGACCTCTACGTATTGTTAATAGAACAATTCTTTCTTTACAAAATGAATTGTCCTTCCAGTGGACTTCCATTTGATTATGATTTGGTGCATTCTGTGCACCTGCTGTTAAACACATTGACGTACATGTAATTGTAACGTGCTAAATAAAAACACACTCATATCCAATATACAACAACAGGTTGTTAAAAAGTGTTTTTTTTGCTTCATTTTGCAGCAATACATTTTAATGAAACAGTTTTCACACACTTTGTCTAAGTGTACGTTATCTCCCTCAAGTACAGACTTATGGTGAGAGTTTGAAACCATGACCTCTTATCAGCATATCTCCAGAGACCATTGTATTGTGCACTGGTCGTCAACAATTGAAACTAAACTGAGAACAGAAGACAAGTGACACTCCTCTCAGAAATCCCCTAAATTATGAAGCGTCTTTATGTCAGCCACCATTGTGCATTTTAAAGGGCCGTTCTCATGTGCTCAATGTAGCAAATTTAAGCTTCAATCCTATCGTTAGAATCAGATAGTTGTGAGTTTGACTCCCTGGAGTGTGTCTTCGCCTGCTCATTTGTAGTGCAGTAAATTGAAACCAGGATGGGACTGTCATTGCGCCAGAGGTTGATGTAACAAAGTGTTGAAAAAAGCAGGACAGCAGCATGTGTTGTGTTCTTTGTACGCGCTGCTGCGGGGCACATAGCTCACTGGGTCACAAGTGTGAGCTAAAACTCCTTTGTCTGCAGTCTGAGGGCCCCAGGTGCCAATCTCCTGCCAGATAAATGTACCAAATATACTTCTCATGTGCTGCATGGGGTACGGTCACAGTACAATGCACTTTTACCAAGGTGTCAAAAGGGCTTTAGTGGACCAGCCGACCTCAGTCATACATATAAATGACCCATACAATACAAGGAATATACTGGTGCGTCTCACAAGATGGGACTCTGACTAGTATTACAGGATGTTGTTGTTCTGAAGTATCTTAAGTAACTCTTTCAACACATTGTTAGGCAAGGAGATTACTTATAAAAGTAACCACAACAGTACAGGCAGATAGAGAACACCAAGTGATAGTGTTAAGATGAAGAGATCCTTTTTTTGTCCCACAGAGGGTACATTTCAGTGTTGCATCACTAGTTAGAGAACAGTAGGAATGAGGAGCACACAGTAAAATATAAGTGAACTATAACTCTGTATTAAAATAAATAAAATCTCTAGCTTTAGCATTATAAAGAAGCAAGTATGAAATCTCTAGCTTTAGCATAATAAAGAATGCACACTGGAGAGATACTGTATGTCACGAAGTATTGAACTCAGGATATTCTTGGGGAGGACTCACAACATGCAACAGATTTGAATAATTTACTGATTTCCAGTGTCAAAAACGTTCAGTATTGCAAAAAGTGGACAGAAATGCAACAAATGTATCTCTTTACCGTTTTTGCAACATTTCCGTGATAGAAATGGCGGAAACCCAGATGTAACAGAAGTAAAGATACTAATATTTGTACTTGGCATGAGGCCAATTCAGAGCAGGTTCACACTCAACAACTCCTGTCCTTATTATATGAAGAATGTAACGCAGCATAAGAGCATCAGAAATCCTATTGTGAGTCGGTCGCTTGTCTCAAAGTGACTGGATAATCAAATGTAATTCCAAACCAGCTTTGTCTGTGATAACAAACACTATACAGGCGTCTGGACTGTCTTCGGCGCTGCATGCTCTGTGCGGAATTCATTTGGCAGACAGTACGGCTAGACCACCAAACCTGCCAGTGACATTCTTTTCATGATTCACACATATCTGTTTCCACCACCGGGACAGCAGAGAGAGGGCCTGATCAAAGATGCGTCAGTGAGTTTGGGATGGAAGCCTGTGCAAAAAAGTGTGCCGAAACGCTCGCTTGTTGTGCTGTTGGGTGTTATTATTCCCATTTGTTGGAGAAAGAGAGATGAATGAGCGGATAAATGGATGATGGAGGAGGAAATTCCCCGTCTGGGTGGAATGGGATGGTGAGCTGTGGGGATGGATGGAGGGAGGACGGGGGGCACCTGATGTAGAGGCTGCTGTCGTGGCCCAGACAGCGGGGTCTTTGTCTTGGCTATAATCACTCTATGATATGTCCCTGCGGTCTGTGCCACTATTGTGCCTTTCCTCTGCAAATTTGGTTTAAAGGTTAAACGTCCACATGCACAAATAAATGAGCAAAATAAAGGCAAAAGAAGGCGTGTGTGGAGCTAGAGTCGTGTCGTGCTCCATGCAAGAACAGAACTCAACATTCATTCTCAAGTATGAGAATCTTTGTAGGAGTTACAGTGAATACATTTATATTAATTTTATTGTTGTTTCTAATCAAAACCAAGACAGATACACAAAAGACACGAGGATGACTACAGTGTGAGCTTACTGTAAAATTCATACAATCCATATGAAAAACAACTATGTACTGTTCTTGCTGTTGATCTTCAGAATGTAATGGTTTTGGTGTCAGGCGGGAGATTAGAGCCTGTTAAATGATTACAATTGTCTTATGTCGTGTCTAAGCACAGACAAAATTATGTTTCCTTGAAGAACCAGAATGACGAGTGTCTCATGAATGCACCGACTTGTTCTGATTAAGACACTTCTTTGGCTTTTGTTTAGAGAGTCACAAATGCTGCATTCTGTGTGGCGTTTGAAGGTTACTTACTTGTTAAATTAGTCATTATTACTGACAACATCGTCTCCTCTGAAATTACAATGCCCTGCTTTGTAATTGGGTAATGTTGGTGAGTTGTTTTTGTTTTTAGTATATGCAGCGATTCATTAAATGGTTGACCAAACATTGACTTACTGTAAATAAACAGTTTTTAGAGCAATGCCCCTTATTTGCATTTTTCAAGAACAGTACAGTTTATATTGTAGTATTTATGAATACAATGGCAAACAAAGTGGGATTTTACAATGCCTATGAGCCAGTGTTGTTTAGATCCTTTGCATCTACTGTAGTAAAATAAATGACCCACTACATATTTGATGATAATGTAGTTCCTGCACACACATACATACACACACACACACACTGAACTGAAGTGCCACAACATTGAACTAGTTGGGTCTGGTTTTGGCGAATTGCTTTGTTGGAGTTCCATCAGAAACTGTTCAAAGTTGTTTTCATTTCCGACCACTACCTCTTTCTTAAATTCACATGACCCAATCAATTTAACTCAAGCTTCGCAGACGTGGCCATAAATCAAAAAGAGCTGCAAAAAAGTGTTGGTAAATAAATGTTTGTTGTTTCTGTGGCCTGCACTCTCCGGCTGAGCCCCGTGTAATAGATGAGGTATTGTTGGTGATGCCCTCTGGCCAGGGAGACTTGTTTACTTGGGTGTTCAGTCCCCATCCACCAAAGGTCTCTGTAGGGGATGTTCCAGTTGCGGCCCCGCTCCTGACCTGCCCATAGCTCCACAAGTTAATAGTGTGGAGGATGTGATTTATATTTGAGCCCCCAACACATTCACTCCTCTGTGCTTTTGGCCAGCTCAACTGGATCTGATCATCAATAACAGTCGCATTGAAAATTCACTCCAAATTCATAGCATGTGGTGAATTAATTTAGAGAATAGGGCTCAAAACTCAAAATGAGGCTCTGTTTTGTTGGCTTTGAAATATTTTGTTTTAGGTAGGATATTGGCAGCCAATAAACTAAAAAAGAAGTTACTTATGAGTTAGAAGTTTTATCTTCTATCTTTAGAAGTTGAATGACAAGGGAGTAACGTCTGCAGTGAAGAGGGAGCGAGCTGAAAAGCAAAGTTTCAGGTTTATCTAGTCCCCGCACTCTACTACGTTCAGGTCTATTGCGGATGCCTCCTCGACGACTCCCTGGAGAGGTGTTTTGGGCCCGTCCCACTGGGGACCTCGGGGAAGACTCAGGACCATATTGATTATTTCTCTCAGCTGCCCTCGGAAAACCTTGGAATGAATCGTGTGCGGAGAGAGCAGTCTGGGCATCTCTACTAAAGTTGTGTTCCCACCGCCGATGGATGGATGCGGCATTCACTAAGTATTAACTGTTTATTCAATCTGCCGTACCCTGCATTGAGGAAAAACGCAGGGCGGGAGTGGTGGGCGTTAGAGTTATACATTAAGGTTGTATAACATGCCCGAGCCCGACAGAAGCCCGACACATCTGATTTCCCTTGTTGTGCGCACTCACCTTCCAATTGCAAGTTTAGCCACTTCTGAATGTGTTTTGTACGTCCACCTGATCCATTTCTGTTAATGTTCCGTGTGTTCGCTGTTGACCGTAGCATTCAACAGGAAAAACAGGGATGATGCGTTCACGGCTTGCTGCGGCTGTAGGACACGCCGGTTACGGTGTTATAAATATATCAACTTTTTTAATAACTTGTGGTCAATCAACGAACATTATTATTAATAAATACATATATGCATATCATTATGTATGAAAACCATAAATCATAAAAAATATTGATTTAAAAAAAATTAAAGTAAAAATAAAAAGGAGCCCGAGCCCGGATCGGCCCAACTGCTGAGCGCTGAAGTGAGGCCCGAGCCCGGCCCGAACTCGGGTCGGGCTCGGGTCGGGCTCGGGCTGAAAAGCGAAACTCTAGTGGGCGTTAGCAGCACTTGTTTACAGTCACAGTAGAATGTCAACTCAGGGGGAAGACATATGTTCACAAGCACTGAACCCCATTGTCAGCCCTGGTTTGATCCTGGTTTAGCTCATGTTTTGGTTGCTTTCGAGTGTCTGTTTGGACCGGCTTGTGACCTCTTTGCTGCTCTCTGATTGAATGTTCACACCTGCTTTCAATGCATGCCTCTAGCCGCCGTACCCACCGCCTCGCCGCAACAAGGCTGCAATTCCTTGCAAGAACGGACGTCACCATTGACTTTGCATTGAAACTGGAGGCAACGCATGATCTGGCGGGAACACAGCTTTAGACAGCTGCAAATGCGATCCGGCATGTGGAAGAAAATAAAGGGATTGCATTCAGTACAAGCAGCATTTAAATAAAGTCTGATTCATACTGAATGTCTGAATAGTCAGATATATTTATTATTTTATTGTGCGATTAACATTCTTTTTGGCCTATAGCACTTTTCAAATGGTGTTGAACAAACTGATCAATCAGTTCTCATATTGTGACTCACAGATTTATTCTTCTCTTCCAAGCTTGCAATGCTCATTATTATTAAGAGTGGGTGGTGGTGGCATGGGCATCCAGTGGCGCTACATGAGCAATAGCCCTGCTTCCATCCGTCTGCCCCAGGGCAGCAGTGGCTACACTTGTAGCTTACCGCCACCTTCTCGTGAATTCATAAATGAATAATGCACGAGATCAAGATAGGATCCTTCCAAACAGTGGTAAATTATTTTCTCTCTCAATGCCTTCAAAATAATTGTCATCTTTTCAATTCCAAAATATTTTCAAATGAATGTAATCACATTGTTATAATGGTGTATATATATATCAACTATAATTTTCTGCGACAAGTCTAAACAGCTTTTTAGAGATGCCTGAGAATAGAGAGTGGCACGTTTCTTTGTTTCTTCACATTAACTCCATATCAGGCGTCCAATCTTCGCTGTGACACTAATATGTATTGTGTCAGCCAAAAGACTGTATCATTTCGCCGTCTGTCTGTGCGCATTCTTTCCATTTCACTCCCTGAACATTTTGTCAGTGCAATAGTACAACCACAGATTCAATTTAATCACAACTGTTTACAGCTGTCAATACGGGGACCAACACCACAATAAATGCATTAAATTGCGTGTGGCCTCGTGTCACGGAAAATAAGGTGAGTGGACCGGCTGGCGGAGGTGATGCGGGCTCTCAATGTTATTACACTACTGTGTCTTAAGAGGCGCCTGGGCTCCTGTCCACTGGATTTAATCATCGTCTATTACCTGCTACCCCTTTCACGGTTAAAATAATCACCCGCAATTACCCACATAAAGGCGAGAGCTGACATGAGAGTCCAGGGGGTACAAAGTAATATCTCCCCACCTTGTTGCGCGTGCGGCTTTTGATGTTTGGGCTATGTTATAAAAGGATTGAGAGGTGCACCCCCCCAAGCATCTGTACAGTAGATATGGAAATACATAAATGGTTGGATCAGAACTCTTACATAAGCGCAACAACAAGGAATCACGGATAAAACGCAACTACGAGCTGTTGCCATTAACCAAAGAGCACCATATACTTCATTGTGCGTTCCAGATGAAAGAAAAAGTGGAAATAATGTAATAATTGGCCTGCCTGGCAAACTGAAGAAAATAGACGCGTGACAAAAGGCGCATTGTGATCAAGCGTAATCCTCAGCACGCCACGAGGGGGAGAATAAGAGACACTATTAAATGTACTTTGGAAATAAATGAGCCCCAATTACGTGAATGGCTGTGGCTCTCTAATGAATCTTTTGTCAAGGTGCACAAACATGGCGGAAGGCTGGTTAAAAAGAAGTGGATGAGCCAGAGTCAAATTGACAGAGGTGTAAGCAAGTAGTTTTGGAAAGTTACATTTGACAATTTAGAAATAAAGACAGAATTGTGAATGGGGAAAAAGGCTTGATAAATACAGACAATAATGAGCATTAGCAGCGGTGATTACAGTGAGGGCTGCTCGGTTACATTAGCCGTTCCATGCTCTGCGAATAAGTTGTGTTAAATGGGTTTAGGAGAGTTGTTTTCATAATGGCAGTTTTGTGTAAAATCTCTCCCTTTTTAATTACCGGGTCAGAGGCGAGCGGCTCAAACTCCCTCTCTTTCGTCCCTCTTCACCAGCCTGAGTGGTGCCGACACTCGCCACCGTACCACCCGTACACCCACAGTGGGAAAACTCAATTACCCTGCCTTATTTAGATAAAGCAAATAGATTCACATAACAGCGGCCATTAAGAGGCAGATATCCAGACGCAGTGACGTTAGGGACTCGGTGCAATCCGATGGCCCGTCTATTCTTTACAAAAGTAGTGCTTCCTTTCTGCGTTTTATCGATTTTTGAAAAAGAGCCAGTGGTGGAAACAAGGGAGGTGAGTATGGGACAGGACATAACAGCTTGTCAGGGCTAAAGGTTAAGGCCATGATTGTCTGCGCAGGGCCGAGCAGAGGTCAAAAGGTCTCAGTCAGGAGCAAGACCTGAGCTGACCCCGTGTCTGGACTTACACACGCAGGCTTCACGTATGTTGCACTGCGTTTTGGGGAAAAGTGGCAAATAGTAATAGAGGTATATATATATAAAAATGTGCAAATGATAACATGTAGAATACACATAGATACAATGTGAATTATCCTTATACAATGATATGCAAACACTATTTAATGTCCAATCAAAATAAAACATCAACAAAGATTTATTTTTTGGGCATTTTTGCTCCCATTGTGTAACTAAATATGCATAAATGTGTGAGTTTGAGGATGTTGATAATGAACTTAGCAAACAGAACAAATGGTATGCATCAACACTTCAGTTATTAGCTGATGTTGGTGCAGAGAATCAATGTTCTTATATGTGTTATTGTGTTATTATGTTGGACACATCCTGTTCACACATAGGCTGCATTACATGGCGGCCAATGAGCCAATATCACACAGGCTGCTTGAGCAATTTCATCATGTCATTCACCTTTTTACACTTCACTCCGCTCCATGTAATGAGCCATTAGAACTGGATCCATCTGGAGGTTCTGTTGGGAACAGTTAATGTTGCTTGGCTTTTATGCTGCCAATGCTGATCATGGCGACAGATGCTTGGGAAACGGCAGCAATCGTGCCCATGTCCAGGATAAATGTTGTCGCTTGTAGAGCTTTGGTATCAGTTTATTACAGTTAACACTTACAAGGTGCCAACACATTGACAATGGTTCGTGTGAAATGTACTTTCCAAACGGGTTGGTATCTTGGTTAAGATTACAGTGTTTTGGGGATATTAAATAATGTAAAATACACATTTTCATACATTTTATTTTTTATTTGAAAATGACCACCTGCAAACACGATCATGTGATTGTAAAGATTTAATCTGAGAAATTCACAAAAGAATTTTAGGGGCAATTCTTCTGTTTTAAAACAAAAGTTTTGGAAAGAGTGGAGTTACATGTTTGTGCCAGAAGTTCCTGATATCAGACTGGACAGATCTAAAAACAACAATTTTTGTTTTTGACGAGGAACAATATGGTAAATGCGTAAAAGCTCAAATAAAGCTACATTTTGCACAATATGTCTGTCTTAATAATACATCATGAAAATGAAAACATTTACTGTTAACGATTGGCTTGGTAAATACTTGTATAACCTGGAGTCAGGTTGACCTTGTGTCAGATTGACCTAAAACATGTTTATTCCAGAAATAAAATCCATGTTAAAAAAAAAAGTGCAGAGTTCTTGTAAAACAATTATAAACGCCCACACAATAAAACCAGTGATCATAATGTTTTGGCTAAACGGTCAAACTCTTTTCAACTGTATATTTTATATGGCCATTGGTATCCATTTGTTTAGTCATGAGACATTTTAGCGACCTCTCTCCCGCCCACTCACTTGGACAGTTCATTTTCTGATGTGAATGCACAAAAGAGAAAAAAACTGTTGCAATTTAGGTGATTAAGTACAGTGGATAATTAATTGGAATAACAAACAATTTCCTCCATGGAGGGTTACTGATTAGCTGTGCTCCCTGCGCTGCCATGGCTTTTTATCCTCTGCTTCAATTATGTTAATGCTAACTTTCTCTCCCAGAAATTATTGTGATTAATTTTCTCTTGTTTTGAATTACAATTGTGCTGGCTGCTCACACTTTAAAGCATTCATTAAATCCCAATTAGATAGGTGGGCTCATTTGCTCCAGTGCCGCCCGGTTCTGTAGCACTTTGTGTTTAATGTGCTAATTGGACGAGATTAAAAACAACTAACCTCTTCTGAGAGCACAGAAGTTATTCAACAGTCGCATTAGCATAATTTATCCGACCATGTTTAATTAGATGCTATCACAGTAGTCACGGCAGGTGGATCACTAAGGGACGGATCCATTTCTGTAAAAGTCAGGACAATGTGTACAATGTAAATACAAATTTACAACTATTCACAGCTCATGGAAACAAGAAGATGGTTACTGTTCTGAAATGTTATCATGTCCGTGAGATGATTGGCCATTTTCACTTTTTATTAAGAATTGTTAAAAATGAAGAAATGAGGTGAAAAGTGGCTGCTCACTTTCTGCTCATTCATTATTTGAAAAGAACTGAATCAAACTTCAGATATTGTTGCGTTTTGAGCTTGTGTGTTTGATCTCAGTTAAACCTACAGTTCACCACGCACACAACAATGTCCTCTTTGGTTTTACGTTCTTGTGAATAGAAATGAGACGCAAAGTTACTGCGTGATGTATGCTCCAGTTGGCGAACATCTTGCTAATATGTTGTGGACGCATAATATGCAATCGTCCTCTATACGAGACACGGCGGGCGTTTCGATTTCTGCATTTTATGTCTCTTCAGTTCTTTTGTTACAAGCACTCGAGTAGCATTAACAGCTCACTATCCCCATTTGGTCAAGACTTAGATTGTCTCTAACTCATTTACCAGTATCTGAAGAACCACGCTCCGGGCCAGCGTGAGTGGAGCAGGAATAGAAGGAGCACGGAGGCTTTCATGTCCCGATGTGATCTCTTCAAATGGGACCTGAAACCTGGAGTGAAATATTGTTTAGCTGTTTGTACCGCACGCACAAGCTTTTTTCAGAGGCGCAAAAGATGAGAGGCGCAGGTGCGTAAAACCGAGAAACTGCTCTTGAGAGGTTTGGTAAAGAACTAGGGTTGTCCAGATCAAAGGAATATAAACCTTGATCATTATATCTATTACGGCTACACCTAGTTTTCTGTGGTCTGAACCCTTTTCAGATTTAAGAGGTGTTTTGGCCATAATGCACCCAGCCTTTGTGTAAGGATTAAATAATGTCATCATTCAAATTCACACTGAGGTTTTTAGTTAAGTGCACATTTGGATGCAATTCTTGCTCCTTCTTATGTTCAGGTGGAGAGTTGTCAGATGTGTTCCAGCTGCAGTCCGTTCTTTTTGCCTTACTTTCACACTTTAGTATTTAATTATTGAAAAATATGTTTTCTGTTTGTTAAGAGAGATTATTTAAACTTTTATTTGCTCCATGGGAGTATAAAAAGTTCAAGGGAAGTTGTCGGCTTTCTTAATCAACTGTTTTTTGTCTTTTATTCAGTCATACCCCAAAAAGTAGTATTAACTTGCTGCATGATTACCTTTTTTAATGTTCTGTGGTTATTTAGGATTTTAATGCCTTGTATGATTGATTCTTGTTTTGTTCAGCACTTTGAGTTGTCTTGTGTATGAAGTGTGGAAGTTTATGTACAAATAAACTTCCCTTGCTTTTGAAAAGCCCCCTTTTTTAATAAAAAATATGTACTAAAAAATCTAAATATTTGTTTGTCGTGGCCCTTCAGTTAAAAACAAACATATTTGTTTGTGGCTGTAAACATGATATAAAGGCCAAGAGGCAAATGTGACTGCCCTTTTTTCTTGTACAGAGCATTCTTTTGAGTTTTAAAATATAAAGGAGAAGGAATAACACAAATGCACTGTAAATAAAGCTCTCTGCATCAAATAATGCTGTAAATCTTAACTGAAAACATGTGCTTTTGTCTGTAACAATCTTTACTGAATGATTCGACTTTTGGACAGCCCTTGTATGAGCAGTACATATCGTTGGCATTTAGGCCATAACTCTATTCGCAACCTGTCCATAAAGTCCAGATGTTTGTAGTGTATGACTAACATTTGTCTCATGTACAGATCCCCCCAGTACATGTTCACATTGAAATAAATAGCATGACATAAATTACACTCCACCTTCGGTGGACTCTTAGTGATTTAGTTGTTTTTTGATCAGTAATCAGGTTAATCAGAGAAAAGGAGAATTAATACATTTGCAAAAGCCCAGTACAGTCGTTTCATCATCACAGTGAATATTTGCACCTCAGTGCCAATGACTTACTACTTTAATATTATATTACTAGCATGTACCACAGATTTAGCTCCAGATAAATAGATTAAAGATGTAGCTATCAATTGTAATTATTATTGGGTTGTAGAGAGTGCAAGTATAGAGTTGTGCAATACTTGATATTCACATATCTTGTGTTGTGTTGTTTGATCCTCATTCCTACTGTTCTGTAACTTGTGATGCAACACTGAAATTTCCCCACTGTCTGGCGAGAAAAAAATCTCTTAATCTGAATGTATTTGATGGTCTTATCACCTCCCTGTGGATGAATGCCTCCTCCGTCTGAACAATCGCTGCAACTTCAATTTCTGTTTCTAAATCCCCGCATTCACCCTTACACCTTCACATTACAAGACAACCAAAGGAGTCCTGGGATTTCTCTCGTAGCTAAGTAGTTATTATGACATATGTGGTGAATAAGGCTGAAGTGCAGTTCTATCATCTGGGATGCGTGTTGCTTTAACCTCTTTCATGTCTCAAGTGCTCGGACACTGGCAAAATCTATTCGTGCCCTTTTAGAATGACAATGGGCTGAATATCATCCTATCTAGTGTTTTGTTCAGGTAATTTGCTGAGCACTTGGAACAATATGGAAGCATCAAGATGAAGACCATTGTTCCTTATGCACAAATGAACACTTGCTTGTTTCATTGTGCACTTTCATCTATATGGAAATGAAATGATGCTCTCTCAGCCCTGTTTGTTTGTCAGTGTTGGAGCCACACGGAACAGGAAATAAAAAAAAATCACCTTTACGCTGGCAACTTTTTAAAGGGCGCCTCTTGTGGGATTATTTCAGGGCAAAACTGAACTGGGTTTGGATAGAGCTGTGTCTGCCGGTTTAGATTCTCATTTTGGCAAAAAATTCCAGTGTACCTCAAGGGTATGATTGGACCATTTGCGCTCGCATGAACATCGTACCTTAAGGGTTGAGGAACCACCATAGTAAATACATTTAGTTTGGCAATCAAGCCAAAATCAAACCAATAGACAAATTAAGTGCTACAAATGATTGGAAAGAATTGCATTGTCTTTCAGCAAGTACTAACAATAATCTGTGTTTGGAAAAGCTTGCATGCCACGCTTGTTTTATCCGCAGGTGGTTGTTGTTGGTGATATTGTCTCTGAACATTTGTGCTACATCCCTACCTCATCTAAATATCTTCCATTTCCTGCCTCCCACAGGTGCACAAAGGAGGCCTTGTGCAGTGGACGTGCTTGGTGCCACTGGGAAGTTAAAGGCGGAGAGAATTAGGAAGGGGCAGGAACAGGGCTCCAAACTACAAGGTAACGAGGGAAAACCAATCCCTCCAGGAATTCTCCTGATACTGAATCCCGCATGCTCACCAGACTCAGGATCAATGCTCTCTCTGGGGAAGAGGAGGAAGAGGAGGAGCACAGCAGGAAATTGGCCCAAGAAAAGTGTGCCAAAGCGAGTCCAAAAGAGCTGTATAACTGTGGGGGTTCTGTTTCTACTCCTTGCTGTATGCTTGAATGTTCACTTATGGCTGAATGCCAGGGCTAAACCACGCTTCTGTTGACCCACTTCTAGAGATCAGCAGCATGTAGTAGTTGTTCTCCTCTATCAGATAAGATTAAGCTTTTCAAAAAACCTAATTAAAAGCCCTTACATGCGACATGTTTGGATTATCATTATCCAATATGAGTTTTTTTTAAGTACAGTGGTCCATTGTTTATTGCTTGTGTTATGTTTTAAAAATGATTCAGCTACAAAATCAGCTATATGTTTGACCCCTCTACACACACGTTTCTAACCACCTCACAATTATCTCACCACTGCTGATTGTACAATCCAAGATGTGTCAAACCTGTGTGTTGTGATTATGAACGCACACAAGAGTTTTCCTCTGACTCTAAACAAAGCTAACTGTAATCATGCTATATTAAGGGTTTGGTATATTAGTATTTTATATGTTTTTGGAGTGCATACATGGGGCATGACATGGCTGTAGAAAGTGTATTCAAAAAGCTGCAAACAGTAACCCATTTATCAAGATGACATGTACTCCACATCAGATATTTGGCTTTTCAAGAATGAAGTAGAACAGTAAACGACACATGCACTGGTGGCAGTGAAAACAGGATTCAGAGCAGGGGCAGAATGAGAGACAAACACTGAAATAAGCATAAAGTCTCTCACTTACTGACTTCAGTGAAGAAACTCTGTGAGCAGAACAAATTAAGTTGTTACTCTGTTCATTTGAGTTAACAGTTGCGTTCTATTGTCCACCTGCAGCAGTGGACTGGTGCATTTGTGCACGGTGTATTCTTTAATGAACGCATTAGGTGTTCTCTTTGAGCCAACTCACACTGGAAATGAAAGACTGAGTTGTTGGTTGCGGGCCCAGACCCTCCCTGTACTCCTGCCTCCACAATGCCCTGAGTCTAGTGCCATGTTTGGAGTGAATGTCATCATCTAACAGAATGAGTGAAGCATCACATATTGATCCACTCCTTTGTGGACCTTCCAAGCTAGTGATAATTAGCATCGTCCATTAGCGACTTTGCCGCGCAAATGCACCCATTAAGAGTCAAAGCTTCTGTTCTTTTCTGTGAGCATTCATTTGGCCCAGACTTTCTTATTTCAAAGGCATAAGGGAATGGTGAAAATATGTTATGGACAGATGAAAAGTGGCAAGTATAAAGTGGGTGTTTAAATGCATTAAAAGGCGGCTAGATTTAATTAACACTCAGGATGGCTGCTTTGTTCCCATGCTGTAAATGATCATCTTAGTGAAGAGAGCAGCTATTATTTTGAGTATGTTGTTAAAAGGGGCTTTGAGATAACATGGCATTGACCATTTTCTTTCTATGACTGAAATGCTTTATTTATTTGCAACCAATTTGATGGCAAAAGTAACACGTCGTAGAATTCGCAGCAAAACTTGAACTCGGCATCTTTTAGTTTGTGATTTGCCTTGATTCAGATGAACAAAGTACGCCTTTATGCCAAGAACAACTTCCTTACCTCAATGTATGACCCTAAGAGCAGCTCATCCATAAACATTGTTTTTTATTTAGAGCTCAGGGTCGAAACACATATATTAGTGTCAATGTATTACATAAAATCAAATGTCTGTTGGTGGTATTTTAGACTGATAATTCATTAGACCCAATACTTTGTTTACGACATACATCACTAATTCACATTACTTATGAGGATAAAACTTTGTACTCAAGTAAAAGTATATTTACATGGCTGGAATATTAGTAGTATTGGTAGGTAGTAGGGCTGTAACAAGCTCATACTTTATGGAAATTGTTCTCAAGAGGTTTTATGACTCAGATATTTCTATAATGACTAATATTTTTAAACATATTTTCTCTATGACGATGATTATTTTCACTGACCTTTCGGGATCCAAACCTCAAATTGAATAAGCAAAAAAGAATACTTGGCCAACCTATCGATTATAATAAAAGGGCTATATAAAGCAAACATATTATCATTATCCTTATGATTATTATTCATGTGTATTTGATTACAAAATGATTTACAAAAACATACTCAATGTATGTGCTTTGAGAAAGTGTTGAAACTTTCCGCCTCCTACCGTATATTCAACAGACAAGCGCCATCACATGTAGAGGGTTATTTTTCTTTTTTCACTAGAATTCCTGTGGCTGACAAGATGTTACTCCACTTTTGAGGACCTCTGATGGCACCTCAAAAGCTCACTGTCCAACTCTCATAGTATTAGTGATATAATGACAAAAACTATTGGCACCATTGGAGGCACACTCATGTCTGTGTGTGTCACGTTGACCTTTCCGACCGTCATCCGCAAACAGGGGAAACGAGCGAAAAAGAGGCCGCGGCAAAGCAAAGTGCTCACCCTAAGCCATTATGATTAACCATGCGCACTTTTTGCAGTAATCATCGGTGTATGGAAAGGGCTGCAGAGAAAAATCAATCACATTATATTACTGTGGACATGCTTTATTGACCCCTGTTGGTGTTCGCGCATTTCATACTTGATTTGTATCTACTGGCAAGCATTTAGAACAATGTCTGCAATTTGGGGCGATGAGAAAAAACAGGGCAGCATTTTGAAGCCTGAAGGCCCATACTTATAGATTGAGAGCTGCTTTATGAAAACCTATTTAGATGCATTTCTCAGATGTAGTTTATGACAAGCAAATGGTGGCGCTGTGCCCTCATTTAAAGCCAAAGCGTATTTGCAGTCGGGACTGACTTTGCCGCATGCATGATATGAGCCAAGCTACGGAGCATATTGTGAGATCAGCAGCAGCTCGCGGTAAATAAGAACTGGATGTCTCATTATCTGAACACCAAGCCGTGACAGCTGTATTCATCCAAAATGCATTGTATGGAAAGGTTAAAAGTAGTTATGAGAGAAGTAATGTATTATTAAAATACCTTTTGCAGTGAAGTACCCCCTGATATATTTTCCTAGGTAATGAAAGCAGGATTCGGTGGAAATGTAGTCATTCTGAGGCCCATTTCGTCGAGCCTTTTATTCGCTCTCTCCCTCTTCAACAATTTATCCGGGGGAGAGTGAAGAGCCCACAGATAGCGCGCAGACAGTAAACATTTTGTTATAGTCCGAACCATGTCTTATTACTGGTTTTTCATTAAAAAAGAAAGCCTTTCCAAGCATTCAAAGCATTTCGCCGGATGAAGATGCTTCACAATTTTCTCCCTCTCACCCTCTTTCTCTGCTCACTATACCTGAATCCTTTCTCTTTTTGATGCTGTTAAGGGAGTAATTGAGTGCAGAAAATGGCTTGGCTTATTTGGACTGAGCCTGATCCAGAAATGATTAAAGCTAAAGGGGTTTGAGGTATTCAAAAGGAGAAAATGATAGAAAAGAATATGGTTAATGCTTTTTTTTTCTTTTTCCATTTTGCAGAGGACAGAAGAGGAGAGAGAGCGCGGCGGGAGGGAGGGGTTGTCGGGCCGAGCGGCAGCCAGACAGGTTGGTGTTGGTGAGGGGGAAGAATGGAGCGGTGGGCTCATAGAATAGCCCCTACTCATACCCCTATTAAAAGCGTGGGGATTGTCAGAGACGGTAAAAAAGACAGGAAATCACTGCAAGAAATGAAGCTTCTTTTACCAATTACTGAATACCCCGCGCACACCTTGGAGCTCTTTGTCCTGTGTAGCACCAGTTCCTCGTACCTATTCTTGCTCTCTCCTCTTTTCTCTCTCTCGTAGCGCCTCACATCCTTTGAGTTGGATGCATTAGCGCCGAGGCCCCCAGAGAAGAGGCAGTGCTTTTGAAAAGGCCCAGTTGGACTCACTTCTAGCCCCGACGTCGTGGCTCCTTTTCAGGCTTTTATTCAGCAGACAGTCAGGGTAGGGCGGCAACGAGGGCGCCCTCAACCTCTCCGCTTAAACATTTGTCTCTGCCTTTTTTTTCTCTCATCTCGGGAGCTCCGGAGAGAGATGATTAGCTAGGCGAAACATTTACTGATCAGAGCAATGCATCCAGGTAGTTAACACACGTCTAGGCAACAACGTGCAATGGACAAATAGAATTGTGCGGTAAAAAGTTGCATGTGGCTGATAATAAATGTAGTGTAGTCTGCTGGATCAGGTCATTGGTTTGTTTGAACGGGACCAGGGGTGAACTGTCATGCCTAACTCTCTTCTCCTCTATTGTATGTTCCTTAGATCTCGCTTAAAACTATTTCTGGTCACTAATGCAGAGTCTACTTAAAAGCCCTGTTTGTGCTGGGATTTCCATTGAGTAATTTGACATTAGAGGACGATGTAGCTTTAGCCTATATATGTCCAAACTTTCTACTTCACCTCTTAGCGCAGGGGCCAACAACATGGATTGTAAAACTTTTTTGACTTTTTCCATTGTGCCGGTTCAGGTTGTATTCAAATGGGGTATAATATTTTTATAATGATTCACACATACAAATGTCAGTACATACAAATAAAGTTGGATTCCAGAGGTCTGAGCTTTAGAACGAGGTACAGCATGACTATATTGGTGGAGATTAGTTTGGCTGGATGACACCGTGAAAGAACCTCAGTGGCTACTTGTTAGCGGCACAGGGCCACTTATGCCGCTTTTCCACAGTGTCAGTACAGTTCGTTTTGGTACGGTACGGTGCGGTTATTTCGCATTTCCACTAGTGATATTCCCGGAGTTTGCGTTACTTTTTTCGCAACACCTCGACTGCGGTTCCATCCGCGCCGTACCCATACCATGACGTGACGTCGGCGTCTGACTTACACCGATTGGTCAACAAGTGTTGACCAGTGTCACTGGAAGCGACATCTGACCCTTTGGGAAAAACAACTCAACCGCCATCTTTAAAACCGGCTGCTCTGCTCGGCTCTGCTTCGGCTACATTACGCCCCCCTCACTCCAGAGAAATGGAATCGCACAGAAAGCCCCAAAAGTCAGCGTCCTGGTCGGTAGACGAGGTCCACACGTTCCTCTCTTCAGGCCGAAAGAAAGAATTCAAAGGCAGCTCAAGGGCTCGACACGGAGGTCTCATGAGGTTTTCAGGGAGATCACCCAGCTCTGGATATGTGACTAGTCTGTGGTAATCCTGGAAATAACTGGTTAGCTACGTATCCCGTTGGCCCAAAGCTCTCACTGAAATGTATTTACTCGTGTAAATGTTCGATTGTCTGTTGTACACAGTGAGCTAGCTACATTTAGCTTCATTTAGCTATCGATAGCAGCTAAGCTAACAACCGCTAACTCGCTACCCCATGGCTGCCGCTGTTTCTCCCTCGGTCCTTTACTGCTCGAGTTGCAATATGGCGAGTTTAAACCCTGGATCCGCCTCTGAGGGTAGTGATAGATGTGTTAAGTGTAGTATAGTTGTAGCTTTGGAATCCAGGGTTAGTGAGTGAGCTGAGTCTCAAGCTAGCACTAGCATTAGCTATACCCAGGCCGTATCCTCGGACAAGCAGCCCTCCTCCTCTGCACACTGCTACACAGGCTGCTATTGCTACAGGTATGTCCCATTCAGATTGTACAGAGCACAGTCAGTGTCCGAGTCATTCTTTTAAGACATAAGCATTTTCAACAACCACTCGTGCTGTGCTGAAATTTCAATGAAACACTTGCTGTTCGTCTGTCACTCGCCCAGCGCCCTGAAAAGGTTTTAGAGGCCAGTTCAGCAGGGGGTAAGCAGAGTCCCCTCGGGGTTAATAACCAGCTATCACCGATATTATAATAAATCCATCCACCGCACCAATGTTACTAGTTACGCGTAAATGACGTGGTTTGACAACGCTGAGGACCTACTAGGAGGTACTATTTTTGATGGAAAAGCACATGAACTGGACCGTGCCATGCAGAGTCGAAACGAACCGTACTGACACTGTGGAAAAGCGGCATTACAATGACACAGCAAGTCACATTTGGCCCGCGGGCCTTAGTTTGCACCTGCATGATTTAAATTATTAGTTATTCCATGGGCAGGTACACGTACTAAATAAAACTGATACCTTTGTCTAAAAGATGTGTTGTCACTGCACCGTCAGCCATCTGCTGACATTTAGAGATTATTGCAGTTCATATATCACACAATTACTCTGAAAGAGGATTACAAAATCAATGTTCTTCTGTGAAATAATTAAATAGACAAAATGACAAAAAAGGATTACAATTGTCCATTGACTTTCTGTCATAATTAAGAAATGAAGGCGTTATAGTGGCACAGGGATATGGTGAGAACATGGTTAAGACAAATTAACACATACATAGAATATATATATATATTTTATTCAATGTTTAAATAGTCGTTCAAAACAAAACTGCATCAAGGTGATGCAATACTGACAAAAGACCTCTGCACAATGCTTTTTTTACTTTGCATTCGGCTGGAACAGCAGAGCACAATATCTGCGTCCATGGAGCCATCTTAACTCGGTTTCTCATTCTGTGTTTTGTGAGCCCTGTTGATGTGGATGCAGTTATGGTGATGGCCGTCTGTAACGGTGTCGTTAAAGAAGATATAGCTGCCAAATTAGAGCTTCACAGAGCACATTCGCCGGCGTCATAGTTGCTCTCAGGATCCATACGTTGTTAGTGAGTTTTCATTGTGTGTGCTGACGAACAGGTCCCGCTCTTATCAAGACACATGAGGATATTATTATGTAAGATTACTCATTCCACAAGGATTTAAATCAGAATGAGGTCCCCGCCAAGCAGCTCCGATCGCGCTACATCATCCCCACCTCATCCATCATCTGGAGTCAGACAACAAGGCGACAGTATCCAAATACCCCACTCTTCCCGCCTGCAATGTTCTTACACTAATACAATTCATTTTGCATCCGTTGCATGATTACAAGGGTTTTAATGATGAAGACTTTTTGACTGGGTGTTTTATTAAAGTCAGATATTACAAAGTTGCCAGATTTGAGCCTATATATGTTCGTGAGGCATCGTTGCTCCCTGGCAGCCATTTGCAGAGTTAATGTGGTAGAAAACAACATCCATCTCCCCTGTTTCCCCCCTCAAAATACTTCCATTAGGCCTATAGCTCTGACCCTATTCTCATTCACTGTCAAATGTGACATAGATCATCGTAGGTGAATGGTGCAATTAGTATAACTGGGATTTTGATGCTGACAAGTCTCGTGATGCGTATTTGAAATCTTGAGGCCAAATTGCGTTGTCGTACGTTCATCCAGCGAGGTAATAAATGGGATAAACCAAGGCAGGGACTATTAGTAACAATGATAGAGTGAGTTTAGTTTGGGAGCTTATGATAAACGGAGGCGGCATGTTTTTGTACGGCTTTGTTTGGTGCTGACATGCACTATATGTTGGAGGGGATTACATTATTTAAACAAATAACCTGCTAAATCACAGCGCAGTGCGACACACTCCCTCTGCTCTCTGGATATGTTTGTCTTGTTTAAAGCTATAGAAAACAGATGGGGGGAGGCATTACTTCTGTACAGTGCTTCATTTTAACAATGAAATCTAATGTTTAGAAATGTGTCTCAAACTTGAATGAAAATCATATATTTCAGATACAACACTGCCATATCAGTGCGTAAGTAAGTGAGTAAAATGTCTTAAACAAAAAACTTTTTCTGGCTACAGGGCTAATAGCTTTACTTTTACTATTACTGTTGCTTCCCGAAGAGATTTATTCAGCAATTCTTCAAATGTTTGACAACCAGTTGGAACACATTATGTATAAATATGAAGTCTGGCACACCTGGTTTGAGCTTGATGAATGCACTGCACATTTGAGACATAGAAAGCTTACACAAAGCTTATATATTTAGAAAAGAAAAAGTTCAGATAGAGTTTATTATTTTGATATTTGCACTTTGTAATATTTGCACTTTAAAATTATGCCTATACCTAACCATTTCCGAACAAAAGTGGAGTTATTCTTCATTAGAAATACAATAGATCACAAAGTTCACAAACCAAAACAAGCACTACACTTATTTTAATGAGACCAGGTACAACAAGTAACTTATATGTAATTCACATATAAGTGTTTTTGCATCAGTCATCAGTGATTTGTGTAATTGCAATGACTTCATCAGACCACTAAGAGTGCATATATTTGCATGCAGCTGCCAGACTGCTGAAGCTGTGCAGGGCAAGGCCTGGTTAGTACTGTGATGGGAGACCTCTGGGAACACCAGGTGCCACAGTGGGGCGGCTGCGGCTGTAAAGTGAAAATCTGTCGTTGTGTCCTAAGACACTTCACCTTCATTGCTTAGAATGAGTCCTGTGTGTGTGTGTGTGTGTGTGTGTGTGTGTGTGTGTGTGTGTGTGTGTGTGTGTGTGTGTGTGTGTGTGTGTGTGTGTGTGTGTGTGTGTGTGTGTGTGTGTGTGAGAATGGCTGGTTTCTGTCAGTGTGCCCCAGGGCAGCTGTGGCTACAGTAGTAGTTTAACACCAGTGAAAGCTATATATAAAACCAATGCATTATTATTATTAATATTATTATTATAACATACTGTCCCTTTTAAGCAAGTAATTACAGTAAGTAACTTGGAAGAGATATCTAGATATCTTGCGTATTTATATTTTCTGCATTATCTGTTTGAGCATAGTTGAAGATGGATAAGTGACAAATAAAACACATATTGAAAATAACTTTATCATAAATTACATTTCATCATTCCCAAGAGCATCTATCTCCAAATGCTATTTTCCAGAAATGAAAGCCGGTTATTGTTACCGTCGAGTTTCCTGAGCCGTGTTGGTGTCAGATGTGCTGTTGCGTCTAGTGCATTTCAAAGAGGAGAGAACATTGTCATAAAGGTCTTGTGTGGGACTTTTGCTCATTCATTAGAGTGACCTGCAGGTAATCTCTAAGTAAAATATGCTTAAGCCTGAGCCAACAGAATGGCCAAAAAAGCACTGATAGATCGCACTCCTCATTGTGAATTCCATACCCAATTGTGGCATTTTCCTGGGTAAATGGAATTGTACATCACGGCCTGAATATGGCTGACTTTGTGGGAGCGATACATTCTATTTTTCCCACAGATGGAGTCGGTGGAAGCCATGGTATTGCGGTGCTTTCAGTGAAAAGGCCATCTTTAGGACCTCTTGATCAATCTGTGACCTTTAAGTACACAGCCATCTCGTAAATAGGAGGGTGCGCTTACCGAGACTTCAAAAGCGATGGGGACCCGATAATTTCCAAATGGAGCGGTGTGGAGTGGCGCTGGTGGGGAGTCCATAAAAGCCTGCCTTGTTCTGCGGCACACCTCCTCTTTGCTCCACAACAGCCAGTTAGCGTAATAGCTCAGGGGATAGAGGGAGGGGGGGAGGGCATTGGGGGGGGAGAAAAAACAGGTAATTACTAGTAATCATTGGTCAGGGAAGAGCTGATGATCACTACAGTATAACAGATTGTACTGTTCCCTGCAGACCGGACGTGGGGCTGTCGACGGCTAACAACGTGGAAATTAGCCAGTAACCTTAAACCTCTCCTCCAATCGCATCGAAACTCAGGCTGCGCTCCTTGGGTCTTGTCGAGAAGAGCCCTATGAATCTCAATGTTCCACTTACCGACTGCCAGATAAGCAGGGACTATGGGGGCTTTATTATTTCACAATCTTTTTTTAAGTTGGGCTGCACATCAAGTCGAGATGGTTCAACAGCCAGACAGGGTGACACAAACAGAAGTGTTCAAGTGAAGCGTGAGCACTCCTTGATTTTAGCTGTGAAATGTTTAGTTTGGACAATTCACTCAAAGCAGATTTGCACAAATGCACTAGCGCCGTCGTCCACTTTGCGGTAACAGCTCTGCGTCGGATTGTCTTTTTTATTTTATCCATTTCCCTTTGGTAAAATGGCCTCTCTTTTCTGAGCCCTGCTACATTCACAATTTTCTGTTAAAACCATCAATAACACATCACATTAATTAGGCTGTAAGGCTTTGGCATGAATGGGATCTGGCCTTTGACTAAAGTGCTGTTTCGTACTTTCTTTCTTTTTTCCGTAACATTTTCAAAACAAAATTGTATTCAACGTTCATGTTCAACATTCTATCACCAGCTGTGTCACAAAAAACCATTTGCAGTTAACATGTTTATTGATCCAATGTTGTATTTATTAAATTATTATAGCTCAAACAAATCAAAGCTTTTGTCATATAGCACAAAATAGTGATCTGAATCAAATGAACACGGCATACCTTTTCTGGCAACTTAGTTCTTGTTATTCTTGTCTCTTTTTTTACTGAAATATCAATTATAAACCATGTATTCTTACTGTTAGCTGTTTTTGTCCATGCCGATGCAGGAGGGTTTAAGGACAGTGGTGATGATCCAGGACACTCTATAGGAGGATCTTTGTTTACACCCACGTGCGCACGGGGTGGCAAGAAGACAGAGCGCCACATACTGAACCATGGATGCAACGAGTACTTTTAAAAGACTGTATATAAGCACTTTAACGCAAGAAGATCAGAGGAGATATAAAGACAAGCTAAAAATAAGTATATGACACTTGTCCGTCTACCAGAAGACAGAATTACACGGAAGATTTTTAACTGGGACAGAAGTCACAGACATCCCTGGTCCAAAGAGGTGCTGCAAATATTGTCAAAAGTTGAATTCGGATACTTATTTCAAAATAATTTACAATGTAAATTGGTAACTCTAAGGAAAATGTTAAATGATATCTATGAGAAAGAATGGAAAGTTAAAGTTTTGAAGAAAACCAAGCTCAGAACTTATGTCCAGTTTAAGAACTGTTTTTCCACAGAAATGTATTTACAATCTAATTTGAGAAAAGGGCAGAGGTCTCTGTGTGCTCAGCTCAGAGCAGGAGTGCTGCCCTTTGAGGTTGAGGTGGGGCGTTACAAGGGGGTTCCACTGGATGGTCGACTGTGTGCTCTGTGAGCTGGGAGTAGTGGAGGATGAATTTCATTTTTTGTTTTACTGTCCTATGTACAATGACCTAAGAATGGTATTGTTCACAAAGATTCAATGTAAAAATCCTGATTTGTTTTGGCCTTCTGATGGTGATAGACTGTGTTGGATATTTGAAAATGATTTTTTTGCAGTGGCAAACTTTGTTGAAAAGGCCTGGACACGGAGACAAAGGACTTTATATCCAGAGAGACAGTAATATCTTTGTCCATAGATGTGGCTATATCTTCCTTTTTGTTGATAGTGTCATATAAGCCCATGAGGGCTGGGCACAAACTGTATGTGTATGACACTTAAATAAAATATTCATTCATTCATTCATATGAGACCGAGCTGAACAAATCCAAAGCCCAGATGAGACCTGGGATGACGAGAAAAACATTGCTCAGACTCACCTCTGTTTTGGCACTGAGTGCTGGGACTGGGATGAGCAACCAAAATGCAATGTTTGAAATTAATCATTATTCATGAATGAATGAATGAGTGAACAAGTACGCAGTGAAAGTAGTTGCAAAACTTAAATTTGTTTATGAATTTTTATCCCCTAATCCCCACGGCTTCCCGTTCTACGTTTACCGTAGGTAACAGCATAAAAGGGCAACCACTTTACCGCGGCCGTTTTTTGCTGTTCTTTTCCGAAAGAATAAGAAAAAAAACTGTTCCCAGCGGGCCGTACAACCAACCACACAACAAGAACGGGCCATTTTATTTAGTAAAACCTCTCTACAAACGTCTAAAAATAGCTAACTCTCTAGCATCCAGGTACACAATACAATACAATACAATTTATTCTTGTATAGCCCTAGGTCACAACAGAAGTCATCTCAGAGGACTTAACAAAACCATTGAAATCACCAACACAGGTCAGAGAATCAACAGTTAGCTTTCAATGCTGTAGTGCCTCACGGCCACGTGACCGGAGCGAAAAACTATAAACAACGACGTCCCTCCAAGATCCTCCTATAACAACATTTTTGGACATGGGTGATCTGCCGCTTAAGGACCAATGGCTCTATGTGTTTTTTCTCTGATCTGTGTTGGCGAATTTAATGGATTTTGTAAAGTCCTCCGAGATAACTGCTGTTGTGATTTAGGCCTATACAAAAATAATTTGAATTGAATTGAAAAATCAAGTTGTACAGATCTCTCTATAACCTACTTTATCATATTGACCTTGTCTCATCAATTGCACCATATGTGTGTCGGCCTGTCTGATGGCACTGGCTCTCGTTTCTCTCCAGTGATTTCTTACACTTTCTCCCTCCGAGTGCAGACTTTCGCAGGCTCCGTGTCGCAGTCAGACTTATTGATTGAGGCCAGTTTCTTTCGTCCTTTAAACTGTGCGACGGTGACTATAGACGGTGGCGCTTCTCTCGTTGGAGTCTTTTTGCGAATCAATCGGAAACACTTGTACCTGCTTGTAAGTGATCAGACAGCACTTCAGATAACTGGTAATGATTATGCAGACATAAACAAGGGAAATCACCAATGGAAGAGAGGAATGTTTGCGATACATTATTTACCCTGTATTTTCATTTTTTTGACCATATTTTGGAGATCCTTAAGGATAACACACAAATATGTTTTTCATGAACTAATCGTTCATGATTGTGTGTAGCCGTGTATTGTCCAAGGAACGTGGTTTATATTTTCAAAGTATTCCATCACTGAGTTTATCTGGCGGGAGGTCACATGTGCCGTTTGTGCAAGGTGGCCCTGGAAATTACAAGAACTGTAAGATATTTCGAAAAGACAGAAAATGGCGCCAACTAACAATGAAGTGAAACAATGAACAATGTGTTATCATTCTCCAAAATATGAACAAAACTTCAACATTTCTGCCAGTTGGAGGAAACTTTGGATCATGGCTGTATTCACTTCCTGCCACTCAATACCCTCATAAAAAAGTTTCATCCGGTACATTATTTTGTGGGTTGCCACTGTTTTGTCACTTAAGACTCATGAGATCATGGCTGTTTCATCCTCATCCAATAAAGGTGACATGGAACACTAGCTCCTGTTCAAAAGACAGTGAGATCACTGAGTCTTGACCTACATGTAGAACTTACCGGAGATGATCGCCGCAAAAGTTATATTTAGAAGAGAACAGAGCATTTGAATAGTGGCGACCTTTTAATGGTCCGTTTTGAAAAGGAAGCGAGTTATAAAATATGGATGAAGTCAGCGTGCCTGTTGTGTTGACATGTGGCAGCACTAAATGCTGTCATGGGAAGGCGTTGCTTTAAAGCAGGTCAGATCAAAATGTGCCGCTGGGACTGATGTTACCCGTCAGTGCAGCTAAACAAAGGCACAACATTAGAGCAGACATTCTCACTCTCACTTTGTTTTCAAAATGACAGTATCACAGTGCACTGCCCACACCCATGCGGTAGGGGCTGTTTTGAAGCCTGCTGTAACCAATGTGAGCTTTTTGTGGTGGCCATTCAAAAGGAATTACCAATAACACAGCTAATAATAAAGGGCTTGTAAGGGATACAACGAGGGGGTTTGTCATGTCGCTACAGTCTAATCTGGCCTGCAGGTTCCCCGGCACTGCAGCGCAGGTAACACGAGACTCAAAGATTCGCTGCATTAGTTCTGCTTAGCTAACCGTGAATGCTAATTGCAGGAAGAACAAACTGCTCCTCTCCCCTCCTTTTCCTCTCTCCTCCCCTTTTGGCCTTCACTGGGCACATAGGAGAACACACAGAGAGCACAGAGACGCTCAGCTTAACAAAGACGTTTGTACTGAGAGACTCGGCCACAGCAAAAGGTAAAGCGCAGTTAAACTGAAGGTGACGTTCAGCTGCAGCTTGTATAACTTAAACACTTAATAAGATGATTTTCAATTGGAGCTTCTTAATACACACTAATCACACATACAATCACTATAGGTTACATGCCTTAGATTGTTAGTTGGCCCTCTGGCCTTTTGAATCCTTATTATTATGGAACAGAACATTTGATTCATGGAACCAAACTGTTCTATTGGAGTAAAAAGAGCAGTAGTGTTTGTTGATGACAGTATATATTCCATGTGGAGTAAGATCAAATAGTGCCTATTGCAGAGTTTTGTGGTGTGCTAATACCGATACTGATCCTAATCTGAGGCAAGGTCAAAGAGGCGGTTCCACACCAGAGGCTATCGGGCTCAGAGGTGCTGGTCAGCCTGCTTCACTGGAGCTGTGATCACTGGTACTATCGTCTATCAGTACTGTGTTAGACATCTATAGGCTACCTGCAGGCCCTGGGGCCCCGCTATCATATAGCCACTGTACCAACACTGCTGTCTATAGCTCGCAGTGGAGATTTATTGTAATAAGGAGATTCCTTTACAAAAGCTTGGGAACAGAGGTTCTTCAAGGAGCTCTGCATGGTCCCACTGGGCACCCCCTTTGATCCCAACCTTTGAACCCTAAGGGTTAAGCCTTGCCTTGGCAAATGAGTTTGACATGATGAACCACTTCCTAATTGGCCAATTGCTCAGCAGCTTTTCTAGCTCTTGCTGGTTTTACAAGTGTATGTTTTCCTAACCACTCTCCAGTGTCAGTCCACATCAGCCATGAGGCCTTTGAAGTGTGTGCAGATGATGTGAGCGATTATAGTATGTCAAAAGACTAAAATAGGTTTGTTGGACTTTCGCCTGAAACATTACAGTCTTAATTGAGTTGAACCACTCTGTGTTCTGTGTACAAGGACTCTGTTGCCTCTCTTGTGGTGGCCTAACATGCTGAAGGCTACAGTAGCTCTTAAACCATAAAGAGAGTCCTGCTGGTGTCAGGTCCCACCCTGCAGCATTTGGTTTGTAAGCTTCTACCTCTCCTGCCTTCATCTTTTCGTCAATCAGATTACTATGTCTAATATATTGAGAGGGAAGGTTGCTGTCACTGAGCCCTGAGGCTTGGGACAAACAGGTGGCCAAATACTGCTCAAATAGCGGCTTACAAAGACAAAGAGAATATGTCAGTCTTTTATAGTTGATCATTTTTAATTGTGTTTTTATGTTCACTTATTGTTCCCGTTACTGTTCCTCATTGTCCTAATGCTTGTGTCTTAGTAACGACTATAGCAGGCAAATAAGACCCTGGCTCCTTACAGTTGCTCCATAATGTCTCCGTGCATCTGTCTGTATCTGCAGACCTTTGCTCAGGTGGATTACACCCATCACCTTTCCCAATGACCTCTGTAGTATTTATCCACCTGCAGAGCATGGGAATGTCTCCCACCTCTGCTCCGAGAACGTGCCGAGCCAGTCGCCCAGTGCAAGACTGATTGTGGAGGAGGCCAGAGTGAGCCAGGTCAGGCAATCCTCTGCCCGGGGCGCTGCTAATTACTTTCTAATGTGACGACGATTCTTTTGAAGCTGCTGACCAAATCTTTTTAAAAGCATTTTGGGCGTGCAGAACGCAGAGCTGTGGCAGGCCACACTGGGGCCAGAGGGGGAGCTCAGATTTCGCCCTGCCTGCCGTGGTGCAGTGTCGGTGGGACGGCCAGGCACCACTGCCCCCTCCTCCTTCTCTGAGCACTGTCCCTCCAGTCAGCCCTCACAGAAGCACATCAGCAGCGAGTCTGACACCAGCCGAGGATGCACTCTGCACATGAAACCTTACACTCAACTAATGGTTACAAATGTGTTTTCAAAGAAGTCCCAGGTCTCCCATACAGACCATAAACACACACAGCACTGAGCCGCACAGCCAATTGGTTTAATGGATTGACTAACACACTCATAGGGTTGGTAAATGAAAAGTCTTAACACAATTTTTAATATTTTTTAATTTGAACAGTTAAATCAATGACTGAGTTGTCTACTGCTGTTTATTTTCCGATTCCAATTTCATGACTTGTTATTAAACTACTGTAGAATTTAAGTCTAATATATAGTATTTTTTGTTATGTTGTTGTTGAGGTTGAGAATGTTGTAACAGGGCCTCTGAATGGATTTTTTGTGTTCTCCTTGTGTCTGTCAGGTTTCCTCCGGGTGCTCAGCTTTCCCCATCACTAAAAACATGTACAATAACACACCCTCTCCCCTGAAAAAGAGACTTTGAAGTCTCAATGGAACATCCCTGGCTATATACAGGTCAATTAAGTAACAATGTGATATAGTGCAGGCCAGTACTGTTCTGTTATCTACTGCCTAGACTACAGAGTATGCATTATACTTCTAATATGTTGGCCTGAATGTACATTTTTGCCATCACCTACATTATTAATCACATATTGACTTTCATTCTGTCATTCAAAAGAGCTTTTTATTGAATTTATTGAATCCAAAAAACAATCCAACAAGCCATTGTGTTATGACAAATACAAATGACAAAAAAATACATTTGGCCTCAAATGAATTCAAATCTCATCTAACCTCACCTTAGCAATGCCTAAAGATACTGCAGGTGGCTTGTGGCTTTGACTGACACTTCACACGGTTTGGGGCGACCCCTGCTCTCTCTCCTTGGCTCCTAAAGACAGTATATTCCCTGGGAGGGAGTGATCCCTAATTAGCTGTCAGGTGATAGCGTGGGGCTTTCATTGTCCTGCTCCCGCTGCTGCGCTGCAGGCTATGTGGTCTTCAGTCAGTCTCAGGCTAAAGTGACAGATCATCTCTCTATACAGCAGCCCCCAGCCGCTCAAAGACTCCACTTTGTCCATACAAAGAGAGCCCAACTCCCATATTAAAAACAAGTCACTATCATATCTCACTTCAGCTCTTTCAAATAAAACACAAGCTTTTTAGGAGATGTCTTCAAATATTTCCCTTTAGGCTGCGTCCTTCCTAACACAACTATCCTGGCTCAATGCACAACTAAAAGGAGTTATGCTGTATATGTATCTAGATTATTACTTTTTTAGTAGCATAAACAATATATATTTTGTGGCTATGTTGTTTCCCAAAAAGGTTTTTTTCTGTTTCAGAAGCGGCAACTCCTGAAAAGCGATATGATTTCTGCTTCTGTCTGCAGTGTTTCGGTGCTTCTCTCCTCCAGACAGTTCCAGTATCCACACACGCTGCTCTGGGACCTTGTTTGAAGGTCGTGTCAGCACCGGAAAGTAAACGCTAGACCTTTCTGCGGTCGGGGTAAATGTACGAGGCAGCCCTGCGGGAGCGCTCCTTCCTTGGCTTTAATCGGCGCGTAACAGGCCCTTGTAGAGCCAAACTGTCTGCGACACATCAGCACTTAGAAATGAGACCCCTTCAGCCAACCCAGTGACGGCTGCGGTCACCCCACACAGCCGCGCCTGCCCTGTGCACACACAGACAGACACAGGACGCTCATGTGGACCAGGCTGCTCTTCTCACTTGTGACATTCATCTCTATGAGGAAAGTTAAACAGATAACATAAGATACAACTTCATTGATCTCACAGTGGAGAAATGTGCACGTTACTTTCGGCATCAATAGGATCTCAGATTGTGCAAATAGGCAGAAAATGTGCATGCAGTTAAAAAGGAAGAAGATTTAAGGAATGTTATGTGGAATAGAGGTATTTATTATCAGCTTACATGGACAGCCAGCAGACTTCTGATTCAGACTTCTTTAGATGAAGGCAAACCTGGTTAGTGCTTGTGCTCACAGCAAAAAGGGCCTAGATTCAATTCCACCTCATGTTCTCCCTGTGTCTGTGTAGGTTTCCTCTGTGTGCTCCGGTTTCCCCTACCACTAAACACATGTACAATAGGAATGAATGTAATGAGAGAGAGAATGGATGGTGATGGTCCGGGGCTTCAATGTTCCAGTGTGTTTGGTGTCTGGCTTCTGTCATTACCGTGTGGAGTGAATGGGAATTACTTGTACACCAAATATGTGTGTGACCTTGGTCTGTGAAATGCGCTATATAGATAAAGATTACTTACTTTAGGAGGAAAGAAGTCATGGTACATGCACTTGTACAAAACTAACACTCATTACATTTACATTGAGATGTATTTTGACACACGTGAACCTTATACAGATTGAAATACAGTAACAGAACACTTCTGCATTTGATCTGGTTTATTAGCGTTTTGTCTGTTAGTCTATGATCATGATTATCAAAATCTGATTTCAATTGTCAAAAGGGAAGCATTTATTGCATTGTCATAGATTCTATATTTTACAAATATACAATTTAACTTCTGCAGATACTACTATAGAATAAGCTAAAAAATTAAATGTATTTAAATATATGTTTTATTAACTAAGCAAAGGTACAAATTGTGTATCTGAAACGCTGTGTTTTAAACATTGTTTTGCATGTGCTTGTATCTTAATGAGATGATGCAGCTGCTCACTCATTTATCATCTTGTGGAAATAAACAAATTCACAATGTCAGTGAGACAAAGCAGAGTATACTGACATATCTCGTCCGCCACTGAAGCCAATCATTTGAAGCAGCCGAGAAAGCAAATTTAACAGTTCTAATGCTCTAGCCGAGAAACTTAATTTACCAATTTGCAGGAAGACAAGATGGCAGGAAACAAGCCAATTTGCCACGTGTGCAGCCTCCCTCTCTCCCTCTCTCCAGCCCTCTGTTGGCTCATGAGAGGTAATTATCCCTAAAAAGAATGCCATGCCATATTAAGATGTGGCCGCATCAAAACGAGGGAGACAGCATCATTACCAGTAATTATGAGAGAATTAGAAACATCATTTAACTAAACGAGCAAATAATGTCCAGGATATTGAAGAAGCTGCCTGCACTTCTGCCGACCGCTGCAAGTCCCATTACAAAAATTGTAGGTCTTTAATAGAATAATGACATGCTTTATCTTGTGCTGGAGAGGGTCTTGTGGAGGAGGCAGAAAACAACTGTTGCGCAGCCCTCTCTGCTCACCGCGGGCCGCTCTTGAGCAGCATAAGGCCTTCAAGATAATCCCCCTATTATCCTTACAAATACAAATTGGAGAGCAGTAAATTGTCCGTCACATCCATTATTGTGTCAAAGGTAATGCTAATGGACTTATCTCTAGAATAATAGCTGATTTCTGCACGGAACAGTTTCCTATAATAGTTTGATGCATGCAGCGCAGAGAATGGCACTTGAAGCAGGCAGTTCAAGAAATAGTTGGTAATTTGCCAATGAAGCATAATGCTTTTTCCATTAACGTCCAAATGCAGACTTTTGGGCTAAATATTGTTCTTAAGGAGCTTAACTTGGAAGAAGAAAGGGTGCTCCTGGAAAGCCTTTAGTTGCAAAAAAGCTTAAATGTGCAATTCATACAACTTGGAAAACTAGGTTAAGTAAAAGTAACAGTTAAATATAATAAAATTAGGCCAACCTCAAGAACATTTAATGTCATATTGTATATGTTTTATGTATTGGATAAATTATATTTTGTCTGCTATATAAACATGCAATGGTAGTCATTATATTCTATGAAAATCAAAAATTCTTTCAATCATGATCTTAGAAATAAAAGGTTAAAAGAAGGGCTTTCTTTTACTACTGTACATTTTTGTGAATTTTTTTTTTTTTTGCCGCAACCACGCATATAAACGTATTACCAATTTGTTCAGAATAAATATTTCATTTAGTTTTCACTGTGTTCCAAATAGCATGCCTTCTATATACATGAATATACAATGCCGGGTTGTAAAGAGGGGTGAGCAGAGGGACACAAATACAATTTCCCTTCAGCTCCTCCATTTCCACTTGATATAAAACAGAAATCATGAAAAATCACTTCTGGTCCAAGCTCTCCTTTTTAACCATTAGGACATAAATACAGAAGCTAGTTAAAGGCAGCGGATGACAGGGACTGGCTCAAAAACCTTGTTACACTGCTCTCAAATTCATTTAGTCTCCAAACAGGTCTTGAGAGTTGTCTGGCTTAATGCATGGCGATCGCTTTTAAAACTCTCGTCTGGAGGAAAGCCCTGGACTTGGCATCTGTTCAGTGTGTAGTTCACTGTCGGATGAGATTTACTTTTGCAAATTATGAACTTGCAGAATCACATTATTGGATCACAGATTTCAGTGACTGCATTTTCAAATAGTGCAATAAAATATATAACATACACAATAACTTAAAATGTAGGAATTATTGCGTTGAGTTGTAAATGCGTCTGTGAACGTGAATAATGAGGTTACTGCAAAACGTCTTTACCCATGTCTTTATTTCCATCTCAAAACCACAGTATGAGCTTTCAGTACTTTTAAGAATGATCTTAAAACCATGTCTCAGTTTTATTTGAAAATAAATTGGAGGAGTATTTTTATTTTTATTTTGGAAGTCTTAAAGCTTGTCTGCTTGTTTCAGATAAAATAACCTTTATTTATACCAAATTTCACTTTTCATAGAAGTGCTCTTCCTTTGGTTCAAATCTACCAACACGTGGCAAAAAAATTGATCCTCTTGAAAAATGGTTGTTATTATGAATCCAGGACGCTTTCTTTTTTTTTTCTATTCATCCAGGACACTTTCTATACAGCGACCTGGTTTCCTGTCCTCTATCAGTCTCCAGCTTTTGTCTGTTTCACGTCAGATTTAGCACCTAAAGGGTTGACTTTTTATTGATTCAATTTAATAATGTACAACTTTATATTGTCCCCTTATTTCTGGAAATATTGTAATTTCAACACACTTTACTGTAGAAGGATTTATAATCATAAAAACTAACTAACTTTTCGAGTTAATGATGTAAGTGAACGCTTCTAAACGGACTTTTGATCTACACCATGTTATTCCAGGGAGTAAAAGGGGTGATATCCTTAGGTTTTACAATGATTCATTTTCATGTAAATACTCTCTGAAACACCCCTAGTATCAATTTGTCCAGCCGTGCCCCTCCTCTGCCTCCTGTGTGAGCCCACACTTCCCATTATACCCATCATAAATTACTATGGGCCGGTGAATTACACTTGCTTTTCACCTTAGCAGGCAGCTCAGATGAATCCTAAGGCACAACACATCATCTCAACAAATCTTCATCACCGCTCGCTCGCCGTTCCGCTCCCGTTTAAACCTCTTCAAATCATTTTCATTGCCTTGCTATTAACATTTGTAATTCACAGCTGCCATTGAGCTGATACATGGCACATATACCGTCCTCGTTCGCCCGATATTTTGACTAAACCACATCCACCCTTCATCCTTCTATCTCCATCTGCACGTCTGTAAATCAAAGCGCCTCTGTCTGACAGCTCATGCAGATTCCCCACCAGTCACCGAGGCGCAAACATCCATCCCAAAATGTGCAGCACGTTGCTGTCACACCTGATGACATAATGACCACTTGGAAACTAATAAACAGCTTCATTCAACCCTAAACTATTGCTCCTTTTCATAAACGGCTCACCTCCCCTGGTCTCGCTGTCTCCCTATCTGTCACACATTCATCCCCTCTGCACCTCTCCGGAGTTGGCCATAAATCACGATTGTTGTCGAACGCTATATCCATTTTCCCGGAAACACAAGGTGGCTGTTGCAGAAATTGGGTCAGGCATAATCTTCAAAGCGGCAGAGCTTAGTTGTGATCATGCTTGATAATGTAGCCATTAGCACCCATCCACTGAAAGATTTTGGGACGGGAATAGAGGTGTGGTGGTCCCTTAAATGTAATGTCACCCAAGTGGTTGAATAATAATAGAAATGAAATGTAAACTATGTCATCCCCAGTGTGTCCAAGAGACCAGTGCAAAAGATACAGCCATGCATTTGATACAGTGAGATTGTTGGACTCATTGTGGTGTCCTCTTACAAGGCCTGCTGCCTGAGAAGTCTGAAGACGCACACTTCAAATGCACCGAGGAGCCGCCCAAAGGCCACTGGCTGAAGATGACGTGGGTCTCACCTGCGTTCTCATGGTATTCTCATACCTCATACTATGTTGACCTCGGATCCACAAAAGGATTTGTCCAATACCAAATGGTAAAATATCATCAAACCGTGTAGAATACTTAAGTGGCTCTTGCATGTATGTAAATGTGGGTGAGATGTGTAGGCCTAAATAATGCATTATTATTATTATTATTTGTAAACTTGTTTTTTTATTGATTGTCTATTCATAGTCATATTTTTGTATGAATAATTTTTCTAATCTTATTTTTTGTTCGAGTGAATCCAAAACCATATCTATGTTCCATGACTGGATATTAGCTCTAGAAAACATTGCAAAATGACATAAAAACTGTTCTCTGAAATAGAAAATTTATTGAATGGCAGTAATTATTGAGAGATTTTATAACAATAGAAAGGATTATATTGTGAGTGGAAGCTTGAGCTGGTCCTGTGGGTTCATGTCAGGTGACATCAGATATATTTGACAAACCACTTGTTTGGTTTAAAATTAAAATTAAAACAATTTGAAAGACCGAGTCATTTGTTGACGTGATAATGTGAAAAGTCAATGTCATTGTTGTGTTATTGAGGAAACAATAAAAAAAAACAATCGTACAAAATTATTACAATAAATATACACATGGTGTATTTAACGTTGAAGCGGATCGCCTTCAGTGAGACATACAGTTGCTGCATAAGAGATCTCAACACATGGATCGGTGGGGTGCAGTCACGGCCAGTCAGTACTCGAGCTTGTTGTACAAGTTGTACAAAGGCAGCCCTGGCAGGCTGCTCCCGGGATAATACAGCGGGGTGGGGAAGGCAATGGAGCGCGGCACGGGCACCCGCAGTAACGAGTTGTCTCTGAAAACTAACGGCATTCCCACGAGAGTCTGCGCCGAGGCGTGCGCCATGTTGGCCGCCTCCAGTTCCGCGGACAGCTGCCGCTTCCATTTGTTTCTCCGGTTCTGAAACCAAGTCTTGACTTGTGTCTCTGTGAGCTGCAGGCTGGACGCGAGGCAGGCCCGCTCCGAGCTGCTGAGATACCGCTTCATGTCAAAGGTGGACTCCAGCTGGTACACCTGACTGCGCGAGAACACGGTGCGCGTCTTCTTCTTTGCGCCTTGCTTGTCCGAGCAGTCAGACTGACGCTCCTCGCACAGAGGCGACATGTGGCACGCTCCCTGCTCCTCCTTGTAGTCCTGCAGCAGCGGCCGGCGCCCCTCAGCGGACAGCAGACCTTTGGTTGGACCTGTGCGTAAAAGGAGAGAGGCGTTTAGGTTTCGCAACACACTGCGCAGCGGGGGATTGGCTCTAAAGACTCGCTCGTATGTATAATAGACAAACAATCACCCGAGTGTGAAGCCATCTACTATTATTTAATTCACTTCTATTAAATGCTCGATTGACGACGTGTAGTGCGCCATTTTGGAATACGTGGTTCGTCAATTAGGCTATGGCTCATTTGAATTTGAAATGTGAGGAAAGTGCCAGGAAATTTCTAATTGCAAATTTACAGAGCCTTCTACACAGTAACATTCACTAAAACAAACTGCACAGCACACTATTGTCACAAGTTTCTATTGTATTAATTTAACAAACAAAAAAACTCAATGTGATGAGGATTATGAATAAGAAATGTATAACAATAATACTACTATATGCTAATGATATTAATAAATATTACCCATATAATTATTAATATTAATGATACTGCTGTATCATAATATTAATGATACAGCAACAACGACAACGACAATAATAATTAGAAATAATAATAGACCTGATGCAGGCCCAAGAAATCACCCTACAGTGCACCTATTCTGAGACGCGTCTGAAATAGTGTCATCATCGAGTTTGCAGTCCCTCAGGCACATTGTACCTGGGACTGCAAATGTAAAACACAAGAGTATACCATAATAATAATAATAATAATAACAATACAAATAATAATTATGGTTATGATAAATAATAATACACATCATAGCTTACCTAAACAGGAGAAGTTGTGAGTCTGGGCACACGGCTCGCTGTGGGTCGTGTCGGAGGAGCAAAAGCAGTCTGCAGAGTCCTCTCCTCCGCTGCAGTCCTCTGAGGACACGGACAGAGAGCGGCGGCGCGCTGCTGCGTGTGGCGGAGGCTCCTTGGAGGGTGCGCGGGGAGGATCCGAGCTCGTCCCCAGAATGGACTGGATGGTGAAGCTGGAGATGGGGCCCGAGGAAGCCTTGCTCCCGCTGTCTTCTGCACCGCTCATTGTAGCTTCATAACAGTCCTCGCGCTGTGTCGCTTTTGTGTCAGAGCCTAAAATACTGCCTTTGTCTCGTGCGGCGGTTAATTGTGGAGTTTTACATTGAAGGAGTTGTTTTTCTCGAGCTCGGGGAACATGAATGTAATCCCGGTCCTCCTCCTCTCGCTCTGATCTCCAGCAGTGGGCTGCGTGGCTTCATTTGCATGTAGGTAAGCTCCTCCTGGGCCAATGGCGGCTCCGCGCTCCAGCCCGGAACTTTCAAACAACTGTCAAGTCTGATGGGCCCGGAGAGGGAGAGGCTGGTGCTGCACTGTAGGGCTATGTGCTACGCATAATGTAGTAATAATAATAATAATGAATATGGTTATAACAATAATATTAATATTGATGATGATGATGATAATAATAATGATAAACTTACCTCCTCATTTATTGTATCATTGTTTGTAGTAATGTTTTATTCATTTGTTTCATTTCCAGTGAGATATTTCATTATCTTCACATGCCATATTTCCTACATATCCTCATGACACGTTATACACACACTATTCACATGGTGTAAACACGGGAGGGTATAGGGTCGTAATGTGCACACGCATGAGACAGGCGCGCGTTTGCTTCATGTTGCGACCTTGTCCAATTTCATGAAAATAATAAACTCACTCTCAGTCTATTATCTACAATTAAGAATTAATTTTATCATTAGTGTGGCTAATCTGCTTTATGATGAGAGGTGGAGGCCAGCTAATTGATTGACTAATTGATTGGAGGGTGCGAGCGGGAGCGTGCTGTGCGTAAAGAAGAGAGGCCCTCTGCCATCTCTGCCCTCTTGCTCCGTGTGGGACAGCTGCTTTTGTTATACGGGCCCATGCACGTCATGCACTTTCATCACTTGTCAGTGCGTGAGACTGGACATAGTTGTGTGATATATTTTGTTACTATCATCGCCACACTACAACATCTGGGCACGCGCGTAAAGACGGCAGCTGCTAAACGCTCGAACCAAAACGCCGGGGAGGAATATATGAGGCCACGATGCAGGATTTATGGCGTTTGCACATAGGCATGAAATCCACAATGACACTAAAATGGGTTTATTTTATCACGTAGACCTTTGTATCGCCTCCATCACTTTGACTTTCGTGTTTAATGCGTGGTGTTTATTTGGTCTATCTGGCTGACAGTGGTATGGTAATGTTCATGTCTCCATCTCAATGGGATTATATGATTTTAAAGCATAGCAGCCTCCGTCAAAGTGATAGGCCTATGTGTCGAACACGCACCCTACCGCAATAACAAAACAAGATCTTGGAAAAAAGAAGGCAGCAGAAAGACAGATGAAGTTATGAGGAGCTTTGATCTGAGAATCAAGCTTCAATAAATATTAAACAAAAAGCCTTTTTATACGTTTGTATTATGATGTATGGCGTGTCCAAGTCTAGAATAAGGAAATTACCAGAGAAAATGATATCAATAAATTTTCTAAGTATAAACGTTGATTATGTTTCGATTTTCATTCAAGGGAGCGGGCCCTGCTCTTTTTTCAGGGGGCGTTTTGTGCGTGCATCCTGGCGTGCGTGTGCGTGTGCGCGTAAAGGAGAGAGTTGTTAACGCGAGCAAAGCGCGAGCCCTGAAGGTGTACAATTTATGTAATGTGGGGTGTGGAAATGAACTGGGTAATTTATTGGAAAACACAAAGTCAGGAAGATGGGATCAGTACAGCCTATCCAAAGGCTCCTATCCATCAAGTTCCAATTAACAACCTAACCATTGAGTTTTAATGGCTTTCCAATCTACTGCCCTGATAGACTCATCAATTCCTCAGGGAGAAATTAAGAAAATCGACCGCCCCTCGGCGTTTCACTGTCATTCTTCACAGCAACTATATGTCAAATTAAAAACACAATTAAAATTTAAACTGTTCCAATCAGACGGTGCCCCGCAACCTATGTTTCACTTAATAGAACTTTGATGAAAATCGGATGCTTGCGTTCAATCAGAAAAGCAAATGGTGTGGCTTTTTAAAACAAGATGCATACAGCGTGTGAACTTGTTTTGAATATTGAAGATCATGGGATTTGTAAAAGGCATACGTTTGGAGTGAAGTTTCCATGTCGTTGTCATGTAATCTTGTCATTATGGGATGGGATCTTTCTACCATTTCATTAACTGTTGATCAGGATCATGTTGGTGGAGTTTTGAGAGAGTCATTATGGATTTCCAACATTCATTTTTAAATGAATTATATTTAACACTGATTTGACCACTTTTTAAACCGCACTTTTTAAAGGTAGCACTGACACAGAAAGTGTGCTCAGATATAGGCATTAGCCTATGTGTTTATGTGATGTTCTTCAGGGGGTCAGGATTCACGTGTAGGCCTTCATGGGCATCTGCAGCTTTCCATAGAAGTAGAATTCGTAACCCCTCTCATGAAGCGCTAAAGCTTCGTATAAATGCTCCAATTTGTGTATGTGGCAGATTTGACTTCATCTCTAATAATTGTCCATCACATAGAGGCTGCAGCCACAAGAGGCGTGCATTACGCAAGGTGGTCGTGCCACTTGTACGTTTCCAAACTGCTACTAAAGCCTCTGATAGGGGGCTTAAAATTACCCATTCAGCTCTCCATTTTAATAGAAGGTAGTGGTGGATACGCACGCTCCACGGTCACGTCCGCTTGTCCCCTTTCCTGCAAATGTATTTTATCTGATTTTGGCCCCGCTCTCTTTCTCTTTTACATACAGATGTCGCACAAATGGAAATTATTGAGTGGTAATTTTTACAATTTATGCGCGCAAATCAAGGTCATGTGCCGTCCCAAACTGACCCGTGAACATTGCTCTTACTTGACGCAATATGGCTTAGACGTTTGGAGATCGATATGTGCCAGAGGAATAATGCCAATCTATTCATTTACAATAATGGGGCCGTTATGAGCGCGCGCGAGGTGCACGTCAATAATTGGGTGCTATTTGAATGAACCCTTTGTCTCTCGAAGAGGTCATAATGGGAAATGTAACCGACTTCTTCCTTTTCAATATTGGTCAATACATTGACTATTTAAAAAGAGAGAGATCATGAAAAGGCCAATGCGTCATTTCTTTGGCCGCGCGAGGATTTTTGAGAAAGTTGTTTTTATTTCTAGGCCTATCTTAATTCTTTGATGTCTTTACTCCAAAATCATACGCTTGAACTTTTCTGAAGATTTTTACAAATTTGGTATTTTGGAATTTATTGACTAGAAAATGCTATATATTTCTATTTAATTCTAATACTATTTATTTTAGCTTTATTTTCTCATCCCAATTGTGGTCATTTGTGTGGTACACGTTAAGCTAAAGCCTAATATTCCACTCTCAATTTGCACCATGCGGACTTATTCAGCCGTAATTGTTAAATAATTTAATTTCTACCTCATTACACACGAGGGCCGAACATGGCACGAGGAGTGGAAAAGGATATGAAAATTGAATTTTATAGAATGCTATGAAAACTATGTTATTTTTAATTGAAGATGAGAACATTTAAAGTACGCTAAAACATTCCAATTCTGATTAAAAAATGCGAGAAATATGTTTGCGTCGTGAATATATTCGATTATTTTCCTCCGGATGGTGCCAATTACGCATCTGATTGAATGCGGTCATGTTTATGCAAAATGCGCGCGTCTGAGAGCGAGCCCACCTGTCCGAGTGCAGAGGTGCAAGGGGCTAGTATTCATAAACTAAAACGTATGCAAAGTGGGCCTGTTGCACAATTACAATATGAGCATAAAAATGTAAGGAATATTCTCCATTTATTTCACAACATGGTTCGGCAATACAATATCAAAACGTGTGTTAACTGTACAAAGGAGAAGCGGCAGGTGCATCCCCTCATTAAATATATACATTTACATTTGTACACATGTGGTCCAGCCGCGTTCTGCTCAAACAAATCAACATAACACACACAGTCACCGGATCGCTCGCTTGTGCTTTGAGACACTTCACGACCTAAACATAAAGCTAAAGATATTTTTTACACTTCTGCCTTGATTGTCTCCGAAAAGAAAATGTCACAACAGCGCTCCCAACATCATCATCATCATCTCACACGTGGCGATTGTGTGACTTTGTTTTTTTTTCTGTATTTTGTGTATTGCACGCACTAAAAATGGACATTTGAGAAAGAAAAAAGAAAGAAAAAGATCAGTAGTGTAAACACATGAGTGGGTCCCATGTCATCAGGCAGTGTGTAGGCAGTGGACTCCTGAGGTCTGAGGTGGTGCTACAATAATAATAATAATAATAATAATAGTAATAATAATAATAATAGTGTGACACGTAAAGTTGTCAAGCCCAATCAGTCCTGGCAAATGACCATAGTTGCCTGCTTTTTTCCTTTTTCTTTTGTCCATATAAAAATAAAGTTTCTCTTGATTATGAGACACGTTCACACGGGTCTGAGCAGTGGCACGGACGTCACTATGGGGTGAGAATAGTACACGCCCGGATGTGGGAAGGTGAGCAGAGGCTGGCTGGCGGGCACGCTGGACGAGGCGCTGCTGTTTTCTGCGGCAGAGTTCTCGTGGTACAGAATGGGCACCCGCACAATCCTCTGGGCCGCCGCATGGCTCAGGTTGGCGGCCTCCAGCTCCGCCGCCAGTTGCCTCTTCCACTTGTTCCTGCGGTTCTGAAACCAGATCTTGACCTGCGTCTCGGTGAGGTGCAGAGAGGCCGCCAGCCCTGCGCGCTCCGAGCTGCTGAGATACCGCTTCATGTCAAAGGTGGACTCGAGCTGGAAGACCTGACTGCGAGAGAACACGGTGCGCGTCTTCTTCTTGCGGCACGGCTTCTTGTCGTCGTCGCGCTTCTTCCAGTCGTCTGTGTCGTCCTTGCGGGCCTCCTCTGGGTCGCTCTCCTCCAGGATGATCTCGTCTCCGCTCTTGCTGTTGTTGTGCTCGTCCTCCTCCTCGTCGTCCTTGGCCTCAGGCTCTGTTTTGAGGAGGAGGTCTGGAGAGTCCCGGTCTGTGCCCGACGTGGGCGAGGAGTCTCTGGCCGCGGCTTTGTCACTCACTAAAAGACACAATACACACGGTTTACTCACTGCCTGTTGATTCGCCTCTATTGCTGTTATAGCACCTATATCACTTTCAAACCCCAAGTGTCCAAACCACACGGATAAAAGTAGCAGCACAGGTGCCAAGGGACACGCGTCATCTCCCTCTTCTCATGATCTGCTTTTATGCAGCAATGTGACAGTTTATTGATCTATTACTGTGCGCGGAAGTGCCCAGCAGCCGCAGTGGTTTGGTATACAAGCTGTTGGCTAATTAAAAAGGTATTCAAATAGAAACAAATGGGCCTGTGTCATAGTTATTGTTATGGTTCATGGTTGCACTTTGCGAGATTGATTTGAATATTTCCTATGCTTCGTTTATAAAAAGGTTCGCTATTATGTGACGGATACTTCCTCTGAATTACATTAACGGTCTAAAAGAGTCCATGAAACGTTTAAAAACTACATTTAGTTTGGTCTTTTCCCCATATGTATGTGTTCACTCCCTTATGCGTGCTAAGAGTATAGCCTCCCACAGCTCCCGATAAAAAAACAGAAAAATCAAGGTACAATGGTTATACACACATAGATAAGTACATGTAAAAGCGTGCACAGATCACACAGTGTTTACCTTCAGCTCTGTGGTGCAGGTGCGCCGCGGTGCCCAGGGTGTAGGGGTACCACCATGCCGAGGTGCGCTCCAGATAGTGCGCAGGCAGACTGAACCTCTGCGCCGGCAGCTCAAAGCGAGGGAAGCTGAAGTCTGCCACCTGCGACAGGGAGAAGCCTCCTTCTAACGCCGTCTTCGAGGCAGCCAACATCGGCTTTGGCTTTGACGGTTTGCTGTCACAGTTGAGCAGGTTCTTTATAAAGAACGGCGAGTCTTTGGCAGAAGTCTCTTGCGTCGTTTCAGGCATCTCTTCGGCTTCTTTTTCAAATTAACTGGATGTAAAATCAACAAGGAGAATAATAAAGTCACTTACACACAGTCGGTATCCCGATGCTGCTGTGTGGGCTATTTTTGTGGAGAGGTTTGTTACTCGTAAAAGTCGTGTTTTGTTAGGCTTAAAAAGCGACGAAAAGTGTTTTTACGCAAAAACGCGTCAAATCAAGCAGAGAGCTCATCCCGGTTCGTCACTGAAGCACCAAAGTCTGTCCACTGTGTCAGTCACTCTGCGTCTGATGCTAATGATGAAATAAAAATGTCATCCAAGTTAAATGCGGAAAGTATAGGCGATTGGGCATGTACAATGGCAAATGGGATTGGGAGAGAGAGAAGGAGGGATGGAGAGAAGGCCGTCCCCCTGCTCCACGCGCACTCTGTGGCTGAGCCCCTGGGCGCTCGCCTGTTATTGGTCTCACACTACAATTAGGCAGCAAATGAACACTGGGCTTTTAGCGCTCTGTGAAGCTGCAGGATAAGCGCCAAGGATGAATGACGATCATAACGATCAAGTGACAATTGGACGAATGTACAAGTTTAAGAAGTTTGTGGCTCCAGATACGTCTCCGATCAGGCCTTTAAGAAAGGAAAACGTCATAGGTTTAGAGAATTGTATTCATTGTATTTATAAACAATTCCCTATTAAGCTTCTAAAATTAGGCGTGTCAAAGTTTTAACATGAGAAACACCGTGTTGGTAACGTGGCTAAATTGAATATGAATTTAAACATGTCCAATAAAACTCTATTTTGCAAATGGCCCTATTTGAGATGACGTTGTTAATATGGGCGTAGTCAAGTTGTAAAGTCAATGCGTTTTAATGGAGGATCTTAATATTATCTTAATATAGTAAACAAAGACGTGTGTTTACTCTATTTACTCTGGTATGTATATTATATTATGGAGGTCTTCCTTTTCACTGATGCGTCTGTACAAAGGCCTGCGCGCGCATCGAGCTGTTAAAGATTCACATGAGTAACACATTCATGTTGTGGATATACGCTAAATGTGATAATATTTGATTATGGGAATTTTCGATTTAGGCTTCTGTTGTAATAGTTGCATTTATTAACTCATTTGAATGGACTTGTTTAACTAGAGTGGAAGCCTGCCGCCAGAACAGCGTGGAGACAGCGTCCTCTATGGGTGGTGACCGGGAACTGCATGAACCTGTATTGTCAATATTCTAATTCGGGTTCGTCCTGCTTGTAAACATTAGTACATTATTAAGCATGTATTTATTTATTGATGTATTTTTTCCACACTTAATTTGCTGCCTCCTTTAGCCCTGTAGCCTTGACACAACCTCAGTTTCCTAATAGAGCCATGCACAGCCTCCCCCTTGAGAACTAAGCTTATGCAGCAGGTATATGGCCACAAGTGTTACATTTCCTAATCGTTCATTGGTTTGGTTGAGAGTAAGTACAGATGAGCAGCCCGAGCACAGCTATCCTGTTACTGCAGTGTAATTACTGCGTCACATGGTCATCATCACAACACTCAGCAGCACAAGTGAAGTATGACCTGTGATGAGCAACTTAAGAAGGAAAACTATACGTGTGGTGCACTATTAGTAAAGACAGTGAGTGTGGCCTGTCGTTATAAAGTTTGCTTATTTATAAAATGTTCATATTACTGCTAGAAAGAAGAATGGCCCACAATAACTTGCTCTATTTATCTACAGTATATAGTGATAAGGGAAATTCTGATGAATGATACATTTAGTGGCCCATGTTTTAAAGTTGCATTGTTCTCTCTGCAACTGTCCTGTGGGCAGGGTTTTTGGTTGCTTACATCTAAATTTGGTCGTTTTGCCTGGATATTTATACAGTTTTTATTATTAAACTTTCATGTTACATTGGAAACAACCATGTGACTTCACTCAGCTAAAATACACACACACACACACAATCACACATATTTACACACTGGTTCAGGAAAGAAACTAAACATAAGATATGAAATATGAAAAAAAAAATCATAAAAAAAAAAGACTTTAAATAGAACACACATTGAGTTAAGATTAAGAGTAGAGATCCTTTATTCGCCCCACAGTGGGGAAATTTCAGTGTTGCATCACAAGTTATAGAACAGAAGGAATGAGGAGCACACAGCACAAGATAAGTGAACAATAGCTATACTAATTAAAATAATACAAAATCTCTAACTCTAGCATCAATAACAAGTATACAATTTCTAAATTAAGGTTATATCTATGAAGAGGCCAGTCTTCTCACTGTAAGGAATACTAATTATTGAATACATGTTTTAAAATCAAATGACATTCCAAGTAAGAAAAATAACAAATCTATAACATTTGAGGAATGCAAATAACAAATGATAAAAAACACACAATGTATCCGATGTTTTTCATCCAGTTACTGTCATTGAAAATGCTTCTAATTGGGGACGATGTGTAACGAAAACGAAACAGCAAAGTGTTATGTTTGACGTCTGTTCATTTCGTAGTTCATACAGAAAACATAGTCTTTATGATCCATTAAAATATTAAGCTTAAAAAAGAAAGATAGATATTAATGAATATGAATAGGTTCTTCATAACAATAACGACGGATTTGTCTGAGAATAAAACAAACCGTAACCCTTTGCACACTGCCCCTTTAAGATTTTCCTCGGCTCTGCATTGATCACAAACATATATGTCCAGTGCCCAGAGGCCTTACAGACCCTCACAATGTTCCATAAGTCTATTTTTGTTGCTCCTTGGGTAGGTTACGATGACTTTTATATTATTTATTTCAAAGCGCCTAGATATTGATTATTTCACCAGGAAAAATGACAAATGGCAGCAGGGAATGACACGGTCAGCAGGTTCTATTAGAGAAATGATAGTGTTGCTCGTGGTTTGTTAAAAGCTCCAGTTTAGATACTTTATAGGTTTACATCCATCATCTTCTAATGACTGGGCTGATGAAAAACACCAGGTCTGGTGACAATGGCCCCGTGCAGCCAACTTTGCTGCGTAATTGCTCCCATATTAAATATAGATTTTTGTTTTGATATCTTGTGAGAATTTCTTTCATTGGCTCAGAATTGTGATAAAGGACGTGGATACAATGGCAAAAGGCTCAAAGGGCAATAACTAGGAGAGGAATGGGAGAAATAGGAGCTGCTAGCTTCTAGAAAAGGTAGCAATAGCTGTAGTTTGTCATTGAACAAACGTTAGTGCATTGTACCCACATGATAATGCTTCAAATGTTTATGAATGATATTTTACTTGTTATTCTATTGCTAGTAACACTCCACAGTTCCTGGCACTAATATACGGAGCTGCTTGTTGAGAAAATCAACGTTATTTATTCTTTTAGCAGTGTGCTCCCATTGTGGAGGATTGTGGCACATTACCTTCTTTATAAATGAGTCTAGATAAGCAATCTGCTGGTCTCTAGTACATTCATGCATGTAATGTAAAAGTGGACTCTGTGATTAAGCAGAGCGTTTACTCAGGCCTTTTGGAGATCTAAGTGTGCGAGGGCATCTGCACAAACAGCCTCGTGTGTCACTGAGCCACTGCACTGTGCGCCCTCTGTCCACTTTAAACTGGACACTTCAGTTTGTGACGAGCCATTACCCAGCCAAGGCCACTCCAAGATTGCCCAGATTTAAGTATTGTATTTAAACTTGTAAAGGCATCGGTGTCTGTCCACTGACCCAGCACGCTTTAATTGGGATTGTGCAGATATTGATTGGTGAGTGGCCAGCCCTGGTTGAGTTACAGCCTGATTAGCTTTTACTCGGCACCGCGCTCAGGCCTGGCCAATGAGCTCAAAGTCACACCGGTTGAAGCACTTCACCCTCCACTTAACTACAAGGACTACACTTACTTCCTGTGTCAACAGGAAACTGCTGCTTGGTAGTGCGTGAGTGTAGTGATCTTTAAAGAAATGCTTCATAAACTGATCACCTGCATTCAAGGTTAAAAACATGTTTGGAATCACTCAGGACTGGATTCTGTAAAAGTAACAGATGATTATGAGACTATTTTCTTTGTAATTTCATGTTTTAGAAAATTTACAAAATTATTTTGGCCTGTAACTTCCAATGCTACCACCAGGGGGAAAAACAAATGCATGGACAACAGTAGCTTTTAGACAGAAGGGGCAGAGTTTCATGTTTGTGTCAGAAGTTCCTGATATATCTGTAGATGGACCTAAAACAACTCCAGGTCTGTTTTTAATGTGGAACAAGTCTATTTTGCAAAATATGTCTCCTTTAAATGTGTGCATACATGACTATACCATGTGCACTACTGGTCTGTTTACCTGATGGTTTGACCTGGTATCGAGCCAGTGGAATAGTGGACAGCAGTTTTAACTTGGGATTTAATTTCAATTTCAAGATGTTTTATTTGTCAAACCAAGTGAATGGTTTGAAATTATATTTCTCTCATCCTTGATTGTGGAGCGGGGGGTGGGGGAAGAGGGGTGGGAGGGAGAGCAGGGAGTTCAGCTTCCTGATGGCCTTGTGAATGAAACTGTTTTTAAGTCGACTGGAACTGTTCCGTAAATTCTGCAGTCTCCTCCCTGAAGGCATTACCCTGAAGAGCCTGTGTGATGGGTGCGTAGGGTCCCTGGTGATTCTGACGGCTTTGCGGGTGAGACGGGTGGAGTACATGTCCTTAATGGTGGGGAGAGGGGCTCCACAGATCTTCTCTGCTGCTCTCACGATGCGCTGGAGGCTCCTTCGGCAGGAGGCAGTGCTGGTGCCGTGCCACCCAGTGATGGAGCTGGTCAGGATGCTCTCTACAGTCCCTCTGTAGAAGTTGCACACAACGGAGGCCGGGACTCCTGTAGCGCCTCTTGTGACGCCTCCACTGTGCTGCAGATGCGTGGAGCCCTCGGTGACCTGTCAGCGCTTCAGAAAATGATATCTCTGGATTTGTAGGTCTTAAATACTGCTCAAAAAGCCTTTAGCTCAGATGCTAACTGTGTGTTTACTTTTAAAAACACATCCTCTGTTCATTGCTAGCAAAGAGCTTTGGCAATAAAAAATCCGCTGAACTCCACAAAAACATGGCAAAGATGTACAACAACATCTTGCAAAACAATGCGGATCACAAAAACTGCAAATACAGTTTGCAGAAAAGGGTAGAAACGTCACCTTGTCAAGAGAGAGAGAAGCCGCAGCATGTTCATGCGCCGCCATGGTAACAAGGATCTAGGATCATCCTTCAAACACCATCTTTTGACTTTTCAAAAGTAATCGCATAATACTTAAAAACCAACATCTTGTTTTTCTCCCATCACTATTGTATGCATTTATTAATATATTGAAAGTGTCTGCCTTCTCTTTTCATGAGACTATGACTCATTACCAGCCTTCTGAATATCTAACTGCGTTTCCTTTTCAGTATCAGACATATTGTCTCACAGTTTGGGTGGATGAGCAGATGTGCACATTCTATCTAACTGCTGAGCTCTGTTTGGTGGAAAAGATGAAACTCTGAGACAGCCCTGAGAGATGTATCCCTGTTTCTTTATTAAGAGCAGCTTAGCCAGCGCCCGCTTCAATACCCCGCCTCTGTGTAAGTCCAAAGTGCTGCCCTGAAATGTGTCATTACAACTGGGTAATCTGAAGAGGCCAACAGAAAAGTTCTCATCAGTGTCAGTGCTGAGATATAGATATGGCCCGGGTAACAAATGGCCGAATACACGGGCGCCAGAGCACACCATCAATAAAGCAATTTCTAGTGTCATAACAGGCGCGTTTTTCCTAAAGCCAACCCTTTCAAAAAACTTTTCCCTCCGCAAATCGCCACCACAGCAGCACCACCATTATAGGCTCCCCTTACCTTGTGAATTTAATGGATTTCGTACAAATAATATTCCAGCGTAATGGAAAAGGTTGAAGTCAGAGAAGACAGATGAAGTCATAAACACGTATAATTGAGAATCAAAGACCGATAAATTTTAAACTGCTATCCATTTTCTCTCTTTAGATGATGATCTATGTTATGGCGCCCGATGGAAAATGGAGGAGATTATGGGGCAAAATTATAACAATAAATTTTCTAAACATACACCTTGATTATGCTTCGATTTTTTTTCTGAGGGGTAGAGGAGGAAAGGGGAGGGGGGCGAGGGAGCGGGGATGGGGATTGCTGAAAGCTTTCTGCCTAAATGGCGCCATAAAATAGGTTTCGTGCTCTTTTGCCTGCAGAGCGTCGGCATGCCTGGAGGTGTGACCCCCCCCACACTCACACGCTCTAAATGGGGGAAATGAATTGTATGTAATTTATGGCAAACGTGCACACAGCCAGATTAGATCAGCATATCCCATCAAAGGAACAACAATCAATCAGCCTTTAGTTAACAGCTTGAAACACATAAACCAGGGCAGCTAATGGCTTCCCAATTTAACAGATTGATAGACTTATCCGCTCCTAAGGGATGTATTAAGAACACGGTTACTCTGACCCAGGCTCTGACACTTCTGACAGGACCCTTGCCTTCTCAATGCCTACTATCACCGCACTATAGGTAAACCTGGCTCTAATGACAGAAGCAATTTTTTCCATTCGTCACCATTGCAGAAAGGCACTCCAGCTGTGATTTGTTATTCAAATGGAGCAGGCAGTGAAAGTGTGTCAGATGTGGAGAATGAGCCCATTTTAATGACTTGATTATCGCGGGTCATTTGGAACTGTGAAATCAAGGAAGCTATTCAAAGCCACTTAACAATATCTAAATGTGACCAGGCCCAGCCATGGGAGCAGTTTAAAAGAAGGAAGCTGTTTATTTCATTCCCCTTTAGTCATAGCTAATGGATTTATTAGTATTGAAGTATTAGTACAGTATTGAATTTAGATTAAGATCCAAAGAAAATCCAGTTCTGCATGCTGCCACTTTGTTTGGAGCTCAAACTAAATACATGAATAAATAACTATTTATTTCAAATGACTGTCTGTATTTCATAATGAAATACAATAGAATGTAGTGATGATCAATATCAGGGTTGCTTTTTGATTTCCCTGCTCTAGGCAATATTGATTAAATGTTTTTGCTCAGGGCAGTTTTGGTGAGGTTTGAACTGTCAATTATTCATTAGATTCAACTTTTGGTTTTGTGCATTATTTCTAGGACCTTTACCCTTTCAAATTATATGATATTTTATGGTATTTTAGAGCACTACAGTAACTCTTCTTATTTTTCAAGTCCTCAGATTTGTTGGTTTTTCGGTCTGAAAAGCACATGCTTGTCTAATTCTGAAATGTTGGGTATTTTAAAGAGCTTTTTTACTACAGTATTATTGATTTCCTTTTTCCTTTACCAAAAGTTGTTTTTGAGTATTTCTCAAAATCATTTTATCATTCTTCTTTTAACATAAAGTCTTTGTTCTATATAAACACCTATTGTAGCTTACATAACGGAGAAATAGTTGATTTTTTTTCTTCTCTGATAGGATTTGACAGTGTTGGGAAGACATTTTGGCACTTATTAAAATATTACAAGAACCACATTACCTGCTTTAGTCTTTCCAATACAACCATTCTAGAACACGGGTGCAGAATTTACTGCTTCATCGAATAGCTTTGAATCAAGATGTAAAAAATATTAAATGTATTCATGTTTGTTATGGATAATAGTTATGCCGCTTTTCCATAGTCACAGTACAGCACGGCATGGCGCAGCCGCTCTAAAGACCCCTCCACTGCGCAGGTCATTTCCGATAATGACCTGCGTACTATACATTATCCCTTATTTATAGATCCATGGCAGAGCAGCCAGTTTTAAAGATGGCGGGGTTAGTTAGTTGAGTTGTTTTTACCATAGGGTTGGAAGTCGCTTCCAGTTACGACACTCAACCAATCAGTGTAATGCTGCTTTCAGACCGCCAACGCTGAAGCCTCGCTCACCAGACGCACATTCTCTAGTTTTCAGACGCAGGGGTCTTCAGACCAGTAGTCCGGGCGCACGCCGGAAGTGGCGGAAGTAGCCGGTGGGCTTTGATGCTAACAGAGTTTAGCTAGCGGCTTCTTGTGAAAAGATCTTCTCCAATAATGCAGCTTTGCAGCGTGTCTGTGTTCAGAGACCTTCCACGGACTTTATATAACAGTAGTATGTGTTCACGGAGGTGCGCAATAAGTTTATTTTCTCATTAAACAGTATTTCCGCATTGGCGAACACGCTCGAAGCAGTTGGATAAAGTCACAGGAGCATGAAAACTCACATGTTAACAAGCACTATGTCCCCCATTGTCAACCCTGGTTTAGTCCTGGTTTAGTCTTGATGTAGCTCCTGTTTTGGCTGTTTACGAGTATTTTCAGTCTGCTTGCTCAGGCCGCTAATGTCCCCGTGACTACTTTGCGGCTCTCTGATTGGTTTCTGCATAAGCGTCCCGAGGAAAAGTTCAGCAAATTATACGTATTACGTATTCCAAGCCCAACCCCAGTGGAAATTCAAAATAACCACGCAGCGCCGTACCGTTACTGTGGAAAAGCGGCATTATATACTGTAGCAGACAGAAGCACCACATACATCTCTATAAGTGAAGTTTGACCGGTATCTTTTCAGTTACTCCAGTACATACCACACTATCTTTGCCAACACTGTTTGTCCAGCCACCTGCACCACCTCCATCCTCCCTTGTTCTCTGTCCTACGGGATCACTTACTTCCTAATATCGTCGTCTACCGAATAGCTGCTTGACGAAACACATAGAAGGTTAAAGAGCTTGGCTTCCAGTGCACAGCCTTGACCCTGACTCCGGGTGTAATGCACACCATGTGTCACCATGTTATCTTGTCAACATCCATGGGGGACAGCCGATCTCTCTGTGCCTCTGCATAATTGAGGAGACCCATTGGAGTATCAAGGTAGTGGTCCCCAGAGATAAACGAGAAAGTGTTATCCTAGACCTACACTTGCTCAAATCAAGAGGTACAAAATACAGGATTATAGATCTGCTCATGCAAAGGCTCATCGCGGACTGATTCCGATCCATCTTTGATTTTTTTTTTTTTTGTGTGTGTGTGTGGAGATGGATTGAGATTCTACGGTAGATTACACAATATTGACTATTGATGGATTCATTGACTGGGTAATGAATAAGCACACGTTACAGTCTTTCAAGGCTAATGACGCTTTAATAGCCTTTTTCTTTCATGGTGATCTTCCTTTAGCAAAAATATACATATTTTCTATTGTTTGGGGCCCTGGTGAGAATGAGACACAAAGTAGGCTACCAAAAACAAAACAATAGCACTCACAGCACTACACACCAGGTGACATTGTCGCAGTTATACAAAAAGACAGAATGCCATACAACTCTCAAGTGAATGAATACAGCATTTAGTCTCACACAGTGGGGGAAATGTGCAAACAAATTTCAGATTTGGAGAGTGCATACCCCGCCAAAACCGCAGATCATCACATCCCACTTACACAACAAATCTCAAATCAATCATGTTTTTGGATACGCCTGCCAACAGAGAAGCACTCGAATACAAAGGGTGGGAATGGATAAGACTTTTCTTCCTCCCACTCCTTTTCGAGTTTGAATAATGCCCAGCACTGTAATAAGTAATTGTAAATTAATGATTTTCTAGAAAATTCTATGTATTAACATTTGATGATTAACGTTAACTAATTAACTCAAAATAAATAAACACTTAACTCAACAATACTCCCCGAGTGCACGATGTTTTTTTTTCTCTTTGGAGCTGAACCATGTTTAATGTGCTGTCTTAAAGCTGTGGTACCTAAATGTTCATCGGACATGATACCTTGTTATTGATTCCAAAAGAAAGAGTTTTGTAAAAGCATAATTTTGTGAACAAATCAGACCATGCTGTCTTCATCTTATATTATCTTTTGTGTACTTATAATGTTTGTGATCCTTTTCTGTTTGAAAAAGCTCTTATAAAGATGTGACAGAGGCCAAAAGTACATGCGCAGGTGAAAACTATAAACTGAGATCCATGGAGTTTTATGGATTTTCTTTCAGTTAGGAACCCCAGCGTTGACAAACTATGAGATGTTATATGATATCTGAACACTAGGACCACCACAAGTATGAAACTACTAGAACTCCCAGAGCCGTCATTTTGACTACTCCCGTTCAAACCCTTAGAATTCAGAGAAATTCCCCCAAAAATGATAGATTTTTTACCAGCTTTACAAATAAGTACTACAAATAAAAGATAAGTTCACAAAAATAATGGCATAGAATTACACTACATAAAGAAACAGAAAAGGTCACAATATACTGATGACCAAAAATGTACATACGCTGAGTAACTACAATTCCAAAATTAAAAGCAGTCAAATTGCTCTAATTCTTATGTCATACATACAAATACAAATGATGAAGTAGAAGCCCAATTTCACCTTTTAATAGATCTAGAAAATCCTTTGTTGGCAAAATATTAGACTCTATAATAAATAAAAGCACCTGCAGTTAACCTGTTGTTGTGTGATGCGAGTTCTGCTGTTCTTGTCTGGACCCCAGTCTGGACCCCAGCCTGACCTGTTGTTAGTGAGCTGTATTAGCATCACAGCAGCACCCAAACATGTGCCTCCCGCCCTCATGCTCGTGCTGACAGACAGTAATTGGTGTTTGTTTGCTCTCTTTGCTCCTCTCTCATGTCGCCCTGTGGTAAAGAGGGCTGATTAGTGCAGGCCTCTTCCAGCAGCTGTCAGCCAGTGTAATGAGGGAAACCTGAGTACGAGTGCCCCTTTAACATACACACAGTATCTAAGAGAGAGACACAGTTATGCTTCTAATGACACAGACGGAACTCAGGGCCTCAGACCAGTGTGAAGCTGTTGTTTTGGGCAGAATTTAAATATGCCGAGCTTAGAGGGGTTACTACAAATAGAAGAAAGATTTATTTGTTTAAAGGTTTTTTGCATCTGGATATTGTTTTACAAGAATTACTTTTATTTAACATAATATAAAACATGATATTATTTGATCCTTTTATTTGATTTTTTTGATATTTCGATTGACTCAAAATGGAAACAAAGGCCAATGATTCTTTTTTAAATTGACTATTTCTAGTTGCATGTTCATATTTTAGAATGAAGTAAATTATGTGGTTGTTTTTTTTAAAAATGAGGTATAACATGCAATGGTACCTCTTACCATCACTGCTGCAAGTCAATCATGATAATTGAAACCATTTCAGGGGCTACAAAAGGGGCTTGTGGGCCACATTTGGCCCATGGGCTTCATTATCAGAAGTTCACTGTAAGCACAGGATTGTGTTTTTTTTTTATATTGTATAGCATTCAGTCTTTAAAATAACTGATAACAGATATATAATTTAATATATCATTTGACAAAATCAACAGAAAGTTATTTAGTCTTTAGGACGTTGTGTTCAGCTACATCACCAGCATTTGAATGGTTTATGTGATTACGCCCACTCATCTATAAGGTTAGTACAATATATAAGAAAAACCTCATGTTAATCAAAAGATACTCTGGACGCAGGCAGCCACTAATGGATCTCCTAAAATGGTCTCTTAATACATCTTGAATACAGTGCATTTGGCCCTGACAAGTCTATCTCACTCACATCTTAAAACAGGCCTCTGTCCTCAGGGCAAACTGGAAAATTAACCATTTAATAGCAATAAATAACCGATTGTGACTCAAGGGGACTCCAAATCAAACCCCTCCCTCTCCCCTGCCTTTCTTTCATTCATAGTGCCGAAAAGTGGGCACTGGGCCATATGCCGCACCTTATTAATCTAGTTTCACATGTGAATTGTGAACAATGGATAATTGTAGCGGACTTTCTGAGAGCAAAACAAAAAATATTTTTGCATTTGGAAAGTTGTTGGTTACACAAACACACAAGACTGTTTTTTCCTATCTTGTCATATTGACCCCTGCGCCCCTCTTCGTCAGCCCAAACATGCTATTGATTATTTGTAAAAACATAAGTGCAAATCAAAGCGACGTCACAGGGACAGATTAGCGCGGCCTACCTGCACACACGTCGCAGAGAGAGAGCCCAGTTATCGGGCGATTGATCTGATGTGAAAAGCCTGCATTTATTTTACACAGAGCCAGAGAGACCTCGACTCTAACACCGCACAATCACTCCACCTCCGCTACAGCTTACACTCCAAACGCAGCCCCAATCTCAGCTCCGCCAAGCCTCATATCCAACTTTTCCGTTATGTATTTGGCTTTTCTATTTCACTTTAATAGGACAGGAATTGGCAACATATTATTTTACAGCCTCTTGGCACCATTAGAGAGGCCGCTGTCGTCTGGGTTATTTATGAATAACTATTTCATGCTTACTTACATTTGCTGCTTATTTTCCCCCAGTGTGACCCGCAGCAGATTTAGCCCCATTTCCAAAGCCTTAAAGCCAATTCTTTATGTCTAGAGGGTCAGGCCTTCTCGATTGAGTCAAGATTGAAACACCACAGAGTGCAGTGGGAGAAGGTATGGCAAGAGGAAACCAATACTCTTTTATTGTGCTGAGGCCCCGCAGAGGAGAGGGAGATAGTGAGATGCGATGGGGGCAGGGCGGGTTCGCTCCATAAACATTCAGACACCTGCACAACTGAAGCGTCATGCAAGCTATCCAAGAATGTGCGACGCAGGGGAAAGGCTGCTTTACTCAAAGACGCAATGCTTCAGTTACAAATTGAGTCGCTAAAAAAGAACAATGAGGTTTGTTTTAAACTTTTGATCCATGGAGCGGTGTTTTCGGTTCTGAGCGGTACAATATCAATTTACTGGAATCGTATGTAGTATGTAGTATGTGCACAGGCATTACCTCTGCCCTGGGGGTAAAGTGATTACCAGCATTTGTCTGTGTGCGACATGCCTCAAACTGTTTTGGGAGGATTTGAACGGATTTTTTGTGATTCCAAAGTTTAAGGTGATCACAGTCTTGGATGCAGGATTTTTTCTTTCTTAAAGGAATGGAACACAGACCTCTGTTTAGAGGTCTTTTCACACTTTCTACGAGTGCTTTTCTAGTTACGAATATAATACAACTTTTGTTCTATAATCTAACCTACCAGTGACATATTCGACGCACTGAATACAGATGCAATCCACCTGCTGGGGATTTGATAGAAACGTTACAAACTCTGTGTATTACATGTTTATCTGCTTTCATTTAAACAAATGCTTGTGGATTTTGTCATCAAAATAAAGATAAAGTAATTTAATTTAAAATGAAAATATGACAGCCCTTTTAAACCACTGTATAAAGTTAATGGAACAAAATAGATATTATTTGGTTCAAATCCTCATTCATCAGAGTCAAATTAATCTCAACCAGGTCCCATTCTGCTGTTTCATGAGCAGGTTTTTTATTTGTGCCAAGATGGTTACACAACCAATTATATCTATGATTTTATAATATGTATTATAACACAATAAATGCAATGTGTCTATATTTAATGAAAATAGCATTTACTCTCACATGAATCACTTTAACCCAAATTTGAGTTTGTAAATAAGGGAAGAAAACAATCATTGGATAGACAGCACTTTTATAAAAAAGAGACTTTAAAAAAAATAATTATGGAACCGCTTTGACCGTCTATGGACTCAGGATATTGTAAAACAGTTAATGTCTTAGCTATTACTATAAACTCATGTATTAAGGCCCCAAAGTGTGACAAAAGCTGTGTATGAAAGAGACCACACACTTCCAGCTCGGAAATAGTGAGTCAGCAAAAGGCAGAGAGAGATTGTAAAAAGAAAGCGGCCCTAAATCTGTACATTTTTATATTCCGTCCAAAAACATGTCTCCAACTGTTGTCTGCGTGCTGTTTTACAGGGCTGCGGTAACTTTTCTCTCCCCAAGCAAATCACATCCATCAGAATAAACAGGACAGCGGCATTGCGATCGCGCATCTATACTCATAAGGCCGTGCGCTGTGAGATAGGCTGTTTCACTGGCCATTACACTCAGCTAAACACACTTTTGATCCGCCTTGGCCTGGGCTCCATATAGTGACCCTAATAAAGCGTGGCGTGGCTGGGCAGGTTTGTCACTGTCACAGGTAAATGATGTAATTAATGAGCGCCAAGCAGCAGAAATGGGAAGCCAGTGCCAGTAGCTTTTAAACACCTCTTCAGATGACTGGCTTTCGGGAGGCCCAGCTGGACACGGCCCCGCGGATCGATACAGGGTCTAAGGTCAGTCAACCCTCCCATTATGGCGAAGGAGGCGGCCATCATCGTCGTCTGGCTAACAATACCCCAGGGACACGAGCTGGTCGTCCAGTGTGGAGAGAGACTGAAGCAGGATTTGTGCAATGTTACTTTATTCAAACCAGATTTTATTTATTATTTACATTTCTGAAGAGATGGTGTGCTGTGATTGGGCAAAGTAATTCAGTTTAGGAATATATGGTTACGTTTGCTATGCCAATTTTATATTTTCAAGTCTAACTGCTACTAGAATAACTCTATATAATAATAATACAATCCATGTAATTGATTCTGGTAGAAAACAAAAAAGAAAAAAAACTCTCATAAATTTTTTTTCCCTCTGTCTCATCTTAAGTTTTTTTCCAGATAGAAAAGACAGGACCACTCTCATTCAGCCAATCAGCTCTCAGCCCAAAGAGTCAAATAGTGACTCACAGGACTCTTTCCGTTGGGACAAACAACATGAATTTAAAAGTGTATTTATTTATTTATTTAAATGTGGACAGTAACATGGAATTTCCCGACATATTAGAATTACATTTCCACAGAAGTGAAAAGGAGAAGAAAGAACAAAACAATATTATATTATCCCTTTCTTAATCGCGTACAACACACACCTTTTCAAAGATGGACAGCAGCACTTGTCCTTATAAGTTTGTTTAAATTAGTTATTTAATTGAATTATACATATTTAAATTGTGTTATAAAGGATGAATGTTTTAAATCTTGGCAACAAGTCACGGTTCGGTGTACTATATAGTAATGCATATTTAATTAATGCCAAAATGCTTGAACCAAGAGACAAATGTGTATCGCAGACGCAGATCAACAAAATCACAATCTACACAGTACAGTAAAGAACCGTACGCGGCCAGTGAAAAGAGCAGCCGAAGCCATGGGACACTGAACGCGAGGTAGAATTACACAACACATATGTCACACTCTTTAAGTTGGAAAATGTGGAGTAATTTAATCTCTCCAGAGTAATTTAGCACAATTCTTACTATTTTGTCGATCACAAACACCTCAAATGCATTATCAATTCAATACCAGCATTTATTTTGATATTAAACAGTAATTGTATTGTGATTACCTCTGGGGCCCGGACTGCCCTTGAAAAAGAGATCCTGAAATCTCAACGGAATCCTGGTTAAATAAACGTCAATAACTAAATATACCACAGAGAGAGAAAGTAACCTGGATACAATTACTCAAACATAGACCTCTGACATTAGAATCGACTCAATATTTACCAATAAATTCACTGCAAAGAACATGAAATGACTTCTTCAAATATGTGCGTATGTAATTACCCGTATTACATGGAGCCATTGACAGTTGCACTTAAGACAAGAGCTGAAATGTGGTCTACAGCTCCGTGACACGCAGCTGCTCTTCAGTGTGACAGGATCCCACTGGTGTTAAGGATACCTCTGTAGATGCACTATATTATCTGTTATAGACAGACTAATCCATTAGCTCGCCTCTCCTGTGCGCCACTGAAATGCTCGTATTAGTCCAACTGAAGCTGGGGACGCATCACTCACCACAATGAGCTATGGCCAGATAACGACAAGATAGAAAAATGCCCCCACTTTTCAGGCTGTACAAATGACGTTTGGCCATGATAACTCACAACTGGACACTTCATTTCAAGATGGGGGGAAGCTAGCCGGGCCAGTCAAAAGCTATTATACCATCTTCTTTATTTGTGACCCATGGTTTTGGTAGGCACGCCGTCAAATAAATACTGCTAAAATGCCACTTCAGTCAAAAATATTGTCCAATTCGTTCTCAGTGGCGACCCGGTCCGGATGGCAACCTGTTAAAAGCTGTAAGAGTCAGGTGGGCAGACAGTAGGCATCTATCACAGGCCGATATGAGGACTAAGCAGGAGATATATGGTACGCGCAGGTGAATGGCCAATGCTGCAGACCCCTGGCAGCCATTCTTAAAGCACTCTAGTCAAATGAATTGATTACCAATGCATCACCATAGACCTGCTTGCTTAAAGGAATAATCACTCACCAATAAAGAAGAAATGGCTATGAATACATTTCAAGGGTGACAATCTTTGAAGAGTAATAGTACAATTCGTCACATGTGACAGTTGGTGTGATTGGCTGCAGTATTTCAGCGCGATGCATTATGGGACAGGATTTTAGAACGGAGCAGGCAGTGTGTGTTGAGATTTGAGAGACGCTTTAATGCGGTAATAAGGCAGTCAGGAGAGCCCACTGACTTCCTGAGGTGACAGCGGTTTATTGTGCATCGCCTCATAAAGCCCCATCATATCAGTAATATCAAATAGGTGTTAAGCACGCGCCTCTGTGATGAATGAGCGGATCCTGTTTGAGGACAGGCATACTCTTCAACAACACAGATTTGGAGATTTTCCTCATATTACAAATAATACTCTTCTCTCTATGCTGAAGTGAAGCATTTCTCTCCCTGCTCCTCCAGCCAGCCTGTGGTCAAACATAGGTCAATAAAATGTCTGTCTGTCCTTTGAGTTTCCACATCTATCAAATGAGGAAAGTTGGTCTTTAAGGCAGAGATAGGATTCAGTCAAGGGAGAAAGAGTGGGCTCTTTGAACAACACACGCAGGAAATTAATCAAGGAAATGGGGTTTTTGGTGGTGCCTATATCACGCCTAATCTATCCTTTGTCCGCGTGTAGCCGTCTCCAAGCCTTACCAATCAAGAGCAACACGCTGGCTTTATGAAAAGGCACTTGTTCCCTGCATAATTGGGGGGTCTCTTTGCTAAGTTAAATGGGAGGAGGAGACAGAGGGAGGGCCAGTCTTGTTTGCCCATGTAAAGTGTGATCCAGATAATAGCATTCTCATCAAAGGCAGCAATTACATTCATTACACTGGCACAAGGTGCGCCTGCAAGGAAATTAAGTGGTGAGGGGAAAGAAAAGCTTAATATATAACTCCTTCATCCCGCCTCCACCTCTCACTGTCTTTTTTCACAGCACACCACGTGGAGCAACAGACCTCCGAAAGAAACACTGTCAGGAGAAGAATAAATCTCCTCCAAGCCCCCCTTCACCTTTCTCCCTCCAAGAGCCTGCTGCTATATGGCTGCACTTGTGTGGGATTAAAAGGGTTTTTTAGAAGGGTAATCTCTAATGCAGCCAACAAATGACATTGGGGCCTTTAAAAAGTGCTTAAAACCTGCCTTAAATTAAATTCCCATTTCCTTTCTAAAGAAGAAGCAAATGAATTGTCTTGTGTGGTGTTAAACTACAAACAGGCAGTAAATCAAGCGCTTAAGAGGACAAGGGAACCTTTTCATTCTGGCCCCTTTCAGCTGTGAGCCGGAGCAAGTGGATAACACTGCAGCCTTCTTCAAGACAGGTGTTGTCCATGAACCTGTGGCCTGCCCACATCTTAACAAGATAAATCTGCTCTCTCAAAACACTATTTTGTATTCAATTACACTACAAGATTTTGTTTTGTTCCAAAAGCTATCCAGACCCAGAGTAAATTACACTATCCACTTCTCTGCTCACTCAGTCCGGTTTACAAGATGTCAGCTGCAAAGAACATGCTAATAACAATCAGGGACATGCTCAAACCCTGGTCTTACATAAGTCTTGTGAGACCTTGATGAAGAAAGCACACTGCAGGCAGAACATTGATGACAGCCACATTTAAAGCATGAAGTCCACCAAATACCACACATGGGAAAGGTTTTCTTTTGAACTGTTTGATTCTCTGATCTGTGTTGGTCATTTCAAATGTTTTGTTAAGTCCTCTGTGATGACTACAAGATAAAATATATACAAGATATACAAGAATAAATTGTATTGAATTGCATTGTTGTATTTTCTCCCACTTTGTTTTGCAGAGGAAAGGCTGCACTTCTTTGCTCTTAAGATGATTTTAATGCATACAATGTTTCAGTCAATGACCTTCTTCATGTGTGAACTCACAAATGTACTTCTTTCCTGTTTGAATCAGAAAGAGCAGATATTGTGTTCTTTATTGTTGAATGTTGATGTGTCTGTTTTGTTTTCTTCAATAGAAAACATAAATGAAAGAAAGTATAGACGCCAAAGTTCTGAATCACTTGAAAATGTAATGTTTCTCTAAATAAAAGTTGTTTTTAGTTTTTATTGAGAAATGTTTGGAATGAGAAATGTTTCAAATTATTTGGACGACACACAGACACAACTTTTGATTGCAGGTTACTTACTATGCGATGCACCTGACGCCAGATGTCCAGCTCCCTCCTTTTCCCCCTGCATGGTGCTGCTGCTGCTGCTGCTGCTGCTGCTGCTGCTGCTGCTGCTGCTGCTGCAGACCACATCATACCTTTTGTGCTGGTAACGTCGGCAAGTCCTGAGTATCTCTGAAACAGTTGTGCTTTTGAATTTATATTTGTCTTGCTTTTTTCTATCTGAGCTGTTACTGCAGTACAGTGTTCATGGTTTTGCACTGGTCCAGACCAGAGCGGAAAGGGCATCATGGTCCGAACCAAACGGATCAGCCGAAAATCCACAGGAGGAATGCTACCTTTTTGTAAAATGCTAACGAAGCATTCAGCATTTTACTTTGGACTAGAGCAAAGAAAATGGTCCGAACCAAGCGGTGGCCTCTGCTGTTGTGACCTGGCCTGCTCCACCCAGAGGCTACTCCACGTCTGCTGCTGTGACCTGAAGTGCTGTTGCAGTGTATTACTATTATTAGCAACTTTTAGAATGATTTATTTATTCATTTTATTTGTTTGTATGAAAGCATGCGTTTCTACTGGACACCTGAATTTCTCCTACGGGGATCAATAAAGTATCTATCTATCTACCTGATGCTACAACAGATTCACCTAAATTAAGGTTTGGCACATAAAATGGTTTCAGTTGTATACATAGTCAATACACACAGACCCCACACCTCTCAGTGAGTCTAAATGCCCCTCTAAGATCTAACCTCCTTAATTAGTACACTGCCCTTACCCAAATAGGTAAATAATACAGCGCCTCTTGTCTTTAATTCCAAATAAAGTGTGGCGATTTACAGTATAACCCCAATATTTCAAAAGTGATTAATGTGGATGTTCAAATTTGGCGATGCAAGATATTATGAATATATATATTTTGCTTAAAGAGTTATCTGATTGGAATTACACTACAACAGCTTGAATGAATGGAAGTGCAGAGAAAGGTGCACTTTGTCTTTTACTGGCGACAAATCATTGTGACTAGGGGTAAATTATTCAAAAGGATCTGGCTCCAGTGGAAACCTGAGCATAATTAAATTGCAATAAAATAACATTAGTGTGGACAGGCTGTTAGAAGGTGGTGTAATTGGCTGCTCTGGTGGTCATGGTTCAAATGATGAGGTCGCCTGTCATGTGGCCTCCTGTTTGTCCCTTACATGAGGCCCCATGGGACAGGCCAGGGCTACTTACACTGTCTGAGGTATTAGCACAGACTGGGGAATAGTGAGGCTGTAACAAGTTTAACCCAGAAGACAATCCATCCCCACATTCTATGTGTGAACTGAGAGAAGAGGAATTTAATAATACATCATGCAAGCTGAGGAGTGATTCAGCAGAAGTGTGTTGGCGCCATCTAGTGTTCAAATATCCACCTCTTGTGATTGATGGGTATACAAAATTAAAAGAAAAGATCAAAACGGGGAATATTTGTTCTCAGACTATAAAATAATAATATACCACGTTATATTTTTGCATTATATCGTTATGATAATTAAGTAATGTAATCAAAAATAAAATAACAGCTTGTCAGGGAATTAAGAGAAAAGAAAAGGTCTTTTAGCATTGGATTCTAATACTAATCTCGAAAGGAATTTACCTGCGGAAACATAGAATTGTTGCGAGGAAACCCAACGTACTCTTGTAACAGCATAGTTCAGTGCTCCCAGTTGTAACTCTTAGCTGACATAAACCACTGGCTGTAAAGTGGTAAACAGATACAGGGCCATTTGTCATCCTCTCCTCCGTGGTTTTCTTACAACTCTGACACAAATGGAGCAGTGTGATATCACCAAGTGCCTTTTTGTGAATTATTGATCATGATAAAACATGAATGAGTCAATTGCTTGTTGTGCTTCATTTGCCACTTCCATGTAATTGCCACAGTGCTTGTCACAGGTATTATCAGTTACCATCATTAGTGGCACAAGTGTTAACAATTAAAGATTTACATGCAGGTGTCAGGAAAGAGAAGCTTGACAGAACTTCCTGGAATTATCGAAACATATTGTACTAGACTTAGAGTAGGCATTGTGGTAGACAATAACAGTACATGCTGGCTGTTGAGACTACATACAACAATATTTATATAAGACAAGATAAACCTTTACTCGCCCCACATTGGGAAAAATGTCATAGTTACGCACATTACAACAGAATATAATGAGGAAATAAGAGCACTCATCCAACAGGATCTACTAATTCATATATTTGACATTAGAATAAATATTAGGATAATAAAATGAAACTTTGTAGCTATAATTGCACTTGGTTCAAGTATAATGCACTAGTGGAGTATATACTGAAGTTAGCAGCATCACGAGGTACTTTCGATGACCGGAATAAACAATAGTAATAAAAGCAACAAATAAAGTGACTAGTGAAATATCAGATGTGTGGAATATGTAATAATATAGTAGGTAAGGTGACTAGCGACGATCAGAACAGGTGAATGGCACGTGTACAGTCAGTGGTACAGACTCAGCAGTTCTTATTGTACAGTCTGACAGCAGCAGGAAGCTGTACCTTAATTGGAATATTGCAGTTACAATCATTATTTTCAGATACATTTAACCAAAGAACAGAGTCATTATTTTTTGTTTTACTCATTAATTCAATACATAGACTTTTATTTGCGTATCACATCTCAGGTAGGAACGGTGGTCGCAACGACAGTGAGAGTAGGACCTTTTATAACGACGCAACTAGAACCCAAACAAACAGGATTTTGTTTTTATTATTTATCTCGAAAATATTTTTGATGATCAGAGGAGAACATTTCATTTGTATTTTTGTTTTCTAGTGATAGATGGTGTAATGCTCTTTAGGTTACCCTGGTCTACTCCTCATTACATGTTAAAGATGCTTTGTCCACTACACGCTAGCATTAGCACATAGCTTAGCTTCAGTACCGTCAGAGACAAAATGATGAAGTGTGTGAGAGCCAACCGAAAGACTGTTTAGCATCAGTGTGCCTGCTCCAAATATAGAGACCCAAAACTGTGGATTCAACCTATTCAACGTGTCAAAGAGGTGAGACAAACCTTTAGACAGAACACGCTAGCCACCACCTGATGATGCGGCATAGGTTTTATTGGTCTTTACTTCACTTGTTTATAAACTGTATTGCCCTAGTTTTAACTTAACAATTTGTTTTAGTTTACACACATCTGCATCCATGGGGGATGAAAAGCCAGACACTCTGGACTTTGTAAGAGATTTCCAAGAGTATCTCAGCCAACAAACTCAGCACGTCAACATGATCTCAGGCTCCGTGAGTGGCGTAAAAGAGGAAGAAGAACTCCCACCTGGTAAATTAGATTTTTGTGTTAATAACCCAAGAGTATAGGACATCTAAGTCAATGGATAAAAAAACAAATGCAATGTTTATGAATAGACATTTGTTAATTACATTTTCATCATCTGTTTCTTTCTAGACTGCACTCAGAATGGTTTGGAGCATGCCTCTGTGGACATGACCCTGGAGGACAGTTCAGGAATCCTAGTAGACGGTTTTGAGAGGACCTATGATGGAAAGCTGAAGTGTCGCTACTGCAACTATGCCACAAGAGGCACTGCTCGTCTAATCGAGCACATCCGAATCCATACAGGTGTGTTGAAATGGTTTGTTAAAACATGAACACGTGAATATGAGAGTGAACACTGAACAGGGGCTTTGTTTAAACAGGAGAAAAGCCTCATCGTTGCCACCTTTGCCCCTTTGCTTCGGCGTACGAACGACACTTGGAAGCCCACATGAGGTCACACACTGGAGAAAAGCCCTACAAGTGTGAGCTCTGCTCCTTCCGCTGCAGTGATCGTAGCAATTTATCTCATCATCGCCGCAGACGCCACAAACTTTTGCCAATGAAAGGGGCTCGCTCACTTTCTCACAAGAAGATGCTAAGTGCACTACAAAAGAAAGCTACTTCACTTGGCTATGGTCGTCGGCTGCTCATTAACTTCAGCCCTCCCTCAATGGTGGTGCAGAAAGCTGACGAGGTCATTGACTATTCACACGAGCTACCACATCTTCGCCAGGAGGCGTACGATAACCAGAGTCGGTCGGGAGAGGAAGGGCTGCCTGTAAACCAGAATCACCTTCACCATGATATGGTCATGGAGAACCCACTGAACCAGCTGTCAACTTTGGCAGGGCAGCTGGCTAGCCTTCCATCAGAGGCCCAGGTGCAGACACAGGGGCCCATGTCTCCAGGAGCTGAGTCTGTCGTTGATGAGAAGCCCTTCCTCATCCAGCAGCCTCATCCTGCTACAGCTCCTGTGGCAGTCACTGCCAGCATGGCACATGCCTCCTCGTCTTCACCAATCACCCCAGAGCCCCGTGCCCCACCCCACAGCAACTGCAGTCCAGGAGGGGTGCCTTGTAGTGAGCACAGCGGCCACAACAGTACCCCAAGCATCTCCAACAGCCAACCCAGTACTCCAGCTCCGGGCTTGGCCGCTCCCTTGCAGGACCCCCATGCACTTCACCACTGCCAGCACTGTGACATCTACTTTCCTGATAACATTCTTTACACCATCCACATGGGCTGCCATGGCTACGAAAACCCATTTCAGTGCAACATTTGTGGCTACAAGTGCAAGAGCAAGTATGACTTTGCCTGCCACTTTGCCCGAGGGCAGCACAAGCAGTAAAAACTCCTCAGACTCTTCAGTCGTTTAATCATTTTTATAGTTTATTTATTGGTCCTATATTTGGCCTCAATGTAGCTTAGCTTTTTTCATTGTGCTTACACAGGAACATTTTACTGTGTTTATGTAACATTCACCATGGAAGTGTTTCATTAAAGACACGGTTCTATAATCATCTTACACATTCAGACTTGTATTCCACCTCTTGACTTATCACTTATACATAACCTAGACAGTTTGTGTAAATTCCAAACTGAGACCTGTGTCTAAAATAATTTACCCCAAAGCACCTTTAAGAATCAGTGTTCTCACATGAATGACTTATGTGTTTCAAGTCTGTTTCTCACAAAAACATGTTTTGTATTATAAGTATTTTATCTTTCTGCAGTAGAACGTGTAGTTTTCTATGGGCTGCATTCCATAAGTCACACACAGTAGTGAAGTTGAGAGATGTGTATGGTATGGCTTGTCTTCCACCAACTAGCAGGGGAAATAAACATTACTTTCTAAGATATTTTTAGTGCTAAATGCACACATTTATGTTACAGTGCCTAATAGAACTGTTTAAAATAATCTTCCATTCTGTTCAGAAGACTAGTTTTATTTCAAATACCATCATGTTGCATTATCTGACATTGTATGTCATTATATAATATCCAGTAGAAGCACCATGTATTGTGTCTTACCGTCAGCCTCATGGGCCTTATTCTTTGTGATCACAGAGCCCTGTATCTCCTAAAAAATATTTACTCAGTATTGTATTGTTTTGAATGTTGTCATGTGTCAAAACATGTTGCAGTGAGATTGCAATTCACAGAGTGTCTTTAAAACTGTTGTGTGCATTTAACAACTTACTAAAGCAGTGATTCTTAACCAGATGGGTTCCGTATTACAGAAGTAGGTTTGCTGTAAAGCTGAGCATTATGCCAAACATGTACTCATGATCAGATCCCTGTGATGTACTGCTAATGTGTTTTGGTGATAATGTAATTGGTCAGATTAGTGATGTCACACACTGCTCTCTCCAACCGTGTCTCCTGCTGCAGTCTGCAGAAGACCTGGATGGGTGCTGGTGGTGTGAGCGCATTGTTAAAGATTATTTATATTTATGCAATTATTCCTTGCCATATTGTTCACCTTCTTGAGTCCTCTGTACTGATAATCTCCCCTCGACGTAAGAAAAAACAGACCAGATACTTGTCTCAAAGCCGACAAATGTTAGGGACATAAGACTGCCTTATGTTTGCAGATTGTGTTGTAGTCATCTAGATAAAACTGAATGTCTATGCCTTTTGGCTCTTTATCCCTTTGGGGTTGAAAATCATTTTATTGTGGGACTGACAAACATAATTTATAAGTAAAGTGTTTTAACCCATTGTTTTCGTTTTTTATTTATAAAGTAATAAAATAAACTGAGGATATAAGAGTGTTCATGTCTAATGCAGTGCAGCTGTCTGACACATGCATACTGTGTTGACTTCAATGAAAATTACCATTATTTTTGTATTTTATAATGCCTTTTTAATCAGTTCTTCTAATTGCAGACTAATCATCACGTTATAAATCGATGTCTCTATGGGTCCCAAGTTAACCCTGAGTATCCTGCAGCGCCTCTTCATCCTTGGTCTCTGGTTCTTCTGAAAGAAAACACAGTATGAGATCACAGTTGGAAACATGTATATTCTGAACACAGCAGATGTGTTACGTTGCAGCTGGATGGGTCCCAGGACCACAGTCTCGGTGTCGTGCTCAGAGCTCAGCTCTCGGGCCACTCTCCGGCTGCAGCGGCGGCGACAGCGGGAGTTCTGGGTGGAGCTTGGGCAGATGAGCACCTTACACTGAAGGTACACATGTTCTGTGGCGCGCAGGAACTGGAAGGCCTTGAATTTGAACCGTGCATAAGGATCGGTGCCAGAGGAGTACAAGTGGAAGGTGGGGTCCACAGGGCACCTGGAAGTCAAGAGCAGTCACAAAACTGGACTCAGTCAGTAATAATAAAACAAGTAGTTAAATAACAGTTCAAATGTGACATTTTGGTTGAAATAATTATGAAATATTGAACGTTACAACTTTTTGTGATTATAAATACAATCACTTATACTTTACCTTTGACAACATTGAAGGAATACTGTTCAGTCTTATTTCATTCTCTCACCTGTTGCGGATCAAGTCATAGGATCTGGTCTGAAAATCGTGTGGTGAGGGCGACGTTACACAAGTGTCCAGAGCGACCACCAGTTGGTCATCTCCACGCCTCAGCTTCACTCCAACAAACAGGTCCTGGTTGAGCCTCACTTGATATGGCACTTGTGTAACCTAAGTCACGATACACACGTCAGCACAGTTTGTACAGTATTACTGTATTCCATATCAGTGCATAAACTTCAATTACTAATCAACCTCTCAGTATGTGGAGCATGATGATTTAAAAACATGTTTAAAAAGAAATTCATGGAGGACAGAGTGATGTATGAGAGGTGTAGGGTCATTGAGTGTTTGGGCATGTGTCGTGTCCGAGTGTGTGTGCGTGTGCATTGCCTTGATTTGTACATAAATGATATTGTGTTACCGTTCTACTGTATTGTTTTTTGTATTTGCTTTTTGGTTGATTTTGTTCCGAATCCTCAACACAGAGGCACTGTGTTGAATTGGCGAGAGGGCTTCAGAAGTTTATGCGTCTGCTTGATTTCGAAACATGTATGCGTATTTGTTACTTTGTTCTGTGAAGTTGTGCTTGTCCATGTTTTGGAAAAAGGATTTTGATCGATTACAATACTTCTAATATTCACAGTATGTACCGGGTAGTAGAAGTTGCTGGACGTGTAGAAGGACATTGAGGTGTTGAATCGTCCTGATCCTGAGATGCTGACGTTGTCGTGGTGTTTGACTTCATAAATGATCTGAGAAACAGAGTCCTGCTCCATACGACAGCTCACATTCAGCCTGAACAGAGACTGACGAGTAATTTCCCCATAGTAAGAGGGAAAGGCACGGAGGGCATTGGTGTAGACAATCCTCCCATTGTCAAACTGAAACCAAAAGTCTGATCGTTGGTCTCTGACATGAATTATGTGATTAAGATGAGGCGTACATTACCTTCCGGACTGTCCCACACATATTGAGGGGAAAATTGAAAACCACATTGTAATAGGAAATGGTAGGTTTGCAGTATTGGTCGTTCAGATACAGATTGTGGCTGTCGATGCCGAGCGAGTTGAGGTAGCTCCTGGAAACCACGATATTCATGTTGTCTGAGGAGCAGTCCACGCGACCTGTGGAAGAAGCTTGTTGTATGACTGCAGACATTTTAACAATACGACTTTACTTTCTTTAATTTAGGAATACCAAGGCCAGTCGTCAGTGAGCTAGTAAACTCTGCGTTAAAGCCGCGTCCTACCACGGAGCTATCAGACCGGAACAGCACTGTCAGATAGTTGGACGAGGAGTGGAAAGAGGTCTGACTGTCATTGCAAACTTTTCCCAAGAACGGAGACCCGACAGATGGACCATCGTAGACTGAGATGTAGTCACAAGAACAGCAGTTATCCAGTCTGTAGAGACAGAGCTTAATGTGAATAAATAATAGTATTTGTTATATACTGTACATACAAATGAATCGATATAGAACTTACTGCAGATATGTAAATGTCAGATAGAGGTTTTGTTCAGAGGAAGTCTCAATCTGCCAGACACAATAAGAGTTGTCTTCATAGTAGTAAGGGTAGTTGGGGCTGGAGAAGGAGCCAGAGCCAAAAAGATTTCCTCCACAGCTCGTTCCTGAAGCAGAGAAGCAAAAATCTGTGTAAATGTACTGCCAATATTTGATTTAGGGCTGCATGAGAAATCACAATTGAATTGTTTTTGCCTTTTTAGGGGTAATTATTGAATGCAATAATTTTTCATCTCATTTTTTTCTTGACTAATGGCAAATCATCTTGTACATATTATACACATCTGCCTGTGTTCTAAAACAGGTTTAGAATTAAGGATTACAGCCAATGGCAAAAGTAAGCTAGTAATAACAAAACAAATAAGGTAGTATTTATTTCAATTTGAGAGCATTATGAGTGTACTTTCTACTAATGGAAAAGGAAAGTCCAATCTAGTCTTTTTCTCTAGTTTTTTAGCACAGAGAGATTTAAAATGAGAAATTGCCACAGAGAAAAAAAAATATTGCCAACTAAAGGAATACAATAATTTTGTAAAGATTTTCTGAGCAATCACTATTGGATATTTTGTTACTATCATGCAGCCCTACATTGAGGCCATTTAATACATGAACTACCTGGGCTTGAGGTGGTCGATCCAGTGTTATTGCAGTAATCTGAAAAAGCGAGAATCATTAGTAATGCAAAGAACATGCACTGCTTTAGCTTGTGACGCACTGACCGTGGTAATCCCTGCAACAGTTCCCATCACGCTCACAGGAGCTGTAACAGGAGCAGTTTCCCTGCCAAGAGCCGCAGTTGTAGCGACATGAAGGGGTATCTAAAACAATAGACATTTAGAACTATTGTAAAACACTGGAGTATTTGTGGCCACAGGAAACGGAAAGAACACATCTTCTGTAACATGAAGATTATTACCTGTTGTTACATATTCTATTACCTGTTGTAGTTTGAGGCAGCGTTGTAGATGATGAGCAGTAATCTACGAGGTTAGAGAGAAAAACAACTTTGTTAAACTTTACATCAGGACTTCATACATATAACATAAGTCTGTTTATGACCAAAACAAGAACGACTCACTAAACTCACCATTAAATGAGAATAAGCAGGATATAAACAACTACAGCATGGGCAGTGTGTAAAGAAATGGGAAAATGGAAAAACAGAAAGAATCTTTACTTGATCTTTCTTTTTTACATACTGTAATTATTTATGATCCGAACGCCTTGTGTGATTGTTTCTTTCTTGTTTTGTTCAGCGCTTTGAGTTGCCTTGTATAGGATTTGTGCAATACCAATAAACTTGCCTTGCTTTGATCTGTCAGAAACCTCTTTACAAATATTCCCAAAGATGACACCACTGGATTTAAGGGCCATAAAGCTGGGGTACCCAAACTTTTCTTAGGAATAGATTTAGTTTATTCCCAGAGAAAGAACTTTGGAAAAATATGATGTTGTGAACAAATCAGACCTCAACATTCTATCTTCACCTCGACAGGTTGTCTTTTGCAGACTTGTAAGAAAGAGCCCTCTGAGTCACTATTTGACTCTTTGAGCTGATTGGCTGAATGAGGGTGGTCCTCTCTTCTTCACTTTTCTGTGTGAAAATATAATCTGATCTAGAGAAGTGACAGAGGCCAAACATACATGCATGTGAAACCTAGTGTTGAACCAAACGATTTGTTTCTATAATTCACTTATTTGTGGTTGGAAAGTACAGTACCTCAGCTTTAAACTCCAACTCATGAAACATAAGAATTAAATTTGTATTCATATTCTTCTAAAATGCTTTAAATCCTTAAACCTGTAGCTTGTCTAGGGGTGAACTTTATAATCACAGTAAGATTAATATACAGTAAAATGCATTCATGTAATGGTTTTCAGAGTAAATATCATTATGGTTGCTATAGTGGCTTACTGTCGTAGTCAGGGCAACAGTTTCCATAGTATCCACAAGAGCGTTGACAGGAGCAGCTCCCCAGGTCATACCCACAGTTGTGTCGGCAAGATCTATAATCTGGATGAAAGGAGATTATTTACAAATATTATGGATTATTAACAATGATTGAAATATTTTTAAACAAAAACAGAACAAACTAACAGGAAACAAGTCCAGGAGAAAAATGGCAAATACAATGAAACACATTTAAAGATGAGCAGAGGAGGTCATACCTGTGGTAGTTTCTGGTACATATGTTGTTGTATCATAGCAGTAATCTATAGAAAATTACATCATTATTAATCAAAGAACATGTTGCGTTCATGTGACATCACAACATTTCAATATCTTATTGTGGCAGACAACAGCTGAAACATGTTTTCTGGTAACTGTGGTAACAGTCAAATAGTCTTGAAAACATAACATAAATTGAAAATTAACTTTGTAAAACCAAGAGTCGATACAAACAAAAGACTGTTTAAGACTAAAAAAGGACGACTCACTAAACTCACTTTTCAATTCACTAAAACTTTATTCTAGTTCTATGAATACATTTAGTTTATTCGCAGAGAAAGAGCTTTGGAAAAATATGATGTGAACAAATCAGACTTCAACATTCTATCTTCACCTTGACAGGTTGTCTTTTGCAGACTTGTAAGAAAGAGCCCTCTGAGTCACTATTTGACTCTTTGAGCTGATTGGCTGAATGAGGGTGGTCCTCTCTTCTTCACCTTTCTGTGTGAAAATATAATCTGATCTAGAGAAGTGACAGAGGCCAAACATACATGCATGTGAAACCTAGTGTTGAACCAAACGATTTGATTCTATAATGCACTTATTTGTGGTTGGAAAGTACAGTACCTCAGCTTTAAACTCCAACTCCTGAAACATAAGAACCTTGTAGAAACACAAGAATTTCAGGGACGCTGTTATTTTTATTTAGATTCTTCTAAAATGCTTTAAATCCTTAAACCTGTAGCTTGTCTAGGGGTGAACTTTATAATCACAGTAAGATTAAAATACAGTAAAATGCATTCATGTAATGGTTTTCAGAGTAAATATCATTATGGTTGCTATAGTGGCTTACTGTCGTAGTCAGGGCAACAGTTTCCATAGTATCCACAAGAGCGTCGACAGGAGCAGCTCCCCAGGTCATACCCACAGTTGTGTCGGCACGATCTATAATCTGGATGAAAGGAGATTATTTACAAATATTATGGATTATTAACAATGATTGAAATATTTTTAAACAAAAACAGAACAAACTAACAGGAAACAGGTCCAGGACAAAAATGGCAAATGAAATGAAACACATTTAAAGATGAGCAGAGGAGGTCATACCTGTGGTAGTTTCTACTGTTGCTGGTGCATATCTTGTTGTAGTTTCTGGTGCATATCTTGTTGTAGTTGCTGGTGCATATCTTGTTGTAGTGTATGGTGGATATGTTGTAGGGCTGTCATAGCAGTAATCTATAGAAAATTACATCATTATTAATCAAAAAACATGTTGCGTTCATGTGACATCACAACATTCTAATGGTGGTGGAAGACAACTGAAACATGTTTTCTGGTATCTATGGTAACTGTCAAATAGTCTTGAAAACAAAATAAAAATCAAACGACGCACGACTCCCTAAACTCACCATTCAATTAACCCAAACTTTTATTCTAGTTTTATGAATGCATTAGGTTTATCCCTAGAGAAAGAGTGGTAAAATGACCATGCTATCTTTTGCACACTTGTAGGATAGAGCCCTCAGAGGGACTATTTGACTCTTTAAGCTGAGAGCTGATTGGCAAGTCCTTTTTCACATTTCGGTCTAAAAAAAATCTGCTCTGACCACCACAAACTATTCAATTGCATCAGACTCATTCTAGCCAATGTGGGTCAAGTGTCTTGCCTAAGGACACAACAATTTGGCACTTTACAGCCTCGGCCGTCTCACTGTGGCTCCCAGTATTCCCAGAGGTCTCCCATCGCAGCACTGATCAGACCCTGCCCTGTACAGTTGCAGAGGTCTGACAGGATCTGGCTTTCACATGTGAAAAACTCCACCTCATGATTTAAACCTTGCAGAGTAGATACCATTATGGTTCCAATAGAAGTGTCTTACCGTGAAAGTCATAGCAACAGTTTCCATAGTATCGACAATTGTAATCACAGGAGCAGATATCCAGCTCAGTCCCACAACGGCGGCGGCACGATCTATAACCTGGATGAAAAGACATTGAGATTATTTACAAATATCATGGATTTTCTTTTTTGACATTATTGAATTATTTTTAAACACAAACAGAACAAAAATTAAATTAAATTAAATCATGGATGAAATACATTTAAGAACGAGCAGAGAATGTCATACCTGTGGTCGTGTGTGGATCATATGTTGTAGTTGGACCTTCAGTTGTAGTTGGACCTTCAGTTGTAGTTGGACCTTCAGTTGTAGTTGGACCTTCAGTAGTTGTTGTAGTTGGACCTTCAGTAGTTGTTGTAGTTGGACCTTCAGTAGTTAATGAAGATTCGGATGTTGTAGTTTGATCGCAGTAATCTAAAGAAAATGACATAATTATTGATCAAAGGACATGTTGCATTCATGTGACATCACAACATTCCAATGGTCTTATAGTTTAACACCGTGGTGGAAGGCAACTGAAACCTTTTTTTTCTGGTAACTATGGTAACAGTCAACCGTCAGATTTCTATAATGTTAGTTTAGAGTTATTTCTCCGTAATTCCAGAGCCAATCAACATGAAACAAAGTTGTTATCAAGTATGGTTTGTTTACATATTTCATAAAAGTTATCTAGAAGTGGTGACAATATTCAATAACATGTGTATGGTGTTGGCCAGTAGACACTTTTTAGACACGAGTTTGTTGATCTAATCATATCAAATAATGATGTGGAAAAACATTTGAGCATATTTACTGCTTTCACACACTGGGGACCATTGACCACACTTACAGCTGTAGTCGTAGCAACAGTTGCCATAGAGTTCACAGGCATATTGACAGGAGCAGCTTCCCAAGTGTGAGCCGCAGTCGTAACGACACGAAGGACCTTAAAATTAAAACATGAAACATCACTCATATTATTCAAAGAAACACATATTTTAATGCATTTTTTATCTTGTACATATCTATTTTTTGTTTAATCAGTATACATTGTTAAAGTAAACTCGTGGTAAATAATTCAGACCACAACACTGACATGGGCATAAGTACGTGCATATGAAAACTATTAGAATAACTGTAGACAAAAATAAATCAGAAATAAAAAATAGAATTAAAACAAGTCTTTACCTGTTGTTGTCCAATAAGCTGTAAACATAGAAAAACAGATTATTAAATGGATTTTAATTCTCGACATATATTATAAATGAAATAGAGAGTAGCTTACATTGTGCTCCATGGATCGTAATGAAAAGGCAAAGGACCAGAAGCGTCGCCATGGTGAAGCCTGCTTTTCCTCCACTGCAAAAAGACATGGCTTATATACTGTCGAGTTTATGCTTTTATGTGATCTTTACCAACACGAGTTAAATAATAAAAGATGATAACCGTGAGAAACACACATGTGGCAGTCATAAATGTTGTGTTTGCAGAGAAAGATGGGTTTGGATAATTTAAAAAGGTTAAAATCTGATCGTTACAACTTTACATCAGGCAGCGACGGTCTAAAAATCTTAACAGAATTATTAAATTGTGCTAAATGAATTGTATACAGTATTTGATTCTGACTTCAGCGCCCACATCAAATCAATACCATCAGCAGATTTTTACCATCCGAAAAACATCTGTAATAATAAGGAAGACCCATTTTTATGCTCTGGCTTTTAACACCGAGTTGACACCGACATGAGTTTTTTTGGTAATTTTATTTTTATATTGTTTTATTGTAATACATATATGCACACGTTATTTCTTTTTTCCCTGTTTGATTTTCAACAACTTTACTGATTTACAATGGACTTGTTTTGTCTGGTGTTTTGTAGTGCAGCACTTTGGAACCTGTGTTTATGAAATGTGCTATATAAATAAGTTGTGTCCTTAGTCAAGACACTTAACCCCACTTTTCCTGAAGCTCCCACTGAAAGATCTCAGCTCCTGTGGACTCACCACCTGCAGGAGGATCAGTGAGGGGCTGGTGCTCTGTGTACTGGGTGGCATCTCTCGCAACCCCCCCCCCGACCCAGAAATGGATTAAGGGGAAGAAAATGGATGGATGGATGGATTGAAAATATAGAGGTCTCTGCACTGGTCTCCCCATGGTCTCACACTAAAGTACATCCCAAGACATCCCAGCAGTGAATGTCGGAACAGGGCCTTTCTGAGTGTAGTTTGCACGTTCTCCCCTTGTCTGCGTAGGTTTCCTCCAGGTGCTCCGGTTTCCCCTACCACTAAAAGTATGTACAATGTAACGAGTGAGTGAATGAATGGTGTTGGTTGGGGGCTTTGATGCCAGTGTGTTTGGCGTCTCGCTTCCGTCATCACCGGGTGGAGAGAATGGAAAAAATATCTGAACTCTGAACATTCTAAAGCGCTTTGGTTGACCTTGGTCTGTAAAAAAGCGCTATATAAATAAAGATTACTTACCTACTTACATGAACGGGCAGCATGATGGCACAGTGGTTAGTGCTTGTTTATGTGTTCACCTACAGGTGGAAAGTAGCTGCATCTAAATCTGGTGCAAACCATCTCTTCTTTTGTAAAAACTAATGGTTTTGAACATTGTCCCCATTTTATAAACAATAAACTTACTAATAACTTTTCTGTGTGGAGTTAGCATGATTAAGAGATCCTTTATCATTCCCACAGTGGGGAAATTTCAGTGATGCATCACAAGTTACAGAACAGTAGGAATGAGGAGCACACGACTCAAGATACATGATTAATAACGCTAAACTAAATTATTATGAAATCCCTAACTGTAGCATAATAAGGAAAGAAGTCTTTTTATTGTTAATTGTTAACTTCTTGTTTTATGAAGCATTTTCATTATTTATGAATTGTGCTATGACATATAATGCTACTATTTATTATTAAGAGTAGATCCCTTGACTGGGATCAGGTGACAGATGCACTGAAGGAAATGGGCAAAAGTCAACAAAACTAACTAAACAAAGCTACTAGAACACATTTGAGCTGTTTGCACTGTTCTCAGGACAAGCAGGATGTCCTCATTACCCGGAGTACAGTAACGCAGCAGTGACATCACTAACATAGTAATGTTATATTTATTTATCTATTATCTGTGAGAACCACAAAGGTTTTGTACACACTGTCAAGCCAATGATGACGCCAAACATCACAGATAAACACTTTGAATGTAATGATCAAACAAAGTAAATAACATAATGAACAATATTTGAAATTGAATTCATTAAGATCAAGACATTTTTTTAGTCAACCACATAATAAACCATTTTTTCCATTGGAATCCTATAGAGTGGAGCCTGCACAGGTTATAACATCAGAGAGACATTTAAGGGGCAGCACTGGAGAAACTACATTTACAAATAGATGTCAGGAAATTCCAAAAACAAGATTAAAAAATAATATTATTTAGTATATAACGATTGTAACAGTTTTACAGTGCATACATCCTTTATTCAAGTAACAGTTTCCGTTTGTTTACCCATAATATTTGTGTCTTCAATTGAAAACACTTTATGAATTATTTAATGTTTATGACACTACATGAGAATAACATTATCCCCCTCCCCTTGCTGACCGACCACCTCAGCTTGTCAACATTACACAAGTATTTTCTGATGGAATGAAACAAACATAAAAAGTACATTTCAAAACCCATAACAACAAACCACGGAACACTTTTGAATCATCTGCAAAACTTTCCACCACGATTTAGCAAAACCCCAAAGAACACGCGTAATCAATCAGCTGGCTCTGCAAACAAACTGCCCATGTCCGGAGTCACGCCCACACATCTGCACCGGGGTCAGCCGCAGCCCCAACGTCAACAGGGAACAGCTTTGAGCGTCTCTTTAAGCTTTCGCCCGGATGCATTGATTGGAAGTTGGGGAGTACAAAGCATGACTATGACTCACAGCAGCTCTGGCCCCAAACCCCAGTTTTTTTGTTAATCAGTAACAGCAAAGGCCACTGCTTAAAAAGTGGGCTCTGGACCAGGCAGGGCTCATTCACCCCCAGAGAGTCAGCCTGCACAGCATCGCAAGGTAAGAGCAAAGATTCAGTTTGTCGGGGTAGTGTAGCTCTGTGTACGACAGCTCTAAACGAGGGTCTAAATTCTGGTATCCATCTATAGAAAATGTATAAAAGATTGTCAACTTTTCATTTTATAGCAATATTGAATAACCACTGAATGAGTTATTTTTTTACACTGTCTATAATTATGAGGGGGATCAAAACAAAAGTTATTCCACACTAATATGTTTTGAATGAGATAGTTCAAATGCTTATGAACTTTATTGATCAAGCACCAAGGCCACGTCCTGTGCAACACGCCAAAACACTTGATAATCTCATGTTTGCTCACGTCTTCCAAAAGTCCAGCAGTCCACCCCTGCTCAGTCAACTCAAAGATAAATGATTTTGTGTAATAGGGTTTTCAGGAATAATCTTTTTGCTGCTTGAAAGTTTGTTTTAAAAGTCCAAATGATTTTACTTGAAGAAACAGCCTGCAGGGCACAGGCTGAAGTAATCTCTCAGTCCAGCAGATGCCTTCAGACTTCTCATTAGCTCTATGACCTCTGTTGCTACGGCGACTGCTTGCTCACATTCACTGAACTGCGAAATGAAAGCCACACAAAGACAAGTCAATTTATCAATGACACACTATTTAGATTACACCAGTAGAAACTCCAACTTGATTCAAACTGCTTCTTTTAAACATATGTCTTCACAGAATCACACAGTAAAATGAAGATTGTCGCCGCCCTCTTCCTCCTCTGCTGCTGTACTTTCGCTGGGAGCAGAGCAAACCGGGTCTATGTTCACCCTTTCTACCTGTTTGCTGCTGAAAATGTCAGCTGTGAGACTCTGCAGACCCAAAACAAGCCCCTGGAGATGATGGCAGTGGCGCCCCTTGATATGGACGTCTTGACCCCAGACACGAGGAACGTGTCCCAAGTGGACACTCAGAGACAGAACATCACTCAGAGGACCGCAGTGTTAGCAGAGCTGCTGAACTCTCTGGGGCTCAGGATGTACCAGGCGCTCAGTGGGAAACAGCAGAGCGGAAACGTGCTATTATCTCCAGTGAATGTGTACGGGACCCTCGTCACGTTCTATCTGGGAGCGTCCAAGAAAACTGCCAGCTCTTACCAGGTCTTTACCCTAATCTGTTTCTAATGCTGCAGATTTAGTTCAACTGATTTACAACAAGAAAGACCAAGACTATATTTCCTGTAAGAATATGTAACATGGAGTGTTTATGGAGCATATATGTATAGAAACAAAAATAGCATGACACACAGAACTAGTAATAATTAGCTCTATTCGAGCATTATAATCCAATATTATATATTGTTATTCAGCGGTTCTTGAACGTTTCACATAAAGAAACTACAAGCAACTACACAAACCCCAGTTGGAGAAACACTGGTGTTTGGGAATGATAAAATCACCATTATAGAAACGTACTCTATGTTTACAGTGCATGTACCAAACGTTGTGCCTTTGTCTGCAGCTCCTGCTGGGGCTGAGCCGGGCCACTGACAATGAGGACTGTGTTTCTCTGGTCGACGGACACAAAGTGCTGAGGACTCTGCAGAGCATCAACTCTCTGGTGGACGATGGGCCGAAGGACGAGATCAACACGCAGGTGTGGGCCTTCACTCCGCCGCAGACGCAGCTGGCAGCAGACTTTGTCCACGGAACACAGGACTTCTCAGATTCCTCCTTCATACGCAGCCTGGACTTCAACTCACAGGAGGCAGTGCAGCAGGTCAACGACTTTGTAGAGAAGACTTCAGGAGGAAAAGTCAAAAACATGTTCACTCAATTAAATGCAAGCAGCAACCTGCTGTTTCTCAGCTCCTTCAATTTTCAAGGTAAGTCAAGACAAGCGTCTTTCGAGGAAAAGCTAGAAATGATATGATTGTTGCATACATACACATATAAAATAGAGACTGAGAGTTGACACTGAATCATTTGAACTCTCACTTTCTTCCTTTGCCCTTACTGATGTGCTCACAAGAATGTCTGCAATAGACATGTCTTCAAAACATGTGTAATCACGTTTATTTGTTCAGTAACACTTCTTATAGAAATGAACCCAACATTTACTTCAGATGAATGGTACTTTTGCAGGTAACTGGAAAACAGTCTTTCAGGCTGAAAAAACCACAGAGCAAGAGTTTTATGTGGACGAAACCACCACCATCACTATTCCACTGATGACGCACACCGGCCCCTACCACTACCTGAACGACAAGGTAACTGCACAACAGAGCTGGAAACACTTCTACATCTCAGCTCACATTAAACACACACTCACAGGGGCACTTCCAAACATCAATAATGGAACTACTTTATACAATCCATCTGACGAATCCCTCGCTCTCAAAACACTTTTCTTCTATCACAAGTTTTCACAGTATTTTTGGTCTCCGTCACATTTGACTCACAGGGCTCTTGAATTGTTTGATTCTGATTTGTTCGTGTTTGACTTTGACAAGACTCTTTGTGTTGGGACAAACAGTATGTGTTATTTATGAAAAGTTAGGGAAGAAAGTGACGAAGGGGGTTCACTGCATAAACAAGACCAGTTTTCAAATCTCAGCTCAGCATCTGCCGAGTTTCCAATAGAAACGTTTGCTTCGACTTACAGAAAACCAAAACATCAAGTAGAAAAATACTGATTTCTGTTGCACACTGCAAAAAAAAAAAATCTTAAAACAAGATTTCTCATTTAGTCTGTTGCTTTATTTTCTCATTCCAAGGGATCTTTTTTAAGACAAGATTATTTTGTTTTGTCCCATTGACAAATCTTGTTTTAAGGCAGTCAAAATTGACTCAAATTAAGATACATTTTGACAGATTTGAGCAATTTTTGACTTATTTTTCTGGGCTCGGGTTTAACATATTTGCACAAAAAAAAGGTCCATAAACCCCAGCTTTAAACACTTTCCTTTCTTTAGGTTCGGCGCTGCACTGTGGTCAAACTCTCCCTGAGCAAGAGGTCCTACATGTTACTAATCCTGCCCCATGAAGGCTCCAGCCTGAGAGAAATCGAGTCCAAACTACGCACTAATGTGATGACTTCCTGGAATGAAAACCTACAAGAGGGGTGAGATTTTTTACAACAAATTCTTTCCTTAACTGTAATTCAGGTTAATCATTATTAACTTGAATATTTGCTTTTGTTATCCCAGTCTGCTAGAGCTGTCCCTGCCCAAGTTCTCCATGTCTGCTGTTAATAACATGCGAGACCTTCTGACCAACATGGACACGCAGGTGGAGGAGAGACTGCTGGGCGATCAGGCAGAGTTCAGCCAACTCAGCGACACCCAGCCCTTCACTGTAGCTATGGTAACGACTTAGCAGCATTTTTGTGTGTTTGTGTCTCTCTGTGGAAGTACTTCACCTGTTCTGTGTGTGTGTGTCAGGCTCTTAACAAGGTGACGTTTGAGATGTCAGAAGAAGGCACCGAAGCTCAAGCCACCACCCACGAAGCTGGCATCCCCCTGAAACTGTCCATCAACCGGCCTTTCTTCTTCTCAGTGGTGGAGGGAGACTCTGGGGCTGTACTGATGCTGGGCAAGGTCACCAACCCTGCCCTCTAAAAGGAACTGTACATGTTAATACAGAAGGATGAAGCCTTAAACTGTGAAGGACGTGTTACTTCAGTTTCAGTATTTATAAACACTACTCAGTGTAAGTAGTTTGTGTTTTATGTGTGACGCAGTGCTCTCATATTGGGGCTATAGATGCTTAAAAAAGTACTGTCTGTGCAAGGACCCTGCACTCTGATAAAAGTAGCAGATTTTGTGGTATCTCAAACATTTACACCAATAACAAAAGTTTTAAGTGTATATATTACCCCGACTGACGGATTTACATGAATGAAAAAGGTTTTTGAAAAGACAGAAGCACAAACTAAGCTGTCCCATGGATCAGATACATCTGTCTGGAGATGGTAGATTGATTTATACCAAGAAAACATTATGGCATCATGTCAATACTCCCACCACAATGGAACAGCTGTAGCCTGGCCTTAGCCATCCGTAAACTCAGGTGAATTATAATTTCCCTACATGCACGAAATGAAATGGTAAGGCCAGGCTAGAACAGCTACTCAAAGATGTTTTTTTTAATGTATTCTGTTACATGCTACATTCACTGTAGTACTGTACCCTGAATATGTAGTTGCATCGTAAAAAAAAGTTTTTTGTGTGAGATTTGCTACATTTACAACTTGCAGTATGTGTTGTGTTTCTCTGTAATACTTTTTAGTTTAATTTTAAAGCCTGTAATGTTTAAAGAAGTAGACAGAGTGCAATAGCAGAAAGTTCTACAACAGTGATTTAGTCATTGCCCCACACTGTATATAATATATCTGTTTTTGATGTGTGATTTCTATAATAAACTTGTTTCTATAAACTTAACTCCACAATATTTTCAACACTGAAAATGTAGAATAGAACAATCATTTAGATCCTTTCACAATATGTATAATATTCTTATAAAATACAATTTATTGGCATTTTACATAGACAAGTTCAACACCCACTTTGTTTTACAATACATGTTTGTTTAAAATAAATCCTTCACCGTATCCTTCACCTTAAACTTGACAATCTGAGACTTAGTGTTTCGTGTCTACAAGAGCATCAGCCCTTCGAAGAAAATGGAATTATCACATTAGTTGTTGAATGGCCCAGAAAAGTGAACAAATGTCTGAAAACAGCAATCATGAGGCACTAAAGGCTGCAACAATTTCAGTTCCAATTCCAGTTCCATTTTTGCCAAGACAATAACAGAAAATAAATACTACATAAATGATGTTAAACAGTTGGTAAGAATGAATCTGAAGGAGTTTCGGTTGATTGAGCAAACAAATCAGTGATAAAATATGCCACGGGTCATTGTCAGTGTAACGGCAAAAGTCCATGTACCTCTGACCACTAGCTGTGGTCACCAGCGAGTTCTTTGGCTTCTTTCACCAGATCATGAAGAGCAGAAAACATTGTGATGTCGCTTTGATGTAGACCCATTTTTTCAATCTGGAACAGACAAGAAGGAATGTGAATGAAAGTGATATAAAATACAAGATTAAGATTAAGATTGAGAGATCCTTTATTCGTCCCACAGTGGGAGCAGTGTTGCATCACCGGTAAGAATAGTAATAAGAATGAGGAGCACACCACACAAGATACATGAAAAATAACTACAATAATACTAAAAGAAAATAAAAGCTCTAACTTTAACAAGTCTAGAATATCTAGCTTTAGCAGGACAAAGCAAGAATTAAGTACAACATTTCTGACTGCAGCACAAAAGAGACATATAGTTTAAGATTCTAACATGCTTGCACACTTCCTTCTTTTTGTACAGCCCGAGTGATCCTATCTATGCCAATGTGACATGTATATTTCTCCATTGTGAGATCAATAAAGTTTATCTTATCTTAATAAAGAAGTACGTATACAAAAATGCAAAAGTGCTTTGTCCAGTTCCAGTTCACAGCTTGTGTCTGGTACCTGTTCCCCGAGGTACTCCACATCCAGGGCGAGCTGCAGGCGGATCTTGGTGTCGTCCGTGGTTCCTCCATTGGCTCCTGTTGTGGCCGCTGCACTCTGTCCTTTCCTGGCTTGCTTTAGGCGTTTCAGGCTCTCCTCCATTTTTCTCACTGAGCTCAGCACCTCGGAGATGGTGTCATAGTACCTACCAGACAGACAGTTATCAGTAAATGTAAGTGTCGCTTATAACAAGAATGTGCGGCCATCTCACCTCTGCGTACAGTCACACAGAGTAACTAGTAACCACTGTTGGGCCGTGGAGGGACTGACCAATCCAGTGGAGTCAGTCAGGACCTGGTGCAAGGGGCGCAGGGCGTTGTCCATGTACGCGGACGCTCGAACAGGCGGCTCCTGGAGAGATCATTTATCAAAACAATCATTCTGACACAGGCTAATTCTTGACTGATCCATTCAAAGCTATGCTGTAGTCAATGTAAGTTTCTGTCAGTTCTAAAAAATCCAGACCTTGTTTGTTCTGCGATATAGTCGAGGAACCTCAGAGGCACTTTTCAAAAAGCGGCAGCATCGCTCGGTGAGGTGTTGCGTCATACGAGTGTCCAGACTGGGAATGCTGCTGGAGAGGCAAGCTTTTGAATCCGCAAGAGCATCTGAAGATTTGGTGGAGGGTTAATGATTTCAAGTTAGTAATTGTTTAGTTCTGAATGATTACTAAGAAGTATAGACAGTTTATATGAATTGGATGTTCACCTTCCACTATTGAGAAGTTTGTAAAATTGAAAGCTTCTAATCTATGTCTGACCATGTCTGACAGCTGTGGTATCTGGAAAACCACAAACAAACAGATAAGAAATAACATTGGTCATTTTTAAAAATCCAATCATCAGTCATTGTCAACATACAATTGAATCACATAGAATATAATATATGTCATACAAAATAAAAGTGTGATTCATACACACCTGCTCTTGTAGCTTCTGTACATCAGCAGCGATGTAGACCAGCTGCTTAGTGGACAAGGATGTAGGACTACCGCTCTCACTACCCCCGTCTTCCAGAGATGTGCGACTGGAGGTAGAGGAGGCTGAGCTCGGCAAAGGCCTGGCTGGTTCTTTAGGCACCTCTGGCACTGAGGGTTTGGTCAAAACCTGAGAAGAAGATGATAACAATTTTTAACACTGCACATTGTACATAATCAGAGTGATACGTGTAGTATGCAGTGTTTCTTACCTCTTCAAGGAACTTTGCATATCGAGAATAAAGCTGCAATGTGAGCTTCCAGAAACGATGAGCCAGAGGCGACAGATAGATCTGGTCCGACCAACACTTCACCAAACACGACCATAACACTTCAGACGCCTTTAGGTGGAAAGCACTACCAGCTAGATGTGAACAGACAAGACTCACAATAAGAACATTATATAAAGCTCATTTTTTACTCCGCTTTTAACATGTGACTGTAGTAATACCTTGTGCTGTCTCTAAACCATCACTAATGGAGTTTTCAAGGGTTCCCGCAATTTCCTTGTATCTGGAATCCAAAGAAAACATTCAATCAATATTTGTTTTTTTATTTCCCAGCTTTCCAGTCTGGGAAAGGCTCTCTTTTACACGGAGCAAACAACCAGCTCTTTGTGTACTTAATAACCCGAGTGTGGGTGGCCACAGATCTACTCTTCTCCAGTTTCACACAAATCAATAAGCATGATGACACTTTACATTTGAAATTATTGATGTTTGAATGTGCTGAAACACATTTTAGACTGCTTCATCAAGTCAGCATTTATAAAGAATTGTCATAATACTATCTGACCATCCAACTATACCAGATGGTTTAGTTGGAAATGTGTAACTAAAATCCACATTGAAATGTTGTGTACCGTAGCTGAAAGTAGACCGGAAGGTTCCACTTGTTCTGAAAGCCAACGAAGGCAGGGTGGACTCTCAGCCTCTTCACACTCGCCTGTGAGCTGCACTGACGTTCAAACTTTCGAATGAACTCCATACTTGTGCTGTATCGCTAAGAATATAAACACATGTGCAAAAAATTCAACAGATGCAATAATTGACATCACAGTGATCCCACGACGGGAATCCGTGTCTTACCTCATAAAATATGTCAGGATTTCCAGGATTGAAGAGATAAGCCAACCGCTCTTCTATTCCTTTGACAATCTCTGGCCACACAGAATTTACCAGAAAGTCATAGCCAGGCACTGTGTCCGCTTTATCACTGGATAAAGACGACCAAACATCAGTATAATTGCCATGAACTGTAAAGGTCCTTCTAACATCAACACAATACCTCGAGATGGCGCCTCCAGTCACATCTCGAAGCAATCTGCAGTGATGAGGCACAAAGTCCAACAGTCTGGAATACATCACCTGAAGACCAGTGGGACTAGACTTCACGGCTTCTTCCAGTATGACCTAAAATATATATCAAAATAATAATCGATTCATATTTTGTTTTAAAACAGAACTTCTCATCATTGTGCCGGCTCGTTCACCTGATCCATGTAGGGTTTGACCAGCACCTGTCCCACCAGTGCCTCTGCATCTCTGGTCTTATCGATAGTTGCATAAGTCCTGAGGCAGTGACGCACCATGTCCACATTGGACGTCTGAAGACCCTCGATGAGCAGACCCTCCAGAGACTGCTGGAGCATCGAAGTGATACCTGCAATACGCTGACATAAAAGGTTTTACTGATTTTTTTGTATGGAAATATTTAGTTATTTAGAAAACAACAAACAGGTGAAATTCAGACAATTTGAATATTTTTCAAAAGTCAATTAACTCATAACTTTTAATAATGTGAAACAAAAATATGATAGACTCATTACAGTAAAGGGATGCGTTTTTGTACTTAAGTCTTGCTTCTTCAGTATACTAAAGTTGGAGATTTTAGACATCTTTCCTTATTATGCTAAATATAGAGATTTATACAGCTTGTTTTTATGCTAGAGTTAGATTTTATCATATGTTTTATTATACATGTATCTTGTGCATGCTCACTTTGGGACGAACAAAGGATCTCATAATCTTGTCTCACAGCTGTAAAAAACCCAAATAAAACATCTCAGAAAATGTGAATATTTGGAAAATGGACTGTGAGCCACAATCGTCAAAGTGACCACAAACAAAGGCTGGCATATGGCTCTATGCTGTAGTGAGTCTAGGTCATAAATTGGATTCACATTTGAAGTTGAATGAACAAAATAAATGAACTTTTGAACAGTATTCTAATTTTCTACGGTTATCCAAGCCGTAAAAGTAAAATGACGGTTTTTGTTAAATCTATATTCCCCCTACATCACTTACAGGTCGGACTTTATCCAGGAGGGGCATGCCTTTGCTCTGCACAGCGTGAAACTGCAACTGGTTGAATTCTGTGGCTATTCTCTCCAAGATCTGACCTGCTAACAAAGGACTGCAGACAAGGTAGATACACGTCAATCACATACGTACAGCATTCAAATACAATAAACTATCTATAATTTTGGTTTGTGGAAAGATGTATTGTTAATTCTTGCATCTTCATTGGATTTGTGTGAATTCACTATAATTGCCTCACCTGCTTGTTTCCAAAGAGTTTGACTCTTTGGCATTTTGGGAATGTAGGATCTTCTCAATCTTCTCTACAGATCTCACCACTTGTATCAGTCGTAAAACACACGCCTGATGGAATAATATAGTACATATTAATAAAGGCTGTATGTGAAGTCAATGTAATTATAGTTGTAATCATGCAATAACAACAACCTTTTTATTTTGTAGATCTTCCTGTCTGGTCAACTGCTTGTCTATAGACTGAATTACTTCATTCACACAAGACCTCAAGCACTGCAAAACAATTCATTAAAAAGTGAACGTCAATAAACACAATAACAGCACTCACCATCACCTCCTCACGTAACTGTCCTAAAGGAACAGACAGCTGGTTGAGGGCCTTGTCCATCCCCACCTGTGAAAAGAGAAAAAAAGCAAGTCAAGGAACTATGCATCTACAATGTGGAAAGTTTAATAGTTAATATGCACAAAACGATAAATGCCATTGGGGAAAAAATATCTAAAAGGCGTAACATTTGCCCTTTACGAAGTTAGGGTTAGGGTTTGTGCCATACGAATAGTATCACCCCTTCTTAAGTAAATCCTTTCAGATTTACTGCCAATAACAAATAAGATCGTAGCTCGAGGAATACAACTTTTTGACAAGTTTTTGCAAATGAACTCTTCAATAGTAGAAATTGGGAATAGCACATAAGGCTGAGGTTACATCGGTCACAGAGTGAGAATGACAACTGACCAGATTGGTGGACAGGTTGACAAAGTCCGCATAGTCTTTGTTAATGAGCTCCACCATAGCAGTTTTGAGTAACTTGTAGTAAAGCTCCAGGTCCTCTCGCATCTCCTCCAGCTGCACCTTCTTCCTGCATTCTGACACGAACTGGTCCACGTCAAAATCATCCTGTCAAAAGACAAAGCCATTACAGACTGTACACAGAACACATGACGTTATAAAGATAACCATTACACTTGTAATTCATGTTCTAGTCTTAGCTTGTACAATATATTTCACTTCACAGTGTATTAGCATTGTTTAGCTATCTACCCGGTGGTTTTCATACAAATCATTTACGACCTAAAAAACATCTTACCTTCATAAAAACATCTTTATCGAAGCATAAAGACTCTGGCCCTTTAGGCAGATTCATTTTAATCCCCGCAAATTAAAATAAATAACAAAAAAATGCGTTTGCAGTGTACGCCAAACCGAGTACTTCCGCAAACATGGCAAGACAAACCCACGAGCGAGAAGAGAGGTGAGAGGAAGGACACAGCGCCCCCTGCTGTAGAGACACTTCACTTTCTGCTCATTTCACAGTGGAAGAGAAGGGTCTTCTTCTTCTTCTTCTTCTTCTTCTTCTTCTTCTTCTTCTTCTTCTTCTTCTTCTTCTTCTTCTTCTTCTTCTTCTTCTTCTTCTTCTTCTTCTTCTTCTTCTTCTTCTTCTTCTTCTTCTTCTTCTTGTTTAACGGCGGTTTGCAACCAGCTAAAGGAGCATTACCGCCTCCTACTGTTCTGGAGTATGGGACAGACAGTGAACTCACAGGCTAAATCATGATTCCAAGAAAAAAAAAGAACAAAAATAAAATAGTATCGTAGACGCTCTACTCAAACTCCTATACCCTTTAGAAATCCCACCAGATCTCTTATCTGGGCCCTACTACACTCCAATACATTCTGCAGAGTGAACTCCCTATTTCTCAGTTCCATCATCCTACTCTTCAAAAATTCGGAAGAGAAGGGTCTGTCTCATAGATATTATGAGACATTATAGTAACGGTCTGTCTGCAGCCTGCAAGACAGAAGCGTGTCGTGAAGTGACGTCACTACACGTCACTGTACCCCAAAAAACAAAAACAAAACAAACATATGAAACACGTCACCATATCCCTGAGGTCAATGCATGAGAACTACATGGAGGCCACCAAACTTTCAGAATATCATTAACTATTTTCATGATCTGTCACTATGCGACACATCTGGTGGAATCTGCTATAGGCTTGTCTCCCCCTAAATGTTTTTTTCCACAGTGTGACATTAAACATTTTCATCTTGGAGACAAGCAATCTCCGCATTACTGCACATAAGCCTTTTTTCCTCCACAATCTCCATATCCACCAATACAACATTGACATTAGCCACCTAGGAACTGAAGTCTTTGGGTTTGTGCTTCCATGAGTCAACATGCCACAAGGCTTGTCCAGGTGAGGTGGAGCTGACAGGGAAACGCCAACAGAAGCTTCCTCCAATTTTTAATAACAGCTAGATACACTATAGATTGTGTGGCTGTAGTTCCTGGTGGTTTGGATCAGAGAGTCAATGTCTCTCTCGCTCTTGGCGTACATGTCATCCATGTAGAGGAGGTGACTAATTGCTCTGCTACTGATGCGGTATCCATAGCCAGTCTGGTCGTCCGGCTGTACTTTTGGGTACCGATCTGGGTAGGATCTACAGATCCTTAGGTGGTACTTCACACAACCGCTGTAACCGGTGTCTGTGCCCTGTGCCCATTCTTGCCATGATCTCAGCATTCAGGTCAGTCGCTGCCTCGTTCAGCGTCATCAGAGGACTCCGAGAAGGGGAATATGCATACGATTTTGCCAGTGTTTCTTCAGCAGATTCTGGGACGCGATTGGGTATATTTTTACCTGTGGGCCACTTTGAATTGTATCACTTGAAATCTTGCACAAGATGAGCAGGACTTTATTTCTCTAAGTGCCGCAGACCACCAATTTTCATTCTATTTTTATCTTGGCCAATGCAGGCGGCGAATTTGGTACGAGCAGGTCATATAAGAAAAACATGACGTTTCGATTTTTTTGCCAGAGGAGACAAAAGGTCAATACCAGAATGTGGAGGTGAAGTCGGGAATGAAGTGGTATTAGACTAGAAAATTACAGATTTGAATGTCTGAAGAAGTCAGCTGATTGAAGATTAAATTTGAAACGAAGATCCGCAAAATTTCATTTCAGCATATGTATATAATTTAGCCACATATGATTTACTAAAACTATTATTATTATTAATCAAGAGAGAGATCCATGAGAGATTATAGATCTCTCATGGATCTCTCTCTTGATTGGATAAAAAGTGTAGGATACAAGAAATATTTTGACCAAGACTCAAAGCTGGAACGAGTGAGAGATTCGTGTTTCAGTCCAAACACTCTATATAAGTGATGGCTTTTGGAAGATATAACTATTTAAGTCTATATTAGCACAAAAAATCGCTTGCTTCTGCTTCAAGTCCCCAACCCGTAATTATTATAGATCCATGCCCCAACCGCATTTTCTAGGTTGGCTCTGCATCCTCTCCACGCCTATTGGACGGCAGGGGAGGACCACATGGAGTCAGGTGATGCTGGCGCAGCCTCCCTCTACTTTCTCTCTCCACTTGTGTAAGAGGAAAATCTGTGAGCTGCCGAGAAGCCGAAGCTACTACAAGCACCATATGGCCCAGAGTGCAGCAGCGTGCAGCGGCGTGCTTCAGTACCCTTGGAGAGGACAGCTCCTACCGGACACCGTCAGATACTGAGCGGTCTGCTTTGAACCTGCGGGAACTACAGTAGTTGGATTGTCTGTGTATTTTGCTTTACGCGATAAGACAAAAAGGTGCTGTGAAGACAAGCCGTGACCACTGTCGGTATCAGTGGAGAGAGATGGCGGAGTGCGGGCGGAAGGCGCTGTCCCTGCTGGAGGCGGCCCGCTCCCGGTACGAGAGCCTGCAGATCTCCGATGACGTTTTCGGCGAGTCTGGGGATGACAGCAGCGACAACCTTTTCTACAGCACCTCGGGAGAATCGGACTCAGATCACTACACCGGGGAGACAGGCGAAGAGGACCAGACACACCAGCACAGGCGCAGCGAGAAGGACAATGGACACAGCGGACACAGTGGCCCCCCGGGGTCTCTCTCCCACAGTCAGGCTGAGGAGGAGGGCTGGACCGAGTGCCTGCAGGACGTCACCGTGCCCCCGTACAAAGACACATACGGTGAGACTCACGATGAATAAGGTCGTTGTGCCTTTAGCTGTGGGCCATGTGTGTTTAATGACAGAAAACAGAAATAGAGCAGTTCTTTTATGTTCGAGGTCAGCTTCATCCTCCCAACAAGCAAATAATGTCACTGTAATTACATGCTGTTGGCCTGTGTGTGCCTGTCCCCTCAGAGAACGTGTGAGTGACAGCGGCGTGACACGGCAATGTTAATAACCTGCTCTGAGTCTGAGTGTGCACTGTGTCTGGCTTGGAGATATCCAGGATCATTTCAGGGAGCCGTGGATGTCTCTTTGATGCCTGTTTATTTTACTCCAATGCACAAATCAAGCATGACTCGGCCATGCAAGTCAATTCATTTGAACTATAAAAAGTATTGACAGAAGAAATATGCAGCATATTGCTATTAAAAACCAACATGTGAATCGTGACGCTCAACACAAAGGCATCTATGGTGATTAAACAAGGTGCTGTATGCAGGCTGCAGCACCGGTGGTCAGAAAAATGAGCTGCTTCTTCTGTCAGTGCTGATTTATATTAGGTTTCATCTCCTCCATCTTTCACCCTCACAGACATAGTTTGCCAAGCTCACACAGAACATAATAACCCCAGTAGTTTCTTACATGCCATCTGGACCATATATGATTCTGTATTGTGTTGTGTTCTGCACATGCATAGATAGAAAACAGTGGTTTCTTCTTACTGTGTTCATATAGATGCAAAAAGTTTGTTCAAAATAACTTGTATGAAGGGAATTGGCAATGTTGGCGCAGTCTGCAAGATGTTCCCATTCAAATACACTGCTTATAATAAAAAGTCCAGATATGATCACGTGACTGTTGGATAGTGCTGGGAGGTGTTGAATCACTGGTGTAGAGTTACCTTGACCATACAATAAGCGCTTTATCTCTGCTCATATTGAAGGTAGGCTGTTTTTTTTGTTTTTTTTTTGTTCAATCTAGCCTGCTAAACCAATTTTCTCTCTTTCATGTTGTGCAGCAGCAGAGGTGGCTGGTCATTTATTTCATCGGTAATTGAAGTGGACATGTTTGAAGCACCACTTTTACATCAATGCAGAAACATGACGTGATATTTCTTTCTCTGAGATCATTCATTATTGTTTACAGCGTTGTGTAACAGGTAAACAAAGGTGTGGTCTCTTTCTGGATACACAATATTTATGATGTTTGCTCAAGAAGTCTCAGATAATCTTGTTCGACAGACAGTGCTTACGACTTTGTACAAATCCATCGTTTATCTGTCTCAATACTCCATTCCAACGCATTAGCTTATCTTCGTGTTCGGATGTAATGGAGCAGGAAAGAAGCAAATTGAAGAGATGATTCCTTTTAATCCACATGTCGTGGGGGGAAAATCTCAGATGACATTTTATAGCTGACTTTACAATAAATGCATTTTGACAGTGTTACATATCCATCCCAATGCAAGGCTTTCACAGCTATAACTTGTGAGAGGAGTGCTACAGCGATGCCCCGAAACATAAATTTTATATTTTATTTGGTTATAAGTACATAGATTTGATTATCCAGGTACTTTACTTTTATTGGCAGCCTCTCTTAATCCCGATGTACTTTTATGTGTTAACATCTTGTTGTTCCTGATCAAATAAATGCATTCAAATTCAGCCATTGTGGTCGATTTAAGCATGAAAGTCCTGGAAATGTGAAAAATCTAAATGAAGATCTATCCCTCTTATTTCCAGTCAAAACAATCAGGACCAGTTCAAACTCGAAACGCAATAATAAAAAATATAGTCAAACATTTGCAAAAAAGTTAATAGGGATTTTATGCACTTTTATTTTATCCACCTGGAGCTTTTTATTTTTATCACAAATCCATTAATCTGATTTCCAGTTGAATGTGCATAAGCTGTGAAATGGGAATTGTTTAAAACCGTTCTGCAGTCAAATAAATATGTATAAATAGAGTAAATGAGTCACCAGAGGCTTAAACTACAGGCCTTCAGCTACATAAAGAGTCCAGCTTGAATCCGGAGTCCAGCACTCCGGATTCCATATTAGTTTTTACAGGATTTTTCAGTCGTCAGAAAAATGGCACATAGTGTAAGAGGATATCAGCTTTGGTTAAAGTTGTATTTTAGTTGAATAATCGTTTAAAGCAATGTATAAACGCTAACACTATTATAGTAGATTATATTTAGAATCCATGTAGAATGTCCTGAATTATTGTTTTACTTTCTCGGACCACAATTATGAATGCAACATGGCGGAAACTTAGTCATTGCCTGGTTTATTATCTCTGCAGTGATATGAAGAAGAATTACCTCTCGGAATATTGTGGCACTGAGCCAACAGGGACAATTGTGGTAAAAAAAATAACTGACCTACAGCAGAGGAGAAAGGAAAGTTGCAACTTCATCTGTACACTCTCCATTTTTAGCCATTTGCCGTTATTATTTGTTCGGTCATAAGCCGACAAGCACAATCTCACATCCAATAGTGATAACAGTGAATCATCCGTTGAACTTGTTATTCCCACTCGAGTGAAGTGAGTGAAAATGTTGCAGTATTGTAGATGCATGTTGGTGCTGGCTCTCGTGCTCCTGATGCCCTGCCTGCTGCGATGTTAGTTTATCACCTTCTCGGCCGTCTTGGCTTTGTACACTCGGTCCGTGTTCCTGTCAGCTCTGATGTGAAGATCGCACTCCTCTGAGACACTGCTCCCGAACAGAAATCATCGGCTTCGGTCACTTCACATCAAGTCAAACCGACAAATAGACCAGAACCAGACAGTCTAATTTCTACAACTAAAAATATAGTTTTTCCCAGCAGACATTTGGAAACCATCCTCCTGTATATTGATTGATTTAACTTGTATTCATTCCAACAGAAATTATACATTCATAAGTATTTATAATATTTACATT